>CM049371.1:33851626-34451626 GCA_026937815.1 Etheostoma perlongum
CCTTTAAAAGCCTGCAAAAGATTTAAAATACAGCATTAATTAGACATTGAAGGCTTCAATTTTAAAATCCTACATCAAGAATGGTCCTTAATTACCTGAATGACCCAATGGATATGTAGTGTCTAACCCAGAGTTTGAATGAACCTGGCTTAACAGTAGGAATCCATTTTAGAGTGGCCTGAAGGAGAGTTAAATATGCCTTTAACAGCCTGAATATATGTCAATATAGCTTTACTTTTAAGCCCTTAATTTTTAGAATCCTTCATCAAAATGCTCTGATATTACCTGAGGACACACTGGATATGTGATGTCTCCCCAGACTTGGAATGGCTGGCATAACATCAGGATTCTGTTTTAGAGTACCCTGAAAAAGTAAAATATGCCTTTAAAAGCCTGAAAAAGATTTAAAATACAGCATTAATTAGACATTCAAGGCTTCAATTTTAAAATCCTACATCAGAATGGTCCTTAATTACCTGAGTGACCCAATGGATATGTAGTGTCTAACCCAGAGTTTGAATGAACCTGGCTTAACAGTAGGAATCCATTTTAAGTGGCCTGAAGGAGAGTTAAATATGCCTTTAACAGCCTGAATATATGTCAATATAGCTTTACTTTTAAGCCCTTAATTTTAGAATCCTTCATCAAAATGCTCTTATATTACCGGAGGGACACACTGGATATGTGATGTCTCCCCCAGACTTGGAATGAAGCTGGCATAACATCAGGATTCCTTTTTAGAGTACCCTGAAAAAGAGTAAAATATGCCTTTAAAAGCCTGAAAGATTTAAAATACAGCATTAATTAGACATTCAAGGCTTTAATTTTAAAATCCTACATCAGAATGGTCCTTAATTACCTGAGTGACCCAATGGATATGTAGTGTCTAACCCAGAGTTTGAATGAACCTGGCTTAACAGTAGGAATCCATTTTAGAGTGGCCTGAAGGAGAGTTAAATATGCCTTTAACAGCCTGAATATATGTCAATATAGCTTTACTTTTAAGCCCTTAATTTTAGAATCCTTCATCAGAATGCTCTGATATTACCTGAGTTGACACACTGGATATGTGATGTCTCCCCAGACTTGGAATGAAGCTGGCATAACATCAGGATTCCTTTTAGAGTACCCTGAAAAGAGTAAAATATGCCTTTAAAAGCCTGAAAAAGATTTAAAATACAGCATTAATTAGACATTCAAGGCTTCAATTTTAAAATCCTACATCAGAATGGTCCTTAATTACCTGAGTGACCCAATGGATATGTTGTGTCTAACCCAGAGTTTGAATGAACCTGGCTTAACAGTAGGAATCCATTTTAGAGTGGCCTGAAGGAGAGTTAAATATGCCTTTAACAGCCTGAATATATGTCAATATAGCTTTACTTTTAAGCCCTTAATTTTAGAATCCTTCATCAGAATGCTCTGATATTACCTGAGGGACACACTGGATATGTGATGTCTCCCCCCCAGACTTGGAATGAAGCTGGCATAACATCAGGATTCTGTTTTAGAGTACCCTGAAACAGAGTAAAATATGCCTTTAAAAGCCTGAAAGATTTAAAATACAGCATTAATTAGACATTCAAGGCTTTAATTTTAAAATCCTACATCAGAATGGTCCTTAATTACCTGAGTGACCCAATGGATATGTAGTGTCTAACCCAGAGTTTGAATGAACCTGGCTTAACAGTAGGAATCCATTTTAGAGTGGCCTGAAGGAGAGTTAAATATGCCTTTAACAGCCTGAATATATGTCAATATAGCTTTACTTTTAAGCCCTTAATTTTAAAATCCTTCATCAGAATGCTCTGATATTACCTGAGGACACACTGGATATGTGATGTCTCCCCAGACTTGGAATGAAGCTGGCATAACATCAGGATTCCTTTTTAGAGTACCCTGAAAAAGAGTAAAATATGCCTTTAAAAGCCTGAAAAAGATTTAAAAATACAGCATTAATTAGACATTCAAGGCTTCAATTTTAAAATCCTACATCAGAATGGTCCTTAATTACCTGAGTGACCCAATGGATATGTAGTGTCTAACCCAGAGTTTGAATGAACCTGGCTTAACAGTAGGAATCCATTTTAGAGTGGCCTGAAGGAGAGTTAAATATGCCTTTAACAGCCTGAATATATGTCAATATAGCTTTACTTTTAAGCCCTTAATTTTAGAATCCTTCATCAGAATGCTCTGATATTACCTGAGGGACACACTGGATATGTGATGTGTCCCACAGACTTGGAATGAAGCTGGCATAACATCAGGATTCCTTTTTAGAGTACCCTGAAAAAAGAGTAAAATATGCCTTTAAAAGCCTGAAAGAGATTTAAAATACAGCATTAATTAGACATTCAAGGCTTCAATTTTAAAATCCTACATCAGAATGGTCCTTAATTACCTGAGTGACCCAATGGATATGTAGTGTCTAACCCAGAGTTTGAATGAACCTGGCTTAACAGTAGGAATCCATTTTAGAGTGGCCTGAAGGAGAGTTAAATATGCCTTTAACAGCCTGAATATATGTCAATATAGCTTTACTTTTAAGCCCTTAATTTTAGAATCCTTCATCAGAATGCTCTGATATTACCTGAGGACACACACTGGATATGTGATGTCTCCCCAGACTTGGAATGAAGCTGGCATAACATCAGGATTCCTTTTTTAGAGTACCCTGAAACAGAGTAAAATATGCCTTTAAAAGCCTGAAAAAGATTTAAAATACAGCATTAATTAGACATTCAAGGCTTCAATTTTAAAATCCTACATCAGAATGGTCCTTAATTACCTGAGTGACCCAATGGATATGTAGTGTCTAACCCAGAGTTTGAATGAACCTGGCTTAACAGTAGGAATCCATTTTAGAGTGGCCTGAAGGAGAGTTAAATATGCCTTTAACAGCCTGAATATATGTCAATATAGCTTTTACTTTTAAGCCCTTAATTTTAAATCCTTCATCAGAATGCTCTGATATTACCTGAGGACACACTGGATATGTGATGTCTCCCCCAGACTTGGAATGAAGCTGGCATAACATCAGGATTCCTTTTTAGAGTACCCTGAAAAAGAGTAAAATATGCCTTTAAAAGCCTGAAAAAGATTTAAAAATACAGCATTAATTAGACATTCAAGGCTTCAATTTTAAAATCCTACATCAGAATGGTCCTTAATTACCTGAGTGACCCAATGGATATGTAGTGTCTAACCTAGAGTTTGAATGAACCTGGCTTAACAGTAGGAATCCATTTTAGAGTGGCCTGAAGGAGAGTTAAATATGCCTTTAACAGCCTGAATATATGTCAATATAGCTTTACTTTTAAGCCCTTAATTTTAGAATCCTTCATCAGAATGCTCTGATATTACCTGAGGACACACTGGATATGTGATGTCTCCCCAGACTTGGAATGAAGCTGGCATAACATCAGGATTCCTTTTTAGAGTACCCTGAAAAGAGTAAAATATGCCTTTAAAAGCCTGAAAAAGATTTAAAATACAGCATTAATTAGACATTCAAGGCTTCAATTTTAAAATCCTACATCAGAATGGTCCTTAATTACCTGAGTGACCCAATGGATATGTAGTGTCTCTAACCCAGAGTTTGAATGAACCTGGCTTAACAGTAGGAATCCATTTTAGAGTGGCCTGAAGGAGAGTTAAATATGCCTTTAACAGCCTGAATATATGTCAATATAGCTTTACTTTTAAGCCCTTAATTTTAGAATCCTTCATCAGAATGCTCTGATATTACCTGAGGGACACACTGGATATGTGATGTCTCCCCAGACTTGGAATGAAGCTGGCATAACATCAGGATTCCTTTTTAGAGTACCCTGAAAAAGAGTAAAATATGCCTTTAAAAGCCTGAAAAAGATTTAAAATACAGCATTAATTAGACATTCAAGGCTTCAATTTTCAAATCCTACATCAGAATGGTCCTTAATTACCTGAGTGACCCAATGGATATGTAGTGTCTAACCCAGAGTTTGAATGAACCTGGCTTAACAGTAGGAATCCATTTTAGAGTGGCCTGAAGGAGAGTTAAATATGCCTTTAACAGCCTGAATATATGTCAATATAGCTTTACTTTTAAGCCCTTAATTTTAGAATCCTTCATCAGAATGCTCTGATATTACCTGAGGGACACACTGGATATGTGATGTCTCCCCAGACTTGGAATGAAGCTGGCATAACATCAGGATTCTGTTTTAGAGTACCCTGAAACAGAGTAAAATATGCCTTTAAAAGCCTGAAAGAGATTTAAAATACAGCATTAATTAGACATTCAAGGCTTTAATTTTAAAATCCTACATCAGAATGGTCCTTAATTACCTGAGTGACCCAATGGATATGTAGTGTCTAACCCAGAGTTTGAATGAACCTGGCTTAACAGTAGGAATCCATTTTAGAGTGGCCTGAAGGAGAGTTAAATATGCCTTTAACAGCCTGAATATATGTCAATATAGCTTTACTTTTAAGCCCTTAATTTTAAATCCTACATCAGAATGCTCTGATATTACCTGAGGGACACACTGGATATGTGATGTCTCCCCAGACTTGGAATGAAGCTGGCATAACATCAGGATTCCTTTTTTAGAGTACCCTGAAAAAGAGTAAAATATGCCTTTAAAAGCCTGAAAAAGATTTAAAATACAGCATTAATTAGACATTCAAGGCTTCAATTTTAAAATCCTACATCAGAATGGTCCTTAATTACCTGAGTGACCCAATGGATATGTAGTGTCTAACCCAGAGTTTGAATGAACCTGGCTTAACAGTAGGAATCCATTTTAGAGTGGCCTGAAGGAGAGTTAAATATGCCTTTAACAGCCTGAATATATGTCAATATAGCTTTACTTTTAAGCCCTTAATTTTAGAATCCTTCATCAGAATGCTCTGATATTACCTGAGGGACACACTGGATATGTGATGTCTCCCCAGACTTGGAATGAAGCTGGCATAACATCAGGATTCCTTTTTTTAGAGTACCCTGAAAAAAGAGTAAAATATGCCTTTAAAAGCCTGAAAAAGATTTAAAATACAGCATTAATTAGACATTCAAGGCTTCAATTTTAAAATCCTACATCAGAATGGTCCTTAATTACCTGAGTGACCCAATGGATATGTAGTGTCTAACCCAGAGTTTGAATGAACCTGGCTTAACAGTAGGAATCCATTTTAGAGTGGCCTGAAGGAGAGTTAAATATGCCTTTAACAGCCTGAATATATGTCAATATAGCTTTACTTTTTTAAGCCCTTAATTTTAGAATCCTTCATCAGAATGCTCTGATATTACCTGAGGACACACTGGATATGTGATGTCTCCCCAGACTTGGAATGAAGCTGGCATAACATCAGGATTCTGTTTTAGAGTACCCTGAAAAGAGTAAAATATGCCTTTAAAAGCCTGAAAAGATTTAAAATACAGCATTAATTAGACATTCAAGGCTTCAATTTTAAAATCCTACATCAGAATGGTCCTTAATTACCTGAGTGACCCAATGGATATGTAGTGTCTAACCCAGAGTTTGAATGAACCTGGCTTAACAGTAGGAATCCATTTTAGAGTGGCCTGAAGGAGAGTTAAATATGCCTTTAACAGCCTGAATATATGTCAATATAGCTTTACTTTTAAGCCCTTAATTTTAAATCCTTCATCAGAATGCTCTGATATTACCTGAGGGACACACTGGATATGTGATGTCTCCCCCAGACTTGGAATGAAGCTGGCATAACATCAGGATTCCTTTTAGAGTACCCTGAAAAAGAGTAAAATATGCCTTTAAAAGCCTGAAAAAGATTTAAAATACAGCATTAATTAGACATTCAAGGCTTCAATTTTAAAATCCTACATCAGAATGGTCCTTAATTACCTGAGTGACCCAATGGATATGTAGTGTCTAACCCAGAGTTTGAATGAACCTGGCTTAACAGTAGGAATCCATTTTAGAGTGGACTGAAGGAGAATTAAATATGCCTTTAACAGCCTGAATATATGTCAATATGGCTTTACTTTTAAGCCCTTAATTTTAAAATCCTTCATCAGAATGCTCTGATATTACCTGAGTGACACACTGGATATGTGATGTCTCCCCAGACTTGGAATGAAGCTGGCATAACATCAGGATTCCTTTTTAGAGTACCCTGAAAAAGAGTAAAATATGCCTTTAAAAGCCTGAAAAAGATTTAAAATACAGCATTAATTAGACATTCAAGGCTTCAATTTTAAAATCTACATCAGAATGGTCCTTAATTACCTGAGTGACCCAATGGATATGTAGTGTCTAACCCAGAGTTTGAATGAACCTGGCTTAACAGTAGGAATCCATTTTAGAGTGGCCTGAAGGAGAGTTAAATATGCCTTTAACAGCCTGAATATATGTCAATATAGCTTTACTTTTAAGCCCTTAATTTTAGAATCCTTCATCAGAATGCTCTGATATTACCTGAGGACACACTGGATATGTGATGTCTCCCCAGACTTGGAATGAAGCTGGCATAACATCAGGATTCCTTTTAGAGTACCCTGAAAAAGAGTAAAATATGCCTTTAAAAGCCTGAAAAGATTTAAAATACAGCATTAATTAGACATTCAAGGCTTCAATTTTAAAATCCTACATCAGAATGGTCCTTAATTACCTGGTGACCCAATGGATATGTAGTGTCTAACCCAGAGTTTGAATGAACCTGGCTTAACAGTAGGAATCCATTTTAGAGTGGCCTGAAGGAGAGTTAAATATGCCTTTAACAGCCTGAATATATGTCAATATAGCTTTACTTTTAAGCCCTTAATTTTAAATCCTTCATCAGAATGCTCTGATATTACCTGAGGGACACACTGGATATGTGATGTCTCCCCAGACTTGGAATGAAGCTGGCATAACATCAGGATTCCTTTTTAGAGTAGCCTGAAAAAGAGTAAAATATGCCTTTAAAAGCCTGAAAAAGATTTAAAATACAGCATTAATTAGACATTCAAGGCTTCAATTTTAAAATCCTACATCAGAATGGTCCTTAATTACCTGAGTGACCCAATGGATATGTAGTGTCTAACCCAGAGTTTGAATGAACCTGGCTTAACAGTAGGAATCCATTTTAGAGTGGCCTGAAGGAGAGTTAAATATGCCTTTAACAGCCTGAATATATGTCAATATAGCTTTACTTTTAAGCCCTTAATTTTAGAATCCTTCATCAGAATGCTCTGATATTACCTGAGGACACACTGGATATGTGATGTCTCCCCAGACTTGGAATGAAGCTGGCATAACATCAGGATTCCTTTTAGAGTACCCTGAAAAAGAGTAAAATATGCCTTTAAAAGCCTGAAAAGATTTAAAATACAGCATTAATTAGACATTCAAGGCTTCAATTTTAAAATCCTACATCAGAATGGTCCTTAATTACCTGAGTGACCCAATGGATATGTAGTGTCTAACCCAGAGTTTGAATGAACCTGGCTTAACAGTAGGAATCCATTTTAGAGTGGCCTGAAGGAGAGTTAAATATGCCTTTAACAGCCTGAATATATGTCAATATAGCTTTACTTTTAAGCCCTTAATTTTAGAATCCTTCATCAGAATGCTCTGATATTACCTGAGGGACACACTGGATATGTGATGTCTCCCCAGACTTGGAATGAAGCTGGCATAACATCAGGATTCCTTTTTAGAGTAGCCTGAAAAAGAGTAAAATATGCCTTTAAAAGCCTGAAAAGATTTAAAATACAGCATTAATTAGACATTCAAGGCTTCAATTTTAAAATCCTACATCAGAATGGTCCTTAATTACCTGAGTGACCCAATGGATATGTAGTGTCTAACCCAGAGTTTGAATGAACCTGGCTTAACAGTAGGAATCCATTTTAGAGTGGCCTGAAGGAGAGTTAAATATGCCTTTAACAGCCTGAATATATGTCAATATAGCTTTACTTTTAAGCCCTTAATTTTAAAAATCCTTCATCAGAATGCTCTGATATTACCTGAGGACACACTGGATATGTGATGTCTCCCCAGACTTGGAATGAAGCTGGCATAACATCAGGATTCCTTTTTAGAGTACCCTGAAAAAGAGTAAAATATGCCTTTAAAAGCCTGAAAAGATTTAAAATACAGCATTAATTAGACATTCAAGGCTTCAATTTTAAAATCCTACATCAGAATGGTCCTTAATTACCTGAGTGACCCAATGGATATGTAGTGTCTAACCCAGAGTTTGAATGAACCTGGCTTAACAGTAGGAATCCATTTTAGAGTGGCCTGAAGGAGAGTTAAATATGCCTTTAACAGCCTGAATATATGTCAATATAGCTTTACTTTTAAGCCCTTAATTTTAGAATCCTTCATCAGAATGCTCTGATATTACCTGAGGGACACACTGGATATGTGATGTCTCCCCAGACTTGGAATGAAGCTGGCATAACATCAGGATTCCTTTTTAGAGTACCCTGAAAAAGAGTAAAATATGCCTTTAAAAGCCTGAAAAAGATTTAAAATACAGCATTAATTAGACATTCAAGGCTTCAATTTTAAAATCCTACATCAGAATGGTCCTTAATTACCTGAGTGACCCAATGGATATTTAGTGTCTAACCCAGAGTTTGAATGAACCTGGCTTAACAGTAGGAATCCATTTTAGAGTGGCCTGAAGGAGAGTTAAATATGCCTTTAACAGCCTGAATATATGTCAATATAGCTTTACTTTTAAGCCCTTATTTTTAAATCCTTCATTAGAATGCTCTGATATTACCTGAGGACACACTGGATATGTGATGTCTCCCCAGACTTGGAATGAAGCTGGCATAACATCAGGATTCCTTTTTAGAGTACCCTGAAAAAGAGTAAAATATGCCTTTAAAAGCCTGAAAAAGATTTAAAATACAGCATTAATTAGACATTCAAGGCTTCAATTTTAAAATCCTACATCAGAATGGTCCTTAATTACCTGAGTGACCCAATGGATATGTAGTGTCTAACCCAGAGTTTGAATGAACCTGGCTTAACAGTAGGAATCCATTTTAGAGTGGCCTGAAGGAGAGTTAAATATGCCTTTAACAGCCTGAATATATGTCAATATAGCTTTACTTTTAAGCCCTTAATTTTAAAATCCTTCATCAGAATGCTCTGATATTACCTGAGGGACACACTGGATATGTGATGTCTCCCAGACTTGGAATGAAGCTGGCATAACATCAGGATTCTTTTTAGAGTACCCTGAAAAAGAGTAAAATATGCCTTTAAAAGCCTGAAAAAGATTTAAAATACAGCATTAATTAGACATTCAAGGCTTCAATTTTAAAATCCTACATCAGAATGGTCCTTAATTACCTGAGTGACCCAATGGATATGTAGTGTCTAACCCAGAGTTTGAATGAACCTGGCTTAACAGTAGGAATCCATTTTAGAGTGGCCTGAAGGAGAGTTAAATATGCCTTTAACAGCCTGAATATATGTCAATATAGCTTTACTTTTAAGCCCTTAATTTTAGAATCCTTCATCAGAATGCTCTGATATTACCTGAGGGACACACACTGGATATGTGATGTCTCCCCCAGACTTGGAATGAAGCTGGCATAACATCAGGATTCCTTTTTAGAGTACCCTGAAAAAGAGTAAAATATGCCTTTAAAAGCCTGAAAAAGATTTAAAATACAGCATTAATTAGACATTCAAGGCTTCAATTTTAAAATCCTACATCAGAATGGTCCTTAATTACCTGAGTGACCCAATGGATATGTAGTGTCTAACCCAGAGTTTGAATGAACCTGGCTTAACAGTAGGAATCCATTTTAGAGTGGCCTGAAGGAGAGTTAAATATGCCTTTAACAGCCTGAATATATGTCAATATAGCTTTACTTTTAAGCCCTTAATTTTAGAATCCTTCATCAAAATGCTCTGATATTACCTGAGGACACACTGGATATGTGATGTCTCCCCCAGACGTGGAATGAAGCTGGCATAACACCAGAATTCCTTTTTAGAGTAACCTCAAACACAGTAAAATATGCCTTTAAAAGCCTGAAAAAGATTTAGAATACAGCATTAATTAGACATTCAAGGCTTCAATTTTAAAATCCTGCATCAGAATGGTCCTTAATTACCTGAGTGACCCAATGGATATGTAGTGTCTAACCCAGAGTTTGAATGAACCTGGCTTAACAGTAGGAATCCATTTTAGAGTGGCCTGAAGGAGAGTTAAATATGCCTTTAACAGCCTGAATATATGTCAATATAGCTTTACTTTTAAGCCCTTAATTTTAGAATCCTTCATCAGAATGCTCTGATATTACCTGAGGACACACTGGATATGTGATGTCTCCCCAGACTTGGAATGAACCTGGCATAACATCAGGATTCCTTTTTAGAGTACCCTGAAACAGAGTAAAATATGCCTTTAAAAGCCTGAAAGATTTAAAATACAGCATTAATTAGACATTCAAGGCTTTAATTTTAAAATCCTACATCAGAATGGTCCTTAATTACCTGAGTGACCCAATGGATATGTAGTGTCTAACCCAGAGTTTGAATGAACCTGGCTTAACAGTAGGAATCCATTTTAGAGTGGCCTGAAGGAGAGTTAAATATGCCTTTAACAGCCTGAATATATGTCAATATAGCTTTACTTTTAAGCCCTTAATTTTAGAATCCTTCATCAGAATGCTCTGATATTACCTGAGGACACACTGGATATGTGATGTCTCCCCAGACTTGGAATGAAGCTGGCATAACATCAGGATTCCTTTTTAGAGTACCCTGAAAAGAGTAAAATATGCCTTTAAAAGCCTGAAAAGATTTAAAATACAGCATTAATTAGACATTCAAGGCTTCAATTTTAAAATCCTACATCAGAATGGTCCTTAATTACCTGAGTGACCCAATGGATATGTAGTGTCTAACCCAGAGTTTGAATGAACCTGGCTTAACAGTAGGAATCCATTTTAGAGTGGCCTGAAGGAGAGTTAAATATGCCTTTAACAGCCTGAATATATGTCAATATAGCTTTACTTTTAAGCCCTTAATTTTAAATCCTTCATCAGAATGCTCTGATATTACCTGAGGGACACACTGGATATGTGATGTCTCCCCCAGACTTGGAATGAAGCTGGCATAACATCAGGATTCCTTTTAGAGTACCCTGAAAAAGTAAAATATGCCTTTAAAAGCCTGAAAAGATTTAAAATACAGCATTAATTAGACATTCAAGGCTTTAATTTTAAAATCCTACATCAGAATGGTCCTTAATTACCTGAGTGACCCAATGGATATGTAGTGTCTAACCCAGAGTTTGAATGAACCTGGCTTAACAGTAGGAATCCATTTTAGAGTGGCCTGAAGGAGAGTTAAATATGCCTTTAACAGCCTGAATATATGTCAATATAGCTTTACTTTTAAGCCCTTAATTTTAGAATCCTTCATCAGAATGCTCTGATATTACCTGAGGACACACTGGATATGTGATGTCTCCCCAGACTTGGAATGAAGCTGGCATAACATCAGGATTCCTTTTTTTAGGTACCCTGAAAAAGAGTAAAATATGCCTTTAAAAGCCTGAAAAAGATTTAAAATACAGCATTAATTAGACATTCAAGGCTTTAATTTTAAAATCCTACATCAGAATGGTCCTTAATTACCTGAGTGACCCAATGGATATGTAGTGTCTAACCCAGAGTTTGAATGAACCTGGCTTAACAGTAGGAATCCATTTTAGAGTGGCCTGAAGGAGAGTTAAATATGCCTTTAACAGCCTGAATATATGTCAATATGGCTTTACTTTTAAGCCCTTAATTTTAAAGTCCTTACATCAGAATGCTCTGATATTACCTGAGTGACACACTGGATATGTGATGTCTCCCCCAGACTTGGAATGAAGCTGGCATAACATCAGGATTCCTATTTAGAGTACCCTGAAAAAGAGTAAAATATGCCTTTAAAAGCCTGAAAAAAGATTTAAAATACAGCATTAATTAGACATTCAAGGCTTCAATTTTAAAATCCTACATCAGAATGGTCCTTAATTACCTGAGTGACCCAATGGATATGTAGTGTCTAACCCAGAGTTTTAATGAACCTGGCTTAACAGTAGGAATCCATTTTAGAGTGGCCTGAAGGAGAGTTAAATATGCCTTTAACAGCCTGAATATATGTCAATATAGCTTTACTTTTAAGCCCTTAATTTTAGAATCCTTCATCAGAATGCTCTGATATTACCTGAGGGACACACTGGATATGTGATGTCTCCCCCAGACTTGGAATGAAGCTGGCATAACATCAGGATTCCTTTTTAGAGTACCCTGAAAAAGAGTAAAATATGCCTTTAAAAGCCTGAAAAGATTTTAAAATACAGCATTAATTAGACATTCAAGGCTTCAATTTTAAAATCCTACATCAGAATGGTCCTTAATTACCTGAGTGACCCAATGGATATGTAGTGTCTAACCCAGAGTTTGAATGAACCTGGCTTAACAGTAGGAATCCATTTTAGAGTGGCCTGAAGGAGAGTTAAATATGCCTTTAACAGCCTGAATATATGTCAATATAGCTTTACTTTTAAGCCCTTAATTTTAAATCCTTCATCATCAGAATGCTCTGATATTACCTGAGGACACACTGGATATGTGATGTCTCCCCCAGACTTGGAATGAAGCTGGCATAACATCAGGATTCCTTTTTAAAGTACCCTGAAAAAGAGTAAAATATGCCTTTAAAAGCCTGAAAAAGATTTAAAATACAGCATTAATTAGACATTCAAGGCTTCAATTTTTAAAATCCTACATCAGAATGGTCCTTAATTACCTGAGTGACCCAATGGATATGTAGTGTCTAACCCAGAGTTTGAATGAACCTGGCTTAACAGTAGGAATCCATTTTAGAGTGGCCTGAAGGAGAGTTAAATATGCCTTTAACAGCCTGAATATATGTCAATATAGCTTTACTTTTAAGCCCTTAATTTTAAAATCCTTCATCAGAATGCTCTGATATTACCTGAGGGACACACTGGATATGTGATGTCTCCCCAGACTTGGAATGAAGCTGGCATAACATCAGGATTCCTTTTTAAAGTACCCTGAAAAAGAGTAAAATATGCCTTTAAAAGCCTGAAAAATATTTAAAATACAGCATTAATTAGACATTCAAGGCTTCAATTTTAAAATCCTACATCAGAATGGTCCTTAATTACCTGAGTGACCCAATGGATATGTAGTGTCTAACCCAGAGTTTGAATGAACCTGGCTTAACAGTAGGAATCCATTTTAGAGTGGCCTGAAGGAGAGTTAAATATGCCTTTAACAGCCTGAATATATGTCAATATAGCTTTACTTTTAAGCCCTTAATTTTAGAATCCTTCATCAGAATGCTCTGATATTACCTGAGGACACACTGGATATGTGATGTCTCCCCAGACTTGGAATGAAGCTGGCATAACATCAGGATTCCTTTTAGAGTACCCTGAAAAGAGTAAAATATGCCTTTAAAAGCCTGAAAAAGATTTAAAATACAGCATTAATTAGACATTCAAGGCTTTAATTTTAAAATCCTACATCAGAATGGTCCTTAATTACCTGAGTGACCCAATGGATATGTAGTGTCTAACCCAGAGTTTGAATGAACCTGGCTTAACAGTAGGAATCCATTTTAGAGTGGCCTGAAGGAGAGTTAAATATGCCTTTAACAGCCTGAATATATGTCAATATAGCTTTACTTTTAAGCCCTTAATTTTAAAGTCGTACATCAGAATGCTCTGATATTACCTGAGGGACACACTGGATATGTGATGTCTCCCCCAGACTTGGAATGAAGCTGGCATAACATCAGGATTCCTTTTTAGAGTAGCCTGAAAAAGAGTAAAATATGCCTTTAAAAGCCTGAAAAGATTTAAAATACAGCATTAATTAGACATTCAAGGCTTCAATTTTAAAATCCTACATCAGAATGGTCCTTAATTACCTGAGTGACCCAATGGATATGTAGTGTCTAACCCAGAGTTTGAATGAACCTGGCTTAACAGTAGGAATCCATTTTAGAGTGGCCTGAAGGAGAGTTAAATATGCCTTTAACAGCCTGAATATATGTCAATATAGCTTTACTTTTAAGCCCTTAAGTTTAGAATCCTTCATCAGAATGCTCTGATATTACCGAGGACACACTGGATATGTGATGTCTCCCCAGACTTGGAATGAAGCTGGCATAACATCAGGATTCCTTTTTAGAGTAGCCTGAAAAAGTAAAATATGCCTTTAAAAGCCTGAAAAGATTTAAAATACAGCATTAATTAGACATTCAAGGCTTCAATTTTAAAATCCTACATCAGAATGGTCCTTAATTACCTGAGTGACCCAATGGATATGTAGTGTCTAACCCAGAGTTTGAATGAACCTGGCTTAACAGTAGGAATCCATTTTAGAGTGGCCTGAAGGAGAGTTAAATATGCCTTTAACAGCCTGAATATATGTCAATATAGCTTTACTTTTAAGCCCTTAATTTTAAATCCTTCATCAGAATGCTCTGATATTACCTGAGGGACACACTGGATATGTGATGTCTCCCCCAGACTTGGAATGAAGCTGGCATAACATCAGGATTCTGTTTTAGAGTACCCTGAAACAGAGTTAAATATGCCTTTAACAGCCTGAAAATATTTCAATACAGCATTTTAGACATTTTAAGGCTTCAATTTTAAAATCCTTCATCAGAATGCTCCTGAATTACCTGAGGGACCAATGGATATGTGATGTCTCCCCCAGACTTGGAATGAACCTGGCATAACATCCTCCATTTTAGAGTAGCCTGAAAAGAGTTAAATATGCCTTTAAAAGCCTGAAAAAGATTTCAATATACAGCATTAATTTTCAAGGTTCAATTTTAAATCCTACATCAGAATGGTCCTTATTACCTGAGTGACAAAATGGATATGTAGTGTCTAACGCAGAGTTTGAATGAACCTGGCTTAACAGTAGGAATCCATTTTAAGTGGCCTGAAGGAGAGTTAAATATGCCTTTAACAGCCTGAATATATGTCAATATAGGCTTTACATTTTAAGCCCTTAATTTTAAAGTCATACATCAGAATGCTCTGATATTACCTGAGTGACACACTGGATATGTGATGTCTCCCCCAGACTTGAATGAAGCTGGCATAACATCAGGATTCCTTTTTAGAGTACCCTGAAACAGAGTAAAATATGCCTTTAAAAGCCTGAAATATTTAAAAATACAGCATTAATTAGACATTCAAGGCTTAATTTTAGAATCCTTCATCAGAATGCTCTGATATTACCGGAGGGACACACTGGATATGTGATGTTTCCCCCAGACTTGGAATGAAGCTGGCATAACATCAGGATTCCTTTTTAGAGTAGCCTGAAAAAGAGTAAAATATGCCTTTAAAAGCCTGCAAAAGATTTAAAATACAGCATTAATTAGACATTCAAGGCTTCAATTTTAAAATCCTACATCAGAATGGTCCTTAATTACCTGAGTGACCCACTGGATATGTAGTGTCTAACCCAGAGTTTGAATGAACCTGGCTTAACATAGGAATCCATTTTAGAGTGGCCTGAAGGAGAGTTAAATATGCCTTTAACAGCCTGAATATATTTCAATATAGCTTTACTTTTTCAAGCCCTTCAATTTTAAAATCCTACATCAGAATGGTCTGATATTACCTGAGGACCCAATGGATTGTAGTGTATCCCCAGTTTGGAATGAACCTGGCTAACATAAGGATTTCATTTTAGAGTGGCCTGAAAAAGAGTTAAATATGCCTTTAAAAATATATGTCAATATATTTAACTTTTAAGGCCTTAATTTTAAAATCCTACATTAGAATGGTCTGATATTACCTGAGTGACACCAATGGATATGTGATGTCTCCCCCAGACTTGGAATGAAGCTGGCATAACATCAGGATTCCTTTTTAGAGTAGCCTGAAAAAGAGTAAAATATGCCTTTAAAAGCCTGAAAAGATTTAAAATACAGCATTAATTAGACATTCAAGGCTTCAATTTTAAAATCCTACATCAGAATGGTCCTTAATTACCTGACTGACCCAATGGATATGTAGTGTCTAACCCAGAGTTTGAATGAACCTGGCTTAACAGTAGGAATCCATTTTAGAGTGGCCTGAAGGAGAGTTAAATATGCCTTTAACAGCCTGAATATATGTCAATATAGCTTTACTTTTAAGCCCTTAATTTTAGAATCCTTCATCAGAATGCTCTGATATTACCTGAGGACACACTGGATATGTGATGTCTCCCCCAGACTTGGAATGAAGCTGGCATAACATCAGGATTCTTTTTTAGAGTACCCTGAAAAGAGTAAAATATGCCTTTAAAAGCCTGAAAAGATTTAAAATACAGCATTAATTAGACATTCAAGGCTTCAATTTTAAAATCCTACATCAGAATGGTCCTTAATTACCTGACTGACCCAATGGATATGTAGTGTCTAACCCAGAGTTTGAATGAACCTGGCTTAACAGTAGGAATCCATTTTAGAGTGGCCTGAAGGAGAGTTAAATATGCCTTTAACAGCCTGAATATATGTCAATATAGCTTTACTTTTAAGCCCTTAATTTTAGAATCCTTCATCAGAATGCTCTGATATTACCGGAGGACACACTGGATATGTGATGTCTCCCCAGACTTGGAATGAAGCTGGCATAACATCAGGATTCTGTTTTAGAGTACCCTGAAACAGAGTAAAATATGCCTTTAAAAGCCTGCAAAAGATTTAAAATACAGCATTAATTAGACATTCAAGGCTTCAATTTTAAAATCCTACATCAGAATGGTCCTTAATTACCTGAGTGACCCAATGGATATGTAGTGTCTAACCCAGAGTTTGAATGAACCTGGCTTAACAGTAGGAATCCATTTTAGAGTGGCCTGAAGGAGAGTTAAATATGCCTTTAACAGCCTGAATATATGTCAATATGGCTTTACTTTTAAGCCCTTAATTTTAAATCCTTCATCAGAATGCTCTGATATTACCTGAGTGACACACTGGATATGTGATGTCTCCCCAGACTTGGAATGAAGCTGGCATAACATCAGGATTCCTTTTTAGAGTAGCCTGAAAAAGAGTAAAATATGCCTTTAAAAGCCTGAAAAGATTTAAAATACAGCATTAATTAGACATTCAAGGCTTCAATTTTAAAATCCTACATCAGAATGGTCCTTAATTACCTGAGTGACCGAATGGATATGTAGTGTCTAACCCAGAGTTTGAATGAACCTGGCTTAACAGTAGGAATCCATTTTAGAGTGGCCTGAAGGAGAGTTAAATATGCCTTTAACAGCCTGAATATATGTCAATATAGCTTTACTTTTAAGCCCTTAATTTTAGAATCCTTCATCAGAATGCTCTGATATTACCTGGGACACACTGGATATGTGATGTCTCCCCCAGACTTGGAATGAACCTGGCATAACATCAGGATTCCTTTTTAGAGTACCCTGAAACAGAGTAAAATATGCCTTTAAAAGCCTGAAAGATTTAAAATACAGCATTAATTAGACATTCAAGGCTTTAATTTTAAAATCCTACATCAGAATGGTCCTTAATTACCTGAGTGACCCAATGGATATGTAGTGTCTAACCCAGAGTTTGAATGAACCTGGCTTAACATAGGAATCCATTTTAGAGTGGCCTGAAAAAGAATTAAATATGCCTTTAAAAGCCTGAATATATTTCAATATAGCTTTTACATTTAAGCCCTTAATTTTAAATCCTTCATCAGAATGGTCCTTATTACCTGAGGGACCAATGGATATGTGATGTCTAACCAGACTTTGAATGAACCTGGCATAACATAGGAATCCATTTTTTAGAGTACCCTGGAAGGAGAGTTAAATATGCCTTTAAAAGCCTGAATATATTTCAATATAGCATTAATTTACATTCAAGGCTTCAATTTTAAAATCCTACATCAGAATGGTCTGATATTACCTGAGTGACACATGGATATGTATGTCTAACCAGACTTTGAATGAACCTGGCATAACAGTAGAATCCATTTTAGAGTAACCTGAAACAGAGTTAAAATATGCCTTTAAAAGCCTGAAAATATTTAGAATACAGCATTAATTAGACATTCAAGGCTTCAATTTTAAAATCCTACATCAGAATGGGCTGATATTACCTGAGTGACCCAATGGATATGTAGTGTCTCCCCAGAGTTTGAATGAACCTGGCATAACATCAGGAATTCCATTTTAGAGTAGCCTGAAAAAAGAGTTAAATATGCCTTTTAAAGCCTGAAAAAGATTTAATATAGCATTAATTTTAAGGCTTCAATTTTAAAATCCTTCATCAGAATGGTCTGATATTACCTGAGTGACACAATGGATATGTGATGTGTCCCCAGACTTTGAATGAACCTGGCATAACAGTAGGATTCTGTTTTAGAGTACCCTGAAAAAGATTAAAATATGCCTTTAAAAGCCTGAAAATATTTAAAATAGAGCATTTATTTTACATTCAAGGCTTCATTTTAAAAATCCTACATTAGAATGGTCCTCTGATATTACCTGAGTGACCCAATGGATATGTAGATGTCTCCCCAGACTTGGAATGAAGCTGGCATAACATCAGGATTCCATTTTAGAGTAGCCTGAAAAAGAATAAAATATGCCTTTAAAAGCCTGCAAATGATTTAAAATACAGCATTAATTAGACATTGAAGGCTTCAATTTTAAAATCCTACATCAGAATGGTCCTTAATTACCTGACTGACCTAATGGATATGTAGTGTCTAACCTAGAGTTTGAATGAACCTGGCTTAACAGTAGGAATCCATTTTAGAGTGGCTGGAAGGAGAGTTAAATATGCCTTTAACAGGCTGAATATATGTCAATATAGCTTTACTTTTAAGCCCTTAATTTTAAAGTCGTACATCAGAATGCTCTGATATTACCTGAGTGACACACTGGATATGTGATGTCTCCCCCAGACTTGGAATGAAGCTGGCATAACATCAGGATTCCTTTTTAAAGTACCCTGAAAAAGAGTAAAATATGCCTTTAAAAGCCTGAAAAAGATTTAAATTACAGCATTAATTAGACATTCAAGTCTTCAATTTTCAAATCCTACATCAGAATGGTCCTTAATTACCTCAGTGACCCAATGGATATGTAGTGTCTAACCCAGAGTTTGAATGAACCTGGCTTAACAGTAGGAATCCATTTTAGAGTGGCCTGAAGGAGAGTTAAATATGCCTTTAACAGCCTGAATATATGTCAATATAGCTTTACTTTTAAGCCCTTAATTTTAAATCCTTCATCAGAATGCTCTGATATTACCTGAGTGACACACTGGATATGTGATGTCTCCCCAGACTTGGAATGAAGCTGGCATAACATCAGGATTCCTTTTTTAGAGTAGCCTGAAAAGAGTAAAATATGCCTTTAAAAGCCTGAAAAAGATTTAAAATACAGCATTAATTAGACATTCAAGGCTTCAATTTTAAAATCCTACATCAGAATGGTCCTTAATTACCTGAGTGACCGAATGGATATGTAGTGTCTAACCCAGAGTTTGAATGAACCTGGCTTAACAGTAGGAATCCATTATAGAGTGGCCTGAAGGAGAGTTAAATATGCCTTTAACAGCCTGAATATATGTCAATATAGCTTTACTTTTAAGCCCTTAATTTTAGAATCCTTCATCAGAATGCTCTGATATTACCGGAGGGACACACTGGATACGTGATGTCTCCCGCAGACTTGGATTCAAGCTGGCATAACATCAGGATTCTGTTTTAGAGTACCCTGAAACAGAGTAAAATATGCCTTTAAAAGCCTGAAAGAGATTTAAATTACAGCATTAATTAGACATTCAAGGCTTTAATTAAAAAATCCTACATCAGAATGGTCCTTAATTACTTGAGTGACCCAATGGATATGTAGTGTCTAACCCAGAGTTTGAATGAACCTGGCTTAACAGTAGGAATCCATTTTAGAGTAGCCTGAAAAAGAGTAAAATATGCCTTTAAAGCCTGAAAAAGATTTAAAATACAGCATTAATTTTGAAGGCTTCAATTTTAAAATCCTACATCAGAATGGTCCTTCATTACCTGACTGACCTAATGGATATGTAGTGTCTAACCTAGAGTTTGAATGAACCTGGCTTAACAGTAGGAATCCATTTTAGAGTGGCTGGAAGGAGAGTTAAATATGCCTTTAACAGGCTGAATATATGTCAATATAGCTTTACTTTAAAGCCCTTAATTTTAAAGTCGTACATCAGAATCCTCTGATATTACCTG
This sequence comes from Etheostoma perlongum, assembly GCA_026937815.1. NCBI lineage: Eukaryota > Metazoa > Chordata > Actinopteri > Perciformes > Percidae > Etheostoma > Etheostoma perlongum. The sequence goes on from CM049371.1 coordinate 33,871,886, forward strand.
AGTGACACACTGGATATGTGATGTCTCCCCCAGACTTAGAATGAAGCTGGCATAACACCAGAATTCCTTTTTAGAGTAACCTGAAACAGAGTAAAATATGCCTTTAAAAGCCTGAAAATGATTTAGAATACAGCATTAATTAGACATTCAAGGCTTCAATTTTAAAATCCTACATCAGAATGGTCCTTAATTACCTGAGTGACCCAATGGATATGTAGTGTCTAACCCAGAGTTTGAATGAACCTGGCTTAACAGTAGGAATCCATTTTAGAGTGGCCTGAAGGAGAGTTAAATATGCTTTTAACAGCCTGAATATATGCCAATATAGCTTTACTTTTAAGCCCTTAATTTTAGAATCCTTCATCAGAATGCTCTGATATTACCTGAGTGACACACTGGATATGTGATGTGTCCCCCAGACTTGGAATGAAGCTGGCATAACATCAGGATTCTGTTTTAGAGTACCCTGAAAAAGATTAAAATATGCCTTTAAAAGCCTGAAAAAGATTTAAAATAGAGCATTCATTAAACATTCAAGGCTTCAGTTTTAAAATCCTACATTAGAATGGTCCTTAATTACCTGAGTGACCCAATGGATATGTAGTGTCTAACCCACACTTGGAATGAAGCTGGCATAACATCAGGATTCCATTTTAGAGTAGCCTGAAAAAGAATAAAATATGCCTTTAAAAGCTTGCAAATGATTTAAAATACAGCATTAATTAGACATTGAAGGCTTCAATTTTAAAATCCTACATCAGAATGGTCCTTAATTACCTGACTGACCTAATGGATATGTAGTGTCTAACCTAGAGTTTGAATGAACCTGGCTTAACAGTAGGAATCCATTTTAGAGTGGCTGGAAGGAGAGTTAAATATGCCTTTAACAGGCTGAATATATGTCAATATAGCTTTACTTTTAAGCCCTTAATTTTAAAATCCTTCATCAGAATGCTCTGATATTACCTGAGTGACACACTGGATATGTGATGTCTCCCCAGACTTGGAATGAAGCTGGCATAACATCAGGATTCCTTTTTAAAGTACCCTGAAAAAGAGTATGATATGCCTTTGAAAGCCTGAAAAAGATTTAAATTACAGCATTAATTAGACATTCAAGGCTTCAATTTTCAAATCCTACATCAGAATGGTCCTTAATTACCTGAGTGACCCAATGGATATGTAGTGTCTAACCCAGAGTTTGAATGAACCTGGCTTAACAGTAGGAATCCATTTTAGAGTGGCCTGAAGGAGAGTTAAATATGCCTTTAAAAGCCTGAATATATGTCAATATAGCTTTACTTTTAAGCCCTTAATTTTAAAGTTGTACATCAGAATGCTCTGATATTACCTGAGGACACACTGGATATGTGATGTCTCCCCAGACTTGGAATGAAGCTGGCATAACATCAGGATTCCTTTTTAGAGTAGCCTGAAAAAGAGTAAAATATGCCTTTAAAAGCCTGAAAAAGATTTAAAATACAGCATTAATTAGACATTCAAGGCTTCAATTTTAAAATCCTACATCAGAATGGTCCTTAATTACCTGAGTGACCCAATGGATATGTAGTGTCTAACCCAGAGTTTGAATGAACCTGGCTTAACAGTAGGAATCCATTTTAGAGTGGCCTGAAGGAGAGTTAAATATTCCTTTAACAGCCTGAATATATGTCAATATAGCTTTACTTTTAAGCCCTTAATTTTACAGTTGTAAATCAGAATGCTCTGATATTACCTGAGGGACACACTGGATATGTGATGTCTCCCCCAGACTTGGAATGAAGCTGGCATAACATCAGGATTCCTTTTTAGAGTAGCCTGAAAAAGAGTAAAATATGCCTTTAAAAGCCTGAAAAAGATTTAAAATACAGCATTAATTAGACATTGAAGGCTTCAATTTTAAAATTCTACATCAGAATGGTCCTTAATTACCTCAGTGACCCAATGGATATGTAGTGTCTAACGCAGAGTTTTAATGAACCTGGCTTAACAGTAGGAATCCATATTAGAGTGGCCTGAAGGAGAGTTAAATATTCCTTTAACAGCCTGAATATATGTCAATATAGCTTTACTTTTAAGCCCTTAATTTTAGAATTTCATCAGAATGCTCTGATATTACCTGAGGGACACACTGGATATGTGATGTCTCCCCCAGACTTGGAATGAAGCTGGCATAACATCAGGATTCCTTTTTAGAGTAGCCTGAAAAAGAGTAAAATATGCCTTTAAAAGCCTGAAAAAGATTTAAAATACAGCATTAATTAGACATTCAAGGCTTCAATTTTAAAATTCTACATCAGAATGGTCCTTAATTACCTCAGTGACCCAATGGATATGTAGTGTCTAACCCAGAGTTTGAATGAACCTGGCTTAACAGTAGGAATCCATTTTAGAGTGGCCTGAAGGAGAGTTAAATATGCCTTTAACAGCCTGAATATATGTCAATATAGCTTTACTTTTAAGCCCTTAATTTTAGAATCCTTCATCAGAATGCTCTGATATTACCTGAGTGACACACTGGATATGTGATATCTCCCGCAGACTTGGAATCAAGCTGGCATAACATCAGGATTCTGTTTTAGAGTACCCTGAAACAGAGTAAAATATGCCTTTAAAAGCCTGAAAAGATTTAAAATACAGCATTAATTAGACATTCAAGGCTTTAATTTTTAAAATCCTACATCAGAATGGTTCTTAATTACTTGAGTGACCCAATGGATATGTAGTGTCTAACCCAGAGTTTGAATGAACCTGGCTTAACAGTACAGAATTCATTTTAGAGTAGCCTGAAAAGAGTTAAATATGCCTTTAAAGCCTGAAAATATTGTCAATATAGCATTAATTTTGAAGGCTTCAATTTTAAAATCCTACATCAGAATGGTCCTTATTACCTGAGTGACCCACTGGATATGTAGTGTCCCCAGACTTGGAATGAAGCTGGCTTAACATCAGGAATCCATTTTAGAGTGGCCTGAAAAGAGTTAAATATGCCTTTAAAAGCCTGAATATATTTCAATATGGCTGCATTTTAGACATTCAAGGCCTTCAATTTTAAAATCCTACATCAGAATGGTCTGATATTATCTGAGTGACACACTGGATATGTGATGTCTCCCCCAGACTTTGAATGAACCTGGCTTAACAGTAGGAATCCATTTTAGATTACCCTGAAAAAGAGTAAAATATGCCTTTAAAAGCCTGAAAATATGTCAATATAGCATTTTAAACATTCAAGGCTTCAATTTTAAAATCCTACATTAGAATGGTCCTTAATTACCTGAGTGACCCAATGGATATGTAGTGTCTAACCCAGACTTGGAATGAAGCTGGAATAACATCAGGATTCCTTTTTAGAGTAGCCTGAAAAAGAGTAAAATATGCCTTTAAAAGCCTGCAAAAGATTTAAAATACAGCATTAATTAGACATTCAAGGCTTAAATTTTAGAAATCCTATATCAGAATGGTCCTTAATTACCTGAGTGACAGAATGGATATGTAGTGTCTAACCCAGAGTTTGAATGAACCTGGCTTAAGAGTAGGAATCCATTATAGAGTGGCCTGAAGGAGAGTTAAATATGCCTTTAACAGCCTGAATATATGTCAATATAGCTTTACTTTTAAGCCCTTAATTTTAGAATCCTTCATCAGAATGCTCTGATATTACCGGAGGGAGACACTGGATACGTGATGTCTCCCCCAGACTTGGAATGAAGCTGGCATAACATCAGGATTCCTTTTTAGAGTAGCCTGAAAAAGAGTAAAATATGCCTTTAAAAGCCTGAAATAGATTTAAAATACAGCATTAATTAGACATTGAAGGCTTCAATTTTAAAATTCTACATCAGAATGGTCCTTAATTACCTCAGTGACCCAATGGATATGTAGTGTCTAACGCAGAGTTTTAATGAACCTGGCTTAACAGTAGGAATCCATATTAGAGTGGCCTAAAGGAGTTAAATATGCCTTTAAAGCCTGAATATATGTCAATATAGCTTTACTTTTAAGCCCTTAATTTTAGAATCCTCCATCAGAATGCTCTGATATTACCTGAGTGACACACTGGATATGTGATGTCTCCCCCAGACTTGGAATGAAGCTGGCATAACATCAGGATTCCTTTTTTAGAGTAGCCTGAAAAGAGTAAAATATGCCTTTAAAAGCCTGAAAAGATTTAAAATACAGCATTAATTAGACATTCAAGGCTTTAATTTAAAAATTCTACATCAGAATGGTCCTTAATTACTTGAGTGACCCAATGGATATGTAGTGTCTAACCCAGAGTTTGAATGAACCTGGCTTAACAGTAGGAATCCATTTTAGAGTGGCCTGAAGGAGAGTTAAATATGCCTTTAACAGCCTGAATATATGTCAATATAGCTTTACTTTTAAGCCCTTAATTTTAAAGTCGTACATCAGAATCCTCTGATATTACCTGAGTGACACACTGGATATGTGATGTCTCCCCCAGACTTGGAATGAAGTTGGCATAACACCAGAATTCCTTTTTAGAGTAACCTGAAACAGAGTAAAATATGCCTTTAAAAGCTTGAAAAATTTAAATACTGCATTAATTAGACATTCAAGGCTTCAATTTTAAAATCCTACATCAGAATGGGCCTTAATTACCTGAGTGACCCAATGGATATGTAGTGTCTAACCCAGAGTTTGAATGAACCTGGCTTAACAGTAGGAATCCATTTTAGAGTGGCCTGAAGGAGAGTTAAATATGCCTTTAACAGCTTGAATATATGTCAATATAGCTTTACTTTTAATCCCGTCATTTTAGAATCCTTCATCAGAATGCTCTGATATTACCGGAGGGACACACTGGATACGTGATGTCTCCCGCAGACTTGGAATGAAGCTGGCATATCATCAGGATTCTTTTTTAGAGTACCCTGAAACAGAGTAAAATATGCCTTTAAAAGCCTGAAAGAGATTTAAATTACAGCATTAATTAGACATTCAAGGCTTTAATTTAAAAATCCTACATCAGAATGGTCCTTAATTACTTGAGTGACCCAATGGATATGTACTGTCTAACGCAAAGTTTTAATGAACCTGGCTTAACAGTAGGAATCCATTTTAGAGTGGCCTGAAGGAGAGTTAAATATGCTTTTAACAGCCTGAATATATACCAATATAGCTTTACTTTTAAGCCCTTAATTTTAAAGTCGTACATCAGAATCCTCTGATATTACCTGAGTGACACACTGGATATGTGATGTCTCCCCCAGACTTGGAATGAAGCTGGCATAACATCAGGATTCCTTTTTAGAGTAGCCTGAAAAAGAGTAAAATATGCCTTTAAAAGCCTGAAAGAGATTTAAATTACAGCATTAATTAGACATTCAAGGCTTTAATTTAAAAATCCTACATCAGAATGGTCCTTAATTACTTGAGTGACCCAATGGATATGTAGTGTCTAACCCAGAGTTTGAATGAACCTGGCTTAACAGTAGGAATCCATTTTAGAGTGGCCTGAAGGAGAGTTAAATATGCGTTTAACAGCTTGAATATATGTCAATATAGCTTTACTTTTAAGCCCGTCATTTTAGAAACCTTCATCAGAATGCTCTGATATTACCTGAGGGACACACTGGATTTGAGATGTATCCCCCAGACTTGGAATGAAGCTGGCATAACATCAGGATTCCCTTTTAGAGTAGCCTTAAAAAGAGTAAAATATGCCTTTAAAAGCCTGAAAAAGATTTAAAATATGGCATTAATTAGACATTCAAGTCTTCAATTTTCAAATCCTTCATCAGAATGGTCCTTAATTACCTGTGTGACCCAATGGATATTTAGTGTCTAACCCAGAGTTTGAATGAACCTGGCTTAACAGTAGGAATCCATTTTATAGTGGCCTTAAGGAGAGTTAAATATGCCTTTAACAGCATGAATATATGTCAATATGGCTTTACTTTTAAGCCCTTAATTTTAAAGTTGTACATCAGAATGCTCTGATATTACCTGAGGGAAACACTGGATATGTGATGTCTCCCCCAGACTTGGAATGAAGCTGGCATAACATCAGGATTCTGTTTAAGAGTACCCTAAAAAAGATTAAAATATGCCTTTAAAAGCCTAAAAAAGATTTAAAATAGAGCATTCATTAAACATTCAAGGATTCAATTTTAAAATCCTACATTAGATTGGTCCTTTTTTACCTGAGTGACCCAATGAATATGTAGTGTCTAACCCAGACTTGGAATGAAGCTGGCATAACATCAGGATTCCATTTTAGAGTAGCCTGAAAAAGAGTAAAATATGCCTTTAAAAGCCTGCAAAAGATTTAAAATACAGCATTAATTAGACAATGAAGGCTTCAATTTTAAAATCCTACATCAGAATGGTCCTTAATTACCTGATTGACCCAATGGATATGTAGTGTCTAACCCAGAGTTTGAATGAACCTGGCTTAACAGTAGGATTCCTTTTTAGAGTAGCCTGAAAAAGAGTAAAATATGCCTTTAAAAGCCTGAAAGAGATTAAAATTACAGCATTAATTAGACATTCAAGGCTTTAATTTAAAAATCCTACATCAGAATGGTCCTTAATTACTTGAGTGACCCAATGGATATGTAGTGTCTAACCCAGAGTTTTAATGAACCTGGCTTAACAGTAGGAATCCATATTAGAGTGGCCTAAAGCAGAGTTAAATATGCCTTTATAAGCCTGAATATATGTCAATATAGCTTTACTTTTAAGCCCTTAATTTTAGAATCCTCCATCAGAATGCTCTGATATTACCTGAGTGACACACTGGATATGTGATGTCTCCCCAGACTTGGAATGAAGCTGGCATACCATCAGGATTCTGTTTTAGAGTACCCTGAAACAGAGTAAAATATGCCTTTAAAAGCCTTAAAGAGATTTAAAATACAGCATTAATTAGACATTCAAGGCTTTAATTTTAAAATCCTACATCAGAATGGTCCTTTTTACTATTACCTTAATTTTAGAAACCTTCAGTGACCCAATGGATATGTAGTGTCTAACCCAGACTTTGAATGAACCTGGCATAACATCAGGATTCCATTTTAGAGTGGCCTGAAAAAGAGTTAAAATATGCCTTTAAAAGCCTTGAATATTTAAAATACAGCATTAATTAGACTTTTTAAGGCTTCAATTTTAAAATCCTACATCAGAATGGTCCTTTTACCTGATTGACCTGGATATGTAGTGTCTAACCCAGAGTTTGAATGAATGGCTTAACAGTAGGAATCCATTTTTACCTGAAGGGTAAATATGCCTTTACAGCCTGAATATTGTCAATATAGCTTTAGAAGCCCTTAATTTTAGAATCCTTCATCAGAATGCTCTTATATTACCTGAGTGACACACTGGATATGTGATGTCTCCCCCAGACTTGGAATGAAGCTGGCATAACATCAGGATTCTGTTTTAGAGTACCCTGAAAAAGATTAAAATATGCCTTTAAAAGCCTGAAAAAGATTTAAAATACAGCATTAATTAAACATTCAAGGATTTAATTTTAGAATCCTTCATCAGAATGCTCTGATATTACCGGAGGGACACACCGGATATGTGATGTCTCTCCCAGACTTGGAATGAAGCTGGCATAACATCAGGATTCCTTTTAGAGTTCCCTGAAAAAGAGTAAAATATGCCTTTAAAAGCATGAAAAAGATGTAAAATACAGCATTAATTAGACATTCAAGGCTTCAATTTTAAAATCCTACATCAGAATGGTCCTTAATTACCTGAGTGACCCAATGGATATGTAGTGTCTAACCCAGAGTTTGAATGAACCTGGCTTAACAGTAGGAATCCATTTTAGAGTGGCCTGAAGGAGAGTTAAATATGCCTTTAACAGCCTGAATATATGTCAATATAGCTTTACTTTTAAGCCCTTAGTTTTAGAATCCTTCATCAGAATGCTCTGATATTACCGGAGGGACACACCGTATATGTGATGTCTCCCAGACTTGGAATGAAGCTGGCATAACATCAGGATTCCTTTTTAGAGTAACCTGAAACAGAGGAAAATATGCCTTTAAAAGCCTAAAAAGATTTAAAATACTGCATTAATTAGACATTCAAGGCTTCAATTTTAAAATTCTACATCAGAATGGTCCTTAATTACCTGAGTGACAAAATGGATATGTAGTGTCTAACCCAGAGTTTGAATGAACCTGGCTTAACAGTAGGAATCCATTTTAGAGTGGCCTGAAGGAGAGTTAAATATGCCTTTAACAGCTTGAATATATGTCAATATAGCTTTACTTTTAAGCCCGTATTTTAGAAACCTTCATCAGAATGCTCTGATATTACCTGAGGGACACACTGGATTTGAGATGTATCCCCAGTCTTGGAATGAAGCTGGCATAACAATAGGATTCCTTTTAGAGTAAAAACAGAGTAAAATATGCCTTTAAAAGCCTGAAAAAGATTTAAAATACAGCATTAATTAGACATTCAAGGCTTCAATTTTAAAATCCTACATCAGAATGGTCCTTAATTACCTGAGTGACCCAATGGATATGTAGTGTCTAACCCAGAGTTTGAATGAACCTGGCTTAACAGTAGGAATCCATTTTAGAGTGGCCTGAAGGAAAGTTAAATATGCCTTTAACAGCCTGAATATATGTCAATATGGCTTTACTTTTAAGCCCTTAATTTTAAAGTCCTTAAATCAGAATGCTCTGATATTACCTGAGGACACACTGGATATGTGATGTCTCCCCCAGACTTGGAATGAAGCTGGCATAACATCAGGATTCCTTTTTTAGAGTAGCCCTGAAAAGAGGAAAATATGCCTTTAAAAGCCTGAAAAAGATTTAAAATACAGCATTAATTAGACATTGAAGGCTTCAATTTTAAAATTCTACATCAGAATGGTCCTTAATTACCTCAGTGACCAAATGGATATGTAGTGTCTAACGCAGAGTTTGAATGAACCTGGCTTAACAGTAGGAATCCATTTTAGAGTGGCCTGAAGGAGAGATAAATATGCCTTTAACAGCCTGAATATATGTCAATATAGCTTTACTTTTAAGCCCTTAATTTTAGAATCCTTCATCAGAATGCTCTGATATTACCGGAGTGACACACTGGATATGTGATGTCTCCCCCAGACTTGGAATGAAGCTGGCATACCATCAGGATTCTGTTTTAGAATACCCTGAAACAGAGTAAAATATGCCTTTAAAAGCCTGAAAGAGATTTAAAATACAGCATTAATTAGACATTCAAGGCTTTAATTTTAAAATCCTACATCAGAATGGTCCTTAATTACCTGAGTGACCCAATGGATATGTAGTGTCTAACCCAGACTTGGAATGAAGCTGGCATAACATCAGGATTCCATTTTAGATTAAAATGAAAAAGAGTAAAATATGCCTTTAAAAGCCTGCAAAAGATTTAAAATACAGCATTAATTAGACATTCAAGGCTTCAATTTTAAAATCCTACATCAGAATGGTCCTTAATTACCTGAGTGAACCAATGGATATGTAGTGTCTAACCCAGAGTTTGAATGAACCTGGCTTAACAGTAGGAATCCATTTTAGAGTGGCCTGAAGGAGAGTTAAATATGCCTTTAACAGCCTGAATATATGTCAATAAAGCTTTACTTTTAAGCCCTTAATTTTAGAATCCTTCATCAGAATGCTCTGATATTACCTGAGTGACACACTGGATATGTGATGTCTCCCCCAAGACTTGGAATGAAGCTGGCATAACACCAGAATTCCTTTTTAGAGTAACCTGAAACAGAGGAAAATATGCCTTTAAAAGCTTAAAAAAGATTTAAAATACAGCATTAATTAGACATTCAAGGCTTCAATTTTAAAATCCTACATCAGAATGGTCCTTAATTACCTGAGTGACCCAATGGATATGTAGTGTCTAACCCAGAGTTTGAATGAACCTGGCTTAACAGTAGGAATCCATTTTAGAGTGGCCTGAAGGAGAGTTAAATATGCCTTTAACAGCTTGAATATATGTCAATATAGCTTTACTTTTAAGCCCGTCATTTTAGAAACCTTCATCAGAATGCTCTGATTTTACCTGAGGACACACTGGATTTGATGTGATGTCCCCCAGTCTTGGAATTCAAGCTGGCATAACATCAGGATTCCTTTTTAGAGTAACCTTAAACAGAGTAAAATATGCCTTTAAAAGCCTGAAAAGATTTAGAATACAGCATTAATTAGACATTCAAGGCTTCAATTTTAAAATCCTATATCAGAATGGTCCTTAATTACCTGAGTGACCCAATGGATATGTAGTGTCTAACCCAGAGTTTGAATGAACCTGGCTTAACAGTAGGAATCCATTTTAGAGTGGCCTGAAGGAAAGTTAAATATGCCTTTAACAGCCTGAATATATGTCAATATGGCTTTACTTTTAAGCCCTTAATTTTAAAGTCGTCATCAGAATGCTCTGATATTACCGGAGGGACACACTGGATATGTGATGTCTCCCGCAGACTTGGAATGAAGCTGGCATAACATCAGGATTCTGTTTTAGAGTACCCTGAAACAGAGTAAAATATGCCTTTAAAAGCCTGAAAGAGATTTAAATTACAGCATTAATTAGACATTCAAGGCTTTAATTTAAAAATCCTACATCAGAATGGTCCTTAATTACCTGAGTGAACCAATGGATATGTAGTGTCTAACGCAGAGTTTGAATGAACCTGGCTTAACAGTAGGAATCCATATTAGAGTGGCCTAAAGCAGAGTTAAATATGCCTTCATCAGCCTGAATATATGTCAATATAGCTTTACTTTTAAGCCCTTAATTTTAGAATCCTTCATCAGAAAGCTCTGACATTACCTGAGTGACACACTGGATATGTGATGTCTCCCCCAGACTTGGAATGAAGCTGGCATAACACCAGAATTCCTTTTTAGAGTAACCTGAAACAGAGTAAAATATACCTTTAAAAGCTTAAAAAAGATTTAGAATACTGCATTAATTAGACATTCAAGGCTTCAATTTTAAAATCCTACATCAGAATGGGCCTTAATTACCTGAGTGACCCAATGGATATGTAGTGTCTAACCCAGAGTTTGAATGAACCTGGCTTAACAGTAGGAATCCATTTTAGAGTGGCCTGAAGGAGAGTTAAATATGCCTTTAACAGCCTGAATATATGTCAATATAGCTTTACTTTTAAGCCCTTAATTTTAGAATCCTTCATCAGAATGCTCTGATATTACCTGAGTGACACACTGGATATGTGATGTCTCCCCCAGACTTGGAATGAAGCTGGCATAACATCAGGATTCCTTTTTAGAGTACCCTGAAAAAGAAAAAATATGCCTTTAAAAGCCTGAAAAAGATTTAAAATACAGCATTAATTAGACATTCAAGGCTTCAATTTTAAAATCCTACATCAGAATGGTCCTTAATTACCTGAGTGACCCAATGGATATGTAGTGTCTAACCCAGAGTTTGAATGAACCTGGCTTAACAGTAGGAATCCATTTTAGAGTGGCCTGAACGAGAGTTAAATATGCCTTTAACAGCCTGAATATATGTCAATATAGCTTTACTTCTAAGCCCTTAATTTTAGAATCCTTCATCAGAAAGCTCTGACATTACCTGAGTGACACACTGGATATGTGATGTCTCCCCCAGACTTGGAATGAAGCTGGCATAACATCAGTATTCCTTTTTAGAGTACCCTGAAAAAGAGTATAATATGCCTTTAAAAGCCTGAAAGAGATTTAAATTACAGCATTAATTAGACATTCAAGGCTTTAATTTAAAAATCCTACATCAGAATGGTCCTTAATTACTTGAGTGACCCAATGGATATGTAGTGTCTAACCCAGAGTTTGAATGAACCTGGCTTAACAGTAGGAATCCATTTTAGAGTGGCCTGAAGGAGAGTTAAATATGCCTTTAACAGCCTGAATATATGTCAATATAGCTTTACTTTTAAGCCCTTAATTTTAAAGTCGTACATCAGAATCCTCTGATATTACCTGAGTGACACACTGGATATGTGATGTCTCCCCCAGACTTGGAATGAAGCTGGCATAATACCAGAATTCCTTTTTAGAGTAACCTGAAACAGAGTAAAATATGCCTTTAAAAGCTTAAAAAAGATTTAGAATACTGCATTAATTAGACATTCAAGGCTTCAATTTTAAAATCCTACATCAGAATGGGCCTTAATTACCTGAGTGACCCAATGGATATGTAGTGTCTAACCCAGATTTTGAATGAACCTGGCTTAACAGTAGGAATCCATTTTAGAGTGGCCTGAAGGAGAGTTAAATATGCTTTTAACAGCCTGAATATATGCCAATATAGCTTTACTTCTAAGCCCTTAATTTTAGAATCCTTCATCAGAATGCTCTGATATTACCTGAGTGACACACTGGATATGTGATGTCTCCCCCAGACTTGGAATGAAGCTGGCATAACATCAGGATTCCTTTTTTAAGTACCCTGAAAAAGAGTAAAATATGCCTTTAAAAGCCTGAAAAAGATTTAAATTACAGCATTAATTAGACATTCAAGTCTTCATTTTCAAATCCTACATCAGAATGGTCCTTAAATACCTGAGTGACCGAAAGGATATGTAGTGTCTAACGCAGAGTTTGAATGAACCGGGCTTAACAGTAGGAATCCATATTAGAGTGGCCTAAAGCAGAGTTAAATATACCTTTATCAGTCTGAATATATGTCAATATAGCTTTACTTTTAAGCTCTTAATTTTAGAATCCTTCATCGGAATGCTGTGATATTACCTGAGGGACACACTGGATATGTGATGTCTCCCCCAGACTTGGAATGAAGCTGGCATAACATCATGATTCTGTTTTAGAGTACCCTGAATCAGAGTAAAATATGCCTTTAAAAGCCTGAAAGAGATTTAAAATACAGCATTAATTAGACATTCAAGGCTTTAATTTTAAAATCCTACATCAGAATGGTCCTTAATTACCTGAGTGACCCAATGGATATGTAGTGTCTAACCCAGAGTTTGAATGAACCTGGCTTAACCGTAGGAATCCATGTGTAACTGTTAAGAAACTAGTGTAAAACTGTTGAAATGACAGTAACAAGCTTAAAACGTCACAAAAAGCTTAGAAGAGGCTGAAATGCACGTTTCCAGCATAGAGATGTGTGTATAGCAGATACTGTTAAGAAACTAGTGTAAAACTGTTGAAATGACAGAAACAAGCTTAAAACGTCACAATAAGCTTAGGAGAAGCCGAAACGCATGTTTCCAGCATGGAGATGAGTGTGCAGCATCTACTGTTAAGAAACTAGTGTAAAACTGTTGAAATGACAGTAACATGCTTAAAACGTCACAATAACCTTAGAAGAAGCCGAAACGCATGTTTCCAGCATGGAGATGAGGGTTCATCAGCTACTGTTAAGAAACTAGTGTAAAACTGTTGAAATGACAGTAACAAGCTTGAAACAACCACAAAAAGCTTAGAAGAGGCTGAAATGCACGTTTCCAGCATAGAGATGTGTGTATAGCAGCTACTGTTAAGAAACTAGTGTAAAACTGTTGAAATGACAGTAACAAGCTTAAAACGTCACAAAAAGCCCAGAAGAGGCCGAAACGCAAGTTTCCAGCATGGAGATTTGTGTATAGCAGCTATTGTTAAGAAACTAGTGTAAAATTGTTGAAATGACAGTAACAAGCTTAAAACGTCACAATAAGCTTAGAAGAAGCCGAAACTCACGTTTCCAGCATGGAGATGAGTGTACAGCAGCTACTGTTAAGAAACTAGTGTAAAACTGTTGAAATGACAGTAACAAGCTTAAAACGTCACAATAAGCTTAGAAGAAGCTGAAACGCACGTTTCCAGCATGGAGATGTGTGTATAGCAGCTACTGTTAAGAAACTAGTGTAAAACTGTTGAAATGACAGAAACAAGCTTGAAACGTCACAAAAAGCTTAGAAGAGGCTGAAATGCACGTTTCCAGCATGGAGATTTGTGTATAGCAGCTACTGTTAAGAAACTAGTGTAAAATTGTTGAAATGACAGTAACAAGCTTAAAACGTCACAACAAGCTTAGAAGAAGCCAAAACGCACGTTTCCAGCATGGAGATGAGTGTACAGCAGCTACTGTTAAGAAACTAGTGTAAAACTGTTGAAATGACAGTAACAAGCTTAAAACGTCACAAAAAGCCCAGAAGACGCCGAAAAGCACGTTTCCAGCATGGAGATGTGTGTATAGCAGATACTATTAAGAAACTAGTGTAAAACTGTTGAAATGACAGTAACAAGCTTAAAACGTCACAAAAAGCCCAGAAGACGCCGAAAGGCACGTTTCCAGCATGGAGATGTGTGTATAGCAGATACTATTAAGAAACTAGTGTAAAACTGTTGAAATGACAGTAACAAGCTTAAAACGTCACAAAAAGCCCAGAAGAGGCCGAAACGCATGTTTCCAGCATGGAGATGTGTGTATAGCAGCTACTATTAAGAAACTAGTGTAAAACTGTTGAAATGACAGTAACATGCTTAAAACGTCACAATAAGCTTAGAAGAAGCCGAAACGCACGTTTCCAGCATGGAGATGAGTGTACAGCAGCTACTGTTAAAACTGTTGAAATGACAGTAACAAGCTTGAAACGTCACAAAAAGCTTAGAAGAGGCTGAAATGCACGTTTCCAGCATAGAGATGTGTGTATAGCAGCTACTGTTAAGAAACTAGTGTAAAACTGTTGAAATGACAGTAACAAGCTTAAAACGTCACAAAAAGCCCAGAAGAGGCCGAAACGCATGTTTCCAGCATGGAGATGTGTGTATAGCAGCTACTATTAAGAAACTAGTGTAAAACTGTTGAAATGACAGTAACATGCTTAAAACATCACAAAAAGCCCAGAAGAGGCCGAAACGCACGTTTCCAGCATGGAGATTTGTGTATAGCAGCTACTGTTAAGAAACTAGTGTAAAATTGTTGAAATGACAGTAACAAGCTTAAAACGTCACAATAAGCTTAGAAGAAGCCAAAACTCACGTTTCCAGCATGGAGATGAGTGTACAGCAGCTACTGTTAAGAAACTAGTGTAAAACTGTTGAAATGACAGAAACAAGCTTAAAACGTCACAAAAAGCCCAGAAGAGGCCGAAACGCATGTTTCCAGCATGGAGATGTGTGTATAGCAGCTACTGTTAAGAAACTAGTGTAAAACTGTTGAAATGACAGAAACAAGCTTGAAACGTCACAAAAAGCTTAGAAGAGGCTGAAATGCACGTTTCCAGCATAGAGATGTGTGTATAGCAGCTACTGTTAAGCATATTGGAAAAAAACAAGCAAAGAGCTCATTGACAGTTGCTTAGTACTCTACTACTCGAAAAAAAAACACCGTTTTTCATCTCAGCAGTCCTCGGTATGGCTCCTAAAAACCATTTCAAGTAGGATAATCAATATTATTTTTTATTAGCTCTCCTTTTTTCTCATAAGCTAGTAGGATTAAGTTGATTCATGTGTCACAAGCAGTAGTCATACCTAGAAAACCGAGGCCTCCTGCTATGAAAATCAAATCACATGAACAAAATATTGATTTTGTTCACAAAATAGTCCCAGAGTGATGCATCCCAAACATTTATTCATATTGAATGGTGTAATGGGAAAATTACATAGACAATGATTTTCTTTCAATAATTGTTCATTTATTAAGTGATTATGAATTATAAGTAAATCATTCAAATAGGCCTCTGAACCATGTGTTATTCCTATAGATATAGAACCATGTGTTATTCCTATAGATATCTCCTAAAGAAAGTCCTCCAGTGTTGGAGACAGCTAAAAATGTTATGACTCTGCATTTCACTACTGTAAGCAAATGGTTACAAAAAACAGATATGATGGGGTCACCATGCCCGATCTGTATGGTTGGAGCCGTGGAGCAAGCTATAGACGAGATGAATCTCTGACTTCTAGGACTGAATGACGGCTACAGTCAGTTTTGACGCACTAGACAGATCGGGGGACATGGTTGGCTCCCAGAAGTCTGAGGAAGAAGATGAAGTGTTTTGTTTAAGATTAGAATGATTTCCAAACATGGCCTGGTTTCTGCTGGGGCAAACGGGGTATAAGGAACTGTCACATGTTACGCGAGGCACAGAACTGTGGGCCACTTTGTAACTCTGTTCATTGTGAATTGCTGTTCTTGTCATTTTGATTGTTCTCTCGAGAAAATGTTTAAACCCTTCCACCGAATACCTAAACTTTTAATCCAGTTTGCAGCCTGTTTTTATTTTGTTTCAACAAGGTCTTTTCTGCCACTCAAAATTCCTCCCTCACTGTAACAGAAACTTCCACCACAAACTTGGCGTTGTCGGCAGGATTTCAAGGAGGGATCAGATCGGGACTCTGCCGGCAACTGATGACAGGCCACTCCAGGGATCTGACGATCACCTGCCTCTAAACCTCGCCAAAACATCTTTTAGAGACAGAGGGTCAGAAACCGCGGAGGGCTCGCTGATTCCACTCTGAAATCCAAATGAAAAGGAAGCAATTTCAAACAGCGGGGGTAAGTTAAAGTTTCAATCCTGTTGGATAAATAATTTGAATTGGATATTGAGACAGTTTGTGAGACAGATATTGACCGTGGTTTCACTGAGGGTATTCGGTGAAAGTTTATCTTTGTATGGCATGAAACTTCACGCAGCTTTTGTGTTAATATATTTTGGCATTGGGTCGGACACAGCATCGTGTTATTATGAGTGTATGAGTGACAGCCAGAGAAGTTAATGAACATAATTGTGCTCTTTCTGGTGCTCTCAACACCAGGGGGTTCAAGGTGATGGAGAGTGTTGTCAGAGTGTTAGTTACCACCTTGGCTTTCAGCACAAAACCTCACACTTTGAGTGCACTTTGAGCTCATTATCCCCACATATGCATGTACATCTACACATCTACACACACACACACACACTACATCTTCCACTATAGTGGCAGTATACTGATAGTGTTGTACAGAGAACTAATGAGAACATTCTTCAAGTCCATAACCTTTACCTGGGAAACTGTGCGTGTTTGTGTGCCTGATATCTTGACAGGTGGAAAATAGGTTGTCATTCAAAAAGAAAAGTAACAATAGCTGGTTAGGGGTTGTCAGCAAATTGAATCTGGAGTGGAATGTTTAGAAAGAGAAAAACAGGGAATACATTTTCTTCTTTTTTATGGGTCTGCAATGTGATGAACACTGTCACAAGTAGACCCTTTTTGTAATATAGTAATTAATGTCAAAATTAAATTGGCTGGTTGACATACCGTTATCTGGAATTAATACGTATTTTGACAACAAAATTCTGCATCTGTTCAGTCAACAGGCCCCCCCCTTCAGGTCCAGCCTGGCTGTGTTGCTTAATGTTCAAAAATATATTTAAGGTCATCCTGTTTTAACATTTTGTTTACTGTGGTTTAATAGGTAATGAGTACGTTCTCACTCATGCCTACATAACTCCTGCAGAGAGGACAGCCATTATTAGCAAAGCAGCTCTACGGCATTTGGAACAAAACCACTCAAGACAATGCTTGGGATTCTACAAGCACAGACGTCCATCCATCCGTCTTTGTCCGCTTATCTGGTATCGGGTCGCGGGAGCAGCAGCAGCTCCAGTAGGGGACCCATAAACTTCCCTTTCCCGAGCCACATCAACCTGCTCCGACTGGGGGATTCCGAGGCGTTCCAAGGCTAGGTTGGATATATATTCCCTCCACCTAGTCCTGGGTCTTCCCCGAGGCCTCCTCCCAGCTGGACGTGCCTGGAACACCTCCGTAAGGAGGCCCCCAGTAGGCATCCATATACCTGAACCACCTCAACTGGCTCCTTTGGACGCGAAGGAGCAGCATCTCTACTCCGAGCTCCTCTCGGATGACTGAGCTTCTCACCCTATCTTTAAGGGAGACGCCAGACCCCCTTCTGAGGAAACCCATTTCGGCCACTTGTACCCTGGATCTCGTTCTTTTCGGTCATGACCCAGCCTTCATGACCATAGGTGAGAGTAGGAATGAAAACTGACCGGTATCGAGAGCTTTGCACGCACAGACGTGCCTGGTGGAATTTAGGGGTAACATATCCTACTGTTTCCAAACACATTCTCACTCAAAAGTCTATGGGCCCTATCTTGCAACCGGCCGAGCGCAGCACAGCGCAAAGCAAAGCAAAGCAAAGCCCGTCTTAAGCTTTTGCATTTTAAGACCATCAAATTTCCCATCCAGCAACCACATCGGTTAAATAGCAAATGCACCTGCGCCCATGGGCATGCTGGTCTTACAGGGAGGCGTGTTCAGGTGCATTCTTGGCGTATTGCTATCTTGAGGAAGCGGAAAGTCATTGCGCCATTGACCAACACATCCTGGTCTAAAATCAATAACATAATTTCTTTATTTTATTATTAGCTACTAGAAAAATGGAGTATAAATGGCATGACAGAACCACAAATACTTTACTTCATAATTCTGTAAAGAACACAACCTGAACACCGGACCTAATTAAAGCTGTATAGCTCTACATATTCATTTGGGATTTTAGCTGTGATCCTGGCTTGAAACATCCAGCTAAGCTGTAATTGCCCAATTTACTATTTATTAACAATGGTGACGACTGGGTTGGAGACGGATTAATATGTTTTCCGAGGAAAAGCAATGGAGGGAACAAATGCGAGACAGAGCATTATAACAAAGCTTTACTGTTAAATTATGAAAAAAAAATCTGCATAATTGCCCACTGATTTTAACGGCCAGTGGAAGTATGTCTTTGAGTTCACCATGGCTGCTGTGTTCACAACAGGCAGCTCATGAATATGATCAGAAAATGGTCAAAAAACCAATGAGCAAATGTTGAATCTGAAAATGACTTATTTTATTTAAATATAATTAGATCAAAAGAAAGTCATACTGAATTATCAGGGTTTGATGAAATAAAAAAGTTGGGTTTTTGAGAAGAAAAGCCATTCCACACTCATTTTGTTTCACGTCTTAGTGTCCTGGCCTCTGCCTTAGCTACTGTGGGGAATTACACCATGTCACCATTTCATTTTTAAATATGTTTATTGCTTTTAGAAAAAGATCCATTGAAATGATACTACAACATAGCACATCAGAATTTGGTCGAATATGTTTGAAAATTTAGTGGACATTGAATAGTGCAAGAAAAGGGACCCAACAAAAGGTACACACATACCCATACACAACATAAATGCATAGTGGGACATTAAACAACATCTGCAGCCTGCCCATCAAAGAATCTCAGTACAGGGTCCCATATCTTATCGATCACATCTCCTCTGTGTTTGTTGTAGTATCTCAGTCTCTCCAAGTAAAGTGTGTTAGACATGGCTCCCAACCACTGGTCATATGTAGGCACAGAGTCCATTTTCCACACAAGCAAAATTCATTTCTCCGCAATCACCATCCCCAATTCAATAGCTTTCTTCTCATACCTGTTAACAGTGGGTAAGGGACTTGCCGCTCTCAGGATCACTACAAGGGTGTTTCAAACTTTTACCAAAAGCCTCAAAGAAGCAGTGGAAAAATACTTGTCCAATACGAATGCAGTTTCCTGCATTACCAGAAGGAGTGTGTTACATAAATTACCTATCGTGGCTTTACATTGATTGCAGACAGGTGAGACACTAGGGTAAAATCTGTGCAGTGTTTCTGGGGAATAGTCTGTGGAGCGTTTTAAGCAGAATAAGATTGTATGTGACATTGACTGAATATGTCTGTTTTTTAAAATCCCTACTGTGTCATGATAAAGTGGCGTTTGGTTTTAACGGAGGTATTTGCATTGCAAAACTCGTGCTAGATGAATTTTTACAAGTCGTCTTTCTGGACAAATGGGAATTTAAAGGACAGTTGAGACATTCTATAAAATCAAATGTTAAACAGAACAGTAAATAATGTGATGTGTGCCAGCTTGTTGGTTAGGCCAACTGCAATACTCTTGAAGCACTAATATATGTGAAAACCACTTATAAGGGAACACTACTGTATGTATCTGTTTGGCAGATTGATGACTTCTGTCCAGCTGAAACACATCCATGTTGTTGTAAGCTTCCAGCTTTCAATTTCAACAGCGTTTTCTATTTGTTGAAGAAGTCTGACGCAGTGTTGTAGTCGAGTCATCTGTGGAGTCCCATTCAAGTTTCGAGTTACCAGTTTTGGGGTCCGAGTCCAAGTCCGAGTCACCAAAGAAGAGTCAGAATCGAGTCACCATAACAAAATTTTAGTCAGAGTCAAGTGACTATTACCTTAATTTGAGTCTAAGTCGAGTCACGTGTCAGAATAGTGACTCGACTCAAGCACTCTATCCTTGCCTATTGCACACAAACAGTCAAATCCTATTTCATGAATGCAAGAGTCCAGAGAACAGTGACTCAAGTTGGACACATATCCAAATCCAGAACTTGAGTACATTAGCACTGGTTGTTATTCTAGAAATACAATAGAAAGCCTTTGTCATTGTACTAAATTTAAAACAAAAAATAATTGGAGCACTACTCCTTATCAGTGTGATAAAGACACCACAAAAGAAAAACAACTTGAGCAAAAAACATCAACAACCGACAACACAGGCTTATTAACATAATTTATAAATGTAATTATTGCACAAGATCCAGTAGGTTTGCCCTAAAAACATATTGCACATGAGGGGTCATTCAAGCAGGCCCCTTGTGGTTCCTACGGGTCTCTTTGTTTAATGTTACTTGTAATAAATCCCAATTTTCATTAAAAATTCTAAAAGTCATTGTCATATATGAATTTTTATTTACTTAATTGCTGTCAAATACAAAGCTAATGTGATGCATATGGACTCTGATCATATGTATAACTCTCAAGTACCCATAATGGCACATTAGCAATATACATATCCAAAGAACAAGTACTAATTGTATATGCTCAGGCGCATTCAATCTTAAACGCATCAATTACAGATCATTTCTGTCAGAAAGCCTCACTTCTTACCCGGAGACTCATCTGTTTCCGCTGTGTGACCACGATCCAAAAAACAACAACTCTCACAGCATGAAGATAAATAAAAGAATTTCCAGCTGCATTCACTCCAAAGTTCCCTTTCTGCATGTATTGTATTTTATAGCTTCATTTCAGACTGTTGAATCGTGCTGGGCTGTCTCTCACACTGGGATTTGTAAAGGCAATTTGACTTTAGATAGATAGCTTTTATTGTCATTCAACTGTAAAAACAGTGCACATCTCACATATTCCACTGACTGTATACTGTATTTTCACTAAAAACAAAAAAAAAATACAAATGCTACACAGTGTTACATTTAAATATGACATAAAAGAGGAGTTTGAAAGCAACATTAACATTGTTATTAAACAAATTGAATGGCAGTTATTGCACTTTAAGAAAAATAGATACTGTTATTGCACACTTATAAATAAATACTGTCTATGCAGTGTTATAGTCCATATGGGGCCCACTGCAGTGGGTTATTAAGGGGGGTTATTTTGAGTTCAGGAGTCTGATAGTTTGTGGGAAGAAGCTGTTGCAAAATCTGGCCGTTCTGCACCGGATGCTGAGAAACCTCTTCCCAAAGGGCAGAAGTTAAATAGTCCATAAGGTGGATGGCTGGGGTCTTTTATGATTTTCTTTGCCTGGCAAAGATAGCAACCAACTGGTTCCTGTTCAGTGACCAAAAGCACATAGATGAGACAGAATCTTTATTGTGATTGAAGATCTGCTCAAATGAAAAATTGTGCATGTAAACGTGTCAGGGTAGTGTAGAATTGGACCCAAAGTGCAGAGAGGAGACAAGGAGACAGCAGGAAGAGGCAGGCAATCTGGTAACAAGCAACAGGAACATCCAACAAAATCAACCACACTCAGAATAATGAAGTGAACCCCCCCCTAGAAATATGAGAGACAGGTGACATGAGGGCTGATAAACAGGTGAAATATATCAGGGACAATCACAAAAAAAAAAACACACACACAAGGCAGGAAGTCAAACAAGCCTGACATAGGAAAAATGACACTCCAAAATTAAACAGAAAACAATGTATACATTTCTGTCAATTTAAGAAATTGGAATAAATTGCTTCGGAAATACTTTTTTGAAATTCAGTTCATCATATTTTAGTCATCTTTCTATTTGGTGCTGTTTTCATTTGCTTAGATGCTCTTTGCTTTTAGTTATTTGAACAATGTCTCTATTTTTGCCTTGATACATTCAGGGTAATGTACGATCCATTTTCACAGCTCTAAAACACCACATCATAATTAACAATATGATGCTTTTAGTTTCCAGAAACGCAGTTGTCATTCACTAATTGATGTAATTGCATGTTTTTTTTGACTTTGTTTGTTTTTCTACAAACATCTCAATTTCTCCATGCACCAGTTTCATAAAAAAAATCATCCTATTCTAAAAGACATAATCCTAAACCGGTAATGTAAAACATTTGCAGGAAGTGTTGAGTTTTATTGAGGGTAGCTCAACACAAAAAATAAAATAAACTGCATAGGTAGAGCAATTTTAAACTGGGAAAACTGTATTTCTGTTTAGATTTACTGTTAAAGTTAGTAACTGCTTTTGTTGTAGAATCTGTTCTTTTATTTGTTGAAAAAAGGGAATCCTGCCAATAATGGACGGAGACTGAGGCTGAGGTTTGCCCAAGAAACTGGACTTCTTTACCCCTTCTTGGCTCTGTTTCCAGGCTTTAGAAAATCTAGCACGATAAAGGAGACTTTGGCCAGTCATAGGTGATTTCAGAGAGAGGGCGTTCCTATTGGCTGTTCTACAAATGCAGACGTGCATGCACATAAATTCAGATGGTAAAAACCTGCAGAAACAGTTGCTATTCCGGCAACAGCCGCCTACACTGCAAAGCAATGAAAAAAGGAACACAGACGGAAAAAGAAGGTCTCAAAGAGGAGTGTGCCAATAAACACAATAAAACGGGCAAACACTTGAGTGACAGGGAGAAAAGGATGCCATGGTAATACGCTGGAGCCAATTTAAGTTCATGTTTATGCAGCAAGCTAGAGCCTGGAATCACAGTCTGTTATCTCTAAGGGCTTTCCAGCACTGTATTTCTCATAGATTTGTTGCTACATTATCAGACTCGCAATCTCAATGTGGATGAAATGAATGCACTTGTGCAGGTTACTGTACAAAGCCAGGAACATATGCACGTGCTCGGCTGGTGGGAGGAGCTTAGGGAAGGAGGGGAGAGCTGCAGGAAAAGGGCTGAATTTTCAAATTCTGGCTTTTTTTTGTTGCCTTTTCCACAAAACTGCCTACACCAGCTTTAATATAATGCCCTCGTGAACGTCCTTCTTTATATTAATGAACGTCCGTTACATTCAAGCCATTGTTAAATGAGTTGCTACAAAGGTAATTCAGACTATCAGCTGCACAAAACACTCTTCACTCGCACAAAAACTCAAATAAAGATAGTCCATGTGTTTTGAATCCTCCGTGTCCTCCTTGGTTACTAGGAACTGTGTGGAGGAGGCGTGGGGGCGGTGCGCGATTATGGGAGGCTCATATCTTGTGGATGCAACAACAGTGTTACTGTTGACATCAAAGTACCCATTAGGGAATGTTAGCTGGGTTGTCGGTCACTAAATGTTTTAACTCTCTCTCTCCGTGCACCAAGCTCCACCAGGTCTTCCAAGAACGGTGACGCCGTTATCAATCGAGTACTGAACCACCAACTACCGCTGATAAAACGGAGGTCTGTAGCCGGTGTCATGAAGCTCTGTAGTGGCTTTAAGCAACCAGCAGCTGCCCCTGAGCGTAATGGAGCTCGTAACCAGCCGGCATCAAGTGGCCAGTGGTCTCCTAATTTCGTAGGATATCATACATTTTGGTGTGCATACATTTTCCTATGATATCATATGGACCCGTTCATGAGAATGCATTGTTTAGCTACAGCTACGGTTGATCTAGTCTGTCGCTGGTGACGTATCTCATTTCATCCTTTAAGAGCTGTCTGAGCTACATGTGCATTACTTTTTGCAAGAAAAAAAAAGATTCAATAGCATCTGAGATTAACAAATTCAGTTATTTTGCCAACCTGGAACTGGATCCAAAATGGAACCAGCAGTTTCATTGTATTGCAGCAGCTAATCATCATATGACCAACAGAGAAACAATGGGTATTGTATGTGTGTGTGTGTGTGTGTGTGTGTGTGATAACCTTTTGTGATAACCTTTGGAAATATCCAAATCTACAAAAGACAAGTGCTTTTTAGTGAGTGAATAAGATGGACTTCCACTCTACTTACATTAGACAGCAAGTCCTTTATTCAGAAATTGTGGTTTTAATTCAAATTTCTTGTAACTTGGCACATCACAGGTTGTTTTAGAGAGAGCACATAATTTTTACAGCTGCACCGTATGTGTGTGTCTTTCAGAGACAGACGCACACAGACATGGAGGCATGGAGACATGGAGGTGTGGTTGGGGGAAAAAGGTGTAGAAAAAACAAGCATTTGTTAACAAGCAAGCAAATGGTTAGGGCAAGATAAGTAGATATGGGTTGTAATCTGTGTGTGTGTGTGTGTGTGTGTGTGTGTGTGTGTGCAAGTAATTACATTACAATATTTCTCTTTGACATGGCGATTAAATATGGGCCCAGTGAGAGAAAAACAACAAACTCTGGACAAACACGGTGAAATGGTAATGACTGCAACGCACACAGAGACACAAACACAAACAAAGGACATAGGTAGAATGAAAAAGACTCCCGAAATGCTCTGGTGGATGTGTGGGTGAAATGTGCGCTAAATTTTAAAAGACTCCAAACTTCCTGTCTTCTAAACCATGCACACCACAAAGACTCAAAACTCTCTGCACATAAAGAGATTTGTCTTTTGCAACAACAGTCACGTATACATGTGAAATGAACCTGGGCTGAACAATGGATCTGTAAATACACACATGATTGAACAGTTGGCTCTCGAGGACCCTTTCAAGATTAATCATGGCATTTTCTTTTCACTTCCTGAGGCCTGTACTACGAAGCAAGATTACAGAGTTACCGAGGTAACTTCAGGTTCAACCCAGGGTTTTGTCTATCACAACGGTGGATCACTTGTTACCAGGTTAAATGGCATCTTATTCTTAACACCTAACAGGAGCAGGTTATGTTGGAGATTAGAGATCAACCTACAAAAGTTAGGACAAGTTAAGATTAGGCACCATAACGACCATTTAAGAAGATCAGGGCTTGGATAAAAACTCCTAAGGAACATGCATTCCCTGGGTGAAAGACTTTAGGAAGCAGACTCCGCTTTCTGGCTTGAAGGTCCTGTATGTCCATGACACTTTACAGATAAAGTAGGTCTAGACCACACTGTATAATTTACAAGGACCCAACAATTCTAGTAGTTCCCCCCAGAGCAAGCAACAGTGCGACATAAACATTAACCCTCTGAGCCCTAAGGTATTTTTGACAACCTCTGGTCCATCAAATAACATCAACTCTGTTGTCCACAGTCGATCTATAAACACATTTTTTTTCAGCAAAAATGGGTTTATTAGAATATTAGTGGTTACATGTAACTATTTTGCCCTCGGGTGATCTCTGTCACAATATCCAATCTTTGCTCGGTCTCTCAGATGACGTGTTGCCGGCCTTATATGAGCCTAATGTGTGACGGACCAGCCTTCCATTGCTTGACAAGACATAAAAAGCGTCTCCCAGAGCATCATGGGAAACAAAATGGATGGTTAGCATCAGAGCTGGCGGTAATCAGCAGCGATAAACTAGCTAAAAATCATATATTTTGTAACCAAAAGTTATGAATTTATGAAATCCAACATGTTGGATTCTTCAGAAAAGGGAATTGTCTTGTTTTCTTTTGAGGAAAGTTACCCGACGACACAACCTTTAGAACATAGGTTGAAATACAGAGAATACTTAGAAATACAGAGACAGTTGCTGTTCAGTTGCTGATATTCCTAATTAGCTTTCTAGCAACTAATTTGGCAACAGCTTGAATGGAACGGATGTTCATTAATATCACAAAGGTACACACTAAAGCTTAAAACCCAGGAGTACACAACAATAAATGTACCCAACTAATACAGTAATGCTGGTCTAAAATATGTTATTCCCCACTAAAGAAAGACAAAACATCAAGCCCATGGCAGTAGTAGGATTCAAAAAAAAGAGAGAGAGATAGAGAGAGCTGTACTTTATTATTACACTTTGTTGATTTTTAATTTTAATGTCATGTTATATACATCTACATTATTGTAGATGTCCCTTGTTAGGGAGCTATTGTCATATTATCATGATTTCCAGCTGAATCTGTTTATTTGAAGTTTCACACTTTGGCAACAATTATCTCTTTCCAAAACCAGCTTATTTGTATTATTCAATTAAACAGACAAAGAGCGAAAAGGGGAAGCTAAATATGAATAGACACAGAAAAGGCATGCATGAGTAGAGGCTAGGGAAGTGAAAACCTCCAGGAGTGGAGAGAGAAAGAGTGAGGGCTGAAGAGAGGCAGGGGAAAGGAGCATGTGAAGGGGTTGGGTTTGATGGAGATGGAAAAAGAAAAAAGGAGGCAGTGTCAGTGAGAGTGATTGCAGTGTGAGAGGAGGGGTTTAGCCAGCCAATAGAACAGACCAGGAGAAAGCATACTCTCTGCAGTTTCAGTTGCATCACGCAGCAGTCTTTTTCTGGAACTGTTGTAACCTACATTAGTGGGCAGGGATGGGCAATTACTTCCAAAATGTAATACATTATAGATTACTAGTTACTGTCATTTGAAAGTAAATAGTTATATTACAATCTCTGAATTGTAATGCTTTACACTTTACTATACTTTTGCGTTACTTTGAGTTACTTTCACCAAAATAACCGCAGAAGTAAGCTATGACTTGGCAGGCAGCTTGTGAATTTCACCACCAGATCAAGTCTCATCTTTATCCACTTTAATACATCATAATGAATTTATTCATGATATTTAGTATTATTTATCTGAATCTGCAAAGAAGAGTTAAGTAAAACGCAAAATAGGCCTACTTGACTCAGAATTGTAGAAGTATAAAGTAGGTGGAAAAAAAGCTCAATTAAAAGTATTAAAATTGTATTAAATTATGGTAGATAATGGCCTAACATAAATGCAATGTTAATATGCTAAACATGTAGCAAGCCAGGCAATAATTCCCGAACATGCTTATACAGTATGTGTCAGTTGGTCAGACACACAGCTGACACACACCGCTGACGTCCCATTACCTGTTAGGAGATGTTGTCTGTACCATTGCTCCCTCTGACCACGGGAGCAGAGCGGGGGGGCACCTTGTTTCAATGCAGCATAATAATTCCATCTAGGCGTACATATTACCATCTGGCAAATGTAGACTCAGTCTCTGCCGTCATCTCACCCACCGAATCCCATTAAGAGGAATTGTTACTCTTTTACTCGCAGACTTATTTTTCTGTGACAAAATGTTTCGTGGTGTTGGTGAATTCTTAAAAAACCAAAAAACACCCCTAATCATGGGTTAAAATGTGTTGTAACTTGCGTTACTGAGATTGTAACGGGTATAATATTACCAACAGTTTCTTAGGATCAAATTAGCATATACACATTATTTTACTGTGTAACAGCAAAAAGGAATACATTACTGTAATTGCGTTACGTTTGTAACGCGTTACTCCCAACACTGTTAGTGGGCTGTGGGTAATAATAAAGCTGAATGAGTCATCTCAAAGCCATTTCACCTGCGCTCACATGCACACCATATAAGATGAAATATATCTTTATAGATATATCTTATATCTTATATTTATTCATCCAGGTAATTTTAGAGTCCCATGCTGATTTCCAGCGACACTTTTCTTCATTTTAATTCAGTTAAGACATATTCACATGTGTATGATACCAAGTACTACAGCTTGCCACTGGTTTTCTCTGAGAAGGGAACTGGGCCACTAATTACTGGAACAGTCAGGGGGAAACTGCTTATTTCAAAGTTATTTGATTAAAATGCACACACGTTTTTCCAGTTTCTCTGACTTTTAACGAGCTGTCTTCATTTCATCAAATGAATGTCTTCATTTAGTTAAAGTAAAAACACAAAATCATTGAACAGACCAGCAATACCATAACATTTGATGGCCACATAACCAACATAACCATACCCAGTGCACTTACATGTAATGCATGCATACTATTTACAAAAAGGGATCAGTGCATGTGGTAGCATCAGCTGTTCAGCCGCCTCACTGCCTGTGGGCTCCAGCTTCCCCCTTATCAAGTTAGAAAATTAAACGATTGGTATTTCCATTGTTCAGGAAAGCTTACAATTAACAAGCATGTAGCAAGTTGTGTACTAATTTGTAATTGTTGTTTTGGAAAATAAATAAATAGTTTAAACCACCTAACTAATTGCACGCTAAATTGTCTTACTAATGATCTGTTTTTGCAGACCAGTCTCAGTGCCTCTTGAAAAAACTACTACATCTACTTTTTGCAATAAAATATGTTCCTGGCACACCATGCTGACAGTAGTAATCATTTTGTGAAGAATGCACTGAATTTCCAACAGGTCTTTTATCTTAATCGGTGAGATCGCCCAATCACTCACACTGTCCCATGCTGTCAGATTCCTTGATTCTGTAAATGACAGATGCTACACGCCACACCCACACTTTATCAATCAATAAAACAAATGTTTTCATACGTGGTAAAATCCCAGTGAAATGTTATCCCATCAGATTCTTCAACTTGTGTATGATTTATCATAATGTGGTCGTCAGATCGGCACACAGAGTCAGCGGGTGGAAGTGCACTGGGACTCCAGGAACAGGCCACGTCTCGGCTGAGGACACCACAGCTCCTGAAATCCCGCTGAAAACTGGCGCAGGCACGGAGGCCACCCAGCTCACTGTCCGATGCCGGCACACTGGCTAACAGGATGCCCAGCAGAGAAGTGGCAGTCGGGGTTCAATTCGTCTACACTTGCCTCGGTGTCCTCTCTGATGTAGAGATGGAGATGGACGCAGGGATGATCTTGCTTGGCCACGTAGTCGGGATCGTAGCCATAAGTCGTAGCTGGTAGCCGTCTTCACCTTTTCTTCTGTGTGTGGAAAAAGTGACTGATAAAGGGTTGAGATCAGGAGACAATAATGAAGACTTTAAAGATGACGAGCCCCAGGATTTCAGACACGAATGTCAATACAAGAGTGACCAATGAACATCAGAAGTGTCAGCAGTGGTCAGTTAATCTATTTCTGTGAAACAGTTACCTTTGACACAACTCCTTATTTGTGAGACACTTCTACTAGCTTACACATTCTGATCTATTCCTGCAACATAGTGTCCACTTCACGCTGTCTCTGCCCTAAAAGCTCCAACTGAATGGTTTACTGCATTTTAACTTTTACATGCATAAAAATCGGCCTATCAGGGACCAGCCAGGCTAGCAGAGTCAGCAGGAGATGGTCTTAGCTCATCTTCTCCACCTTTTCCTCTGTGTTTACTCTGAAGTATACATTTGAAAACCTAACCGGCCAGCTGGTTAGCTAGCCCAGGCTAGCAGAGTCGACAGCAGACTGACAAGGGGATTTCCCGATCCTGATGAGCAACTCATAGCTAAATGCCATCACCGCCCACCTTCAACCTCATAAAACACAACTAATATTTGAAAAATAGACTATTCAGCATAAATGTTGTGGAGCTGACAGAGAGTAGACCGGAGACGTCCGCACCTTCTAGAACCTTTTATCTCTCACTATGTATTCTCATGATCTCCAAAAAGCATCAATCTGTCACTTTCTTCCTGCAGTCCCCCTTTTCATCTTTCACATCTTTCCCACACTCACTCTGCTCCCTCTTCCGGTCTCATTTTTTTTCACAGTTTCTCCCTCTTTCATCTTTGAACCTTTCTCTTCATTGGGTCATTGATCTTTCTGGCTTTCACCTTGCTCTCTGCTGAGCTCTCTCCTGCCAAACCACTCCATCTCTCTCCTTTCCCTTGCTTGACCTTCCTTATCTGTTTTTTGTCTCTGCTTCGGGTTTGTTGGAGAATATCAAAAAGTCGTTGTCTCTGTCGTTTCTCTTTCTGTCCCCGTCTGGCCTGTGTATCGTTTCCTTTCTCCCTGTCTGTGTCTCTCTCTGCCCTACAGATCATCCAGTTGGGCCGTCTGCCAGGTTATACTAAACCTCTGCCAGCCAGGTGGCACTCATAGATAAAGAACCTGTGTGTGTGTGTGTGTGTGTGTGTGTGTGTGTGTGTGTGTGTGTGTGTGTGTGTGTGTGTGTGTGTGTGAGCGTGTGTCCGTACTTGTAGGTCTCCTTTTCTGTGTGTATGTGTATGTCTCTGTGTATGTGTTTGCATTTGCAAATGTGCGCTTGTGTGAGTGAGAAAAAGAAAAGGAAAACACAGTGAAAGTGAAAGGTTTGATTCCACTGCATTTCTCTCCTGGAGGCATTTGCTGCCTTCTTCCGATCTCTCTGTTTATCAAGCTAAGATGCTCAGCGAGAGGCTGCTGAGGCAACAAGATAACCCCCCCCGCAACATGCACTTGTACACACTTTCCTCTATCCTCAACAGCCAAGCCCAATAATAAACAGAAAAGCACACACAAAAAACTCAAACGTGTCTTCACCTACACACACTCCCTAAGACGCCCGTTCAGTTCTGTGCTATCCTGAGGCGGTGTGGCAGGCACACATAGAGGCTTAAGATGTGAAAAGGGAAGGGAAAAAGGGAGGAGACATAATAACAGTCTATCACCAGACATCCACCCTCCCTTTGCTTGTCATTCAAACGCCGTCTACCAGAGGACCTAACGTTTTCACTCAGTGCGCCTCTCACACTCTCAGCTGCCAAATTGGGTGAAGCAGCTGCCAAATTCTGCAGAGTTGGCTTCGAGTCAGAAAGCAGAAAAGCACGATGTTTCAAAAGCTGCAATTTTTACTAATTTAAAGAAGAATGTCTGCAGATCGGATGGAGAAAAATTGCCTTGTGTCTAAATGTCTAAAGCCTTGTCAAAATATTGATTGGGACTGAAATAAGAATTGCAGCATTGGTCGTCTGAAAAAGACTTTTCCAAGAGAAATTGGACATGAAATGGGTCCTAACAATTTCCTGATTAACCAGTAGTGGCTGTGAGTGTGAGCTTGTCAGTTTGTGATAGAAGAACTCATGAAAGTCTTAAAAATTAAATTCAGAACTGTTTGAACATATTGTCCAAAAGTGCTTTATTCTGGTAGTTATCTCAAAATCGGTTGATGTGTTTGGGAAATTTAATCAGCATGCCAATCAGTGATAAAAAGTAGAAAACCATGTAGCCTACTTAGTGATGTACTTTAGAATGATATATTTGAATAGGTAAACAAAGCAATATTGTTGCTTTTTGTCAGATTCGGCTTGATGCAAATCAAGTTATTCTATTTGCCTCTGGTTGGGACAACAAACAGAATAAATTGGATCAAGGGGTTGGCTTGTTGGTGTCCTCCGTCCCCCACACTTACAACACGTCTGAAT
Organism: Etheostoma perlongum; assembly: GCA_026937815.1. Taxonomy (NCBI): domain Eukaryota; kingdom Metazoa; phylum Chordata; class Actinopteri; order Perciformes; family Percidae; genus Etheostoma; species Etheostoma perlongum. The sequence goes on from CM049371.1 coordinate 33,903,336, forward strand.
TGATTTGAACACACCATAAGCAGCCGAGTGTGCACGTTACTCAGGTTGCATCAGGTGATTGATAGACTCATATACATAGGCAATAATATGTAAAAAATTATATATATATATATATATATATATATATATATATATATATATATATATATATATATATATATATATACAAAGGAATATAGGTAGGAAAAATGCAATAATAAAATAATAGTGTGTATGATGGAATAGTGGCAATAAAATGTACCATAGGCCACCAAATTTGGGCTGTTACGGCCAACATTTCCTCTGGAGGGGCATACCTCCTGGAAAACCTCTACACCCTGTACATTTGGAATCCACAATTTGGAGAGACGAATGGGAGAAGATCTTTTCAATAAACATAATCCTCCTGAATAGTCTGTCCCCCTCACTTCTGAAAATAACGGCTACACCCCTGAATTGGAGTCCCCAGAAAAATCTTAAATTTAATTTTGAACCTGAACACCAATTTGAGCGGGCTGCTGGTGTGTGTGTGTGTGTTTCTGTTAATTGTTAGCTGTTTACTGACAGTTGTTCCGATCAATTAAAGCTGTGTTTAACAATTCATGCAGTCATCAAAACTGCATGAAAATAAAAGCACTACATGTCATAGAGTAGCGAAATTACAACAAAGCATGTCTTTATAAGTTGACATCCTTACTCAACAACTGTTGCTCTGTCTGTTCTAACCATGGCTCTGTGTACATTGAAATAGGCGTGAACTTTTTTTTGGCTGTTGTCCATGTTTTAGTCAATACATTTTGACCTTCTCACTGTTTTCTCTTCACTTCATTGTTCTAATAAGACGAGAGTTTGTGATGGAAACAGAGTAGCAGTATGGTGAGGGCACAGGGTGACGGCATGTCGGCTGGGTAGAGATAGGGGCGATCCAGCCTGTTGGGGAAAGCTTTTGCCCTTCCAGTCCCCTGGAGCAAGAGGCAATGAACTGAGGTTGATTTTTCTTTGGTTATCTGACTCAACTTTGATGAGTAAAACCTGGAACATAAGTTTTCCAGCAACAGCAAAAAATAACAATGTGCATTTCCTTTTTTTGTATCTACTGTTGGTCCTATTTTTAAAAGAAGTCAATCAAACTCTTACTTTTAAACACACATTGGGCCATTATTAACTTCATTATATTGATTCTATTGCAGATTATGAGCAAAAATACACTGCTGCTCATATTCAAACACATATTCACACACAAGTGTTGATATGACAGGGTACACTGACGCCACAGGCGCAATCTGTGCCTGTGTGCAGGTGCAGGTAAAGTGTGCAAGCGGTGCAGAGCAAGTCAAAGTCAGTGTGTTGACGTTCTCCCTCGCTCTATGCCAAAAAGCGACTTGGGTTCAGCTTTAACAATAGCACATCTTCGTATGCCATTGCCTCAAATTTGACAGGTTTTATTTTAGCCACAAAGGAGGAGCTCCCAGACCGACTTAAGGACTGAACACCGAATGTGTGTGTCTGTGTGTGTGTATCAAGTTTGTCTATGTACTTGTTTGTTATCCAAGTGTGTGACAGCTCAGAGTGACTTCCAGACATACCAGGAACTGAAGTGGTTTCTCTTGCTGTATGTATATACAGCGGCTTGAGAAAGCTTTTACACTCAGGCTAGTTGATAAAAAGAGGAATAAAAAACATCATTTGGAAATTGATCTTAATGTCTTTATTCAAAAAAATTAGGAAAATCCAACCTTTTAAGGACACTAATTTTCTTTGTGAATGAATAATGTATTGTTGATCTTTTATTGATCTTCCTTAAAATGTAGGGGGCATAAGTATACACTCCCCTATGTTAAATTCCCATAGAGGCAGGCACATTTGTATTTTTAAAGGCCAGTTATTTCATGGATCAGGATACTATAGATCTTGATAAAGTTCCCTTTGCCTTTGGAATTTGCCCCCCACACACACACACACACACACACACACACACACACACACACAAACACACACATATCATCACATACCCTTTACCATACCTAGAGATAGGCATGTGGTAGTTTCCATAAGATCATCTCTTAATGCAAATCAAACCAGCTATCTGGCTAACTAAAATACAACCATGCCGATCTCTATGTCTGGTGAAGGGTATGTGATGATGGGGGGGTTAGTTTAATTCCAAAGGCCAAGGAAACTCCCAAGCCACTGCAAGTAAAAAAAAAAAAAACGCAATTTAAAATATAGAAATAATTCATCTACATTTTGTGACACGTGTGCAGCAAATCTGTGTGCCTTGTTTGCAATCTTACCACCGCTTTTTCACAAAAAAACATGCTGAGGGAAAAGCACAAGTGTGAATAATACATTTAAAGCTATAGTGCGTAGTTTCTGTCGCCTCAATGAGGATTTCTAAGTAATGACAACAACACCGCAGGTCTTCGGTGATCACGCACCACCCCCACCCCTCCTCTACACAGTTGCTAGTAGTGTTTCAAATCAAGGAGGAAAAGGGAAGATTAAAATAAACACGATGGAGAGGTAATTATCTTGTGATTTTTATGCAAGAGAATTGCGTCGGCTACATTTTTGGGGGTGATTTTAGTACTTCTGCTGAACGTTTAGGTCTTGTCTCAGCAGTACAATCAGTGATGAAAACATTTTGTGGGCACTTCTTCGGGTTTTCAGCCATGCCTTCACCTGTTGCAGTGTCTTCTTCGTCTCCAAAGCTGAACGCTGCTGCTGTCCCTTCCCAGTAAAACGATGACTTGAGCTGCTGAATGTGCCGGATTACACCATTTACTAAACAATAGCCATACTAAGAAATACAGAGAGATAGTTTCCTGGAGCTGATAGGCTTAACCTTCATGTTGTCCTTGGGTCAATTTGACCCGTTTTCCTCTTTCAATGTTCTTTTTAATTACCCAAAGTAACATGATTGATTCCACACAACGCTCTTTGGCTAATACAAATCTCTACTTTCATTAATTTTGGGGTGTCTTATTCAATTTTATAGCATTTGAAAGTGTGAGTGTTTTTGAAATAGTATTGAGTAAAAGTTGACACATTCCAGTCTGTGATTATCCATCAACATCCATTCCTTTAATTTTAGTCTAAATAATTCCTAATTTCTGCTTTTCTAACTCAAACATTAGGTATAATTTCCTATAAATGAGGTTGACCATAAATTCCAAAAATAACTGTAAAACTAAAGTTAATAAGTTAGTGTTAAAAAAGTGACAAACATTGAAAAAAAGCCTCAAAAGTGGTAAAAAAAGGGACAAAAACGTAAGAAAAAGTTAAAAACATCGATAAAAAATGTCAACAAGTGTTGATTTTTAATTTTGACGGGAAGACAACACAAGGGTTAAACAGCTTTGTATCAACTCATTTGGCAATGGCTCGAATGGAACGGACGTTCATTTACATACAATAGTCCCGCTCTATAGCTTTACCTGCTTCAGTTCCAGGGTCCTGGTGTTGTGCATGCTGGTGACCGTCCCAGCTTACTTGAATACAACAGAGCCATTGGTAACCCTTGTGTTGTCCTCCCGGGTCAAAAACTGACAACAACTTGACATTTTTGTCAATTTTTCAGACTTTTTTTTAGTTTTCACTAACACCACCTTAATAGTTTTACACTACTTTTTGGAATTTATGGTCAATATCCCTCATTTATATAGAATTATACCTAATATTTGAGTAACAAAAGCAGAAATTATGAATTATTTTGTCTAATAGTTAAGATCAGAAGAATAAAAGCAATCAATTGTATTTGTAAAGAGGGTTGTAAGGAATCCATTCCATTTTTTGTGGTAATTTGGTTAAAAAGAAACCCATATTTCATATATAGACATTTTTTAAAGGGGTCAATTTGACCTGAGGACAACAGGAGAGTAAAAGTTTTTTTTCTTTTTCTTTTTTTACATTTGACACTTTTTTTGACATTTTTCTTACTTTTTTGACATCTTTTCACATTTTAGTCAATTTTATTACCATTTTTCTATTTTTTACACTTTTTTTGAAAGTTCTTTACCAATTGTTTTTTCTCCAAATGCTACAAAATTGACAAAAAAACACCCAAATTCAATAAAAGTGGTGAACTGATTATTCATTTAACTTGTGAGGAGCGTTGTTGGGAACCATCCACGTTACTTTTTGGGAAAATTAATTTGAAAGAAACCCAAATTTCTGATATACATTAGAAACTTTTTGGAAAGGGGTCAAATTTGACCCGAAGACAACAGGAGGGTTAAGGCAATGCTAAAACAGTAAATATTCTGTGCATAATGACAAAAGATATAGACTGTGGTCCAATCAGGAGAGACATGTTTGCAGATATGCAAAAAAGGTTTATTGTACAGCGCAATAATAATACAAAGTCTCAGAGATTAGACTCTAATGTTATACTAAGAGTTTGTATATCTATATATAGGGGTAGAGAACCATCAGCCCCCCTGATGGAGTCTAGACACCGGTGGTGGCGACGAAGGAGCCCAAAGACCAGACCGAAGGAGGCTCCTGACCGGTCAGCTGGAGTAGATGACTGGAGGTGGAAGGGGGGGTGGAGGGTTGCACTCTTTGATTGCAACGACAGCTGATAGCAAAGGGAGAAAAAGATTCAAAGCAGTACGCTGAGCTACATTAGTGCACTTAAAAAGTGAATGTGTGTGTCTATATTGACAATACTGACATATTGTATATAGGAAAGAGGCAATCATCAATAGCTCAGTACCCATGTATCTACAGTCCTGTTGAATGTTTCTTTTATATTTCAGTTTTATCCATTTGTATATCATAAAATAATTCTGTTTTATTGGAATGAACTGGAAAGTATCCCACAAGTGGGCTAGTTGTGGCTTCCACCCTGAACTCCAATACTTTGTTTGTAAAGTACCATTCAACTGCCTTTTTTTTGTATTAATAAAAAAACATCATGTGCAAGCTCTTCTAAATGCTGATGTGTATGTGTGTGCACAGCAATAAATGTGAGCCGACAAGCTAAAAACAAACTATATGAATAAAACATAGAAGCTAGTCTTTTCATCTTCGCTCTGCTTTTCTAATGCTCATTACTTTGGCTGCAGTCTCTTTCTGTGTCTGTTTTTGCCTCTGCATATCTCTCTCTCTCTAACTTCCCTTATATATCTTTGTTGCTACCTCTGCTGCTTCTCTTCAGTCACACAAGGCCCAAGGGCACAACCGTGAAAACATGGCAAACTGTAGCACCTTCATTAGAAAGTTTTTGCAGACAATAGCTAAGACTTTAAAACTGGGTATTAGTTAGGAATTACTCCACTGAATCTGTTTAATCTTTTATTTATTCAGTAAAATGGCAGGTTAGTGAGTATTTTTTAGCTTAACAACAAATTCATAATGAAACATAAAGCAAATAAATTATGGCAATTTTTAACTTTTCTCTCATTTTTTTCCTTTTTCCTTTTAAGATTTGATAAATAAATAAACTAAGCACCAAGAGAGCACATACCTGTGCCAGAGCACGATCTTCTACATTTTTTTATTGGAAAATGTTTCAATTTTGCAATAGCCTCTATAGTATAAGTTAGACAGAAGATGTTTCTGAAAAATACAAAAATATCAAGTGCTTTATGAATGGCCTAAGGGAACAAAAAGTGATCACTACTTCCTTGACCCGAAGAATAACTTTTAAATATGAACCAGTATGACTGACTTGATATTCTTGTTTTACTAACTAAAAATAGTCTCCTTGACCGAGGCAATAATATTATTAATTAAGCAATAAAGTTATTAGTTATTAGTCATTTATGTTTTGTTTGAGGCAGCAACAAGGAGAGAGCTAAACCCACATACCCTTTTTCAATGTTTGCTAAAAGAAAAATGATGCTATTTTATTATTTCTTCTAACTCAAACTCATTGGCCTTGGCTCATTTTCTGTAAAGAACATAAAAAAATAACTTAACTATTATATATGAGGTGGTCGGGTCTAAAGGTATTTAATTGAAGGTGCTATGAAACTATGTTGTCTTTCTGCACCTGCTATTCTCTAAAAGTTACAAAATTCTTACATTTCAAACACTTTCACCTTTCAATTCACCAGAAATGGTGAATTTTAGAATTTAATTTCCTCCTTTTCTCACAAAAAAATGATCAGGCTATCATAAATGTGTTCTCACAGTGGTAAATGGCAAATATGAACCATAAATGATGTGTATATAATTGGTAATTGAGATAAAGTAAACACGTTTTAAGTATTTTTACATAAATTGTTATGGCTGTACTGATGTAAAAGCCTAATAATGTGGTGGCTCCACCACACCCGGGAATATTGACTGTTTACACCACAAAACAGTAAAATCAATAGTTTAAAACACATTACATGCAAACAGGAGGTTGGGATGGTGGAGAAAGCTGCTGCAGGAAACAGAGTATGCACTAGCAGCAGAAGTTTCCCTTTCTAATGGTCAGTACCCCTGCATGACTATGGTTGGACTTTTCTAGAAAGCTGAGGGTTGCAGAGCTGTGAATAAACCTGTGATGGTGGATGCATGAAATAGGTGATACCAATGCAAGCGAGGAGTCAATGTACTGCCTGCAGCTATGCTTCATTTCCATTAGGTTTTACATGAGGTATGTATCAAATAAAGATGTATATATGACTTTTGAAGTAAAAAAAACTAAAAAAAACTTTTCCATCCATGTGCATCCAGCCAGGTAATACAAGAGCAAGCGGAGCATTTCATACAGCAACTTTGACTAGTTTCTCCTGGGGATCCCCAAGCACTCCCACACCAACTGGAAGATAGTAGTCCCTCTAGCATTTCCTGTTATGACTGTAAGGTCCTTTTTCAATGGTTGTGCCTGTGGCACCTTATCGGTGCTCAAGGTGCTCTTGAGCAAGGCACCAAACCCCCAACTGCTCGGGGTTCCATTCCTTTCCATGGAACCCCGCACACACACACTCTCTGACATCAATGTCAGAAATAGCTTCAAAAACGTGGGGAAACAAAAAAAAAATTGGTTGAAACAGATATTTTCCCCCATGGTTTTAAAATTAAATCACTGTATGTTCTAGTTTGGCCTATTTTCTGTTGCAGTCAGTAGGCTAGCCTTAGAAACCATATTTTGGTCAGTCTTTGGTTGATCTGCAAAAGCTAATCAAGTTATGTGTGCAGTCATGTCACTCCAAATTGCCAAAGAAGCATGTTCCTTCCCTCAAACAAAACTGTTGTCTCTCTAAGTATAAACCCTTGTTCTGTTGCCTGCCATTGTTCCATCGTGTGTTGCAACATCTGCTGGTACTCCCCATGTACCAACTACTGCTGGTTAATGCATCAAAGTCAGGATTTTGTGCTTTGGGTTTCAAGTCCTGGTTTGAACTTGAAGCTGCGGCAGAGGGAAAGATTTTGTCAGCTCTGGAGTCACATAAACGCAATGGGAGATAATCATGTTCTGCCAGATGAAGACTTGCAACTGAAAAATGAAGTTCTTGAGCTTGTCCTCAACCCTTACAATAAGATTCCTCGTATAGTGTTGGCTGCATCTGCTTTTCCCCTGCAAAGGACAAAGGTTACACTGTGAGACGCTTAGAAAATGCATTATCACACAGATTTTGGAATAGGATTCCAGATAGCAGTATGCATCAGGACAGCTCGTTAAAAGTCTTAATGCATTGCACCTTAAAGCTCTTATCTGCAGGGAACCTCTGACAAAGCCTTTTCTGAGCAAAGTAGTAGCGCTATACATTCATAGAATATATTTTTACATTTACAGCTGTGTGTGTGTATGAGAGAGAGGGATAAATAATTTAGTTGAATCAATGCTCATTGGGATGAAGGCAGCAGGTTTCAAGGCATTAAGAGCAGGGGTTACACACACACACACACACACACACACACAAATACACAAATACAAATGATCACTTTTATTCCTGACTAAACTCATCTGTACGTTCCTCTGATCTTAACTATTATTCAAAATAATTCATAATTTAGCTTTTTTAACTCAAATATTAAGTATAATTCTATACATAAATGAGGATTATTGACCATGAATTCCAAAATGTACTGTAAAACTAGTGGTAGTAAGGGGGTGTTAGTGAAAACCTAACCCTCATGTTATCCTTGGGTCAAAATTGACCCTACCCAATTGCAATTCCCCAAAATAACATGATTGATTCCACAAAACGCTCTTTGGCAAGTACAAATCTCTACTTTCATAAATGTTGGGGTGTCTTATTCAATTTTATAGCATTTAAAAAAATAATTTGAAGTGGTTTTGAAATAGTATTGAGTAAAAGTTGACATATTCCCGTCTGTGATTATTCATCAACATCCATTCCTTTAATTTTAGTCTAAATAATTCCTAATTTCTGCTTTTCTAACTCAAACATTAGGTATAATTTCCTATAAATGAGGTTTATTGACCATAAATTCCAAAAATAACTGTAAAACTAAAGTTAATAAGTTAGTGTTAAGTAGTGATGAAAACGTCACAAAAGAAGTGTCATAAGTGTTGAAAAAAAGGACAAAAATGTAAGAAAATGTTAAAGACATCGATAAAAAGCGTCAACAAAAGTGTTGATTTTCAATTTTGACGGGAAGACAAAAAAAAGGGACAAAAATGACAATTTTTTGTCTGTTTTTGATGAGAGGACAACATGAGGGTTAAAATAAATCATGTATTTGACAGGTAGCCCGTGGGGATGCTAGTCCATGTGTAATGTTGCCTTGTGCTGTGGATAAAATTACACTTTTCGGACGGGCAACCTTATATTTTCTTGCCAGAAGCCTCTGCGTTGGGACAGCCATTGAGTCTTGCTGACATAAACCAGGGAGGCTGTGTAGTTTCACGCAGTGCTAATGACAGTCTGAACATAACTTAAACAGGAGTAAGGTAAATAGAATTGAATTGTTTGATCTTCACTAGTTTTGAAAGGCCTATTAATTGGATGAAAGCAAAAGTACAATTGCCACCCATAAAGTGCTGACGGCTGTACATTCTTTTTTGAGTTTTATTATTTCTTTTATCCCACAGTCATCTTTAATCCCTCAGTCATACATACTATGTATTAACATACAACTACTTGATTATATTGTGAGATGATCTAAATGTAGAGAAATAGTACACAATGAAAGGAAGAAATGCTGGTGATGAATAAAATCAAAAGACTTGCTGTAAAAAAACACATGTCAAGCCTTTTTATTTTTGCACTGTTTGTGCTTTGCTGCTGTCCATGTGTAAGTGGAGAATACACAGTGAGGATCATTTGAAATAATGAGGCAGTCTAATGTATGTTAAGCCGAGCAGGAGGCTCATTTCAAGACTATTTGAAAAGGGATCAGTGCGAGAGATATTTCTCCGATTGATAATCGCTCCAACGAGCATCTGCAGCTGTCCAGGATATGCAGGCCAAACAAACGAGTCTTGAGAAACTAAAGCTAATACTCGTGAGCCCGTTGCAGACAAAGACTCAAACAGAGAGACTGATGCCTGTCTTTTAATCACAGAGAACGACAGAAAGAGGGGGGAGAGACACAGATCATCCAAGCGGAAAAAACACACGCAGATAACGTTTTTTTATTTTTGCAGATAAATGAAGAGGAAGTCTTATTTTCATTTGCAGCGTTGTTACTTGACTCACTCACTGGCTGGAGACTCAAAACCCCATTTCAATTAAAAGGAACACGTTTGGACTTTCATTCATTATTTCCTTTGTTTGTTCTTTCCTTCAATGATTCTATTTCTGTTTTGTTATATAACAGTGGTGCTGTTGGAATAAATGGAAAAGATGGGGGTCATTGTTTTCTTCCTACCAGTCTTTTTTCTTTCCTGGGACAGATGCATGTAAAGTATTGGCCAAGAGACATTGTACTCACATGAGAATGTGTTAATTGGAACACAATTTGATATGTTTCTCTAATACCAGGCTCATGTTGGCTTTTTCAGACATCCTGACCATATATATAGTGGTTGAATGTAAGTAACTAAGTACATTTACTCAGGTACTGTACTTTAGTATACGTTTGAGGTACTTTGCTTGTGTCTTTTCGTTTCATGCCACTTTCTACTTCTACTACGCTACATTTGAGAGAGAAATATTGTGCTTTTTTACTCCACTACATTCATCTAGCAGCCTTAGTTACTAGTTGTTTTACAAATTAAAGCTATAGTGCGTAGTTTCTGTCTCCCCCATGCGTTCCGTGATCACGCACCACCCCCACCCCTCATCCATGCAATTGCTAGTAGCCAAGGAGGACACCGAGGATTAAAAAATCATAATGGAAAGTCACCAGACAACACGGGTTCTTCATTGGTAATGGTTTGACCCGCCCCCTATGCGTAAGCCACGCCACTTTCATAACTGGTGACCCATTAAAGGTATAGTCTTGTGTGAGGTATCAATGAACTCAGCAGAGACTTCCTTTTTCATTGGTGATGGTTTGACCCGCCCTCCTATGAATTCGACCACGCCCCCTTCCACAGATAATGAACTGTATGACGTAGAGTCTTCAGTGAGGTATCATTGAACTCAGCAGGGAGTTCCATCTTCATTGGTGACGATTTGCAGCGTCTGACAGACGCACAAATGCAGAAGGTGTGGACTCATACTGTACCAGCCCAGTTCCAACTATATTATTATTTCAGAATTACAACTGTTTTATTTCTCTGGAAAGACATATACTAAACTTGCAGGACTGAGGCTGAACTCCGCTGACCACTCCAGTGGAGCTGCTTAGCAGCCAGCGGTAGGAGACTATGATTGTACTAAGCTGGACGGATAGCTGGGCACTGCCTAAGAAGTTCTTTGTCAGCCTTCTCTATTAAGTTTAAAACTTCTGGCCTGAAACATGATGGTGTACACATTCATTTTGGGTTAACTACAAACCAAGCTGCTTGGGATCACTCGAGTATTTATTGTTGATGGTGCAGTCTGGGTTTTAACAGAATTTGCTCTGCATTGCTTGTGTTGAAAAACTCTTCTCAGTAAATCAACTGTAACTCGGCTGAAGTAAGTCGTAAACAAAATCTCCAAAATAATACTCTCGCTAAGGCACTGCCATTCATAAAAATGTACCCTTTAAAAAACACAGGGAGTGTCCTTTTTATCCTGAGTCATGGTTCAACTTCGTGCATAACACATTGTGCATTGTATTTATACTTTTTCATACTAAAAAAACATTTCCATCCCTAGGTCTTACTATTAATACCTGATTCCGTATGTCCTAAAATGATCATTAGCTGCTATTATAAGATGAATTGAAACCTATTTGCATGGAATCTATTTGAGGTTGAGAGGAACTGGGCCACACACACTTTTTACAGACATACAGTTATTTACATTCTTCAAGACTTTAAGTTCAGTTTTCCTTCTGTGCCTTTGCACCCTCATTCTTTACTCTGTGCCTCGTCTCTGTTTGGTCCTCAGGAGAATAGATGAAGTCAGACTTTCTAATGCTTCCACACACAGCATATTCCTAAAACTGTGATCACGCCTAATTCATTATCATGTTTAGACCTTTTTCTGTGTGCAGTTTCACATAATCGGTATTCAGCGTATGAAATATCTGCTGATTAAAACAATTTATGTCACTGTACTGAATGTGCTAAAAGCCGTATTATAGACAGAAGCACACTGAAGTATACTACTCTTACTTCTATTAGCAGTGTGTTCTGATGGACGCTACAGACAATGACCACTTTTGTCTGGACTTAAACAAATGTACTAAAATGATTCTAATGATACAAACAATATATACTCAATTATACCCATGAAAACAATATAATATATACCCATGAAAATATTTGAACTGTTTCACTCATGTTACACAAATTTTTTGGCTCTATGTCTTATTATACAGTGGGGCTTGAAAGTTTAGGCACCCCAAGTAAAAATGTGTATTAATGTGCATAAAGAAGCCAAGAAAAGATGGAAAAATATCCTAAAGGCATCAAATGATAGATTAGAAATTTTTATAATATGTCACAAAAAGTTAGATTTTATTTCCATCATTTACACTCTGCAGGGTGCCCAAACTTTTGCAGATGCCATTTTTTTGTTTTCTGTTATTTTGAAAGTGTGAATGATGGAAATAAAAACTAACTTTTTGTGACATATTATACAAATGTCTAATCTGTCATTTGATGCCTTTTGGAGATTTTTCCATCTTTTCTTGGCTTCTTTATGCACATTAATACAAATCTTTACCTGGGGTGCCCAAACATTCAAGCCCCACTGTATATGTATTTTTTCTTTGTAGTTAGCAGTCACACATTGTTGAAAAAGAGTATTAAACATATTCTTTTAATGCTGTAATAGCACAGGTATAATACTGCAGTATGGTCATAACATTTACCTCAGAAACTGTATGTCCTAAAGATTTGAAAACCAACAGAATAAAAAATAGATATGCACTGGGGACCATGAACCTAAAAATGGATCCTTCACTTTGACAAATAAATCCAAAACAAATGACAAAACAAAATTCCACTTCTTCACAATCCCACAGTTCCAAGCCTGTGGCGGGGGAGCCAGCCTGCTGTTGAGATATCAAACTGAAATTTGACAAAGTCACAGACACAGAGACACATTGCTCTGCGCTGTATGACGGTCATTAATATTCAGCGAAGAGACTCCTCTCTACCTCTACCTGCCACCCACCCAATAGAACTCATTTTTTTCCATAGTAACACATCCCGGTGCCCTTTGGGGAAAATGTGGACCCAGAAATGCACCCTTTACATGAACTCTGTCAGCTTCTCCATCTTACACACACACATACGTTCACTCAAACACACACTGGGGAGGCCTGCTGTATTTTTGGTGAGGACATGTGCTATTTCGTCGACCCTGCATGTGTGTGTTATGGCATGTGTCTGTGTGCACAATTCCTGCATTATTCATTAATCTCTTTGTTTTTACCAGTCAACCACCAGTGTACTTGCATTCAGATAAGACTAAGATATGCTTGTGCACACACACACACACACACACACACACACACACACACACACACGCAGCTTCCTAATAGCGGTGGTAAACGCACAGTAATTAATTGCCTCCGGTGTGAGCACTGTAGGCCTAAGAGAGGTATGTGTGCTTCCTGCTTGCCATTCACTTCACTATCACGTCTATATATAAAAAAGTGTTTATGATGATAAAACATAAGCGTTGCAATTCACAATGGTGAAACCTGTGCACCGCAGGTTAATGATTAAGTTTTGAGCTACTTTAATTTGGAGCTCCTCACTAACACAAGATGATGTGTGACAACATTTTATGAAAGTCAGGTACAGTATAATATTCCTTAGTGGCAGTACAAAAGTACCAGGCCCTTCAAAGAGCCATTAACAGATAATGAGGCTACCAATCAACCTCACATGCTTCCATCCATCACTTTGCATTAGTGTACACATGCATAGGCCTCAGTGGAAATAACTTTGCTTTATAATCCTCAAGGGTTGGGAACAAGTGGGATAGTTATCCTGGACTTTAACCCTACAGGGTGCATTATCAATAATGCAACAATTATATTTATATGTAGAGCTAGTATTTTGCTTCTATGTGCTGTGACATTCACATCTGCCCAAGTTCCAGTTTGGAGTGACTTCACATGAATTAGCACCCAACAGCCCACCTGAGTGTTGCCAGACATGAATGGATTATAAGAACTGGATCCAAAGTCCTGTTCATTCCTATGAGAGTAGTCAATGTCTTTGCGACTACCTGGATGATCAGCGCTAATGCAGAAATAATCAGGTTATGCTAAGGGAACTCTGGATATTTTGTCAGGTAAGAGTTCTCAATCTACAACCCGAAAGTTTAATATTCCTAGTGTCTGGAGAAAACCCTGTATCAATTAGTGTCTATCAGCGGTGAGTTTTAATAAGCTCAGAAAAGCTGTTATGAAGCTTGATGAAATTGCATTTGTGGGATAATCCAGTGGGTTTTGATAAGGTTTTTATGAGCCTTTAGATGAGCATGTTACATATGTGAAAGGCTTTTTAAAAGGTTTCAACTGGACCGTAATGACATGGTGTTTTCTTCTTTTTAATATAAAGGCCATCATATAGAAAAACTTCAGGACAAATTGACTTCAAATAACATTAAATGAAAACATAATTGAAAAAAACTTAATTAATAAAAAAACTTGTAAAAAGAAATCCATATATAGTGTAACCCTTCCTACTACAACCCCAGAATTGCAGCAAAAGTGTGTGTGTGTGTGTTTGTGTGTGTATGCGTACATGTGTGCGTGCTTTGCATGCACGAAAAAATATTTCCCAAAATTATTTTGCTTAAAATCTCAGCTTGGGTCCTTCAGTCAAAACTGAAATGTAACATACCTAACCACATAGGAAATCTAATACTAGAAGCAACATGAATGAAATCCAAATTCATCTTTATTTGTACTTGTAAACTACACATAATGCCTGAATGATCTGCTCTCCGTATTTTCCACTAGGAATAACAAACCAAACATCAGATGTTATAATTCAAACGATCAGAAATACCCTGCAGAGGACCACAAAGCAGTGGAAATGAAATATGCATGAGTAATGCAAGCTCAGATTAAATATATATTGATTCACTTACTCATTTAAAAATGTTTTTTTCATAATAATGGTGTTCATGTTGGCTAATATTTATTGTACAACATATCAATAGGGTGGGGGAGTTGTGTTATTAAGTATTAAAGGTCCAATGACATGGTGCTCTTTGAATGATTTAAATAGACCTTAGTGGTCCCCTAATACTGTATCTTAAGTCTCTTTTATATAGACCTTAGTGGTCCCCTAATACTGTATCTGAAGTCTCTTTTATATAGACCTTAGTGGTCCCCTAATACTGTATCTGAAGTCTCTTTTATATAGACCTTAGTGGTCCCCTAATATTGTATCTGAAGTCTCTTTTATATAGACCTTAGTGGTCCCCTAATACTGTATCTGAAGTCTCTTTTATATAGACCTTAGTGGTCCCCTAATACTGTATCTGAAGTCTCTTTCATATAGACCTTAGTGGTCCCCTAATACTGTATCTGAAGTCTCTTTTATATAGACCTTAGTGGTCCCTAATACTGTATCTGAAGTCTCTTTTATATAGACCTTAGTGGTCCCTAATACTGTATCTGAAGTCTCTTTTATATAGACCTTAGTGGTCCCCTAATACTGTATATTAAGTCTCTTCAAAATTCAGCCTTGGTGCAGAATTCCAGCCCCTAGAGCCAGTCCCACAATGAGCTTTCCTTAAGAAGTGCCATTTCTGAGTCTGTAGCTTTTGAGGAGGAGAGAGGGGCAAGGTGGAAGCTGGGGGTGTGGTCTTGACCAACTGCCACTTTGCTTGTTTGAAAGCCATGATGTCTTTCTCTCATGGGTGGGCCAAATTCTCTGGGTGTGCGAAGTAGAGAAAGGGGAGGTTACCTTGCCCCTTATGACCTTATAAGGAGCAAGATTTCCGATCGGCCCATCTGAGCTTTCATTTTTTCAAAATCAGAGCAGGATACCCAGGGCTCGGTTTACACCTATCGCCATTTCTAGCCACTGGGGACCATAGGCAGGATGGGGGAACGCATATCAATGTTAAAAAAACTCATAAAGTGACATTTTCATGCCATTGGACTTTTAATTGTTTTACTTTTAATTTTATTCTTTGCACTAATTTGAGGGATTGACATATTTTGTTCTAGGTTAAAAAAAAAAAAATCTATTGCATTCCAAACAATATCATGCATCTGAGTCCTTTTATAGGTGTGCACCAGTTATTTTGTGTTTTGGTGAGCGAGACTTGGTTAATTGTTTTTCATAGTCTGGCAGCTGGAGCACTGTTACTTCAAAGTGTGTTCTGCTTTCTTTTCAGCAGGTAGCACACATTTCTTGCTGCATACAAACCCATCCAAGTTTCCTTCTCTTGAAATTAAGTCAGGTGTTGTTTGTCTTCTAATTAGTTTTTTTGTCCAACAGTGATCAAGGCAGATATTTCACTAGCAAGAACCACACCACAGTGATTTTTAAAGGTTTGATGACTTGAGTGGTATAGGATGTTGAGGATGGATCAATGGATGTAAATAAAGGGGATGAACATGTAGGGAGGAAGTCGTCCATTTACGCCGGTCTGGGATTGATGTACTGTATACAGGACAGGGAGATTCAGTATGGGGGAGTAACCGTTGTCACCCGAGCCAAATACAAGCCTCAGACAGTACCTGGAGAAGGAGATAAAGGAGAGGCATACCAAAATTTATCAAGAGGGTCAATGAATAAGATTAGGGATGAGCAGGGGGAGGGAGGTAATGGGTTAATGCATGAGGGGGAAGGAACGGGAGTGTGGGTTGAGGAAACTAAGACAAACAGGGCCAGAAAGGTTGATCAGGTATATGAAGGCTTAGGCTACATTTACATTGATTTGGTTTACACCTCTCATTCCCCCTGCTCTGGCGTTTCACCCTCTCATTCCCCCTGCTCTGGCGTTTCACCCTCTCATTTCCCCCTCTCATTCCCCCTGCTCTGGCGTTTCCCCCTCTCATTCCCCCTGCTCTGGCGTTTCACCCTCTCATTTCCCCCTCTCATTCCCCCCTGCTCTGGCGTTTCCGAGCCCCTAAACCGGAGACATTTGAAAACATTTCTGACCCGTTTTGGTTTGCAATCTGCGGGGTATTGTTGCAGTCTCAACGGTCGCAAACTGAGACCCTTTGGCAACACCGACACTCATGCAGAAGTTGTGTCGTCTGGTTGGGTCTAATCAGTCATACCAAAAAGGTAAAAAGAAAAGTAACAAGCTCATTGTAGCCTAATGTAGCCGAGAAAGACAGTTTCTTCTTCACAATTCTACTCAAGTAAAAGTAAAAAGTATAGTGATTTAAAACTACTCCTAGAAGTATAATGTTTTCAAAAACTTACTCAAGTAAATGTAACGGAGTAAATGTAAATGTTACTACCCACCTCTGACTCTACCACACACACGCATGCCGGCGCTGCTATTCGCTTAAAGAGATCCACAAAGACACCAGCGCACAAGCATAGACTTCAGGACACTTATGTAGGCTACAGTTTACGCTGTGCAGGATCAGCCATTAGTCTCATACTGCCAGATTTATCTCCACAGCGCTGTGTAATGATGGAGTATGGTCTGGTTACACCACCTGTCTATTCTGGTATTTAAACCTGGTTTGGATTTCTTTACACCAATCACAACCATCTTGGGTGCCGCTATACCCCAATAGCAGAGGAACATCTGGATGTCAGGCTTTATTCCAGCAATGTACATCTGTTTAGCCAGACTAATGTAGACCTGACTATTGATAAGAGGTGTGGCTGCGGCATGGCCCTGCTCCCAAATCTAAATGAACTATAGCTCATTAGTTATTGTTAGACCTGTTCAGCTCCAGTTATAGGCCGCCACACATTCACAATGAGCATAGTGATGAAGGCTGCTGGCTAAAGGTGCTGCTAATGCATCATACACCATTCATAACAGGCACAGTGTCTTCGGGATCTGATTTAAAATGCAATCTGTGTTTGTGTTTCTGTCTAGATAAGGCTCATACGACCCCCTGGAGTAAGGATTTCATACTATGATTACATATGATGGATGCTGCTGCATGCAGATTTCAAGATGACAAGTGACAGAGAGGGAGGGAGAAAGAGGCAGAAATAGAACAGAAAGATAAATAACCTCTTTTGTTAACCGGAGACAGGAGAAACAAATAATAATAAATTGCTTGTCGATTAATTGATTGTAATTTTATGATGCCACTTTGCTCATCGATTTGTCATTCTTCAAGACTGTCACCGTGCTCTTTGGAAAACAGATGCAGAAATATGTCATGCTGATGAAGTTCATTTAAATTTGAGAAACAGAGAGAGAAAGAAGCCAAGGGTTATCTAACATCTGCAATGTCTCTGATTTTTAAGCAAACACAGATCAACAGATCAGATGAAACAAATGAAGTGAAAAAGATTCAGCAGCTGCATGCTGCATGTGTGTGTGTGTGTGTGTGTGTGTGTGTGTGTGTGTGCGCGTGCACATTTTGTTTTCACCTATCTTGCTTACGTGCAATCCAACTCTAAGCGTGTTCTGCTGAATCTCCATTTTCTTTTAATCTTCAGTCGCAGTTTATGCTGAGATGAAGCATAATGCACATCAATCAGAAACACACACACACACCAATACGTATATCAAAGATAAAATTAATGGATATCAAACAGAGTTATGAATATGTAAATTGTGTTCTTACCCGTTGCAGTCTGGAAACAAACACGCCGTGTTTCCAATCATAACAAAGCACATCTTGGCACCAACACAAACTCTGAGACGACAATCAAATCCCAGTTTTGAGAAAAAGTTGAACTAGAGCAGCGTTTCTGGTCGAAGTCAAGTTAAGTCCATTGATTCAGGATTAAAGATGTCAGTCCTTTTTTTTTCTTCTCTCTGATTGTGCTTGTAAAACTTCATGTTTTCAATGTAGCAAAGAATTTCTAATAAGCGAAGCTGAACACAGCAAATAGCAAGGAGCTGGTGGAGGATTTCAGGAGATCTAAACCCCACATGACACCAGTCTCTATTGAAGGGGTCAGTGTGGAGGTGGTCAGCAGATAGAAGTACCTGGGGGGATACATGTGGACAACAAACTGGACTGGTCAGACAAAGGGCAGAGTGGGCTCTATTTCCTGAGGAGGCTGGTAAAGAAAGCTGGCTCTGATGTTGGCATTGAGCTGGAGTCGCTCACAGCAACTGCAAACAAACGGATCATGAGTAGGATGCTGGCGATCATGGACCATGACCCCCCCCCACCCCACCACACACACACTACACAGTACATTCTTTAAACAGAGGAGCATGTTCAGGGGCAGACTTCTGTCACTGTCATGCTCAACAGGCCGGTTGAGGAGGTCCTTTGTTCCCAGGGCCATTCAGCTCTTCAACACAACACAAGGGGGGAGGGGAGAAATTGACTATTCAGCATGAGCCTGTCTCTCTCAGCCCTCCCCCCCAATGATATCACTTGTCTGCTGTACACCTTTCTTATTGGCTATATTAGCCCTCATACATAACCTGGACTATGGTCATAACATCTACATCTTACATCTTATAACTTATTCCCTATTAGATATTTTTCTTATTCTGTCAGTTTATAGGTTATTATGTTTATATTTTATAGTCATAGTTAATATTTTATCATGATCTACTGCACTGTTCAATCCCTGCATTGTTCACTTTTGCACTATCATCATTATACACAGTCTACAATAGTATCTCACCTTGTTATGGTCATTGCATTACTGTGAGTGAGATTTAATTTTTAATTAAATTTTTATTCTTAGGTATATATTCTTAGGTGATATATGTGTGTTATGGTAGTCTTGCTACTGGATGCCTAAAACGTCCTCCGGGATGAATAAAGTATCTATCTATCTATCTATCTATCTATCTATCTATCTATCTATTTATTTATTTATTTATTTATTTATTTATTTATTTCCGGCTTCTGAACTGGTTGCCGTTCCAGCAGAGTTTCACTCGGGGCGTTCACAGGCCTGAATGGAGGTCTATGGAGCTATACCCCTTAAAATCCACTTTTCTAAGGATATCCTTTTTTGTCTAGTAATTTAAATGTTGCATTCCAAAGGGGAGGAAAAGAAAATACACACTGCTGGGTGTTAGATTTTTTTTAAAGTTGCTTTTTTGTTATAAAAAGCCTTTTAAAATGTCAATGACGTCATACACATCGTAATGATGAGATACTGCTTTATGGCGAGCTCTGAGTCACTTTCTTTTTTCTCTTGAGGCATCGACAACACAGTGGCCGGGTTAGGCTGTTCCTTTCAATACACATGCCAGAAAGATGTTTGCTAATGTTTTAAATATTCCCTCAGACATGCTGGCTCCCCTAAGGATGCCATCTACGGGATCTCTGGTCATAATCAGTCCTTCGCTGACCAATCAGCATTCATTAGCAGAATGCTAGCATGTTATGGGCAACAACAACTCAACTTGTAAGAAATCGAAATGACATAAGTACTCCTTCATTCAACTTCTTATAATCCATGTTAAACTCCAATCAAATCTGGGATTTCTCAATGACAATCAGGCGAAAGAGACAAATTTAGCCATCCTAGCTCCATAGACTCCCATTCATTTTGCACTGGCCCACTATCACCTCCAGTGGAACTGCAACCAAATTCTTTACAATGGGACTTAATAGGGAGTGAAAAGCCTTTTCGTAGACGGGCTTTGAATGTAGTTTTAAAATTATCTATTATTAGGTCGTCTTTGAGTTTGCAAAAAAACATTATTCCTGTAAGTTATTCCTGCATTATTATAGAAGTGGCAGATTTATTTAAGGAGACTACTGTATTGCTTTGATTAGAAGAGGTGAGACCTTTACTTGGAAATAAGGGGTATTTTATAAAAGCTTTGATATGTTCCCGCTGTGCATTGCATGGCAATGCTGGAGCTGTTTCACTGGAGTGTATTTTTAAAGTCTCACTTACGCAAATATACACACAAAATATGCCTGACTCTTACAAGAACCAAGCAGCCTCCATATCAAAATCCCAGGGATCTCTTACCTTAAAATGGGCTTCATAATTTATGTTTGTTGGTGTTTAAACTGAGCTGGCTCCAAAACCATTTGGTAAGGGAACAGAGCTCATAAAATCTACCAGCTTTAACACAACAAAGGATATTAAAACAGTTATTGCACAGTGTCTTGAGTGTTGTATTCTTTCATTTAAGGGCATTGTTGAACTAATGAAGACTGTTTATGGGACAATATTTCGAGATGCTTTGAAATGATAAAGACATCACTTTGTGTGTGTGTGTGTGTGTGTGTGAGACAAAGAAAGGAGTTTAAATGCAGGGGAGGGATAAAGAAAATGATTTGAATGGCCTTACTGTGACATGGAATAAGTAGTTCATATTTGCGCAAACTGCAGACATTTGTGGTAGGAATTCTACCAACAGGATTTGAGATGATTGACAAATCATAACCAGTTGCGCAAGCACTGGAAAAACTTTGGTCTACTTCCCTGGATGCAAGCCAACATATCAACACCATTCACAAACGTGTAAGGCACAACATTCAGCTAAACATAATTAGTTTATTCATTAAATTAAAATGTAAGTGTAGGTAATACTCTACTTGTCTGCCTTACAGCTTGGCTACACAGAAAGCCGTTCAGCTGCATTTTTTAGTCATCTGTCTTACAAGAAATGCTTAATTCTTAATCAGTACAGCTGCAGGCTTCATAACGCCTAACATTTTACTCGCGCTTTATGCACGCAGCTGCGACCTAAATCATATTTTTAAGCTTCAATTTTCTTCTCTTCTTATTCTCTTCTATTCTTAACTTTTTATTAATTTTTGTTCATTAGGTGTTTTGAGCGCTACACATAGTATTGAGCCCAAATGCAAATGCAAAAATGTGTTCTTTGCCTGGCCTCCACTAGTTTGTTTGTGATAGGAGGGAGAGTTTAAGACGTTAAATAAAATGGAATTAGTCAATACTGTAGCTTTAGTCTTTGCTTTTCCTCTTATGATATGTCAAAATGTCTTTTGTTTCACGCCCTGTTCATGATAAATTAAACTTTGAATTACGATTTGGCTGATATAAGCAGGTTTTCCAACTTGGCAGCTGTCTATACAATCTGTGCAATATCAAATCTATTTGCCATCAAATAGGTATCCAAGATGGACATCAGCATGAGATCATCTTCAAATGACATATTGAAGAGCGGTCTTTCAGCATTTGGTGTTCCTGACGGCAGCTGGCCTAGGACCCCCACTGGCACGGACTTTCCTCACTGTATATATCATGTATTTGTTATATGCTAATATCTTTTCACCTTCATGATTGTCACTTTGTATTTTATATGCATGATTCTTGGCACTTGCAGTACTTGCTTTTCCTTTGTCTTACGTACTAATTGTGACCAGTATGCACCATAATCCAAGGCATATGTATGTAAAAACCTACATGGGGATAAAGCTATTTCTTATTCTGATTTGTTACGTGTGTAAGACTTACAGAAGAGATCTGCCTAAACAGAATGTGCTTAGTATGAGCAGAGAAGAATTTGAAACTCAGTATATGAATGAATACACTAATACACTGATGGATGCTTGAAGAAGGATTGTGCCTTCTCTGCCTTTGTGTGCATGGGTGCCCTCCCCCAGGCAGATTGACAAGCTGAGCCAAATTGAGAGTGTGTTCCATAAGCAGATGGTATTGGTAGTTCAGACTTTGGCCTTCTGGGACTCAGTTTTGCCCATAATTGGACAAATTAGTTTGAACCACAAAACATTATCATGCTCTACACGTACATACAGTATCTGCTCAAAAAGAGAAAAACACATTGACACCATCAAGCTACAGAAAGAATTACATGCACACATACGCAGTGGGATCAACGTTGGTGGGCGGTCGTCTACCAATTGGAATGCCAATCTTTTGATCCCTGTCCCTGTAGTAGTATTGTCAAAGACACTGAAAGCTGAATTGCCCCCGACGCAGCGTCAACGGTGTGTGAATGTCTGTGATAAGCAGGTCACCAAAGTATGAATGTGTGTGTGAAAAAGTGTCGTTAAGACTAGAAAAACACAGTCCATAACCCAAACCACTGCTCTATGTCCCATGAAAACTTTTCCTAATTACAATGATTACAAATATCATGCAGGTGGGATTACATTTCTCTATATTATTGCTGTTGCATATTTGCCTAAAAACTAAATTCCTCAAAGATGGGTGGAAGATGCACATTTTATTCTTCAATTGTGCTTGATACAAACAAAATTAAGGCAGTTCTCAATAGATAGAGATTATGGCGACTGAAACATTTCATACATAATACATTTTTGCATCTGGTTTGATGAGAAATTTACATTCAATTATCATATAGAAATGTTGTTGCTCCGTCTCTGCAGAGACAGAAACAAGCAGCTTCCCTTAAAGCTAAGGGAAGAGGATTGTTGACGCAGTTTTTGTCTGAATTCTGGATTATGCGGATGTAATTATTAGACAAACTGCTGCCTCCCTACTTACCCACTCACATTCTGTTCACCATTAAGCTCTTAAATTTATCACTGAAGATGGTGACAATATTCAACACTGCATTTAACATGCTTAGGTCGGTTGGTCTTTTTGGACTGAGAGACATAATAGCCACTATATTCAAAGCTGTTACCATTTCATATCTTATATGTCTGCTGCTCGAGTTGAAACAATAATCCAGTTCATGGGCACTGTTGATTGATTAAAGTGCTCAGATTATGCTTTTTGGCTTTTTCCCCTTTCCTCTATTGTGTTATAGATCTTTTTTGTGCATATTATAGGTTTACAAAGTCAAAAAGCCCAAATTTCCCCCCCCCAAAGGGATTTACCATCTCCAACAGGACACACTGTTCACAAACTGCTCCAAACAGCTCTATTGTAGTCCAGCCTTTTCTTTGTGTCACGTGTGTCACTTTGTAACACATGTTATAATGCTCTAGCTCTTAACTTTGTCCCTTCCCTTCCTTGTATGCTCTAACAACATTTAATTCAGCCATGAGAGCCAAATAAGAAACTTAATTATGGGGCATAATAATAAAAAAGGAAGAGAATATTATACGGCTTTATCAACTGCTTGCACAATCAACCTTTAAGGCCTCTTTCTGGGTGAAGACGGTGTGCCGTCAGTTCTTGACACAATCACACACACCCGCTATGCTTGCACTGTATTATATATTATCCGATTACTTTCAACCTGTGTTGAGTTTTGGGAAGAAGCAGCCGTCCGAGGAAAAGTTGTTTCGCTCCGTCACACTTTCACTTGTTATTCATTGTATCCTGGCCTCTTAAAGTGCTCTTATTATCCTCATTTGCAGGTTCATAATTGTACTTGGAGGTTATATCAAAGGTTTACATGGTTTAATTTTCAAAAAACACCATATATAAATAATATATTTAAAGCTCCTCTTTTCACCCTGTGAGTTGCGCTCTCTGTTTTAGCTACAGAGTGAGGCATCACAGTTTTGTTCCATCTTTGTTGGGACTCTCACATGTGCAGTAGCTAGGTAAAAGCACGAGCCAGTCAGAAGCAGAGTATGAGGGCGTGCTATGCTAGCAGCTAGGTGATCATTATAAGTGACGCACATATGTCACGGAAGTAGACAAAGGCTGGAGTACAATAAAGCTGTTTGGAGCCAGCTTTTTCACTTTGTAAACCTAACATGCATGGGAAAGATATATAACACAATAACCGAAAGGGGAAAAAGCCCAAAAGCATAATTTGAGCATTTTAACCCTCATATTGTTTTTTTCAGCTTTTCTTTTTTTTGGCACCAAAAATGGGCTGTCAAAATAAACGCTGAAAATGTCAAAACATAAAAAAGCACCCACAACATTGAAAAAGTGACAAAAATGTCAGAAAAAGTGATAATAATTAAAAAAAAAGTGACCAAACGTTTCGTTTTCATGGTTGACGGGAAGACAACACAAGGGTTACGGCCCCGATCAGACAGAGCCATTTGCAGGTTCCAAATAGCGAGGCGCACTGCATTTCTGTTTGATGAAAACGCCCCAAGTGATAGAGGAGTGATGCCAGTTACGGTACGTCTTATTTTTATTTTTTTTCTTGCTGGGCAACCACCGAATCACCTTTCCTTAGCCAACTGTTATTTTGCTGTGAAGTGAATTGTCATCAGGCAATTTTCAGCTCCCTCTCATTGAAAACAATTACAAAACGCTGGCCCAAGCTGCTAAAACACGCTCTGTCTGATCGGGGCCAAAGGCTGCTGTCTGAGAAAAAAGCTTTTTTGTCCCTGTATAATTTAATAATGGTGCTGTAATGACAAGGATTATTTATTTAGGAGCTGGACACAAATGTAGATACAATGAGGCTGGAGACATATGGTAAGGTTACAGAGGTTTTAATGAACAGGAGTGGAGGGGCTGGAGCTCAACAGGAGAAGGTCGGCAGGCAGCAGGGGAGAATGGACGTGAAACCTAAAGGAGCAGGCAGATGCAGGGAAAGATTGAAGTGCTGTCTGGGGACTGGTGAATTCTGGCTGGTGGAAAGACAGCGTGTGACAGATGTGGACTACAACCCCTTTGAAACAGGATTTATATTACAGGTGTAGGTGAATTAAAGATTTGAATCTGCATTAACGGATTCTTTTTTTTACATATGACATTATCACCTTATAAAATTGATGTGTAATATCAACATATGCTTATTTACAGATTTAAAAAAAATGTTCTTTGAGTTTTATTGTTTGTCTCGACCAACTCCTGAGGGAAGCTCTTCACTGTGTTCATATGTCACTAACTGTTTCTGTCTGCTGTTTGGTGTTGTTTTTTAGTGCACAGTAGGTTTTTTATAAAAATGTACGTAAAACTGCTGATAGTTCTGAGAGGGAATGTAACCGTGAAGTAAAGTACAACCTCAAGAGTGAGCTGAAACATGCTAAAATGCTCCACACAGCCAGAGGGAGAGACATTACCCTTCTTTTCCAGGCGAGATTAAAAATCACTGTTCATATTAAATGCCATGCCAATATTAAAAGAACCCGACCTCCCTTAGAGAAATAAATGTAGTCAAAATAGGGCTCTAAACAGCCAGGAACCTGACATGACAAAGGGACAGAGGCAGGCAACAGAGGAAACAGGCAGTCAGTCCAAAAAGAGTACTGCAAGTACTGTAAATAAGAACTGTCGCCTGTCAGAATCACAGGTTAGAACAAGACAACTTGTAAACCTGACAGAGGCTGGCTCAGAGACACTGCTTGTAACACAAGAGCTTTGAGAATCTGCTGGGAAGTAATCAGGGAGATGCAGCAGGGGTTGAAACATCCCAGGGAGGACTGAGACTCCGAAACTGTCAAGAGATGCAGAGAGCATGACATGACCAGAGTAAATGTTAAAAAAACAACTCTTGCTCTTTCAATCTAAGGAAGAGACATCAGAACAGTATGTCGTCGCTGTTATCAAACTCCATTGGAGCTATTCTGGAGATACAGGCTATATTTGTCTCTAAATAAAAATAAATCCAAACCAAATATTGCCATGTGCATGATGAGTCGCTGGGCATAAGAGTCCTGGAGAGATTTCTGAATGTTTTGGGTTTTGGGTTTCAGAAGAAAAGGTACAATCTGAACAGACAGGGCCCGACTTTATTCAAATGTCAGCTCCATGTATGATTTAGTGTATTCAGTTTGTGTGTGTGTGTGTGTGTGTGTGTGTGTGTGTGTGTGGGGGGGAGAAAGGGAGTAAGGTCACGCTTTGTGTGTCTAAATCATTGAGGGAGCCGGTGTGTCTAAAGCATTTATTTTTAGATTTCTTTCGTCGTGTTTTGTTCTGACATGATTTATTAAGGAAAACAGGAACTGTCAGTCTCTCATCTCATCCTCTTTGTTTATGGTCTTTTTTCTCTTTTTTCCCTCTTCTTTTAACATGAAAAGGGCATTTCCACTGTACTATATTTATAATTATTTGTATTTTCTTTCTTATTTATTTTCTTTTATTTTCCAAGTGACTACCAAAGCAGGCATATTGCTTATGTTGGATCCAAATTCCTATGCTCCTATTTATTAACTTACTTGCAAACATACTGTGTTAAAAAATAACACACACACACAACTTTAACCACATAATTAAAAAAAACCTGTTCACATGGATGTTCCAAATTTTAATTAAAATGTAACAGAACATCAACAAAAGATACGAGAAAAACACAGATTAATAGAAGCAGATTATATAATAATTGGGCTAGATGTATAACTGTCTTGTATGCATATTATCTATAAGACTGCCCAACAACTGGTATCTATCAGATCATGCGGTGAGTAACTGCAGCTTACAAAGTGCCCGTTGTTCTCTAAAGCCACCTGCAAGGTCTGGTAGACATGAAAAGCAAGACAAGAGATTGAATCACTTGTTTCATTGATTATGTGATTTGTTTTGCACTATATGGAGCAATCTGTAAAATCCTGATCATAGACGCGTTAAGAGCTTTTGTGTAATCAAGTACTTTAAGTCTATTTTGATATCCTGCCAGATGTTTGATATTGATTGAAATATCACTGCGTATGATGGTTTAGAAGGTACAGTACATGTGATAAATTATTGATAATATGGGCAATTTGGTTGCCATTTCTATTTCTCTTACTCTCATTACAAAACTGGAAGAGCAGACCAAAGTATTGATATGCATAGAGGTGATTAAAGGTGTGTCTAAATCCATTCCTGCTCTTCCCGGAAGAGCCCCCACTTTGTCATACACCTGGCTCTAGGACTTGACAAAAACTGGGAAGCCACAAAATGCCAGTAAGTTAAGGTATTCATTTC
Source organism: Etheostoma perlongum (assembly GCA_026937815.1). Classification (NCBI taxonomy): domain Eukaryota; kingdom Metazoa; phylum Chordata; class Actinopteri; order Perciformes; family Percidae; genus Etheostoma; species Etheostoma perlongum. Next base: position 33,930,601 of record CM049371.1, read on the forward strand.
CAACAATTGCATGCGTTTGAACTAAATACAAATATGGAAAGTGAAAATCAGTAATGTCAGTAGTGTTCATGTGAATGTGTGTAAATTGTGTGTAGGGTGATGCAAAAAGGATTAACAAAACAGCAACAGGGCTTTTGATGTCGGCAAGTCCAGGAAGCTGGGCCTTTTTATTTTATTGTTAACACCGGGCCCAGGTCCTCCAAATCAGGCTGTATGAGCTTATACCCACAGTTAAGTATAGTTAGAACACAAAGCAGGGGCCTGTGGGAGGATAGACCAAACGTGTGTGTGTGTGTGTATATGTGTTCTCACAGTTCCCCAATGAATGACATTCATGAAATAGATCCATATAAATGCACAGCTTTATTCACCTGACGCACAACTTGGCTCATTAATCTACAGTATATTAATCACAGTTAGACCACAGTTAGTGATTAGTCTGTTACTGTGTAAAGTAAGTATTAGCTCCAGAATATCTAATGCAACATGATGAAATCAGTAATAAAAGAGTAAAATAGTTCATACTCAGTATTCATAAAACACTGTTCATAATCAAACCCAAATTAAGATAATGAGAACCAAATTAGGACTAAATAGTGAAACTTCGTTCACTGCTAACATGCAAACCAACCATATCTGTGGAGTAATTCATCTCCATGATGATGACAAATAACATAATTCCTGTTCGTTCGTGATCAATGCAGAACCTGCAGACTAAAAACTCTCTTTCCTGCTGTCAGAATACTAAACAGTTTATATGTATCTTGTTTGCACATTCATGACTTGCACTCTTAACATTTGTATTATCACATACTGCCTTTTAAAATTGATTGATTTTGTATATTTGTAGTATATATTGTAGATTTTACATTGTTAGGCATTCTGTGGACAGCAAAGGAAGAATTTCATTGTACAAGGAAATGTGTTTTCTTACCGTGCATATGGCAATACACTCTGAACTCACGCATGCATTAAGAAAGAAATGTGTTCAGGGAGAAAATGTTTTGTAGCTGACCCTTGTCCTCGGTCTAGAGAGCACATAAAAGAGAAAAGTTCCTGTAAGATATCATTTAAGTACATTTGAATTCACTGTAGAATTTAATTACTCAATTCAAACAGTGTGTTCGTGCCTACTTTAGTAAGTCCCAGAACACCACTCATTTCAATAAATGCCAGGATCCGTTCTCTCAGCTCTCTTTTTATTCCATGTAAAAGAAATGCCTGTTCAAGAAATGTACCTCCCTATGAAGACAGTTAAGCAAAAATATGCTTTAGATTCTTTATTCTTGTGATCATAGTTCAATCAGTTTTGTAAATTTGAAAATGTCGATCCCGAGGCTATGAACCATGAAAAAAAGCAAAATAAAAAGATTTAATATGTAGTTTCATTAAAAGACTAAACCTGGGGGCGCTTTATTGAATGAGGAATTGTTAACACTTGCTTTCACACAGATCAGGGTAGGTATGTGTTCAGCTGTTATGCACTTGAGCAGTGGAAGAATATATGAGATGAATACAAAAACATATCTCTCCGTCTAATGCTATTGTAACGGTAACGGCCAGTTCTGCTTACAACTTGTAGGGCCAACGAAGCGTAAAAGTTCTTTAGTGTTGCTTTAATAAATTGGTACTGTTCTTTGTATTTTGTTAATTTGATGTTGTCTGAATTGATCCTTTAACTAATCAGACTAAACTGAACATTTCTCAGACTGGCATCATAGACGTTTTAGTTTTAGTTCAGTAACCATTTTCTGTAACCAATCAGTGATTGATGGATTAGTCATTATTTTACTACTATTTTCAGTTGACACACATGCATGTCAATTCCTGAAATACGCTGATTTTAGCGTTCATCAATCTGTACATTCGCATCCCTCTGATCCATCCTTGACACCATCTTGCCTCCATTGTTCTGGCTTTGCCTCAGGAAGAGGATGTCTCCATTTTGAATCCCTGCAAAGCTCTGATTGGCTCAATTGTTTTCCGTACACCAGATCAATTAGCATTGAAATAAATCAGGGATATGGGCAGCAAGTCTAACTGGTCTGGAGGTCTAACTGAAAGCAAAAACACTGAACTTAAGCAAAAGAAAAGACGAGTGATCTGAGAAGGCCTGTATGTGCGGTTTGAAGAGAGTTCCAGCTACATTATTTCAAGCAAGTTACCCAAAAATACTTTCTATTTCTAGTAAAATTAGTTTAACTTTTTTGGGAGAATACAACGTAGATTAATACTGGATAAACAATTCAGAATTGACAATTTAGATACATCTATGAATTAGGTTGTGAATTGATGCAAAGATAGATGCTGAAAGATTTTTTTTTTTTTGTGTTTCTTTCCCTTTGAAAAATGACACCTCAGTACATATATTTTTTCCATTCTACACTGACTTTTTACAGTCCTATTGACAGCCTTTTTCATGTCAGGATAGTATAATTCCTCAACATGTTAAGCCCATTCGACTCAGTAAAAAACAATACTCATTAACGAATTTAGACTAGTGCTGTCGCAGCATCAAATGTTTTGATATGTCAGTGGTGCACATACTAGTTCCTTATTCAAAGCGGATCCCACAGGTTGTTTATATAGCTGCCAGTTTATTCCTGCCAAATCCTAGTTTACACATAATTACCTATGCGTGATTAGTACACATGCAATGTTCCTGCTGCGCAATCTCCATCTCCTGCCAGTGGTTGTTGTGTGACATTCAATTGTTTTACATGGGTTTGTAGCATGTAATCAGAAGTGTGACTGACTAGATTTATGAATTTAGCATATTGAGATTAGAAGCCAGCAACAAACATAAACACACATAGTGATTTAATAATACATTTCTTTGAATTTAAATCCCAGATTTATACAAACACACACTACCTTAAATCTTTAATGAGCACTGCATTTTGATTTATGCGTTTCTTTGCTGTAACTCTGAGTGGGGCGGAAAAGAGGTCAATGCTACTATAAAGCAGTGTCCTAATATGTATGTATGTGTGTGTGTGTGTGTGTGTGTGTGTGTGTGTGTGTGTGTGTATATGTGTGTGTGTTCTTGTTTAACTACATTTGTGGGGTCAAAAAACCAGGCATACAGTATACTTATGGGGTCCGGACAGCGTTGTGGGGCCAAAATACTGGACTCCACAACTTTAGAGGGCTGTTTAAGGGTTAAGACTTGGTTTTAGGATTCGGGTTAGAGTTAAGTTATGGTTAGGGTGGGGGTAAGGGTTAATGTTAGGCATTTAGTTGTGATAGTTAAGGGGCTAGGAATGCATTATGTCAAGGACGGGTCCCCACAAAGATAGTGAGACGCAATTTGTGTGTGCGTGTGTGTGTGTGTTTTCTTAAAAATCCAATTAATGAATAGGTTCTCTTTCTTCCCCTTATTGTATCTTCATCTGTTGATTTCCCCAGTGAGTGAATATGAAGATGAAGAGGATGTGGATCACCAGACACCTTCTCCGAAGACGATTGCTGGCTTAACCGCATCATAACTGCATTCTCAGCATCGATCATGACCGAGTGCTGCACCATCATGCATCCAGCATGGATTGGAACAAATAGTGCATGTGCTGGGAGAAAGAAGAAACCAATTTTGGGAATAAAGTGAGCAAACAATGTAGAAGGTGATAGAAGAAGAGATATTTTTAAATTGTTTATGCCTCAGGTCTGAGTGTAAAAGTGTTTGTGAGAGTGGCACTGGATGTAATTTGCTGCAGTATTGCAGTTGTGTGGAGGGTAGTTGCTCTGAGAGCAGCCATCTCACCTTCCTCATTAGCGGGAGTAATGAATTGCTGACTATAGATCACTGTCAAGGGGCTACTCTACTCTGCCCACTGCATCAATGTGCATTGTACGTGTGTGTATTATTGTGTCTGTGTGTATGTCTGTCAATGTGTGCAAGTCAGTTGCATGTATGAGTATGTATGGATTGTGTGTGTGTGTGTACCTTGTTATTTGTGTGTTTTCGATTGTGATTTTGCAAAAGCAAGATTACAAAATAATGAAAAAAAAAATCTTTACATAGTCCCCCTCTCTCTGGTGTATCTATTTGAAAGCATTGTCTGGAATGGCTTCTCTCTTCAACACACACACACACACAACACAAAGCAAGTAATTTTCTATAATATTAGAGCAAATTGGCTTTAAAAAATACATATTTAACCCGTATTGTCTTCTTGTCAAAATTGAAAATCAACTCTTGTTGACGCTTTTATCGATGTTTTTTTTGAAAAAAATCTGAAAATTTGAAATAGGCATTATTTAGACTAAAATTAAAGGAATGGATGTTGATGGATAATCCCAGACTGGAATGTGTCAACTTTTACTCAATACTATTTCAAAACCACTTGAATTTGCTATAAAATTGAATGAGACACCCCAAAATTAATGAAAGTAGAGATTTGTACTTGCCAAAGAGCGTTGTGTGGAATCAATCATGTTATTTTGGGGAATTAAAAAGAACATTGATATAGGAAAACAGGTCAATTTGACCCGAGGACAACATGAGGGTTAAAGACTAAGAGGGAACTTAGTATTGTCCTTCAGCAATGTCAAACATATCGTCGAGGGGGACATCCATATACTGCAGTGGAACTGTCTCTGCCCATTCTTTCACCTAATGACTGTTTGTATACAGCAAAGACTTTCTTTGTTTTTCTCAAAAAATGATAATTCAACATTAATGTTATCAATATTTAAATGTTTTGCTAGTATAGAAATATTACGGAAATAATCATGGCCAGTTGGCCATTATGAATAAAAGTTTTACTTTTCAATTCAAAAGAAACTTGGCTACACACACACACACACACACACACACACACACATCTGTCTGCTTCCAGAATGCTTCATGCCACATTGGCCTGTCTGTGTCTGTTTCATTTGGATTGGGGTTAGGGTTTTCAGGTTTGAACTTAAGGCTGAGATGTGCTTCTCTGGACTGTATGTAGACATGTGCACAGGGGTCATTTAGAGACGTTCAAATGGCTGTTTTTTCATACACACATGTTTTGTGAGGTACATCATTTATTGAACTTAATTTCCGATTGGTCCAGACCTGTCATACAATCATGCACACTTTTTCTCCAAGAGGGGAGAACACTCTTAATAAACCTAATGCAAAATTAAAATTCTGTTCACCAGATCATCATCATCATCATCATCATCATCATGGCTTGTCATTGGGAGATATTTTCAAGCCCAATATCTCTGTGACCATCCCGTTCCAATTAGCCACCTACATATTAATCAGAAAGACATTTTTAGCATCAATTGTCATATCAAGACATTGCTTTTTTTCTGTCACAGTACAGCTCTGGTCTGATGATGTGTTGTTATTTGCATTTGCTTTTTTGCGGACTCAATTTCTTATCTTTTAGTCTGCAGAGCTTTGACAGCAGAACTTGAAGCTCTGTGGTGTTTGGGAACATTTGAGTAGATAGAACTGGCACACAAAATGGAACACTATAGGGGCGTCGATCATGCTAATGATCAAATCTCATGAAACACACCTACCCAGGAACAGATGGCATTCATCAGGCTGAAATGAGCAATTTACAGCAGGCTGGTGCAGTTGAAGGGGAACTTTCATGAAAACCTAACTTTGTCTGTGCTTGTACACTTACATTTGGGTATCTGGAGTAGACCAACACACAAACTGTGGAAAAACCCAACCCATTGAGTTTTTTGTGGGCTCCCTTGAGAAAAACATGGGATTTAACAAGCAATTCAGATTTGGCTTCCCTTCCAATGACACATGCAGGCTAAGAACACATAAGAATTACATTTGCAAAGGTGCAACACACTTTTGGTAATTTTTTATAGGATAGGATTTGTTATGATTTTGTTATATTGCTGGGTTTTCTGTTCCTCCTCTAGTTTTTTTGGTTCTGTCTTGTCTCCTCATGTATTTAACCTCTGTATTCCCTTTGTCTCTTGTCAGATGGTTTTGTGTGTGTTGTCCCAGTCCCAGTCCCAGTTATCTTACCCTGCTTTTGGATTCTTCCCTGGGGTCAGTTTTCCCCTGTGAATTTTTCCTTTCTCGGTTGACTTTTTTTGATTATTGTCTCCCTTTGGATTTTGGACTTTGATTTCCTGGAGTTGGTTTTTGTACATTTCTGATCCCTGTGTTTGGACTTTCTGTTTTGAGAATAAATCCTTGTTACACTTCTCCCGTCTGCCTGCCTCATCTCTACATTTTGGTCTTCATTTCCTCAATTCGTAACAGGATTAATAGTTTGTTATGCTTTTAGACACAAATTTTAATTATACAAACATGAGAAATATTGACACAAATTTTAATTATACAAACATGAGAAATATTGACAAAAACCTTATTTACACTTTCCAATATGGCCAATGCAATTATTTTAAATATTCTGTATTTCATATATGCTTTTCTTTTTTCTTTCTCACGTTTTTCTTATTGTGACTTGGGCACCCAGTCTTTAAAGTTTCAAAGTGAGGAGCGGTTAGGTCTTTTTTGATTGTGTCTACTACCAAATTATTATTTTTTTTAAAGATTGTGCGTATGAGGAAAAAACCTTGTTTAGGGGAAGCACGGTGAGAACGGCCACAGTAAACAAGATATTGCTGTTGAGATAAACCCCTTTTGAAAGAGGCCACGCTGGTGCAGGAGGTGCTTCAGATGATTCTGAACAGCGACGACAATTTCAGCAGCTCATCACAACCTGAGGGTTTGTGAGGTTGCATTTAGCTGATCATTGTGAACGACTGAATACTTCTGAAGATCAACTGGACTAAGTGTAAATATCTTTTGAAACCATATCAGAAGAAATAAGTTGTGTGCAAAATCTTTGCCTGCTTCTTAAGGAAATAAAAATGTAAAGTGTGTGCTCTGCAGCCGGACTGTCAATGGTTTTGGCACAAGCCAAAACCTGCATTGAAGCGACAATGTAGCTCAGTGTAAATTCTGTCAGGGGAACGCTCTTCTCTTATACTGATCAGCTGTTTTGGGGGTAAATATATTAGTGTAAACCCGAGTCGGGCTTGTTTGTTCAACCCAATCACAGCATGACGACCTTGTTTTAAATCTGTTCTCTCCCCTGCTTCCGTCAGTCGTAGTTTCAGACGAGAGCGACGCGATTCCTCCCCTTCCACCTCCTGGCGACGACCTAGAGACGCCACACTGTCTCTGGCTGACAGCTCCCTTCTTTAGTTGCCACCACCAGTGTCTGGACTCCATTGGGGGATATATTTGTTTTTTTTCTAAACTTCTAAAATATATATCTAAATAAACACCTTTTTACAATGGAGTCTAATCTCCAAAGTTTATGTGCCTTATTACTTTGCACTTGTAACTTACAAATGTTTGCATATATGGAACGTAGTCTCTCCTGATTGAAATATAACTGCTGTTTGTGATTGTTACCTTTTCCACATATTGGTCAGTTGTGTCCGAAAGAGATGAGGCTTTTGATTTTTGAGTGTAAATATATTTCAGATTTTTCTGATATTACTGATTTCTTAATATAAATGCAAACTGTATGTCAATTTGCATGCGGTGTGTGCATGCATCCATAAAGGGGCCTCTCACTTGTTTGCTTTTTCTTTAACTGCATCTACATTTCCTCAATTTGTATCATATTTACAGAAATATAATACCACCAGCAAGCTCTCATGGAATAGAGAGATGTAGATGTATGACCCCACCAGAAATGTCCTCCTGCACAACTACCTGGAGTCCAACTGAGGTCAGCGACACTGTCCCTTCTCTGTATTTGTCCATTGTTTATCAATGGGATGCACCGGGCCGTGCGGTAGCGACCACGGCGCTGTAAGATAATAATTTATACTTTATTGATCCCCATGGATCAATCACTTTGTTAGAACACACCACACAAAGGCTTGAAATACACACATGCACTAATGGAGAGATGTCAGAGTGAGGAGGGGCAGCGACTGCTGGACAGGTGCCCTGAGCAGTTCAGGGTTGCTGAACTGGCACCTCTCCAGCTACCAGTCCACTCTGTATTTTGGTCCGTACGGGAGCTTGATCCAGCAATCCTCTGGTTACCGACGCAAAGAGTGAGAATGTGTTGTCAGAAAACAAACAGGTACTTATTTATACCTTATCTTTCTGTAGTCCTGACTGACAGTGTAGAATATAATCTAACGTTATTATAGTTATGCTTTATGTGCCATTTCAATTTTAAATACCTTAAACTGCTATTTACTGGTAATAATTTATTCAGTCATAGCAACACACTGTATCGTTTTAATATACCTTAATTGTGAATTCACACTTACCTACAGTATTCTTATTATTTTACATTTACATTATTTCTGTCTATTTATTTCCGCATATTCAGTGAATGTGAGCCATGACCCCTGTTCACTGATTACAACTTATAAAACAATGGAGCGACTCAATTGAGTTTGTCACAGTAGGTAAGGTAATTAAACTACTTTTTAAAACTTGCTTATTTACCAGTTATTTAAAAAAAAGTATAATCCAAAAATGCATTCTATCTAGATATTATTGTAGATGAAGTTGAATACAAAACTGCCATGGTACTTTTTAAAGTTATGGTACTTTTTTTAAACAGTCTGAGAAAAATGTTAATAGTAGAGTAGAGCCTAACCTTGAGCATAATGCGTCTCCTTGAGAGTTTGGTGAATCTGTCTTTGTGAATAATGTGAAATAAAAAAAGAGATGCAGGGATGACAATGTTCTTGCATGAGGCCCAGAACACTGTTGTGGGAATGACAGTTCAGGCTTTAATGTTGATGTGATCAGTGCCCTGCTCTGGCAAAAAAGGTTGGTCCTGGAGTTAATGATGTTCATTTGTCTTAATTCCTCAAAGTGTGAGTGGCCATTTTTGAGACCTCTGAACAATGTGTGCACAACTTTAAGGAGCTAAATAATTCTGAATGCTGGAGATGATGCTTGATCTCAAAATGCTTCTTTTGAGGGCAATTGTCATGTTTGCATCAAAGCTTCTAATAGGACCTCTTACTTCAATTTGTGTATTCAACCCAAAAGCTCCTGAAATGACGGTATTAGCTGTGGAGAGACATGGAGCTGGAATCAAAGGCAGTGATCAATTATCCACAGTTACTACAAGAACACAGCTTCAAAGGATACAGGGTTATGCTTTCTCCACCTCCTCTCAGATTACACAAACACATACAGAGATAGACAGATGTAATTTTTACATTCTCGCATTTGATATCACTAATTTCATCAGAGAAGGGGTACTTATTTGATTGAGAACACTGATGAATATTGTCATTCATAAGTGCAGATGAAGTATTAAAAGTGGTTCATTAGTTTAGGAATTCTGACCCACTTATGGAGGAAGAGACAGAAGGAAACAAACTGAGGATAGTTCTTTGCTGAAGCATCCTGGAAGACAAGCTAATGAACCTTGTGGAAGTGAAGACAGAGGGACACATGCAAAACCATGGAAGACAGTAATGCATACTTCTGGTGATGTAAATGTAGACAGGTTCAAATAAACCAAAAAAAAAAAATTGATACCGGGAAAATTGACAATAAAAGAAGAGTGAATAGGGCCTGAGCAGTGAGTCTTCGCACTCTGGCTCTCGCTGTGATGCTCCGGTTTCAGAGTGGAAGAAATGAGGCTGCGAGAAGTGGGCCTCCAGATGTGACTCCTTGTTCTTACGCCCCCCTTGGCATCATCTTCTGACGGCTGGAATGTGTTCAATTATATTCATAAATATAGGATAGTCTCACAGCTGACAAATATAGACTGGATTTGTATTATTTAAATGCAACCTGGGAGGAAAATTACAGCGTGAATATGCAAATGGATTAAGAAGATTAAAAAGATCAGCAAAAAGTAGGAGTGTATATGTGGCATGGCAGGGCTTCACAATAATGCGGAGAGGAGAAGAAGAGAAAGTGGGATAAAAAAGGGAAATGAGAGCTGAAAACAGATGAGAGGGGGATGGAGAAAAGTAGAGAAAATGAGATAGAAGAGAAGACAAGATTATGAGAGATGGGAGGAGAGGTGGGATCAGAGAAAAGGAGTCAGTAGGAGTGTTTGAGAATGGATCGGGATAGGACAAGAGGTTGAATGGAGTTGAAATAGGACAAAAGGAGGAGATAAAAAAGAACAGAGGTGTTATCTATAAAGCATTATGTGCAAGGAATGATGCAATGGGTCTGCAAAGCTCTTTTCTTGAAGAGCAGAGTGGGCTGGGCATAAAGTCTGATGCTGATCTTTACTTTTGTTCCTCCCTTGGAAGTTGTGAGACTTTAACCATTCGTCCTCCTCTGCAGACCCAGTTGTTCACACTATCCCAGTTAAGTACAATTAATGTCACACTGTCTTTTTGAGAATAACAATAAGAGGAATAATAGAAAAGGCGATTTGAAAAGTCCACTAAATAAATCATAGTATACGAGCAGGGTGCCTTCCCCTCTTTCATTGTTTTATGTTTTAGAAATGAATTTTCAAAAATAAAAAAATATTTCTAACTCATACAGCTAATAGATAAGTTGCCATGGCAACACTGCATATAATTCTTCTCCAAATGCAGCCCCTCATTAGAATAGCGATCAACATTGCCGTATCTTCTAGTCTTCATCACAAATACAGATCTTATCAAAAAAGTTGATGGCGGTGGTTGGGGCGGGGGAGCAGTACAGCGCCAATTGAAGAACTGAGGGTAGACGGCGAGACAAAGGGGGAGATGAAGCACAAGATATGTTAGACAAAGAGAGAAGCTATGATGTTCAAACTGGGGCTTTCAAAGCTTTAAACAGCTTGCTATCGCTATCCAGATGTCATGCCATCAAGTTGTTTCATGTCATATGTTCAGCAGAAGCTACAATCTGCACTGTGGTTATTTTTTTGGAAAAAGATTGTGATATTTAATTAAAAATTTAAACAGCATTAACTATTGAACATTCTCCATTGGACTAGATCAATGATTGTCATACAGTGATGCATCTTCCAAGCACGCTTGGTTCAACTGACCTCTGTGGGCTACTTATAGTATATTTATTGTTGCACTTGCAGTACTTTTAAAAATGACTTCGAAGCAATTAAAATTATATTTTTTTATCTGAAATCTTGAATAAATCAGAAAATCTGACATTTGAAAGCAAATATTAATCAAACCTAAATGTCTTTTTCAAGAGGAAAACTTGTCACAAAAACATACGTATTAGGCTAAGGGCTACCTTGATGGGTTTATGCCTTTGCCCATGCGCAGTCGTGAAGATTTTCTTTCCCGCTCTTGCATCCAGCAACATTCAACTACGTCCGCCGATACTGTATATAAACAGAGCGGACCCGTTGCTCAGCTTCCAACATCAGCTTTCTATGTTTTCTTCAGCCTAATGTCCTAGGAGCGGGTGGCCCAAACCTTAGAGGGCTACGCCTCTACTCATAGAATCTGGAGTTACAATTTGTAACTATCATTCTATTTCGTATAGGCTTCGCCCGCTAAGGGCTACGCTATTGGGTTAGGGCGAAGCTGATGTAGTCCATGCCACCTGCGACACAGGGCCCCCGAGCAGAACATAGACTAAATTTCTCCCGATGCACTTTGTAGGGCTTGTATCAGATAATCGTCACTCTAACAAAAGCCTGCCATAGTAATGACTTGGCCTAGGAGGATTACGAGGCTCAGTCATAATAGCAGTGTATGATTAATAATAATGTATTCTATATTAGTCCCACAAGGGTTTACACTCTGTTATTACACACAGGCCTGAATTACATACACATGCTCTGTACCTATACATGTAGTAAATGGCGAGGTGTCCGAGTGGGGGGGCTACCCATGGAAACGTGCCCCGAGCAGTTGGGGTTCGGTGCCTTGCTCAAGAGCACCTTAACCTTGACACTGCCCAGGAGGTGAACTGGCACCTCTCCAGCTACCAGTCCACCACCATACTTTGGTGTGTGGACTTGAACCTGCAACCCTCCGGGTCCCAACCCAACTCCCTAAGGACTGAGTTACTGCCACCCCTAGTTGGAAAATGTGCATGATTGACAATTTTTATGATATGCCTGGTTTTCCCGCTGCCCCCGCTGTGAGCAGAGGGAGGGGGGAGAGATTGAAAGCGAAACACATAGAATCTGGAGTTACAATACGTAACTATTGTTATTTGTTCCTACCCTCTAACATGACCCACAGGAGCGTTCCAAAAATATGTACATATGTACAGGACATACAGTATGTATAAGCTGTCCTCATATCTAAACCAGAGAATGTAATGGTTCCGGATTCAAACACGTCATTGATGTTGTTAACAAGTTGCAGTTCTGTATGCAGTATGTATAGGCACCAAAACTACTGACTTAAAGCTATAATGCATAGTTTCTGTATCCCCATGAGAAATAAAAAAAATATGACAACAATTCTGTCAGCACATCCACAAGGATTTAAAAAACTTGGACTCTTCAGAAGAGGTAAATGGTGATACCAACTTCTAAACACAGTCATACTGAGACATCCAGAGAGAGTTGTGTGGAGTCTTAATTAGCTATGTAGCAATTAATTTGGCAATAATTTATATTATAAAGTTATGCACTAAAACTTTAAGGTTATAATACATTGTTGTGTGGGTTTAAAGCAGATGTAACTTCATTTCCAGTAATGCGCGCGGCACTGAACGTGACTTAGCTCTGTTTGTTCCATGAAGCTAAATAAACTTGCTGTTAAGCTTTATTTCCAACGGGACAAGAACCCCAGTCGTCCTGTGTTTGTTTGGCCCATCCACCATTCCAACGTGCCTTTTTACTTTGTAACACAACTTCCTGCTTCGCTCCTGTAATAATTGCTACGTCTATTAGAGGGTGTGGCCACTATCAATGTATATTTGAGATAGAATTGCTGCTTGAACAAACAACCTAGGGAGCCTGGGAGCATTTTTTTGTGGAATGACAGTCTCTTTTGTCATTACATCACAGGCTAAACTCTGGAGCTTTTTCTATATTTCAATTTTCATAATAAATCCTGTTTTTTGCTTCTTTTAATACTGTCTCAGAAGACTATGCTACCCATAGAGTATGTACATCATACATCTATCCAGCTAATTAGAATGGTCACCTAACTCTCACAGATATATGAAACAGAGCATTACTCTTAAAGCCTTGGCACTGCTAAGATTGTTTTGAACATAATAAACTCTTTGGGGGGTTTGCTGAAAGCACTGTTTCATGTGATCAATCACTTTGCAGGCGGGTGTTGAGGTTCCTGGTTTTCAGAAATCAAACCACACAACCGGTAGTCAGTTTTGAACGTCTACTTTTAATCCCCCCTCTCTGGCTAATTTTATTTTTTTGAGATTGAAGATTTTTATGACAAGCCATCAAGCCGGAGTCAAAACACATTTTAGCAACACAAGTTAAAAACTGTTTTCATGCAAAAAAACGCAAATGACAAACGTATTTAGTCTTTTGACAAATTATCTCTTCAGCATACATTTCTGTGGGATTTGAGCTCTAATTAGTTGGCTTTTTGTCTCTTTTGTAAAAGCTGTGACTGTATTATTTGTGGCAATTGCTGCTTCAACTCAAGGTGAAAAGAGTTGTGTCTGCAATAGTGTGTGTGGGGAGTGTGTGATGAAAGGTGTTGCCACGACTAAAAGTGAATAGAGGTCAGTTGAGTTCCTGCCAAATAGCATTGTTCAGTGTTTTATTCTAATAAGTATATTTACCTGTCAGAATGAGCTACTCTACTTTTAACCACATTTATATACAATGAGGAATATAAGTATTTGAACACCCTGCTATTTTGCAAATTCTCCCACTTAGAAATCATGGAGGGGTCCTAAATCGTCATGGTAGCATCATGCTTTGGGGGTGTTTTTCTGCACATGGGACAGGGCGACTGCACTGTATTAATGAGAGGATGACCGGGGCCATGTATTGCGAGATTTTGGGGAACAACCTCCTTCCCTCAGTTAGAGCATTGAAGATGGGTCGAGGCTGGGTCTTCCAACATGACAATGACCCGAAGCACACAGCCAGGAGAACAAAGGAGTGGCTCTGTAAGAAGCATATCAAGGTTCTGGCGTGGCCTAGCCAGTCTCCAGACCTAAACCCAATAGAGAATCTTTGGAGGGAGCTCAAACTCTGTGTTTCTCAGCGACAGCCCAGAAACCTGACTGATCTAGAGAAGATCTGTGTGGAGGAGTGGGCCAAAATCCCTTCTGCAGTGTGTGCAAACCTGGTGAAAAACTACAGGAAACGTTTGACCTCTGGAATTGCAAACAAAGGCTACTGTACCAAATATTAACATTGATTTTCTCAGGTGTTCAAATACTTATTTGCAGCTGTATCATACAAATAAATAGTTACAAAATCATACATTGTGATTTCTGGATTTTTTTTTTTTAGATTATGTCTCTCACAGTGGACATGCACCTACGATGACAATTTCAGACCCCTCCATGATTTCTAAGTGGGAGAACTTGCAAAATAGCAGGGTGTTCGAATACTTACTTTCCTTACTGCATAATGTTTTATTATAAGTATTTAATGATGAAAAAATTGTGTAAACCTTCAAGGAATCATTTGGATGACTATTATAAAGTAAGTGTATATACAACATTGTCAGTGGTTGTAAAGCATCTATAAACATTTGGATCACTTATCAGTGCACAACATGATCTATTTCAGTAAACATTTATTTGGGCCAATTTAATGTAGCTTTCAAACCACTTAATACATAATTATACTTATTATTTGCAACTTTATAATAGCCATCCAAATTATTTTTATATATGGTTTATAAAACAATTGTAAACCATTAAAGTATTAATGATCTATCTGACATTATAAACGGTTATATTTCCTGTAACTAATGATGAAATAAATTATAGGATTAGTTAACTTTATGAATCGTAAATCATAATGTTTGTTAACTGTAAAATAACTTAAGCAAAGCTGAATTAACTATAAATGTACTATTTGTTAATTATGGTTATTATAAATGTTAGCGAATGGTGCTTTGAAAGATGTGGATGTCATGTACTGTATACATGGAAGAAAACCAGATACCTTGGTATAAGTTCCATGCAGCAAAGCTAAAATAATTTTCATAATAGTTTATAATTTGTTGAGATCATGAGGGATTCAACTTCTAATACATGGTGTAAATATTTTCCTTATCATAGAATATGGTTAGTAAATGTCAGAAAGCTTTTTTTAGAACAACTAAATTGCTTTTGTTTCCCTCAGGAATCCGTTACATTGTAGAATCCCAACTGCCGTTTCACTCTGACTTTAATGCCCTTTCTAGCTAGTTTTTCCCATATTTAAATCCTCTCCTTTGATTTTCAGCCTAAACCCAAAAAACATGGGTTGCAGATCCAAAATGACTCAATGTATTTAATAAACTGCAGGGGCACTAAATCCTTGTAAGTTCAGGAAAATAGAACGAAGGAAAGTAAAAAAAATGTGTGTTGTATTATCTGCAAAAAAAAACAGAAGGCAAGGTGTCACACTTGGCTTAAATAATCACAGTGTGGCTGAGATTTAGCACAGTGGAACGTCTGAGGAAAAAAAAATACTCCCTTGTGGTGTTCAAGGCTTAATCTGTTAATGAAGGGTATAATTATGCAGCATCATCAGGTAAAAAAATCCACCACTTTTTAATCCCACCCACCCATGCTTCCTCATTGAAAGAATCAGTGGAACGGATTGTGGGAGTACATTGTGGGTGAAAGAGCCAATTGAATTTTCCACCCCCTCCCTCCTCCCAAGAGACCAAGCAAAACCCCCCTTTTAAATGTTATTGCATTTACAAATCCATTAAAATATGTCCTCATTTTATCCTTTAAATCAGTAATTGGATATGCCAGCTCTACAAAGTAGCTTCTGCAGCAGCAGCTAGTTGATATAATTGCAATGTATGTGTGACTTGAGTATAATACCAATTAGCTGTGTTACCTCCTTGAAGAGCAAACTGTGTCCAAATAAACACATCTTAATTATGCCGACAGGGAATAGGAGTTGGAGAAAACACAATTAATGTGTCTGATTTATTCAGTGTTTTATCTTTTCTTTTTTACCCTTCTTGCTATACGGCAAGAATCATGCAACTAAAAGATGAATCAACCGTGCATCCCTCCACAGGACGTTGGGTCAGCCTTTGTAGCTCATTGTCCTGGCAGCCATTAGCCTCTACGGGCTTAAGAAAAGGGGACTAGCGAAAAAGAAATAAATGAAGTGCCACTCTCACTGAATTTCTCTGTTCTCACTAGACCAATCGCACCACTTGGCTTCCATGCTCCGTCGGGCTTGAGGGACTCTATTCCCAAAAATCCTCTCAAACTTGAAAGAGTTTTATTTTGCTTGAGTTAAATCAATATGTGTAATCTATATAGTTTACTCTTCTCCTTTTAGTGCCTTCTGTTCTGCCTTCATACCACGACCAACTGAGTTTGAGGAGCCTTAAAAAGTAGTAGGGACATATTTTCTTTAGCATTGAGCTTCTCCACAGCCCTGCTTAGCCATGGCTTGCAACACAAAGGAATATGGCTGCTACAGGCCAGCATAGCTGGTAACATAAATGCCCCATCTTGTTTTCCCTGCGCACTGCATTCAACTTGAGAATGAGAATAATCTTGCGTGGTTAGGTGCATGTCTTTTCTACATCAGAGGGGTTTGCGCTGTGTTAAACTGACTCACCATGACGTTGTTTTGTTTTGTGTTCTGAAGCCAGGCCTGTGAATTCTGGTCCCTATCGCTCTGGGTTTGCCTTTCAGCTTCCCTTGTTGAGTTTTCTGTGAGTCCGCCCCTTGGTGTGTGGTAGTTCAGGTCTAAAAGGTGTATTTACGAAAGTTGTGTTGTGGGAAAACAAGAATGGTCATTCAGCGTCTTTGTCTTAGTTAGTTTTCTCCGTGTAGAAACGTGTGGATTGTAGCCATCAGCGTGCAGCCTCTGTGACTCTCCCTCAGGACAAAATCTCTATCATCTGAATTTAAGGCCATGTTAAAATGCCATGTAACTCAAAAATGTAACTGACACATTTGACCTGTCCCTTTCCTCTATGTGTGATGCTTGTTTGTTTTGACTATGCTGTATTTCTATTTAAATTATAACTGGTGTGCCGTCTTGGCCAGGTCTCTCTCGGAAAAGAGATTTCAATCTCAAGGGAATTCCTGGTTATATAAAGGTTAAATAAATTTAAAAAAATAAAAATAAATCTCAGTCCGAATCTCATCTCAACACCTGCTATTTGGCTAAATCAGATCAACCTACACGCCCTCCTCATGTGACATGTCAGTCCATACTTGTCAAGCACCTAATTTATTGATATTTTAACAGTAAGGAATTACTTTAATCCTACCAGAGTTAATTGAGGTGTTACTTTAGAATCACAGAGGTGACCTGTCCAGGGTGTAGCCTATCTCTTGCCAATGGCGGCTGGGATCAGCATAAGCATCCCTTTGACCCTCAGGGATAAGCAGGTAGAGTTAATTTAATGGATGGAGTCACTTTATTTCAAATCAGCTAATCCTCTCTATTCTGCAATGTAACAACAACTCTGACTGGGTAATACAATATTAAGCACAAACTAATTTGATTAGATCAATGAGATATGGTGAGATAACCTGAGCAGCAAATGTCTCTGCTACTACAGAAGTCTGTGAATAGGCTTACATCAGATCAGACACCAAATTCACAGTAGGCTGAGAGTCAACCAACGCAGTACAAGCGCAGGCTCAAAGTCTCAGTCCCCAGAGTGTCAGCTGCGCTCTTGACATTAGGTTGTGAAGAGAAGTGGATCACAGAGTGAGTCAAGGAGTCTCCATGGCTTTGTGAAATAGAGTAGTAAAAACGCTTGCATCAGAGTGAGTGTATAGTCACGCTGTGAAGCAACAATGGAAGGAAGCAGACAAGGCTTTCTATTTTTTTTCCTGCTGTAATACTTAACGTAATACTGGTTTCTGAAAGTGATCTTCTGTTTATAATGCACATTATAAATCACTCTAAACGCCTATGTGCTTTTAGAGTTTAGCATGCTAGCTCGCTTTCAATGGCAAACACTGCTACAACACACACTAGGTGACCATAATGTCCAAAAGAACTACTTCCTGTCCCTGTTCTGCAGGTATTCCACAAGTGGCCCTCATCTAGAAGAATTCTCCCAGCTAATCCTGCCTTGGACTGACCAAAGCTGGAGAAAGAGTTATCTAGCTGATGGGATCTTACCTAGCTACTGAGCATGTGCAACTCCCAACAAAGATAGGATAGCTACTCTGTAGCTAAAACAAGTGAGACGTCTCACGCTGGAGCGAAAATAGAGACCTAAACAAAGAGGGTGAAAAGAGGATCTGCAGCAATGTGCAGTACAACAAAAATATGGTATTTTTTGAAAATGAAACCATGGGAACCTATTCTGGCACAACCTCAAAATACAATTATGAGTTTGAAAATGAGCATATGGGGGCTTTAAATGAATAACCACACAGGACTTTCAACCAGAAGAGCGGTGTTTGCATCCCGTGTGAAACCAAATTTTAAGTTTAAGTTGCGTAAACTGTGTATCGTTCATAACTTATGCAACAAACATTAGTATTTTAACCCAAACCATGAGGGACAGTGTTCAGACTATGGTTGCTAGCTAAGGGAAGCGGGGCCTGTCCGTCACAACGCAAGGACTTGAATAAAACCAGAACTTATGTTTTATGAAAACAATCAGTCACACAATTAGTGTCCCCTTTGTATTCATTATAATACAAAAAGGCATTATGATAAATCACTAGTTCTGCGTTATTATGAAAACTACATGCCTTTTTGGCAACCATTAAGGGAAACAGTGAACCCCCTGAACCAATGCGAACTCTGCCTGTGTTTATATGGCTCTCTAGTTCCTGGAAGCACAGTATTTGGTTGAAATGATCAGGTAGCAGTGTTGGGCAAGTTTCTGAAAATTAGTATTAGCTTACTTTTAAAAGTAATTGAATTACTTTACTAATTACTTTTGATATACAGTAATTGGGAAAGTAATTAGCTTGTCATCGACAACATACCTACAATCAATGTATTCAGCTCGGCCTAGGTTATCGGCTGCACTGCAGTCCATGTAAAATCTATCTTTGGTTGTTTGCATGGAGTGGCGCCTTCATCATATTATCTGGACTATTATTCATCATATCATCAGTAATATTGGCTTTTGTAGCCTTGCATGTCATAGTATTCTCCTGAAAGTATCCAGCATCACTTTCTTGACCTGAGACTGTTAAGTTCCACCTCATTCACACTTATTAAGATTAGATATAAAAATGTGGGCAGAATTAAGATATTGAGAAGGATTATTAATGCCAGATGTAGATGCAAATGTTGAGATGTCATTATCCAGATCACATCTTTAGATACCACTCCCCTCCTCCCCCTTTTTTTCTAGTTACCTAACTAAGCCTATGGCTCTGCCCAAAAGAGATACATTATCTGTAAAAAAACTAAAGACTTTATTCTTTAATTACCACAGCGACAAGACAGGGTAATGAGATTAGATATCCAGGGTATTTAAATATTGCTCAAAATGCATGAAGCTGCAATATGTAAGACAGAGATTAGAGAAGGTCATGGCATACGTCATGTAACCTCACACAGTAACAGTAATTGCAGTATCTATTTGACTATATTCAAGTGTTTCTTTTAGTGATTGTAGAGATCACTATTTAATACATGATTATGTAACTGATTATTTTCTAATCAGTGTTGGGAGTGCTTTGCATAATACAACCAATATGTTTTCCATTAGTCTAATGCCCCTTGGATATCAAAAATAGAAAAAAACAGACTAATTTACAATTTAATCCAGCAATGTTGGGCTAAAGGACTTAGGTTAGCAAAAATACTAAAGAGGTGATTGCAAAATGAAACTGCTATGAATGACTATTGGTAATACCAATAGAACTAATCCATCATTAGACCATAGATAGTATCGAAAAGTTGGTTCCATTTCAAGATAATCTTAATGATTATAACTTTAATAGGAAAATATAGTTAATTGCCATTTTGTTTGCTCTGTCCTTAATTTTCATAAATGTATGCCAACATAGTCCATTAGTCTTCATTTCCATTTTCCTCCTGAGCAGCCTGGCTTTGTGTGGTCAGCAACTCACGGACTCAGCACACTCAGGCTGCCGGGCAGATAGAGTCTGGGCCTTTATTGATATGCTAATGCTATCGTTCATTAGCTGTCTTTAATTAGAGAGTGTGCTGCTGCGGGCTAACTGCAGCCCCCAACACGAGACCACTTAACAACACACACACATTCTCAAACAGCCAGAGAGAGAGAGAGAGAGAGTTGTGAGCGTGTTTGATAAATATATGTTGATGAAAAGCCAAGTTGGAAGAGGAGGGCAAGGATCTGGGGTAAAAGATGACAGAAGAATAATGAAATATTGGAAAGAATGAGAAGAGAATAAAAGAAACAGTGAATCATTTTCTGAGGCAATGACAGGGTACAGACTAAAACACAATTAGTAAAAAGTAAACCCAACCACACATCTTGATCGGTTGAAGAGACAATGTATTTATTCTGTGCATATTAACCAGGGGCATGTTATTTGATTTTCGAAATCCTTTGCTCTCGACCACACTCTTAAACATGGTTAGTATTTTGGACTGAGTTATAACCTTTCCTTGCACTCATTTGTGTTATTGACTGCCTGTCTAGTCATATCAACCAATGTTTGTAAATGTAAATAAGTGCAAATGAATGGAAATATTTTCCAGGTGCCAACTAGTGATTTGTAAGTTTTTGCCCTGACTTTGATCTCAACCAGATTGCCGCTGGGGTGGAAAATCTGGGCACAGTCCAGTGCTGTACATTAGTGAATGTGATTCAAGATAGACAGTTTGCATCCACAAATGTTACTTACTACTGCAAAAACTCTAATAAGTTATTGTTGTAGCCACCACACCTTAGAACAGCAAGCTACAATAGATTCTTACCCAGTGTAAAAGTATACAGAAAGTGATGCATAACCCAAACATGTGTGTCAAGAGGCATGTTTTTTTTTTTAGGCATGGCTGATATTATCATCTGGGGGTCCCAAGGCAAAAAATGACCACTAGGCCCCCACTACAACCCAATTTCTCCCCTCTCTGTGTTGTATGTTGGTATGCAGGCTGCCCAACAACCTTCAAGGGCCAATTACACATAGCAAACAAAGCATGACCAGCTTCATTATAATTTGCATTGAGCAATGCCAGAATATCAAGCCCAGGTTTGCTGTGTTGAATTAGCAAATTTAAATTTCATCATTATTTATTTAAATTAAACATACATTAAATGAGGTCTAGTCCGAGTAGATTTGCCTGTTTTGCCTGGTTGGCAATCCAGAATGGATTTTATGACATTTATACTTTGCAAACAAAACAACATCAGTTTTGGCTATACTTCATCCATGTTACTAACAGCAGTGCTAATGTTAGCACCTGTGACATTAATGTTAATATGTCATGAGGCGTTTCTCAATGGCAAGTAAGCAAAGAACGGACTTGTGTTCTTGGGGAGACCGTACTTGCTGGTTGTACCTTGATGAATGATCTCGCAAGAAGCACACAAAACGCTGTTGACCGTTTTGAGACGAAGCGTTCTTCCTGTTATTGCGCAAAACCCCCAGCACAGAGGGCGCTTGCCACTTTATAGTTAGCTTTGATGTGTGTATTCATAATAAAGCATAGACGGTCACCTTTCACACCGCCTTTGTTGTGCAGATTTTTTTTTGCAGATTAAACCAGTTTGATAATTTTTGTACCATGACTTAAGTAACCTTAATGTTTCTATATAGCCCATATTCTGAAATGGACTATAGGAAAACATAAGCAAAGAAATATTTAATTCTAAAGATGGCAATAAGTCCTCGGAGGAACAGTTGATGATTAGCATAGTACATTTTCTAAACAGTTGAAACTGTTTTCAATGAAAGATAAATTACCAGAATAGAATTAATGGAATGCACAGAACAGACATTTTTGTAATTTAATAATGTACATTTTTGAGAGCTTGATAAAAAAACATAGTAAATATTACATTTTACTTTACATAATGAAATACATGACATGTATGTTAACATTTATGAAAAAACAGTAGACATTGCAAGATAAATAATCAATTACTATAATAATGATAACAGTTGATATTAATTTTATATATATATATATATATATATATATATATATATATATATATATATATATATATATATATATATATATATATATATATATATTTTAACAGGATCAAACTACTTCTCAAAGATATGCACAAGTGAATGACTGCGTGCCTATCCTGCAAACGTTTTTTCTCTGAGGCTGACCTAAGGCCAGCCTTTAGGCTCTCCAGTGACACCATCAACGTGCTGGTTCAGATGTTGCCACGGCAAAAGCCAAACGGATGGAGCCATGAGATCGAGGTAGTCATTTGTCTGTACTGCCTCGTATGTGGCACCTCGTACAGAGTCACAGCCGACATCAGCCACTGTTGTTGAATTGTTCACAGTGAAGTGGAAGAGATGATGCCATCCTGCACAATATAATTCATTTTCCCAAGCAAGATGAGATGGAAGAGGTGGGAGCTGGCTTTGCTCACATGGCTGGTCATGAGGCCTTCCACTATGTGGCTGGTGCAATAGATGGATGCCACAACTGAATTCTCCCACCTGCTGAACCACAATAGAGGTGCAACATTAATCGCAAGCTCTTCCCTTCAGTTAGCCTTCAGGGGGTGTGTCACAGCAGAGGGAAATTCCTGGACACATACAGTAGGTTGGCAACACAGGGTGAGTCCATGACGCCCTTGTCCTCTGGAGGTCCCCGATGTACAAGGAGTCTCTGTATCCACCACCTGGCTTCTTTCTCCTCGGAGATGGGAGGTACCCATGCCAGCAGCATCCGGTCACCGTCATGACGCCATATCGGCAGCCTGTAGCAGGTGAGATTACTCAATTTAATATTACAAATGTTTATTTGCAATTGAAACACTACATACATTTAATGTAACCTCTTTTTTATTCACAAGGCCAAGTTCAAGCATGCTTTAACAAGCACCATGCCAAGGCCAGGAGCGTCATTAAGCGCTGCTTTGGCATGCCTAAAACCCGCTGGCGAGCAATTTTCCTGAGGGCTTTGGAGATCCGGCCTCTATTTGCCCCAAAAGTCATCTCAACATGCTGCATCCTCCACAACCTTTGTCTGTTGACAAGCAATATTCTGGAGGAGGACGAGGAAGAGGAAGATGAAGAACATCAGGGTAACGTTCCTGATCAAGGTGATCAGGAACTCTCCGACATTCATCTTCGTGCAAGACTTGCTGCACAGGTGTCTGCCCCTGGAGCGCTGCCTGCATTTCTAAGGGAGCATGACCATGAGCAATAAATGATTATGTCATGTGAAATTAAAGTTTTGCAATCAGTTACATTCTTCATTTTATAAGTTAAATCGTTTTGTAATAAGGGCAAATTACTGTGTTTCAATACAGACTTCATAGAACGGCAATGGAAATAAACCTTTATTAAAAGCAACTACTTCTACTTCTTAGAAAGAAGCAGCTCATTATAAACTGTAATTGACATGCCACCGCATGTTAACAACGTACAACTGTTAATGTCTGTACCATAAAGACAGAATCTCAGTTTGTCAGTATTACGTATTTATTTAATGTAAATAAAGCAAATTTATAAACTACCAAGGACAGGTATGAACTAAAATAATACATTTCATTTTAACATTTTATAATTTATTAACTAGTCTCTCAAAGAGAGACAGGTATCTCTCAGCCCTGTCAGATGCTGCTCTCTGGCCTCTTCCCTCTCTGCCTGCTCCTTCATAAAGTCCAGGAGTGCCTCACTGACCCTGGCCCTCTGTTTTGGTGGTGGGTTGGCCTGTTCATTGTGAGATGAGGAGGACGGGGAGGTGACAACCCCACCTGTAGTGGCTGTCAGATTTGCAGCAACTACAAGAGGCGGACATATTGAGTGCTGCCCCTGGAGTGCTGCATCCATCCGACTTGTACCACTGCCAGGTCGCAGCGGTCACCCCACCTGCCTCCACCCCTTTTACTGTAGGAGGATCCCTAAGTTCCTATTGTTGCAATTAGTTTTCTCCACAAGTTCAAATAGTTGCATACCGATATGAACATCTTAATCCTATGTTAAATTAAAAGCATGCACTACAACTTCACCACTGAAACAATGGTAGGTTACCTTATATTTCTCTTTTAAATTATTCCATTTCTTCATGGCCTGTTTGACTGTTATAGTCATGCCAGACTTGCTTATGAAGACACTGTCATTGTCAGTGTGTCAGTGTCACTGTCAAGAGTCATTCCCGGCTGGCGTAGCAAGCTCGCCCGCCGGGGATTGCGGAGCTTTCCAACTCCGAAGGCTTTTTTAATTCACCATCAATTTTTGTTAAACTGCCTATATTCAAAAGCTACACAGTTGATTTCTCTCCTTAAAACGTCTTAAAAATATTTTTTTTGATTTAATAATAAGTAAATTGTGAAAAACTTACCACTTCTGTAGTATCTGTGTATCGGAAACCATCCGCACTTTACACCCGAATTGAATGCTGGGATACCGGCCCTGCCAAGTTCCCACAAGTTCCCATCCGATGTATCCTCGGTAAAATGGGCGTGTCGAGATCACATCCGGTACTTTTACCTGTTCTTGGCGAAATGCTAACTTGTGTATTGGGTCAGTACTTTGGCCACCAAACATGACGTTTCACAAGAACACAAAAACACAAGTCCATAGAAGAACACAGATTGAGAAACGCCCATTGTCTTGATAGACTTGCTGTGATTTCCCGCCTTTTTGATTGGCTGGCCCTCCCTGATGTGTTTCACCGGTTCCTCGTCAGTCCACACGTCACCTCTCCCTCGTTACCACCCTCGTCTCCTTGTGTATATGTGTTCTTTTGTTTCAGTGTCAAATTGTCTGTTTGTTCTTGGCTCCTTAGTGTGTCTTCCTAATGTGTTGTTTCTTTCACTTTTTCTGGGTTTTCTGTTGTTGGATAACTGTTTTTGGATTCAGCCATGTTTTATTAAGGATCACCTTTTGTTCAATCAATGTGCCTAATGGGTCTCCTGCATTTGTGTTCTTATTTTGAACTCGTAAACCGTTACACAATAATCTTTAGGATTTTAGTCTTGGTTGATTAGGCGGCACCTGTGGTGTGCAGTTTAACCTTACAGCAATCGCTATCTAAGCAGCACCTTTCTATATCTGTTCACAGCAAAACACATTGTTTTAATGAAGAAGTCAGTCTTTTTTAGCCTTTTTTATCATGCCATGAACAACACTGATCTGATTTCATGCTGCACATGTCACTAGTTTCCTTCCATACAATGGCAAGGCAGTAAAGTGGTTTCACTTTGTGGGAGTAGGAAGTTTCATAACCGTTTGCAATTAATTCTGATCACTGACAAAAATTGACTATTGGTGTTTTCCCATTACATGGTCCCTGCTTGTCTTGACTCGCCTCGGTGCCCCGCCCTACTTTTTCCATTGCAGATTTTGTACGTGGCTGGTTCTCATAGCGACGCCGCAGGAAACTGCCGTGATCTAATGTGACACACACACAGAACGAAGTATGTTGTTTTGGATTCTTGGCATTCTTGGCGGACACAAAAAACACCGCTGGCTAAACTATTTAAAAATGGCCAATGACCAATAAGTAGTCTGCAGGTTTTCACGTCACCTCTTGGTATCGCCTCAGCTCACTTGGAACCTCCATGGAGGTGATACTAAATAAAGTACCTGTTGGCAGGTACCTGGGACTCTCTTTCATAATGGGAAACCAAAAAAGGCGAATAGAGTAGAGTCGAGCAGGTACCATGTAATGGAAAAATGGAAGTCTTTCAAAACACATTTTTCATGAACAGTTGCTGTCAACGTCAGTGACTGTGACAGATTCACAATAAAACCCTGTGTTTCAGCAGTTGAATGTTTTTAATGCTGTTCGCTGTAGGAGAGTGAACAGTAAACAGTGACGCTACAATACAATTTCAAACACTAACGCTGGATTACATTATGCACCGTTTCTTGTGAACAAATCAAGGCAATTTAAATCTTGTGGTTAGGACAAGCCGTGGGACGTCCTGCGGAGTCAATGGAAGACGCTCAAACAGTCTCGCAGCGGGGCCGGAGGGACAATAAAAGGCAAGTTCCATCTGCATCGTCATAGCGATGTGACGATAGCATCGTTGTTTTCTTATTATAGCTTGATATGTCGCTATCAGCTGGTACATAAGCACTACAACTTGTCCCATATTGATCATGTGTCCATCCATTTCCAATCCATTTTTCTAGAAAAATATTGTTTGCAAAGTTTGCTTGAATGTTGTGCAACTGCGAAAATGAATGGAAACACCTTAAAATGTCTAAAATCTATTTGATATTCCAATTTGATCAAAATATCATGTGACGTCATTACGCACAGGTTTTTATTGGCTTTAAAGCCGTTGGATGGAAACACACTTTTACCAGCTTTATTAACATGAGTTGTTTTACCAAACTTCAGATAATTTGATTGACAAGTGGATGGAAACTAATGATTGCTAGGGTGAACAGACATCCCTGATTTCCCCAAAATGTCCCCGGTTTTCACTGTGACTGACAGACCCAAAATTTGAATGAAAGAAAGAAAACTCTGACCAAACGGAGCCGATCGACCAGCGTTGCTCAGAGCTCAGATGTTTTAGAAAGTTGTATTTTACGATGCTAAAATTACTGATTATTTACATGGAGTCTGGTGGGTTTAGCAAACACAATTTTGCGGACTTTTATGTTTTAAAAAATGATCTTAATCTTTAACAGAAAGGTCAGCCTCCTTAGAAATCCTTTCCATAATGTTATCAGACACTTAGAATATTAATCTGAGTCTGTCAGCAGCAAAACGAGCACTTTATGAACGTAAATACAAGCTGGACAATTATCTTATTAACTTCCATTGTTGCTTGTTTCTCTACTGCCGACTGCAGCGATCTCGTTTCATACTGCATCAATGTCAAAAGGAAAATCTTTCCTCAATCGTTTAAATTGTATTTGAGACTCAGCTCTAGCTCTAGTGTCCCCGTTTTAAGTTTTACAACAACTTGACGTGTTTCGGAGGTATATACGCTTCTGAGCTGAAAATGAAATTTTGTCTGAGAAATCTGGTCACCTTAATGATTGCTGCTGTATAAGAACGCTGTAATTCGCATAAGGAGGAGGGTGCACGGGAAGCATCATAAAAAACAGGGCTCTCAAGCCGGGCTCTCAAGTTCGCATCCGTGGGAAAAAAACAAAGGACTTTCAAACAGGATATGTGTATTCCTTGGGTTGCTTTAATCCAAACTCTGATCTTATTCTTCGTTTTGGTGCCTAAACTTAACTATCGTGGCAGCATAATGCTTACTTTTTGTCACCTAAATTTAACCATAATGTAGCTTGCTGTGCCCTGTACCCAGCTCAAAGCTTTCTATTGTTGGGTAACTCAACTACCAACTGCCGCTGACACGACGGAGCTCGACCGGCGTCTGTACCTGGTTCAAAGCCCCCTATTTTCAGGTAACTTTACTAAAAACTGCTGCTGATTCAACAAAGCTTTGTATCGGACGTCCAGAGCTATATGGCAGCTAAACACAGCTAGCAACTACTGCTAGACTAGCAACTGCCGCTCTGCATCACAGAGCCTTGGTGTAGCCCTCTGTAGCCAAATCTTATATCTATATCATACGGACCCGTTCATGAGGACATACAGCACATAAAACGCAAACTCTATATTTCCTTAAGATTTAAGTGCAACTGAACAAGACAAAGATATATTGCTCTGACGTAGTGCTGTTGAGGCTGATGAAAGTGGAGTTTGACAAGCTGACCCTGAGATGTCCTTTCAGGGCAACCGTACATGGGACTTATAATTTGAAAGATTCTGTCAAATCTCCAAAAAAATCAAGTTCTAGTGTATCAGTGAGGACTAGACAGTTTACATTTTGGTTTGTTGTCATCTCTCAGTGTTACTTTTGACAGATGTACTTTCTTGTATTGTTTTTTGATTTGTCATTCACTCTGTTGTGGACATGTTGTGAGAGCATACAGCATATCATTTATGGAGACAGGTTTTCGTCCATCAAACTTCTCTTCTTTGTTCCTCCTCTCCTGTCCCCACTCTTCCTCAAGGCCACTCCGTATGCAGAAGAGAGGCTCTTGATGTTTTTTTTTGCAATGAGCTGAGGTATTCTGTGATTGAGACGGAGGAGCTGCCATTCTCCCTGAAGCCTGACAGCCATGTTAGGATTTGATAGGAGCCACAAAATGCAGAGAAGTCCGACATTTTTCTGTCATCATCTCAGACACCAAAACTCCAGACATCCTTTTCATCTACGGCAACCTTGCTTTGTTTCTCTCCACTGATTCTTCCCTTTCTCTTTCTCCCACGCACTCCCTCTATTCTCGATAATATATACATTTAAACATGAGATCTGCCTGATTCATTGTGAGGTCTCACAGTAGGCCACATATCAACGTGAACATCAAGACATGTCAGTCTGTAGCCTTGTTGCTCCATGATTAGAATTTTATGTCGTCACAAGCAGAACTATCACTCTTTATTTTCCTCCTTAGCTTTACTCTTCCTTTGTCTGTCATCAGTTCATCCTTATGGTGTGACCTAATTTTAAAATAAAAGGTCTTGCATGGATGTATTAAAAAGGTTGGAGTCTCTGGTTGGCATCACAGTATCTGCCAATAAAATTAACATTAATAAGATGATTGACATAGAAGGCAAGAAAGAACAGAAGGAAGAAGGGAAAGAAAAAATAGAGAAAACAGTTTCTGAAACCTGCCAAACCAGGTAAACAATACCAGATGTGTTCAGAAATAACACCTGGGACAGATGCGAACTAATAACTGAGACTCTATACACTTTCCAATAAACAGTGGTTCTTGGCATGTGTGATTTGACAGCAGAGGAATGTTTGTTCAAAGAGTTGGACATGTTTGAAGACGGTTGAATAATTAATTTGTCTTCTTCATGGGGGAAAAACCTGTGCATTGTGGTTGAAGACCAGTGGTTAATTATTTGTCTGTTCAACTTCAGGTGTAGCCTGGAAATCCAGACCCAGATCCAAAAAGATTAAGGGTCTGGCAATGAGTAATGAAAATGGCCCAACTCGAGGGGCAGCACCAAGCATGCATTAGAAAATCTAACTGTACGCAATTGGATAACACTACAACCAATCACAACAATACACGGGGTGACGTATTCAGCCCCATACGCTTAGCTACCAACGGAGCTAACTGTTAGGTTAAACCCTTGCCATATTCAGTTTGCAAAACAGCAAAGACGTCCTTCTTGTAAAGGAACGATTTGAGCGCCGTCTTCTGTTCTTATTTTAGATAAAAAGCCAAGTCTAACTCGTTCATTGTAGCAGCCAAAACCATTTCAATTAACTGGTGTTAATCGGTAACCATCTTGTAATATTTACTAATGACTTTGACACTGCAGCGCTGTCATCATCTGTTCAGCTCACCTCTGCCCCACCTATATTAGATGCACCGATGTGATTGGTGCAGCTTGCCTCTGGCCCCGCCTATATCAGATACACCTATTATATTGATGCAGCTTGCCTCTGGCCCCGCCTATATCAGATACACCTATTATATTGATGCAGCTCGCCTCTGGCCCCACCTATATCAGATACACCTATTATATTGATGCAGCTCGCCTCTGGCCCCACCTATATCAGATACACCGATGTGATTGGTGCAGCTCGCCTCTGGCTCTTAAAAGTGAAATTGTCATGCCATGGGTCATTTAAGGATAATAAAGATTCTGCGCCATTTTATAACGCGGGTCTACTGTTCACCACCAAATGTTGTAAATACATTGCCCCATTCCCCTTCCACACAGTTGTTTTCACTTATCTTTTCTGATTATACTGCTTCCCACACAATTCCCAGCAAAGCTCCACCTAGCTTCCACCTGTCTAGAGCTCTAATCAGCGGGTTAATTGAAAGCACCTGTGTGGGTGTGTAGGGTGTTTTGCTTAATTATTTTACCTGGCATTATTAAATAATGCTAATAAGCTGCAAGTGTGTTCCCACTTTGATGTGTGTAAACAGTGGTGTAACCCCCCCCCCCGGCACTCATGTACTCAAATGAGAAAAAGACAGGAAGCACAGACTGGGAAAAGACTCACAGGGAACACACAGCAGGACGAGGGACATACAGGCCAACGAACCAACAAAAGTGTTGATTTTCAATTTGACGGGAAGACAACACGAGGGTTAACACTGATCAGAGAAAAAAGTATATATGTAAAACATATACAGTATATGTAACATCATTTTTCTAACAT
This sequence comes from Etheostoma perlongum, assembly GCA_026937815.1. NCBI lineage: Eukaryota > Metazoa > Chordata > Actinopteri > Perciformes > Percidae > Etheostoma > Etheostoma perlongum. The sequence goes on from CM049371.1 coordinate 33,960,910, forward strand.
CTATATATTGTATAAACAGTGTATAGTAGTGAAGATGTCCCAAAGGGGATGGGACGGGGGGGATTTCCCCCACTCTGGTCTGTATATCCCTTCTTCTGCTGGATCATGTTCCTCCTTATTGGGGACCACATATCTCCTAGTTATTAATGCTACCTCACCAATACACTATAGACCTTTTGAATTTGATAAATAAATCTTTGGACAGAGCTGGCCGAGTAGCGCTCTCCATGGTACTGCAGGCGGGATTTATACCTGGCATGTTGGGGTTAGCATTTAACCTTTTGTTTTGCTGTGTATGATAACATTGCCTCTGCGTCCATATGAGGAAAGGACAAGGCAAGAAATTGCTGCACTACTTCCCCCACCCCCTTTCTGATTTTGTTTTCAGCAATTGTGTTCCTTAAATTGTGTCCACCTGTTGTACATTGATTTTTACCTTGGTGTGCTGTATGTCTTACATTTCCCATTCTCAGATCTGCCAGTTCTGATGTTAGTTAGTTAGTTTCATGTTGCATGTACATTTTACAAGCCCTATAGCACCCCTATAGTACATATTATATATATATATATATATATATATATATATATATATATATATATATATATATATATATATATATATATATATATATATATACTATAGTATATTATTCATGTCTCTTTTCTTTCGGTTTCTTCCTTGCTGCGTGTTAGAGAGACTAAATGGACATCACAGCTACTGTAAGTTCTTGCCATTTATAGAACAGTAAGGTGTATTTGAATGAAGCACATGGCATTTAGTTACAGTATATTCATATTTTTACACTGTGCCCTTAGAAAATAATGTGAATAACTAAACGTAGAATAGAAGTAAAACAAAGAAAGAACAAAGACACAAGCTACATGTACCTACAGTACCATACAGTTTAAGAAAATGTAGCATGAAATCTTGATTTTAGAGTGTCAGATGCAAGTTTGTTACAACTAAATGCATATTTAGCATGTTTTATCTTAGAAGTAACAAGCCACGATCTTAAAACTAAGGAAGTTCACATTGCAAAAGCAACTGTGAGATGTATTTTTGCCCTAACCCAGAGGGTAAAGGCGAAGCACTATTTTAAAATCAGTTCAGTGACTCACTGAGAGCACGAATGGAGGGCTGTGTTCAGCTTTCACGAGCTGTCGCTTTCCAGCAGGCTTTTTGTTGTTGTTGGGAAGCTCTGAGAAGCAGTAGAAGAAACCTTCTGGATATGAAGGCATGAATATCTTTTCAAGGACTTACAGTTTAAATGCACATATATGTAAATTACATCGCAGAAATTAATATATATATATTCATATCTATTAATTATCATTATTTATTCATATATGTATTTATTTATTCAACACTTTGTGTTTACGATTCAAATTAAAAATTTAAAAAAGTTTCAGTGGACAAATTGTTAACTTTTTCTGTCTCAAACAATTTAAAACAAAATAAAGTACAGACCATGTTGCGATGGGATCATACCAGCCACAATGCCAAATTGGGCCATTGGTGACTATTCTTTACTTCTTACCCCTCTTCTTCTTACACCTCTACTTCAAACCCCCCTCCTTTGAACCCCATCTTTAAAGTCCACCTTCATTTTGATGACAACTACACACCTGTAAAGTTCTGTGACTATCTTGCACGTGCGGGGCCAAAATGCAAAGTACTCAAAACTTCCTCAAAACAGCAGGTGTCTCAAGGACCCAGTTTTACCATGATGACAACCCCCCTCCCCCACACACACACACACACCAGCCCATTCGCATTCCAAACTCGTAAAATACGGGCATTTAGACAGTGGCTGTCAGCTTCTAAAGGGACAAAAAAGGCGCCCTTCAGCGTGTTTGTATAACGTACGGGGGAGAGCACAGGACTGTCACCAAGGAGATAGGGGTTTGTCTCCCGTGTGTCACCTTTCCTAAAGTCGCTTTCTTCTTTAACCGTCCCATCATTCCCGCGTGTCACAGAACCGTAAGCCCACCCACGACCTTTTCCTTTTACATAACAGCATCAAAAGGAACTCTAAAGGAGACAATTAGCACCAATAATAACGGCAAAGGCACCTACCTGACCAATCGTCTGTATATTACGAGATGGAAGTGAGAATGTAACACACACACACACACACACACACACACACACACACACACACACACTCAAGGTGAAAACAATAACAGTGTCACTGTGGCGGCTGGTAGTTGACACATATATTGAAAAATGAAACATTGTCCATTATTATAGGCAAACTCAATGTGGACAGGGAGACAGTGCTTCAGCATCACCACAGCAAAGCTGTTAGCGTGGAAACCAATATGGACCAGGCATTAGTGTCATCAGCATATAGGGACAGTATTCAACTTCATCTATTTGTAACACTTGTATCCACAAAAGTATGCAAAGGTTCAAATAAAAGGGGTCCGGGAACTGCATATACTTACATACTCTGGTGCTGCTTTTCTTTAACAATAAGTGAGTGATGTCAGAATGACATTTAGCAGGTCGCTGCTAATGCTGTTAATACTGAGCCACACCATTTAAACCTTTATATAAAGTACCAACATGAAAAGGACAGAGAGGCAGAGACAGACTCACACTCATTTCTCTGTTTCAGGCAAGCATGCACACACACACACACACACAAACACACACAAAAGACATTACATCACGCTTAAAATCTCAAGCTGCTGCTAGTTTGAATGAAGTGTGTCTACCGCAGATTAATTGTGGCCCACTTATTTTTAATTAAAGATTCTTTGTGTGGTTCAATACCGGTAACGTGGGAGTAAGTGTTAAGTAAAAGACGTCTGTCCTTGCTCAGTGATGTTTAATCAAGACAAGCTGACATGATGCCATTCAGTTAACCAATAGACTATTCACTGATTCTCAGTACAGAACAGTTTTACTATGGTACTATACTGGAAAATAGGTTTATTGGCTCTTTAACTCCTGGGTTTTTTGACCCATTTAATTATGTGTTCACACTGTAAGCTCACATGTAAATGAAAGTGTGTCCTGGCTGCTTCCTGAAAAAGCTCAGGTGTCTGACATGGAAATGGCCTGTATGAATATATAGAGCGTGTATCATCACTGCACCATCTGCTCTAAGTCTGGCTTCTGCATGCAAGGTAAAGGTCTTGGGCGCCCCCTACCAGCACACAATACAACCTATGTAACTTTTGCTCACTCTCTCCTTATTTTCCACCTCCATCGGCACTCTAAAACTCATTGTCATGGGCAAGGACCTGGAAAAAAGTCAACTGCCTGGCACTGCACACTCAGCATTCATTTAGGGAATTAGTAATGCCCACTAAGGTGTGCGCAGGCTTCTCTCTTCCTGTCATTCTCTATAGATGTTTACTTCCAAAGTATAATTCAACTTTAAGGGCTTTTCCAGCACTCTGTGTCTGTAATCACAATTCCCTAAGCTATACATGCAAGTTGGGGCAGTGTTTGGTCCATTTAAAAAAAAATAAAGAAAATGGCAGCCTGATCACAAACTTTCAGCTAAACAGTATGCTAAAATGTGTTTCTGAAAACCTTTGATGTGAGAAATATGCATTATGAGGTAACACTTTAGTTGAATGTATCTGCATAAGAGTGCCATGACACTGTGATGAACATATGACACTGTCATGACACATGAACCCTAACCATTACTTGTTATGACAAACTAAATGACACTTACTAAAAGACGTCTTACGTCATGAACGTTTTGTACTTGTTTATAATATTTATCAAGACAGTGTCATGTCACTCTTATGTAGATACCTTCAAGTAAAGTGTAACCTATTATGGTACCTGAATCTTGATTCATGTTTGATCAGCACTGCCACGTTTGACTGTATGATCGCAGTTTCATGAGCCCTGGGGGGGGTGAGCTGGGCGGTGAATGCCATTTACGTCCAGTAACTTATTTCAAGCGTGATGCTCCTCTGTCAGTCATGGTCTTAAGCCAGAGCAAATAAAACATGAGCTGGCAGATTTTTCTGGTTAACTGGCTAGGCTGTACTCAAAATACTGAAATAAAAGATTTGGGCTGCAACATGAGTGTTGAGTACTGCACCTTTACGGTGTCAATAGGGAGTTGGGTTGGGAACCGGAGGGTTGCTGGTTCAAGTCCCCATTTGGACCAAAGTAGGGAGTGTGGACTGGTAGCTGGAGACCACCGTACCCCCCTCAGCCGCTCAGGGCACTGGTCCAGCACTGGCAGCCCCCCCACTCTGACATCTCTCCATTAGTGCATGTAGAGGACCTGAGCATGTGTGTAGTTCAGGCCTGTGTTTAGTGTGTAATAACAACAGAAAGTAAATTGTAATTTGCCCATGGGGGATCAATAAAGAATATAAATTAAATTAAAGCAATGCAGTGTCTTTTGCCAACCTGTTGCAGGTTGCATAATTAATTTTTTTTCCACCAGTCATGTTCACTTCTTACATTGCTCACATTACAGTGACCTTAATCTTAACCCAAACATTAATCCAGTCTTCCATGGTAAAATGTAAAAAAAGAACAGTATTTGGAGTGGGGAATGATTTCCTCCATATCTTCCATCTTGATGATCATCTTGTGACCCCTCAGTTTTAAGGAGCCCAGGTTGGGAGCCACTAGTATACACTTTTATTAAGATTACATCACATGCATTTTAATATATCGGTAAGTTTCCAAAAATGAGTTGGTGCTCTATTCATGTATAAAGCTGAAAATACCTGCATTGAAATTGAGTTATGTGTTTTTAAAGTGTAAGGGTTAGGGTTAGGGCATCAGTACAGTTAATTTTGTCAGACTTTGAGAACCAATGCAGACCATTGTGAGCTGTAGTGCTCACAATTATGAATGATACCTTGTCAATATTTTTAATTCTGAAAGGAACTGATGGAATTCCCTCACCTGGCGTCCGGTCCCTTAAAGCTCAAGTTATATTGCAATAATTTGACATTTATTTTGCCAAATAAATTGGAAGGATACAGTATTTGCTTTTTATTGACACATGGATATTCAAACTTCTGACCATTCACGGTTTAAGTGTTTGTGAAAGAATATTCTGAAAGATAGCTACAATGTTACCTGATGTATTCATGGTCATGCAAATTTGTCTTTTACGTTTCTGTATCATCTAAATGTAAATATTATATTATTTATAATATAGCATAGGGGAGTAATGTGGGGAGGAGTTGTGTGATAAGTTTAATATGGATGGGCATTGATTACTGTTTGCCCACTCATCCGATCTGACATGTCATACTAAATCAGTCACAGCAATTTTAATTCACCAAATTAGTGAGAAATAAAGCAATGAATGCCTTTACTAAATATAGTATTGATTTATTTTGCATTGGTGGTCATCACTGACTCAGAGTCATATTGAACCATGTCTTTATTTACTAAGAAATGTGTGTAAAGTGTCTTGATGTGCAGTATTTACAATATCTGATTCAAGTTAATATTGTTACAGCTATCCTGTTATATGTAATCTCTTCCTCACTGCAAAAGTAGCATTGTCCAGTTGTTAATAATTCTTAGGTTCATTGACTACAGTTAGCCTCTCTGAACCCTTGTGACATTTAGAAGGCATTTAGAAGACAATTCACTGACCCATAGTCTTTCACTTCTTTCAGTGCACCATATCTACTGAACTGTGCGGGTTGGCACAGGACCTTCCCCCTGTTTTTTACTCTATTAATAAGACCGCTTCACACAGCAGCGCACAGTTTAAGTACAACTTTTATTAATACTGGAATCATCACAGTGCGTTTTGTTACATTAGCGGTGACTAAAGTTAACAAAAAAGGGTCAATTTTACAAAAAGAAAGACAGAACAGAAAACCTTATCATCAGCGACAGAGGCTTAACAACCGTAGAAATCAACACACAATAAATTAAAGAAGAAGAGCAGAAGGAAAAGGAAAAGGAGAGAAAGACAAGACCACAGTGCCTGCAGGGCGATGCGGGAGAGGAGAGGAGCAAGAGTTCAGTTTGTACAGAAAACATAAAGCAGATGTTAACGCAATGTTATCCTTTGAACAAAAAATAGCTCCATAGAAATGATAGCAACGCCTCAATGGTGAGTTGTGCAGAGATTTCATTGTTGAGTTCATTTGAAGGCAGCAGAGGAAGAAGAAGAGACAGAGAGCGAGCGAGCGACACACTACTGAGAGTATTGACAGTAAGACATTCAGTTCAGTCACAGCGGCGGTGGCACCAGGACGCCAATTTGGCCACTCTGTAACGCATGGCTATATGACAGGAAGTTGCGACATGTTTCATCATTTCATCCCCTGGAGACCATCACGTACCTTCCAAGAATCTACCTTAGTCAGTCTTGCTTTAGACGAGTGTTAGTAAGTATGTGTGTGTGTGTATGTGTGTGTTAGGTTTCTTCAGTATTAGACAGCAGGAAGGATTGACAGATTGTGTGTGGGAGGTGGGAGGTGGGAGGGAGAAACAGTTGGGTTCTTAACTAAGTGCCCTTACATACACACACATTCATGCACACCTCCATAAAGTACGCATTCAATATAACCTGGGCAGATGGCTGAAGGAGAGGATTGTACATACATGTACAGACATGCAAATTTACAATACATCGCATCATAAATACATCATCCATCCTTCAAATGGCCATCACAGGGTCATTCTGATTTCAGATAGCATGTTTGTTAATTCAAATGGGGGACATTTTTAAATTGTACTGAAGGCATACAGTGAGTTTCCAGTGTATACATATTTCAAGGGATCCAAAGTTATGAGGAGAAGCATTCCACAGCGCAAATAAGGCTGTTCTCCACATATCCTCATAGATTACGATGTGTGCATGCTGCGAGCAAATGCTCACAGTGGAAGTCAGCCAATTTCCAATAAATCGGAATAACCAGGGAAACTCAACGGAGGTGCAGACAGTAAACACATTTACTGACTGAGAGAAGTGCCATAGCTGAATCAACCATCAACAGGAAGCTTGAGCTTCTGTTTAACCCTGTTTCTAATTCGATCATGTCACATCTGGCAACATGTTGACTGGGGCGGCATGAACCCCATTTAGATCTCTGTAACGTAATTGTAAAATTCTACAGAGGCAATAGATGAAACAGTGGTTGGAGAATGGCTGTTTACTGTAATGTGAGTTTTTACTGGCTGAGAAAAGCAAAACTCGTGAAAATGGCTACATGGGTTGTTCCTGAAACCATTTCTACGTAGAAAATTTACATTTTCAAAGTGATTTGGTAATGTATAGCATTAAGTTTAAGTTTCTATGTGATGTTACGCATTTTTTAAGCTAAATTTTGTTTTTGTAAGTGAATATCTGTCAATGCACTAGCTGCCTGTCCCCTGCACACACTGTAAAAAAACAGTCTTTCAGTATTCCAGCCAATAACTGACAAGTAGGAATTGGGGGTGGGGGTTGTGGGAAAATACTTTGAACGTCAAGAAGAATTGATTGCTCACAGCACCTTTAAAGTAAGACGAAATAACACATTTTCCTCGTACTAATGAAAAGTTAAATGCATGGGCTAAAAAAAAAACATTTAATCAGTTCAATATTTTTTGCCGTGACAGTCTTGTTTAATCTTGTTTTACCAATATCTAATGGCAGCTACATGTAGCTCCTTTATAGAGATGATTTACGCAAGTTGTTTGACTTGACAATGTATTTCATGTGCTAATGTTCCATTACATCGTAGCATTTAGCATTATGCTATAAGCGTCACTTGTGGCCATAGTAGCAGTTTTTCAACACACATTGCCTAGTCTCCCTTTGAATGGATTTACTTTTGCCATCTTGGCTCAATTTAAAAGAAGTGGGCCCAATAATTCTCTCTATCGATGAAGATACTAACCCTGTGTGTTACACACAAGGAGATTACTTGTGAAAGAAATGGGGGTAAGAAAGTCCCACTGCATGTCATTGCATCCTTAGTTTTCTTTGACAGAAGTTCACCAAGAAACCATCAAAATACTAAAAATGAAAAAATGCCTGTGAGATGATGCCAGGAAGATGTCTTAAAAAGCCTAATCAAAATTCATTAAAGTGTAACTCAGCACTAAGATGGAGTGTCAGACATCCAGCTGCTTGCCTTGAAACCAGCACTCTACCATGTACAGCAGGAAGTTTATCCTAGCTAATGCTTCCAGCCCCCTTTTGAACAAAACACCCAGCGCCCATAATGATACCACTTCTTAGCCATTAACACACATACACACACACACACACACACACACACACACGGTGCGTAGCACTCTTTGTGGGGACCCGGCACTGACATTTCCTAGCCCCCTTACCCTAACTGTAACCATAACAACTAAATGCTTAACCTTAACCCTTACCCCCACCCTAACCATAACCTAATTCTAACCCTAATCCTAAAACCAAGTCTTAACCCTCAAGGATCCCTTTTGTGGGGTCCAGCATTTTGGTCCCACAAAGCTGTGGGACCACAAATATAGTTAAACAAGTACACACACACACACACACACACATACACACATTTGAACCGTGGCACACGTGCTTACTGACATACAGACATGTACATGGGGAGGGAAGGGGAGGCGGACATAGAGGGAAAACAGCTGAGCTCATTAACTGTAGTGTAAATAAAGACTTCATCAGAATGATTGTTCATTAGCGTTGATGTGCTGCGAAGCACAGAGAGACTGAGCGCAGCCCATTAGACTCTTTCAATGACAAGCGTTTTCAAACTTGTCAGCTAGATGGTATCCCTGGGTGTACTGTCCCAGTGGATTGAGGTTAGAAAAGTGGAAGATCATAGAGAAGGAAAAGAAGAGAGTGAAACGTTGGTTTAAAAAAATGTCTCCATATTGTACACCTTCAGGCTTTCCAGGCACTGGTGCTGTTGTGTTCATGTCTCAAACTCAGTGTTCTATGGTCCTACCATCTCAATAAATTAACCCCAAGTTTTTTTATTTAATGTTGAATTTAATGGAACTGCTCAACATTTTTGGAAAAATTGGCTTTTTATTTGCTAGTTTTTCTTTCTTGCTTCTGTCTTGTCACTGGGTGGTAGGTCAAAACGACAGAGACTCCAGGAAGTAACTACACTTGGCCAAGAAGTAATCCAGCATTACCCCTCATAAAACCACAACCTACATTTAGGTTTTTGAGCGGGTTAAAAAAAAATATATTGTATGTTCATTAATTAACTTTAAAAATGAATTATTTAACTTTGGACAAAGCTTGCCTAACTTGCTCGCTGTGCTTCCAACTGTTATGCTTAGCTATGCTAACCACCTCCTGGCAGCTATTTTCCAAAAATAACTCAGTGTGAACTAATAATAGTCATTGGTACCTATCTACATCTCAACAGCGCCGTAGTCTGTCGAGCTAGCTATATGTATAGAGACACAGACCTTTTTGGAGGTTTTTTTGACTATTTAAAATTTGAATCAAGTGTGCATTCTGTATGTACCTGCCAGTAACATGAAAGAAATGTACCGTGCTCCAAGTTTGTACTAATCTACATGTTGTCTAGCTGACTAGCTTGCACGCTAGCTTTGCTAAGCAACAAGAGAGCTAATAGCAAAATCAATTGAAATGCAGTAATGTCACCGAACGTTCACATGGGGTATTTTCAACCTTTAGACACAATATGATTATGAAATGGTTTTTAAAATGTTATATTTTACAGTGCTAGTTCCTTTCGGATATGCTGTACAGTAGCTAGCACTGTCTCGTTTTCTCTGTTGAGGAAGAAGAGATGGTTTTGTGTGTATATCTTATCATGATGATGATATGTGTGTGTGTATGTGTGTGTACGCACGCATGCCTGCACGTACATGTAAATCTGTGTCTATATGTAGTATGTTCCTACAGTGTCCTATTTTCATTATAGGCCGTGCCTTGCCCACGTGCCTTGTAGGCCTATTTCTACCCACATACACATACACTCAATAAAAGAAATGGGCATATTGACAGATCTGTAGCAGAGTAGTTATTTCAGCTTGTTCAGACAGTTAGTTCAGTACACAGTTAATTCAGCATTTTAAAAAAAGACATTATTGTTTAGTTAGATAACTTGTTGTGCTGTTAACGGGGCATTTTAAAGGAAAATAGCAATATTGTGCCTTTTCTCTAATCTCAAACTCATCCTATAGCCAGTGTGTGCAGTTTGATTTCACTGCCTTGGTCTCATTCAATGTGAAAACCCTATAATTTAAGCATCCTGGTCTTGTCCTGAGTTGTTCTCCATCATTTGGAATTAAGCAGCATGTCTTTCCTGCAGGGTATTACAAATCCTTTAATCAAGCAACAACTACCTGCAGATAACTGGCAGTGAATTCAGTTGTTTCAATTTGCACTAAAACACTGCACATACATAGCAGTGTCCTTGGATGTACTGTTAAGGGTCTCCTTACTTTTGGATGGGCAACACAAGTATCATAGAGGGGACAGAACAGTGGTATTTTCCTTTAATATACCCACACTGGAACATCATTGTGAATGACCGTACATGCACACTATCTCTGTATTGCTTTCCAACAGTTGTACAACACGCACAAAGTTTTGACATTGCAATAGTTGAAGCAAGTCAAACATGTACAGTTCAATGTCCACCTTCACCTCACGGTACATTCAGAATACGTACGTATATTCATGTACAGTGTGACCTCAAGAGGCGGTCCTACACAAACTCTTCAGATGAACATTTTCTCACCCAAGAGAGGAAGGGAGGGAATGAAGTCCAAGCCTGCTGCTCTCCCATTCCATCCTCTCACCCAGTCAGCTGATACAACACACAGCATCCACATGTGACAACACATATACAGTAGTTCCCCCCCAGAAAAAAACAAAAACAAATCCCACTTGCTGAAGCACTGTTTCAAAGTTCAACTAAATAAATTTGCTGGCAAAGGTTGACAATGTTAAATAAATTGCAAGCATTCTCCTCTCTATCTCTTTAAAATGAAATCATCTTCATTTTCTATTTAAACAGCCACAAATATGTTTAAAACAGTGCTCAGAAATAAGTCAATAAAAACGGCTTTTTAAGAGCACTGATGTCACCAGATGTTCAGGTCTCTGCTAGAAGAGCATACAGACATGTTGATGATGAGTCCACCAGCCAAACAAGGACACACTCACTCTCAGCCCACACATCCTACATCCATATGTTACACAGCATAGTAATTTGTGTGTCTTGTTTTTTTTTTTTTACATTAATTAAAAGACTAACTATTCAAACAATTCAGCAGAATGAAAAAAATTATACTGTAACTGATTTTTCCATGTAATATTATCTAACAAACCTTCATACCAAATCTGTGCGCCTAAATTCTTATTTGCTATTACAGCACATACATTACATAATTGTACGAACAGGCAGTGAAATGCTCATTCCACGCATATCTTCCACTCTCTTTCGGCTTCAAACGTCTAATTCTAAACCCTTCTTTGTCATCAGCGAGCACATCAAGCAGGCTTCACCTTTTCTCACATCTAAATGTCCATAAATAATCCTTTCACACAGCCGGGTGTCCTGAGCTAAACTGGGTTATTTGTGAACTGAGCTGAACCATTCTGGGGTAAAATAACCTGACTACTGTGACTGACTACATGCTGGTCTAAATGCTCATTAGTAACCAGTGTTTGGGCAAGTTACTTGAAAAATGTTATCAATTATTCATTGCACATTACTCATCAGAAATAGTACTGTACATTACTTGTCCGATTTTAAATGAAAACTCGAGATTGTAGTAGTTCATTTTGTAAAGGAGGAAGGTTTTAACCGGAGCTAATCTGAGACTAAATACATAATGCTAAAATATACCGTATTCATAAGTAAGAATATTTGCAGATAACCTGGTGTTCTGATCTCTATTTGCACATGAACATCAACATGAATACTACTTTGTAATATACATTATTTTAGACATTGGAAATACAGTCCCACAGCATCCAATGTTAAAAATATATATGCCACACAAATGTATATCTAATGGACATAATCTACATCTACATATATATTCTATAAATCCACTGTTGTTGAAGTGTTTTTGACTCCAAATTAAAATTAGCCATATTGTCTCCCATGTTGTTTCTCCACAATGGCTTGTTGATAGTTTTGGGTTTATCCATCCAGGTTTTCAAATTTCTGCCTTCACCACAATACAATGGAAGTGAATGGAATTTCATTTGTTGTGCTCACAGTATTGAGCATATATTCAACACTAAAACACTAAAACACCCCTTTGGTAATATTATTACATGTGCTGACAGTTTTTTGAGTGACTATCACTACCATAGAAAGTAGTTCTAAGTACTATTTGCATGGCTAACCAACCAACCCCTAAAGCCTATTTCCAAAAATAGTCTGACCTATCAATGCAATGTATTTTTTGCATTATGAGTTTAGATACCAGTGCAACCACAACATAAAATGCTTCAGCACTATTCCTAATCCACAGCCGGCAATGGCTTGTAAACCCTGAAGAGCCCTGATGTCCTATCCATTCTCAGGTAAATATGTTGCTCTACTTTCTCATCTCATCTTATTTGACCAATCGCTGCAATTCCACCAGTCTTCATCACTTCCTCTTTTTCCCTCCTTGTCTTCTTCTTCTTAATCTTCCATTTAAATAATGTTATCAAGACTTCATTGGCAACTGTCTCTCTCCCTTTCACTCTCCCTAACAAAGTATGACTACAGCAACATCTAGTGGCTATTGGACATGCTCTACCACCTATCAAAGTGCTTATAGTTTTTTTTCTTCCATTTTTGTAATCCATTTCCTCCACCAGAGAGGGACAGGAACAGGGAGAGAGACATGCCAACATGGGCATGTATTCACAGTCAATGTGTAATTTAGCATTCCCGATGTTTGCCTGAATGTGACAAAGGAGAATCTACAATCCTCCCTCTTCTTGGAAACAAGAACATAAAACACATTTATTGCTCCATTTCTGATTTAACATTTTCTCTCTGGTTCTAGAAAATATATATGAATATATCTATAAGCCTGGATTACTTCTCGCAACTTCTGGTACAGTTGTAACAAGGTAAATGACGTCACGATATAAACAAGATAATACACGTACAATACACAGGAGAAAAGCCCTGCCCTCATTGAGTAACCAGCTGTCCTGCAGCAGAGCTCTACCCACCCCCCTCGCACACACACAATCAATCACGTACGCACACACACACACACACACTCATATTTCGCATGTGCCCTTATGCACACACATGATTGCACACACACTACACAGAGAGAAAGAGAGGGGAAGGGGACATTAGCACGGTTCAATGCCAACACTATTTTTTTTAAAGACTCTTTTACATTAGGATGAACCAGAGGAGCCCTCTGGCTTGTTAGCTCCCCATGCTAATACCAAAGATTCAGTTCAGTGGGCTAATAAGTACAGTATGTTGCTGCTGAGACAGCCTGGGTTCTAATCCAGCTTCACATGGCACTCTGACCCCCCCCACCCCACCGCCGCAGGGCCCTCCTTCAGCCATCAGTCTTTCCTCTGGATTTAGACAGTCGGGGTAGTTGGAGAGGAGGATGGGGAAGGGTGTAAGTTGACAAACAGAACCCAGTCTTTCTCTCGTTCTTCTTCTTTTTTTTATCATATCTGTTTTTCCTGCAAGTCTTTTCATCCCTGGGTGGAGGTGTACAGAAGACAAACATGCGTCCATCACACATTAGTTATAGTGGCCTGCAAGGAGCATGTCAATATTCAGTATTTCTTTTAATTGTCAGCATGAGTTAACATTATTATTATTATTATTATTATTATTATTATTATTATTATTATTATTATTATTATTATATATCATTTACTCTAATGGTGCCTTTAAACGCATTTTTTGTGTATGTTTTCATTTATCTTCTGTTATATTAGAGCTTTCCCTACATAGTTAAGTGTTTATGTATGTACTAAGGGTTGCACCACACCAACACCTGACTCCCTATTGGCTGACAAGTATCATCCTCTTCCTGCTCTTTCTCCCATCACAAGATGCGCGGCGCAGAACGGTCATTGGAGACGGTTTTGCGAAGGCGGACTCCTCTCCTGATGGTGGTCAACATGTCACCGGACCCTTCTTCATCCTCGGTGCCTGTCTGAGTGTCGGTGGGGCCAGGTTGCGGCAGGGCCGGGTCATCGGGGAGTGCAGGGAAAGGAAACTGCCCCTCTCCAAGGGCGTGCGCACTGGCTACCAACTCTCCGATCTTCTCCACTAGGCTGTGTCGATTTGCCGCGATCATCTGATCCTCCTCTGATCCGGCCCCTGAGCCTGTTCCCATTGCAAGGCCTCCGTGCTGCTGGGCGTAGACCTCTAACGCCGCCCCTGATCCCCAGGCGGTGTTAGGCAGGCTGAGGCGCTTCGGTGATGCCTTGACATAATCGAGCGCTCCCTGTGCATCCTCGACTCCAGTGAAGAAGACACACTCCTCGCTGCCCACACGCACCGGCACGCCACCCGAGTGCCCTCCACCTGCAAATCCACCACTAGCTGCGCCAGGTGAATGCGAGTCTCCGGGAACAGTGGGTGTCTTGACAGGTACAATGGGTGGTCGGATGGGGATAGGGCCTGCACTGGACAGTGTGCGCCTCACGCCTGGTTTGGTAGACGGGGTTCGACGGATGGTGGCAGTGCCCGGAGTACCTCCACCTCCACCAGCTCCAGGACCAAGAACCCCACTGGGCAAGCCGGCTGTGCTGGCTGGCCTCTTGGTCTGGATCATTCGCCGGTAGTTCTGGGCGATGTTAGAGTGGCGAGGAATGGTGGAGGACTTGTCAAACTCTGTCTGACCATCTGGACCTTCAGCGTCCCCATTCACTGAGTAGCAGTCATAATCTGAACCTAATGTGGGTAGAAAAGGGAGAAGTGATTGGGGAGAGAACTGCCATCAAAAAGGAAAGAGGAAAAAACAATGTACTGTGGTCACATTATGGGATTAACCAATGAATCAAGTTGTTGAAGACGGACCTCGTAAGTTAAAGTTATTTAGTAAGAGTTATTTCTTCTTTTCAGCAACAATCAACTGTTGGCATCGCTCTTCCATCAGGTAGAACTTACGATAGTTAGCGTTAGCTATTAAACATTGGAATTTTAAAATGTTTTATTTGTCTGCTCAGTGGACTTCACATCGCCAAACTCAAACCATGCTGGCATTTCAAGTCATGCACAAGCCCCTGACACACACACACACACACACACACACACACACACACACACACACAGTGGCAGGACCCTGCATGGCGATCATTATTACTACAAGATGGCCAATAGAAAAGACGCATTAATAAGATGACTCTGTGTGATTAAATTAGGTGCTTCATGTTTCAAAATGACTCTTTGCTCTACATCCATGTGTCAACGCTGGAAGGGTAGCAATGCATTGACAATGTATGTGCAAGATCAAATTAACATACCACTTATATCACAGAGCATGGCTAACAAGATAATCTCATATTGGATTGACAAACTGAAGGAAGTTTTGCTAATTCTGTGGCTCCCAAAAGAAACTATTCGGGCAACGATGCCTGATTGAAAAGAACTTTCCTCGTGCAACATGTATTATACAGACTGCAGATCCTGAGATCCTTTTAGAAATTAAAAAAATAAAAAATAAATCACACAGCCATTCTTATTCACATAACACAGGGTTATATCTGGTAGCTGTTGCTACATGTGGACAAATCATTTAATATTTATCTCTGCTGCACATTTAGTGATGCAGTGACAAATTCATAACCATGGACTCATGAATGTTAGACTGCTGAATGCCTGGGGATTAAGGCATGGCAGATTTAGGCTTTACCATGAAAGATTTGCTGTTTGAGAGAAAGGTTAAATTGGTAATGGCCTCTTTCACAAAAAAACATCGACAGTAACGGAGGAGCAGGGGACATTCACTAGATGAATTGCACATTTAGGAATTTATGTTGAAAGAGCAATTCGACATTTGGAACTTTACAAAACATTAAGGTTTCAGAGATGTCATTCTGATTCTTCATTCATATTGTATGGCACACATTTATGATCCTGCCCCATGTGCAGATGTGCACTAAACCTTGCCCATTATCTCAATGTGTCTTTCATTTAGATAGCACTCCCTTACAAACGCCTCACCATACTGCAAGTTGTAATTGCATGTAATATCCAATGCAACATGTTTTCTGCAGCTGCAGCTATCCATCTACTAGTTTGATATCACTGCGTTTCTGAGTAAACTGGCCAGTGAAGCTCTATAGGCACACCTGAGTCAATGACCCCATCAGGACTTGCAGAGAGCCATGGTTCTTGGACACTAGTGCTCTTGTGGACAATCATCTTGCCCATTTTCAGTTGGTGGAAAGCTCTAACTTAATTTTCTTTACCATAGGTTCATTATTGCCACAAAAGTAGTGGTATACATGCTCCCATATTGTAGAAACGTGTCACTTTTTGGGGCTGCATATTAAGGGGGGAATCACCCGACTCCTCTCGATATGATATTATCACAATACTTAAGCCACAATACGATATTATTGTGATTTTAACCATATTGCAATATTCTGCGATATACTGCAATTTATAAAAAATGTCCAACTTCTAATTTTCCCAATTTCAAATGATGTTCACAAAAGGAAACTTTGTCAACATCTGTTTTATCTAAAATAAGGTCTTTACTTATTTTGTTACTATGCAGGTAAGCATATTCTTCTGTAATGTGGTAGTGCTTTTCCAACAACACCTTCAGAAAACACAAGCTAATTCACAATTTAGATGTAGCTAACATCGGGCAATTGCTTCATGTCATGTACCCACTCCATGAAAAGGGACTGATGAGGCCCTGTTACAGAACTGTCTTTTTAAAACATCCGTACTGTGTATCCACCCAAGATTTTTGGCCATTTGTACTAAAAGTCAGCTTTTAAACAAAGTTAAAAACAAAATGGCGCCTGCTAGGAATCAAGGGTAAATTGGCAAAGTATAACGGTTTGGAGTTTTACCTTGTGAAGGAATTGTGTCCTCAGAGCAGGACGGGGTTGTGGTCTCTGTGCTGTAGCCACTGGAGTACTGGAGGGAGTCTCTGTTGCTTTTCTGCTGCTCCATGCTCAGCCCTCTGGTCAGCACCATGGCCAGGTCACTGGCTGCGGGAGAGACCTCCTCCCCATGCTGAGGACATAAAGGCAGAGGCCACATTGGAATAACGTTTAAAATTCAAATTTGGGATAATTATTTCTGTCCCTTTGTTGATCAAATGTGGGATATGTAAGAAATGTTGTGAGCGTCAATGAGCATTGATGACTACATCAACACAGGCAATACATGTGTTGGATAAAACATTAAAAAATGGAATGATTATGCTGTCCACAGTAATAACATAAGTCTACTTCAGTCTTTCAACAAATGCTCTTGTGTTGTGGAAGCTCATTTATTTCAAATATATGTGTGTGTTCAATGATGGTAAAGGGTTGAAAGCACACTGAATTGCCATTCCTTGAGCCTTTTTCTTTAAACCAAGAGCGCCATCTAGTGGAGTCAACAAATACAACTAATGGTTCACGAAACTTCATTCAGACATCACTACTATTTACACACTATATGTAATATTAATTTATTTGGAGCAGGAGAAACATATGTGCATCGCTCCATCATTGAGACAAAAAACAAAAACTGATTTTCTCAATAGACCAGTGGACACCACAAGCACACGTTTGTATTCTTTGTATTATATTATTAATATCTGGCCGATCAGACTTGGCAAGTCTTCAGCTTATCAAAGTTATGACACAGTTTTTGGAAGATGCACTGTTGTTGCAGCCGATAAACCACAATGACTAGCTAGCTACTTAAGGCCATACTTTACATATTCATGCACTGATGTACACACACTTACACATTGGAAAGTATCCTTCCACACACTTAATCATAACATAATTCCTTTGTTTATACTGGTTTATATAAACTATAATTCTTCTTTATCTCCAGGCTGCTTGTCGGCATCATTCAGCCTTACCTTGGCAGCGATGGTAGCAGGGGTCATCCTGGGTCTCTGTGCGTCATCAGGGTGCGATGACCCAGCGTATCCATGGGAGCTGGGCGACATCTCGTTCTCCCTCAGCCTATCGAGAGGTTCCTTTCTCCTCTGAACTGATGCTGCTGCTACTGGCTGCTCATACTGACCTGCTTTGGACCAATCCTGAAGAGGGTGAGTCAAATTAAATAAATACAAAGTAGCAGGTAGAATTAGCACGAGAGACTTGTCCACTATCCAGCAGTTTGAAGCCCTGAGTGCAGAGAAAGGGGACCTTTATGGGTGGATTGTGTGTGGGTGCTTGGAAGAGTGTTTGTGCGTGGGTGTGTGTGGGCAGGGGCCTTTTTTGAGCATTTGAAAGTGTTTATGTTGATGAGTTTGATTGGTCAGCTCTCCACACCCTGCTTAGTTTTGGCTAATCTCCAGTTGGTAGATTGCAAAACCATTGAGTGAGACAGGGGAGGCCAAAAAAAAAAAAGCATGCACACGCAGCAAGTAGGGATGAAGACTTTAAAGAAGCAAAACAATGAGGTTATAGATGAGTTAATCAGGTGATGAAAATGAAAAGAATATAAAGTCCATGCGTTAACTGAAATGTATACTGTAAACCGAAACAGAAGAAAAGGTGCAACTGAAGAAATGGAAGCGAATGGAGAACAAACCTTCCACATAGGAACCTTTGATGTGGGAGAGGAGGAGCTGGATCCAGGGGGGCAGTTATAGGGTGGGGACGCAGGAAGAATGACAGAGAGAGGCCTGGTGGAGCCAGAGTGAGAGAGAGCAGGGCGGAAGGTAGCGAAGGACGTGCCAAACTGCGGGATGAGAGACATAGTCACGTAATCAGAGAGAGACAGAAACAGAAACCAAGAGAGAGACAGAGGCAGCCAGCTGTGGGCGAGGATCACTGGGCCGAACACATGAGAATAAAAGCGACACGTGTATACACACTCCTACTGTACAAAAGACACACACACACCATGTAGTCAGTGTAACACACAAGAGCAGGAACAGTTTAGCAGTAGATATAGAATAGAAAAGATAGGACAGTTAGTGGCTGCTGTCCATGCATTAAATGACTAGAACACTTATGTCAGTGGTGCCTGCAAAAGCTACATTTTTCCAACTGCATTATATATTTGTTAGAAAGACCATGGGATGTTTAAAAGCAGCATGCATTTTAAATGTAATTAGATTTGACAGTTATTACTTCAGTGCAGTAATTCTGCAACATTGTAGCACAGTGTACAGTATATCCAATGGAAACTTAATGACAACCTTGTTTCAAATGGGCTGCTATACCACTGTTTTCATACTGGTGGAGCCCGGTTTCAAAGCCAAAAGTGTAGAAGACAGTCTTAAATGGTGCTTATAGAAAAACTGAGAAAAAAAAAAGCAGCTGTGTGCGTGGGAAAGATGACCAGGTGTACGTTTTGCAAAACCAAGCAGTTATCCCTTATCTTTTATGCATTTTCTCTTGGAAATCTTTAGTTACAACACTGTCTGATAACTATTTGGATAAAGCATACTTTTCCAAAAAGTCCTCCAAACCATTTAAAAATATAGGTTGTTTATTCCTACTCTCTAATACAACCCACAGGAGCATTTCATAAATTAGCACCCCTTGCTGCGGCAGGAAATACAACCCACAACAGACGTTACTTTCCTTCAGGTCACACATGTGATGCAGAACGTGAAGTACTCTGTACGTCCCTTGTAGTAAAGTAAACTTTAAAACTGGCTTTTTATTTTCAATGAACATAAACCCTGGTCTCCAGAGTGACAAAGTATAAGAGCACCGAGCAAACACAGGACTTTCACTTTACTACCTATTTTGATCCCATCACAATTACTCCAGCCATTAGAGGGTGCCGCCACTATGAAACCTAAATAAGTTCTGCTTGAAGAAACGACTAATTTCCAGGGATAGGACAGTCTCTACATTTCACCTTCGTGTCCAAGTAAGTTCAGCTGTGCAAAGCAGTCGGACTCATTACTGACCCGTGAGGCAGGAGTACGGACCCACTGCAACTACGGTTGGCAAGAGCTGCTGTCCAATTGAGGGTCCCCCCCCCCATCAGCCACAAAGGGCACTAATGAGCCAATTCCACATTGAAATGTATGCTTTTTCATTGGAGATTTATTGCTCTTCTATGAGATGCAATGACCCTTCACGCAGAAGAATTTTTATTTTTTTCTTGTGTGTGTGATGTGTGTGTAATATGTGTGTGATGTCTGGCTGTCTGTCAGTCTGTCAGTCTGTCTGTCTGTCTGCCTATGAGACAGTCCCAAACAGGTAAATAGTGTTGGTGCTGGTAATTGGTTTAGCAATAACCAGATATATTCAACAAAGTTGACGTAGAAAAGAACAGTGGGATTATTTTTGCCTCTTGGTAGCAAGTTTGAATCAAGGTAACCATTAGATGTGGTTTGCGCAATCTATCTTGTCAATGTGTGTCACTCAAGTGGAGATGTGTCACACGCTTGCTGCCATCAGATGATTGTAAAGGGTGTTAATCAACTGACAGGGGAGGCAGTCATATATGAAAGCTGTTGTGGAGAACAGATGCTGCTCAGAATCCGACATGAATATTTACTTTTGCCTCGCGAGCATCATTGGAATTGTATTTATGTTGCAAACAGATGTGCATACTGGTCAAAGAATATTTAATGAAAGGGAAAGAGACAAGCTCTCAAGCATAAATAAAAGGAATGGGATTTTAGAGAGGTTTATGTGAGTGCGCCTGCACCAACTAAAGTGTTGTTGAAAACAGCACAGAATACAAGCGTTCCATGCATACTTTGCTGTTGACCTGATCTAAGTTTCTGAGTGGGAAACAATGCAAAACCAAACCAACATTGAAATTGTCATTCAAATTCCCAGTGATAATCTGCGCCTCTCCAACCACTGCTGCGAGCCACCAAAATAAAAAACAACAAATAAGTAAGTATGGAAAATATTCCCTTTGTGCTTAGGAGGATACCACTTTGCACTATTGTTTATCTAAAGCACGGCAATACATTTATACAACAAAAAACCTCACATCTGAGGTGCAATCATCATTCATCATTCATTGTTCTCTCATAGGTCGATGGCATTTGATTTGATGTTGCTTGATATTGTATCAAAAAAATCATTCTCTGCTGGAGATCCCATTTAGCACCCAGAGGGCAGCTACTGTCTCTTCTGTTGCAGGTGCACCTGACTATCCTGGTAACAAGGTCTCCTACTGTTTCTTTTCAAAATTCATTAATCTCTTAAAATAAAACTGCTGCTACCTTGGTAAATGTAACTTATCATTTTAAACAGCATGTGCAGTATAATCTGGTTTGATAATGACTTTATACCACCGCAATAATCAACGTTGTTTTTACAATAGTCCTATTTTACAAGAAACGGAAGTTTGTTTGTCTACCAGAAAACAGTATTGGAAAAATTAAGATGTTACAGTAAAAATTGTTCATAAATTGGAAAACAAAGTTCAATCTGCGAGCTGTTTTAGTGGAATTCTGAAACCACTGAGGACCAGTTTGGGTTGATGAGCAAACGTTCTGCAGAACAGCTGGCAGCATGGGGCTGAGACCTCCTATGGACACTGATGGATGGACACATACCAATCTAAACTGGCACTAACATTCGAGTCACAAAGTAGACCTGCAACAGGGCGGATTGTCTCATCACAACGCATTCATTCACATTTGTTACCCAAATTAAATTCTTCTGTTGAGTTTGGAACAGAAGTTTAGGAGACACTACATTTAGAAATAGCTGGACTCTCTCTAAACTCTTTGCTTTCCAGCATCAGTACCACAGACCTGGCAAGATAAATATGGGCCTGCTGTGTACAGTTTCCTGAAAAAAGGATTTCTGGGTATTGAAGTCTTAAATATTCAGTTATTTCCTTCTGTTGCTGATGGTATAATAATAATAATAAAATGCTGTCATGTATTTTTAAATAAAGACACCCAGACTGTTTAATGTACAAATTATCTACTTAGTAGTAAGTTGATGAAATAATCATTTTAAGAATGTTGTTAATTTATTAGCCTCTGTTATGTAATAAACCAATGAGATAAACTGATGACGCAATGTACCTGTTTTTTTCATATTTGGGCAAACAGTAATTGCTTTTAATGTGTTATTTGCTTTGAGTGTTAAACTGTTGAGGACTCCAAGCTGAACAGGCTTAATAGGAGTACTTACAGTGGTGGGGGAGCTGCATTCACTGACTGACTGGCATGTTTCAGAGGCCTCTGACGACGCTGAGCTGGAGGACTTCTACAACAGACAAACACAAAACGACAAAGCTATGTCATATGAAAGATCAAGAGTCCATATGTGGGTGTGATGCTTAAATATCTTTCCAAAAAGAAGCTACACATGACAGAGAGGGGAGACCATTTAGGTTGATTTGCAAAGTAAATCAACTTGAAAATTAAATGTTGCTGTTTTTATGCTGTTTAGAGGCATGACTATTAACCCTCATGTTGTCCTCGGGTGAAATTGACCTGTTTTCCTATATCAATGTTTAATTACCCAAAATAACATTATTGATTCCACACAACGCTCTTTGGCAAGTACAAATCTCTACTTTCATACATTTTGGGAAGTCTTATTCAATTTTTTAGCATTTGAACAAAAAATATTGAAGGGGTTTTCGAAATAGTTAAAAAGTAAAAGTTGACATATTCCAGTCTGTGATTATCCATCAACATACATTCCTTTAATTGTAGTCTAAATAATTCCTAATTTCTGCTTTTCTAACTCAAACATTAGGTATAATTTCCTAGAAATGAGGTTTAATGACCATAAATTCTAAAAATAACTGTGAAAATAAAGTTAATAAGTTAGTGTTACGCAGCGTTAAACGTCAAAAAAAGTGACAAACATTAAAATAAGTGTGGAAAAAGGGGACAAAAACTTAAGAAAACATTAAAAACTTTGATTAACAAGCCTCAACAAAAGTGTTGATTTTGAAATTTTGACGAGAAGACAACGCAAGGGTTAACAGTCATCATATCACTGACTGTGCGTGTTACCTGGCTAGTGATGTCCGAGGGCATGGGCGAGGGGGGCTTGGAGTAGATGTTTGCATCCTGGGACACAAAGCCCGAATCGTGGGAGGAGACGCTGCTGAGGCGGTGGGCAGCGATGCCCCCTGGCGGCAGAGGCTGATGCGGCAGGCTGCTGCGGTAGCGATAGGAGGAGGAGGAGGAAGATGAGGTGGGTGAGTGGGGCTGGGAGCCTCCACCCCCTCCACCAATACCACCACTACCGCCTCCCCCTGATGAACGGGAGGCACTACTGTGGGCGCTGTTGACGCTGCTGCAAGGGGTGGGAAGGAAAGGTGCAGAGGAGCAGGAGAAGGTTGGAGGGATGGGAGGGGGAGGAGTGTGAAGGGAGGAGGAAGGTGATGCTTGCCATTGTGGAGTAAGGACAATATTTAGGGGGAGAGAGCATGATTACAGGGATGTGTCAAAGTAGAAGAGGATGTGAACAAAATGTGAGGGGTTGGTTATTGGCAAAGATGATGAATTAATGATTGGATGATGCATTTAAGGGTTTTGTGATTGGTTAATGTGATGGGGAAAGTTCAGGAGCAGTTCACAGCAAGTTGTCGTTTTTGTTACCAGTCACAGTTAGAAGCAGAGACCCCGAAAAAGAAAGGACACCAGGTAACCAAGGAAACCAAGAGAAAGAGGGCAAATCACGTAAGTGCACACAAACAAAACACAAAAAAATAGAAGAAAGAGGAATGGAGAAGAAGACACCCATGTAAAAAAAAAGATATTTATGGCGAGGGAAAGGGGGTGGGAGAGAAAAGGGCAGGACGGGAAGGAGGGGGTAGACAGAGAGTGTGTAAGCTTATGAGATCCAGGACACACACACACACACACACACACACACTGCAGGCAGGAGGCTGTGATCTTGCATGCTTTAGAGCTGTGCCTTGAGCATGACTGCTGCTACATGCATGCACTGACAGAGACTGAATCACACAGATACACCAAGTGATGTTTTTCAGACAAAGAAATACACTTTTATTTTAAAGTACTTTTCTTGTATAGTACTCACTTTGTTTTTCGTATACTCTGAATTCTAGTATTGTATGCATTTACACCTAAGGAAAGCAGTTTGTCATCTTTTTATAAAGAAAATCAATACACTAATCCATATAATGTTTCTCTGTCTGAAGACTGTGGTTCATTTATCTGGAGATCCCACTCCACTGATTGGACAGACAGTAATGATGGACTGACAGACACAGATGGACGGGACTCAGTGAGTCGCAGTGAAACATAAATCAGTGAAGGCTCCTCTTTCTTGAATCACTGTAAAGAACACTGCAGAGCAGGCAGAAGGTGCTGGTCATGTCTGTATGTACATACATGTGTGTTATTGTGTGTGTGTGTGTGTGTGTACCTGCACATGCTGCTCTTGCGGGAGCCAGAGCTGCTGGGGGATGAAGGAGGAGTCTGATAGGACCAGCTGTAATCTGAGCCCTTCAGATCCTTAATCACCTGAGAGAGACACACAAAGAGAGAGAGAGAGTTGGTATCCTATTAACTTCTTTCTCTCGTGTTTTGTGTGTGTGTGTGTGTGTGTGTGTGTGTGATTTACCTGTTCACTTGCTGGGGGCAGTTTGTGAGGATCGGTTGTCAGCACAGTTAGATCATCAATGATGGCCTGGAGGTGGGTGATCTCTCCCAGCATAGCGATCTCTCCGTTCTAAAAAAAAAAAAAGCATTATGCAAACTTTAATTTCCTGCTGGCAAAAATTGACTAAAGGGTGCTGTACTATAATTAGCTGTACTAACATGAAATGTTTTATCTTACCAGATTTCTCACCAACTTTTAGTATGATTTTAATAATACTTAGACTGTCATTTGTGGAGCGCTAGCTATTTCTATACATCAACAATATGTTTCTCCAGATTTACTGTGACAGTGCAGAAGACTTCACGCTACGGTAGCTGGGATGTGTCAATCAACAATGAATCCTGAAATGTTCCATTATCAGAAAAATAGGGCAGTAGTGTTGTTGCGTACATTTGCATAGAAAAGAATAGCACTTAAAATAGCCCGATAGCACAATAGCATTTTTATTTTTATTTTCACAAATGTGAAGAGCTTTTTCCTGATGAGAACTGGTCCCAGCTCAACGCACTAAATGTCCCACACTGATATAATAGAAATGTTATATCAATAACATTGTCATATTAATTTAATGGTTAATGAATTAGAATAAATAACAATGTAATGATTAATGCATTAGAATAAATGACAATTTAATGATTTATGAATTAGAATAAATAAGAATAATACTTTTGTTTTGTTTTGTTTGATGAAAACCAAGGCAAATTGTATATTTCAGCCCTAATATTAGAATTTTAGGAAACCTTAATGCAATAGCATTATAATTGACTGTGGTAACAATTGTAGTGTCACATTTGATTCTGTTACATCTCTTGTTACCATGGGAGACTAACATACACCTATGTCAAATAAAATGTATAGTATGTCGCCTCCCAGTGGAAATCAAGTGCAATGCTAATTGTCACTTTTAGGATTTTAAGAACACACAACCAACAGCCCTTAAGTCACTTTGAGCAAGGCACCCTTGAGTGTCACCCCTTTTACTCTCTGGAACGTTGCCCCCTGCTGACCACATTCATTATTTGGGAGAGACTAGGTCAGCACTGTTGGATAGATTAACCCTGAATAGTTAATGTCTGCACCTGCTGATTTGCTCACACCACATTATATTGTCAGGATCTCACTTTCCTTAAAGTACATCCTCGTTTCCTTCCCTTGCTTTCCTTCTCTTGCTTACCTTCCTCGCGACAAGGACATGTGTTTTAAAAGGGATAAGACCTTGTCTTAGAAACGTCATGTGAATTTGTCAGCTCTATGGGCGAAGTTAGCAACAGCTTTCAGCTGCACAGCTTCCAGGAAAGCTGTTCTTGTGTCGGGGTCAGCCCAATGGTCCAACAGCCCTATGGTCCAACAGCCCAATGGTCCCACAGCCCTATGGTACCGCAGCCCTATGGTCCCACAGCCCAATGGTCCCGCAGCCCTATGGTCCCACAGCCCTATGGTCCCACAGCCCAATGGTCCCACAGCCCTATGGTCCCGCAGCCCTATGGTCCCACAGCCCAATGATCCCACAGCCCTATGGTCCCGCAGCCCAATAGTCCCGCAGCCCAATGGTCCCATAGCCCAATGGTCCCACAGCCCAATGGTCCCACAGCCCAATGGTCCCACAGCCCTATGGTCCCGCAGCCCTATGGTCCCACAGCCCAATGATCCCACAGCCCTATGGTCCCGCAGCCCAATAGTCCCGCAGCCCAATGGTCCCATAGCTCTATGGTCCAACAGCCCAATGGTCCCACAGCCCTATGGTCCCGCAGCCCTAAGGTCCCACAGCCCAATGGTCCCACAGCCCTATGGTCCCACAGCCCTATGGTCCCACAGCCCAATGATCCCACAGCCCTATGGTCCCGCAGCCCAATAGTCCCGCAGCCCAATGGTCCCATAGCCCAATGGTCCCACAGCCCAATGGTCCCACAGCCCAATGGTCCCACAGCCCAATGGTCCCACAGCCCAATGGTCCCACAACCCTATGGTCCCACAGCCCAATGGTACCACAGCCCTATGGTCCCACAGCCCTATGGTCCCATAGCCAAATGGTCCCACAGCCCTATGGTCCCACAGCCCTATGTTCCCACAGCCCTATGGTCCCACAGCCCAATGGTACCACAGCCCAATGGTCCCACAGCCCTATGTTCCCACATTTAATTTTTATTAAAATTAGGGTTAGGGTTAACTTCTAATCCTAACCCCAAATTGGGAGAAAGGGGGATACAATTTGATACAAATTTATGAAAAAGTAAATGTGGGAACATAGGGCCTAATTTTGAAAAAAAACTTACAAATGTGGGAACATAGAGCTGTTGGAACCTAGGGCTGTGGCACGCTCCCCTTGTGTTGGCCATAGCTCTTCAGAGATGCCTTCTCGATCATTGCTCCTCTGTGGTCAGGGCACAAATAAGAGCTTTGAGATGGCCTTGACCAAGGGCCAGAACAAACTTAAGGTTCAACCAAGGAGTTGTCAAAAGAGCAAGTGAGATTCAGCCCTGGTTTCACCTCATACTTTTACTGTAACTTCCTGAAGAAGACTGGTTGCCGAAACACACATGGAGTGATGTTTTTTAACCTCATTCTAGTTAGAATGTGCCAGATGTGTTAAGGCATTTTACCTTTTTTTTACTTTTTCTAAGACGAGTGCCATGGATGTTTTCTTGATGCACCCTTGAGTCACTTTGAGCAAGGTTATAACCTCTAATCTATATGAGTGGAGGTGTTCAACAGAAGACTATTGTCACACTGTGCAGCAGGTCACAACTTGTTTTCTCCTCCACCCATTTTTCCCTTCTCCCTTCTTATCACTCTGCCACCACCCCTCCTCTTTCTCCTCACCACAACAGGCTGAAGGAAGCCGATGAATGTGCAGAAGCGACCCCTCTCCTCCACCAAGGCCCGACGCACTGCCTGCTTCTCCGTCTCCTCCATCAGCAGACACAGGTCTGTCACATCCTGCATGGCACTGTCCAGCTGAGGCTGCAGGTCCACTCGCCCTGGGGTGGAGACAGTACAATGGTGGTGAGAGAAAATAAATACGAGATAGAAGAGAGTCAGACAGGCAGGTCAGGGAGAAGATGATGGTAGACACGTATGATGGAACGAAGAGAGGTTTTCCCCAGAGGAGGTGGGTGCAAAGGAATGCGAAAGGTGGAGGTACAGTACAAATAGTGTAAGTGAAAGGGAGAAAAAGTGTTTGTTTTAACACAGTGTGGGCCTGATGAGCAGTTTGTAATTGCACAGCAATCACATGATGGCAAAAGGTGTAGATATGGTGTAGAAAATCTCATTCCTATCTACTCTTAACAGAAGAAACATGAAATGCAATGAATGGAAAGCGAGTCCCAAAATAACTCTTTGTAGTGTTACAGCATGCAAGAAAAGTGTGAGAGAGATTGAATGACAGAGAAGGACAAGAGAGGAGGGGTAGCATGAGAGCAGAATGAAAGCCTGCGGTGTGACTACAAAGCTAGTATTAGCAGCAAGAGAAGTCATGCAGGAGTCAAGGAAGACAAAGTTACATCATGCATTGTCGGGGGGGAAACTGCACAACTCCAACTTCTCATACAACTACTGAAGTTTATAAGTTGAACTCTTCTGTCACCAGGAAAGAAAACCCACAAGTGAAGCTTCTTTAGGAACTACAGTGTTACAACTGCTTCTCTAAAAAGTACTTTTGTCAAGAAGAAGTGCCAAAATCGGTGCCTAAAATATAGAGCTCAGTACGGTGGCTGACAGGGGCCAAACGCCCTGCAACTTAATGAAACACACGCAAATAGACAAAACACAAGCAAATTAAGATAACATCTTCATTAATTTGACAACACATAAGCAGCATTTAGCAGACCCACTGCAAAAACACACAACTAAATACACAAACGCAATGATGCAAAAAGAAAAGTACAATCCCCAAAAACAAATGCAACAAAAAAAACGCTGCATCCAGTTTACACAATGGAAGTTATCCAGGCCTCTAGGGGGAGCGCTAGGTGGAACAGCTGGATTTTTGAGAGAGAGAGAGAGAAAGAGAGAGAGAGAGAGAGAGAGACACGATGCATGTTCAATCTCAGAACTGTGTGCAGCAATGGGAAACAGTGTGCAACTGCTTTGAGATCATAGACAGTAAATATTAAGTCTATGTTTGAGTTATGTTTTCTCTCGTTTGGTGGGTGTGTCTCTAGTTCATTGGCTCAGGTCCCAGGTGATACCCAATCAGCAGAGACGTGTCTGTAAAATTGACTTGTAGGGTCGAAGATCAAGCTGTTCCACTTAGCGCTCCCCCTAGAGGCCTGGAAGACTTCCGTTATGTAATCTGGACGCAACAGGAATTTTTGTTGCATATGTTTTCGGGGATGTTTTTGCGCAGCAAATTTATGATTGTTTATTAATTGACTTGTGTTTTTTCTATTTGCGTGTGTTTACCCCCGTTGGGCACCATAGGGTCCGGGGTGTAGAAGGCTCCAGGTTCAACATGTTGCATTTAGTTTGTGGTAATAACTTTAATGGCAAATTAATTTGTTAAAATTGAATGCACACAAAAGCACATTTCAACCCAATGTCAAATTATAATAAACCCTCACACATTCCAACAACCGTCAGTCTTTAGAGACCCATTCCTTATTGTAAATTACACAGAGTGAGCTAAACTTATACAACATTACTTGTACACTTTTCAACACACAGTATAAATGTTTGCACATATGTTTTACCTTAATTTATAGATTCAATTTTTTTTTTGATTTACGTCAGCAAAGTAATCCCAAATCCCAATCCCTGTCGTTACAACATGGCGGCTGTCCAATACCTCATGTCCTCAGAGGTATTATTGTCATACTCAGGCTTTCATACTGATAGAACTAACTTATCGCTTTGCCCAAAATTATTATCCTCATCATGAGTTGCTTCAGGCACGTCATTTTCTGTCACCAAAACCCTCCAGTATCAAAGAAAGTGCTGCTCTGTAGTGAACCGATATTGAAGGCTGGGTTGGGAACTGTATCAGGATGCATAGTATCCTGATCCATGAAATAACTGGTCTGCTTCTATGGAAATGTAACATAGGGGGGTGTATACATATGTCCCCTGTATTTTACAAAAGAACATTTATTTATTTACAATACATTATTCATTCACAAAGAAAACTGGTGTCCTTAAAGGTTGGATTTTTCCATATTTTTTACTTAAGGCATTGAATTGCATTGAGAGATGATTTTATGGAAAGTAATCCCTGTCAATTTCCAAAAGATGATTTTTGTATTCCTCTTTTTAGTCAACTTTAGCATGTGTTCATAAACTTATGAGCACCAATGTATAAGGATGTGTCACCCAGGATATTTTATTTAAGGGTTAAACTAAAACGTCAGGGTACTTGCAGCTGCATTGTTACCTGATAGTGAAGCCCTGAAATAAAATCTAGATTCAAGGCATTTGTTATTCTGGTTCATATTGTGCTTAGGTATTTTACCAAATAAATGTATGCTTAATCAAGTTACCACAGACTAATTTCTGATTTCTTTGGGGGCCCCAAAGTTAATCCAGCCAAAATTACAAGGCTTTGCTGGTCTAAAGTCAACTTTTATGAGTATTCCATATTGTAAAACGATTCCCTAATACACACAGAAAAGTTCCCATGACTACTCGGAACTCTCATCTCACAAATACCTCACCTTCCATACACACATGCTTGTAATGTGCAGGAGAAAGTTGGGAGTGTGAGTTAAAAAGGAGGGGATGTGGCAGAGCTCTAGCGAACGATAGGCTGATACTTACCCTGGATCTCTATTACAGGGAGACAAATACCACAGGGAGGGAGAGACGGTAGCAGTGAGAAGGGGAGGTCGCAAAAAGGAAGCAAAATAAGAAAAGAGAAAGGCAGAACTTATTGTTAAGGTTAGTACAAGGAAGCCATCACACGACTGCCACAGTTTAGAGCAAAATAACACGGCTGCAACCAAAAACAGAAATAATAATAATACAACTAAGCATCAGCACTGCTAACCACACACTTGCAAACATAACAACAACGGACACTACATTCTTTCACCAAATGTCACCAAATATAATTATTTCATTGAATGTATGTGTCACATTTATTATATTACTACTGTTTCATATAAAACAATAACAACTCTAAGTTGATAAGGAGTGTTGGTGATGTCTAAATGAAGCTTCTTGATGGATTTTCTTTATCATCTGAGCCCAAAAGATGGCGCTCTCTGTTTAACAAAGAATTTGAAGTACACTGAATTGCCATTCCTTGGGATTTTTTCTTACACCAATAACGCCATATAATTGGGTCAACATTAGCCTATATCCTTCAGGTTCCATTTCTAGGATTGCTCATTTGTGTTGGAATTCTAACCTCTGGTAGATTTGGTAGACCTGGTCCTCAGATCTCTGCAGGGTAAATCCAGACAGCTAGCTAGACCATCTGTCCAATCTGAGGACTATGGTAACCTGGTCCTCAGATCTCTGCAGGGTAAATCCAGACAGCTAGCTAGACCATCTGTCCAATCTGAGGACTATGGCTACCTGGTCCTCAGATCTCTGCAGGGTAAATCCAGACAGCTAGCTAGACCATCTGTCCAATCTGAGGACTATGGTAACCTGGTCCTCAGATCTCTGCAGGGTAAATCCAGACAGCTAGCTAGACTATCGGTCCAATCTGAGTTTTCTCTCGCACGACTATTTTGCATCAGCTCTATGCAGATCTTAGCGCCGCCCATGACGATTGGGATTGGTTTAAAGAAATGCCAATAAACCAGAGCATGTTTTTCTCCCATCCTAGAATGCTGTGTGGAGTAGACTAACCCTCCTCCGCTCCGCAGCGTGTGGATGGTCTGGCAAAGTGAGACTAGGTCAATGTATACAACTAATGGTTCATGAAGCTTTATTTGAACATCACATATTTTCAGAGTTACAGTTCTCTTTAGGTCTCTTTAACAAAAGACATAATAAATTTAAAAGAAAAGTCATTTAGAAATTTATTTTACAGACATTCTTTTCTGTTATGTATTAATCTGCCTGGCAACTGAATGGAAGCGTCTCCAGAAAGAAAGCACTCATTATCGGTTGCTGGATCTCTGAGTGAAGTGAAGTTTCAGGACAAATGAGAAACAATGTGCAGTACTGTTGAGTACCACCAGATGGCAACATAAACCTAAAATAGTGTTGAATGAAGTTTTGACCTGTGAATGATTCAATTCTCTCTATGAGTGTGTGTGTGTGTGTGTGTGTGTGTGTGTGTGTCTGTGGTCTTGTGTAACTATATTCTTGGGGTCCAAAAACAGGAATACAGTATACTTGTGGGGTCCCGACAGCTTTTTGGGGCCGAAATGCTGGACCTCATGAGTTTAAAGGGCTGTTTGAGGGTTAAGACTTGGTTTTAGGATTAGGGTAATAATCAGGTTATGGTTAGGGTGAGGGTAAGGGTTAAGGTTAGGGTAAGGGGCTAGGGAATGCATAATATAAATGACGGGTCCCCACAAAGATAGTGCCACGCACTGTGTGTGTGTGTGTGTGTGTGTGTGTGTGTGTATGCGTGTTGCAGTCAATGTATTTTGAGTCTGTTTGGTAATGCTTTTATCATGCATCCAAATTTGATACAAACCATAAATCGACATTTGATTGAGTTTTGACCCAGGGACTACTGTTGTTGGGGTTGAATCACTATTCACTAACAATGACGAGATCATAATGAGATAAAAGAGGTAAAAATGAACTCAAGGTCCAAATATCGACAGCTACAGCACGTAATCTACACAGAAACACCATCAAATTGATTTTGTGAACTTGAAAACACTATTTGATGTCTACAACGTGATGCTGCTTTCTGTTTGAGCTTGAGCTTGGCTGCTGACCGTTACCTTTACGAGCCTTCTTCTGTAGCTTCATGGTGTCAGATGACTTCTTCTTGATCTCGTGGCGTGACCTCTTGTACTCTTGAAACAAGATGAACAGAAACGCTTTAGTAACAAGAATGTCAAAGCCCTCCGGATGAACTCATCTTGCATTTCCAATATTAACTTGAGAAACACTTCCAGAGGCTACGGAACCAAGAGCTCGCTGATAAACACTTTACATTGATTGGGGGAAAACACGGATCCTCAGTGAATTTGAGTCCAAGCTAATGGTACAGTAAATCTGAAACCAGTAAGGGTTAGGATTATTAATATGAAAGCATGAGAACTATCATGAAAGCAATGTATATATTTGTGATCTTACTATAGAGTATTCATGACAGAAGGGGACTTTCCCTGATCAAGCATGTATTTTAGCAGTTCCTCCATAAACTGCTCTTGGTTTGTTTGATTTAAGTCAGTGTGAACGTGGAATGGACTAAAACAACAACAAAAAACATATTTTTTAACTTATTCTGGGCTAACATCTGGCGTGCAAACACCCTCAGGGTGTGACCA
Source organism: Etheostoma perlongum (assembly GCA_026937815.1). Classification (NCBI taxonomy): domain Eukaryota; kingdom Metazoa; phylum Chordata; class Actinopteri; order Perciformes; family Percidae; genus Etheostoma; species Etheostoma perlongum. The sequence goes on from CM049371.1 coordinate 33,993,959, forward strand.
GGCTGATATAGCACTGCATAAGCTGTTTTTTGATTCATTGAGTCATTTCAGCCACTAGGTTGGAAGAACCTGACACAAGCGCTCCACCCAAAAACCCTTGCTCAGTGTCATGGTTGTGGTTTGAGTCCCTTTGTGCTGTGTGTTTGCTTCCTGTTTCCCTGTTATGTTTCTGTCTCTTCTCTCCCTGTCTCTGTGTTCTTGTTCCTTGTCTATGGTTATGTTTCATTTGCCTGTGTTCTATTCTGTTATCTGTATTGTTTTCCTAGATCTATTCTTTCTGTATGTTTGCATCCTTAACTTCCTGTATTATTTTCTTGTGTTCAGTTTTATGTGTCTGTAGCTGTGTTTCCATCCACACGTTTTTATCCGAATTAGGTGATATCAAATTAAAAATGCCTTATGGAAACAGTAAAATTCGATGGAATTTCATGAAAGGAAATGCGTTCGGTCTCATTAGATTTTATCTTGATTGATTTACGCTACGATAAACGCTGATGGAAACATTATTTGCTGAATAAATAATTAATTGCAATTAAGTTTAGGTCATTTTATGGTTAAACCCACCACAAAACAAAGAAGAAGAAGTTTTAGTTAATTTCCGCCCAGTATTTCCTCTCTGTCAAAGACAGATGGAAGTGGACAGACGAGGAGACGAGAGACTTTTGGAATTTAATTTACGAGCAAAAAATAACGGCTATTTTAGATAGCAGAAATCTAAGAAATGCCATAAATTATCAGGAACTCGCAAAGGAAATGGGCTACGAAGATAGGACAAGCTGTGGGACGTCCCGCGGAGTAAATGGAAGGCACTGAACTTTGTTTCCTGTTGAGTCTGATCAGTCCCTGATGTGTAACCTGTCCCTCGTTACCAACTTCCTCTCCTTGTGTATATCAGTCTGTTCTCTAGTTCAGTGTCACATTCATTCCTATATGTGTAGTCTTAGCCCTAGTGTGTAATTTCCTCCAGTTTGTTCTCCTTCTAGTGTTTCTGGATTTAGTTTAGTTGCGTATCTGTTTTTTGATCTAGCTTGTGTATTAAACCTCACCTTATGTCCAATCCATTTGTCTACACGTCTCCTGCTTTGGGGTCTTTCTTTTGAAATGACCTCCGGGAATGTCTTGCATTTATGTATTGAATACTTGCAAGCGCACATTCATATTAGATTACTTTGTAATGTCAATCCTACATCGTGAAAGGCAACAGTTTATCTCACAATTGTTAAGACGATCACCTTCGACAATCGTGAATCATCTCTCATTAAACATTATCATAATCCGCTGTGCATGGTTTTGAGGCTGATAAGCATTCAAACTCAAGAAAATCTTAATGAAACTGGACTTTAGGGATAATATTTCATTGTCCCATCGCTTCTTAAAGCAAGGCAGAACCTCACAAGGCAGTAGGTACTTTTTAATGCTACTCAGCAGGAACAATATGGGGCCAGAACTTAGTATTATATTGGTTTCATGAATTAGCATAATAACCTGCAATGTTTGTGTACCTTTGGCATGATCCTTATCCAACTGGTTGGCTGTCTTCTTCCAGTCCTCAATCTTGTCCTGGAGAGGAGTGATCAGACTCTCCATCAAAGCACTGTAGGAGAGATTTAAGAGGAAGGTACATAATTAAGAGACAGAATTAAGAGAGTGTTGACACAGCGCCAATAAGTGCTTTCACTCAAAATCAATTCTAGGACAAATATTTTTGGCAAGAGACTGACTTGAGCTGCATGTATGCTTCTGTGCATGGCTCCAGGTTTCCCTGTAGAATACGTAAGTGGCCTGAAGTTTATACTTGTGCGATGGCGTGTGCTCCAATCTCTTTAAGAGAATAGCAGGAATGTGTGGTAGAGGGAGTAAGAGAGTGACAGTGATTAGCCTCAAAGCGAGTAGCGACTCTAGAAGTCATAGTGAGAGAAACCACTGTTCTTTCTTACCACGTTCAGAAATCTGTACCAGGAAAAGTTAACCCTCTCCTTGATTTCATGTTTTTTGTAATGGAGAAGGAGAACCTGGAAATGAGTAGAGGTATATGCGACGCTACGAAGCCACGGCCAAGCTGAGCAATCACAGTTTTTGCGGTCTGCGTCGCCGCGACGTGTAGTCACATTTTTTGAGAGGTGCACGTACCATGGCATGGATTTAACGGAGAAGCATAAATTTGCCTTTAGTGTGCCAAGTTCCACAGAAAATCAGATGGTTCTGGAATGAGATCCTTACACATAATTCACTCCATGACACATAATAGCTTTTGGATTGACTCAGTATTCAAAGGGAGCCTTGTCATTACCATGGCTGTACAGTAGATCGTCATTATCATCACCATTATTGTAATAGCTTGTGCCGTGGAAAAGTCATTAGACAGTAGAGAATGAAGGAAAAGCCAAAACAATGGTTGAAAAAAGACTGGGTGAAAGTTCCAGAGTGGTCTGTGTTGTGTGCCAATGTACAGTCATTTCAATATATACAGACAGAACAGTGGTCCTAATGGAATCCATACAGCTGCCAACCTCACCAAGACCCATCATAGCACTAAACCAAGGTCAGCTTTAGATGAAAACATATGAAAGCTCCTGATGGGCTTCAGAATAAGGTCAACAAAGGAAGGAAAATAAGCAAAGGAAGGAGGTTAAGAAGGATAGAAATGGTGAGAAGGAAAGACATGGATCTTACTTGGTGAACTGGCGTAGTTTGGCCTCAATGCTGCGATGCCTCATGCACATCCTTGTCAGGGCTGAACCGATATCTCTGGTTGCCCCTGGAAACACAAAACAGCCAGGTTTATATGATGAAACACAGACATAAATACACATACAAACGCTTTAAGAGTCCCATTGCACATTTACCACTCAAGGCCCTTTTCTTTTCCACAAAAACCACACAAAGCTGTAAGCAATATTTATATTATAGCGATTAGCGTGCAGTGTTATGTAAATGCTGGTGAAAGCATTGTATTCTTCAAACAGAAGAACTACCAAGCTTTTGTATCCTTTTACATTCAGCCAGTATTTACACAAGAGCTCTCGTAGATACCACACACACTCCTGGCTACGTCCAAATAAAGTAGTGTCTTGTGAGTGTGTGTTTGTGTGAGAGCCAAGCGCTTAGGGACCCAGTTTCGTGAGCAGCTAACCTGCAACTGTAAACACCAGTCTATTTTAAGACAGAGTAGGTCCATGTGGAAAACGCTGACCCTGGAGTTAAAGTCAGTTTAACAGATGGCAGACGCTACTAACTTCCAAACAAGGTGCTTAGCGCTGTACAGGTAGCAAGCGCACAACTTCACTCTCATGCTATCTACTGACCTTCCAGCAGAGGTATGGCTTATATAGTATTCAGTGCCTCGAGAATACCATAATCTCTGCTGCCATTGAAATGTACACACTGGAAAATTCAGATTAAACAGCAGCAAAATGGGATTTTCACTATTTATTCACACTATTTATCATTAGGGCTTAGTCAGGCTTATACAGTTAAATGCAAGGTGCTGAAGGAAGAAGGTTGTTATTCTAAATGGTTATGCACGAGATTAATATTTCCTTCCATTTTTTTATTTGACCAGACTGGGGGGTTGGGAAATTTCAATCAATAATTTAAGAATGAATATGATATAACTGTTACAGTATAGGGAATTGACGACCCAAACGCAGAGACAGAGAGTTTATTGTCACAAAAACAGGGAAAAGCCAAACGAGATCCGAAAATGCAAAAGCAAAGCCCAAAATCCAAATCTCAAAATCCACAAAAGTCCAAGGAGAAAACAAAGAAAACCAAAAACAGGAATACAGAAACTGGGAAGACAGATCACAGGGAAGATGAAAATGTAGAACAAACTGACAGAAACACATCAACTCATAATACAATCTGACAAGAGCCAATGGGAACACAGACACTACATACACTGGGTAATGAGATAACGAGAGGCGGGTGACAAAAGGGCTCGGAAACAGGTGGAAGACACAGGAAGTAAAACTTAAGACAAGACAGCACAAAAAAACCACACTATCAAAATAAAACAGGAAAAGAACATAAAGAGACTCAAGGGAAACACAAGACAGAAACTACAACACAAGACCGAGGCGGAAACTAGGACACAAGCACAAGGAGACAAGACAGAACCAAAATACCAAATAAGGAGGAACAAAATAGCCAAACCATAACAAAAGCTTCTTCAGTTACATCAACATGTGCAGTGACCATATTGTTAAGGAAATGAATCAAGCATGGATCTGTTTAACTTAGCTGCCGACATTCTTTATGCACTCTTAACTTGTCTGACAATGTTCAAGTTTCAGATTGCAAACACAGTTACAGAGTTCTGATTTTTTTCTTCTTCTTTGAACTCGTCATGTCAGACAAGTCAGACATGCTACATGCCAATCCACTACCACGACCTCTACACCAGCCTGTGTGCTTTGCTACATGAAAGGCAGACTACTTCCTGCACTGACCTTTGGTATTCCTTAGGATACTGGGTTGAGTATAAATTTCTTTTTTTGAATGTGAAATTAATTGTTTATGTCTTTTATGTTATGTCATACATGAATAGACCTCGCATTGAACCATTAACTAGCATTAAGTATACTGTACAGTTGTTAAAATTGCATTATCTCCTACGTAACACTCCACCCTAAAGTGAGATTTCTTCTGGTTGTAATATACGCATGTGTGTCCCCATGCTGGCCTTGGTCTGATCATCCATAATGCCTTGCTCCTGAGCATCTTAATTTAATTTCCTCACCAGCCAGTATGTAGATTCAAACCAGAAGCCTTTTGATTAAAACAATCAAATACTCACATATGTTACCACATACCAATACACTTAGAAATGCTAAACCACACACACACACACACACACACACACACACACACAGAGAACACTTACACTGTGTGTTGTTCACATCCAGAGAGAAGTGCTCCATTCATAATTAACAAATTCCTCCCTCTTGCCTCCTTTTCTACCCGGCAACCATTCATTAAAGGAGAACCACCCTCCCTATGCACACACGCACGCACGCACGCACGCACGCACGCACGCACACACACACAAAAACACACACACACACAGTGTACACCATGCATGCCGATCACATGCATGTGTTGACAGTGGGATCCAAACCCAAATCAATAAGTAGATATTACAAAATGCTGTGGGTAGAGAGTGAATGAAGTCAAAACTAATGAAGAAAGAATGTGTTATATTGTATCGAAGGAAAAAGGATTATTGGGAAAGGAATGGGAAAGGAAGAGATGGAGGAAAGATGAGAAAGCACGAAGACCAAAGGGGTCGCATTGCACATTTTAATGAGTTCACTGCTGGCGAGAGAAACATGGGACTTGAGTTACAGCCAAGAGAGAGTGTGTGTGTGTGTGTGTGTGTGTGTGTGTGTTTGATCTCTATATTTATGATGGTCCTCTTCCTGTTTGCCTGTTATTACTATGCCTTTCACACTCTATAGGAGATCAACAACTTCACAAAACACACACTACTCACATCTGGAATACAGCTACTGTGTGTGTGTGTGTGTGTGTGTGTGTGTGTGTGTGTGTGTGTGTGTGTGTGTGTGTGTGTGTGTAAGTCACTGTTCATTTGCTTCCAATGCACATCAACATGTTTCATCCCTTTTTGAACTAAAAGAGGCCTAGCAATGGCTCGAACCACGTTACATCTGGCTTGTTGTTGATTAAAATCACAAAAAGAAGTTAAAAATGTATTTCTTTATCTTGATTTAGTACTGTTTTACTGTATGTAATGAGGGTTAGCTGTTTACTGGATCAACAGAAGTACATTTGCAGGATAATTGCCTGACATCCCTCACATTTCTTTTTCTCCTATAAAAGTAACAAATAACAAATGTATATAAGATAAGATAAGACAACCTTTATTTGTCGCACAGTGGGGAAATTGCGGTTTGCAACAGCAACGATAAGAGCAGAGATAGATAAGTGTGCAAAAAGCATAAACAAGTGTCAAACAAAAAAGTACAGTTCTTACAGTAAAATAAAATAAAGTTATTGTACATAAAATAAGAGTAAAATAGAATATGCCTTATACAGTCTCCTGTGGCATAAATAAATACTGGTAGTATAAATACTGGTAGTATAAATACTGGTAGTATAAAAGTATTTTAGAAGGGCAATGCACATAAGTCAGATTTGTGGGTGTAGCCAGAGTCCACAGAGTTGTGGACATAGATCTGGCAATGTAAGACTAGTGGTTCTTATACTGTAAGTCAGTGATGTTGTAATAACTATAAGCAAGAAGCATTTCCCCCCAAAAAAAAAAAAAATGTGTGAAGAGTGATGACAGACACAACCCAGCCCTGGTACTGAAAACTGCCCTTGTACTATTGTTTCAGAGATGTAGTATAATGTATGATTTCGTAAAATCTCCACGTTACTAATCCATCATGAAAAATGTGGTGATGAATCAAATGTACGGTGCCCTGCCACCCAAAACCGTTTTTACTAGTATTTTTTTAAATACTTCAGGTCCATATATATGTGTGTGTTATGTAGTGAATGTGAAGATGAACTGCTACCTCCTCCGTCAGCTCTAGCCACTGAAAATAAATAAGAGGAGAAATCTGACCAATCACAACAGCTGGTCAGTCTGATGTCATTTTGCCTGAGCTCATTACTATTCATGAGCTGGGTAAAGGATGCTGATAGCCAGCCTGTCATTGGCTAGCTGTTAGCCAATCAGAGTCAATCAGAGAACTGGCCCAAATGGAGCTGAGTCTTCTTGCAGGCTTTCCATACCACGCTAGAATGGCTTGAAACAAGGTAAAACCAAAAGAAGTACAGTGTCAGTAATCATGAACATATTTGATCATATTTAGTCAGAGACCGTGCAAAGTCTTAGGCTGTGTCTCAACCCGCCTACTTGCACACTTCAAACACTTATCCCTACAGTCACAGTAGCTACAAGAGACAGAGACAAAGGCAGGCTGCCATACATTTTCAATGGGAGTGATCATTTGCCAGCGACAAGAGATGACATGAACCCACATACACATGCACGCACGCACACACACAAAAACTAAAACCTCACTGTGAAAACCGGAAGAGGACTTAGAGCAGGGAGAACAAGAACATATAAACCATCACACACAGACATTCTCACACTTTTTAACAGCTGTATTATAGTACAATGACACTGTTATGCAGCTAGCAGCCATTCAACGGTGGATTACGAAATAGGATCTAGATGTACAGGAAACATTCCAGATAGCCGTCTTTTTTATTTTAAAAGTTAAAAGCTTTTGGAGAGATTTTGCCATCAAACTAATACTCTTCCAACACTCTGTCCCTTCAGCATGGAAGCAAGACTGTCCCAGAGACCACCAGCCACACCTCAGCTTGTCAATATCCTGGAGCGATTACAGTTCCTTTATGATTACAGTTACAAATACAAACACACATATATATATGCTGTTGTATACTGTTACTTTCCCAGAGAATATCAATGAGTCTCTGTCTGCACTCTAATAACAACATGCTCTCTCTCTCTCTCTCTCTCTCTCTCTCTCTCTCTGTGTCCTTGCCTGAGGCATCTGTGGCCTTCCCACCCGTGCATTTCCATAGCAACTATTATCTATAATCTTGCAGAGGGATTTGTCAGCCTCTGTCATTCCATTTGCTGTGCAATGCAAGCAGACATGCCACTGCAAAAGTGAACATTAGGGATGACCAGACGCCCATTTGTGTGTGTGTGTGTGTGTGTGTGTGTGTGTGTGTGTGTGTTGTGTGTGTGTTTGTGTGTCTAGTCCTCTTTTTTATGTCGCACCAGGTGAAAAAGCCAAAAATAGTCATGTTTTCAACATTAGATCTACTGGGACAGCTCACAGTTAGATAGACACACACAGGGACACACATGAAGACACACAAATACACACTATTCTTATTACTCAAACGTTAAATGTATGTAAGAGATAATGTCGAGCTAGCCAGTCATTATTAGAAAATACACAGCCTTGTTGAATACTTGATTCTGATGGGTTAATCATGTAAGTAAGTATAACAGTCCTTTGTTTTGTATAACAGACCACTGCTAAGTATAGCAGACCATTGCCATTTTCAAATCAATGTTGTTTTTAAATAAATATTCATGCTCATACAGAGCTAATAGTGCTGATGCAGAAGAGAGAGAGAGGGTGGGGAACATGCGGGCCGCCAAAAAAGCTAATGGCAACAGTGCAAACGGATCATTAGTTTGCTCCATGGTTAGGTCACCCATCGGGATGACCTGGCTTCTGATGGTCAGCCATGCTCGTCAGCGGTAAAGTTAACCGTACTGACTGAGACGCAGGTGGTATCAGCAGGTAAGGTATAAGTACTGTGTAATAAGCGGGATAATGTAGAGGGAGCTGGTCATTATTGTAAATTAGAATCCAGACAGGGTGATGCAAGTCCTGCAATATAATATGTTCACAAGATGTTGGAATGTACGACACACACACAGATGTTGAGGCTTTTATTCATGTTATGGCAGGTAATACAGTTTGGATATCTGCTTTGTTATGCTGTTACACTAACGTTATGGTGGTCACCCTAGCACTAGTCTCTAAATATTAACTATGTCTTCTATTTACTTTGGTTAAAACCTGAATGACTGATAAATCAAAACAAAAAATTGGGCTTCCCATTTAGACACAAGCCTCTGGCTCAGTGTTACAATCAATAAATTGTTAAATTGCCCAGTCAACCAGTAGAAAGAGGGAATTGAAAATTGTGTTTGGAAATGGAAATCATTACTCAAGCAATGTGTCATACTCTGTTTCTACAATGTTACACTACTCTTCTACACTCAAGACTTTGCTCTGCACTCTGGACAATTTTCTGACAGAAGGCTAGTGAGCTCACAAGACATCGTCCAAATGTGACATATCTTTGACATCTGCACACCTGTCACCACCAACTTGTGGACTACTGTAATACCTGACCGATACTGATAGCCTAACCATTCTTTGAAACATAAGTACATAAAAAAGAATGTTGACATGGATTCCTTGAATTCTTTTATTTTTCTTTAAAAAAGTTTTAAAAAACAGTTGGAAGATCAGATTGTCAGTGATCTCTGTTTGACATCAGTAGGTCAGTCAATGGGGACCTGGTTTAAGAACCAATGGGTCGCAGATTCAAATCCTCCTTTGGGCCAAGTATGGAGTGGGTAGGTGCCGGTTCACCTCCAGGGCACTGCTTAGGTGCTCTTGAGCAAGGCACCAACCCCCAACTAGTTTGCCTGCCCAAACACACACACACACACACACACACACACACACAAAATGACCCTGATGTCCACTAAACTGTATGACCAATGCAAGGGGGCACAGGCCCAGATATCAGAATGGGAATATCTGTGTGTGTGTGTGTGTGTGTGTGTGTGTGTGTGTGTGTGTGTGTGTGTGTGTGTGTGTGTGTGTGTGTGTGTGTGTGTGTGTGTGTGTGTGTGTGTGTGTGTGTGTGTGTGTTTTAAGGAACTTTTTATCCACACATACACTCACTGGCCGATACAATAACTATTGAATACTGGCAATAAGGCAGTGTTGAAAAGAAGGTGGAAGAGAAAAGGAGGAATGAAAAGAGGAAGCCACAGAGGATGTAGCAGATGATATAAAGAGCTGGAGGAGGAACATGGAGTCGGGGATGACGGTGCTTTTGTGTCTCGGGTGGCATAACAAGGAGGGAGAGTTAATGCCAGCAGGTGAGGCTGCGGTTGCCAAGGTTACAGACGTCTGCAGCAAACGCCCATCTGTTCCCCTGACACCAGCATCTCTGCGGTGACACAGCAACAATAAAATGGGAGAGGGTTAGACCAAAAGAAAGAGACAAGAGGGAGAGACAAAGGAGGTGGTGAATGATGAGGAGACAGATTAAAGAGGGGTAGGAAGGCAGGGAGACTGCAGTAGTGCAGTAGTTGCAGCGCCAGATAAAGCAGAATAATTCATGAGGCCTACATTAGATTCTCTTTTTACTACGAAACCAAGTCAAAGATCGCTTTCCAAGACAACCAGACAGCCAGTCACCCCAGCCAAAACAAGCCACACATTTTTAATACAACATCTACACAAACTCAAGTGTATTCCAGGCAAAATCCTGCACAGCAGACCTCAAATACCGCATGCTAGAGGAATGCATTACAGCATGAAACATTATACTTACAGTAAGCAATAAGCCATAAGAGGCCATTGTTTAGAAGGTTTATAATTGAGGAGAAAACAAGTGGTCACAGTGTAAAGGCTCATTTGGTTTATTAATCAATAATGCAGCTTAACAATGTGGTGAGCAAGTAATATTGTGAGGGATGATATTCGGTCGTGACCTAATGATTTGATGAAACACCAGGGGATATATTAAGCTTTGGCCAATCAAAACTCAGAAAAAGGAGCATTGTATAATAGTCGTGTCCAGTTTACACAGATGACCTGAACCCTGTTGCAACACACAGCTTCACAAGACATGTAGCTGTAACTGTTGTCTTGTGTGTTGTTACAACCAGTGCATCAATTTTGAATGAGCTCATGGCGATTCTGTTTACTTGTCTGCTGTCTGCTTGGATCAAAGACAGGAAGATTGAATTGAATTCAATTTCATTTATAGCATTAATTCATAACAAGATTTATCTCAAGACACTTTACAAATAGAGTAGGTCTAGACCACATGCTATATTTTACGAACAATTTCAGTAATTCCCCCAAACACAAGCATTTAGTGCGACAGTGGCAAGGAAAAACGTCCTCTTAAGGAGAAACCTCGGACAGACCCAAGCTCTTGGTAGGCAGTGTCTGACGGTGCCGGTTGGGGTAGTTATAGTCACAAATAAACATAATGGAACTATGACTAGAAATAGTAGTTGTAGTAGTTCATGGTGTAGCAGGGCACTGCACAGCGTTACAGGATGTAGCAGGGCACTGCACGGCATTACAGGGAGTAGCAGGGCATAACAGGACACTGCACAGCGTTACAGTGCTTAGCAGGGCACTGCACTGCATTACAGGGTGTAGCAGGGCACTGCAGGGCATAGCATGACATAGCAGGGTGTAGCAGGACATAGCAAGGTGTAACCTGGTTTGATCTGCAAAAGTTTTTTTTCAAACTGGGTATTTTGTAGGTGATGGAATGTAACTGTGTTGGTCAGTTTGTCTGCTTGACAATCCTGTTTTGCAAAATTGAAGTGAGATGAACAAACAGAGAAATGTTTCTTTTCAGATAAAACAGATGTTGACAACGTTTCCTTTTGGGGACGTCATTTGAAATTGGGAAAACATACTTTTACTTAAAGGTGCTCTAAGCAATATCACCTGTTTTTTAGGCTACAACATTTTTTGTCACATACAGCCAGTGTGTTCAGGGGACAGGCAGCTAGAAAGATAGTGAGATGTTTTTTACAGTATGTTCAGGGGACAGGCAGCTAGCAGATAGTGAGATGTTTTTTACAGTGTGTTCAGGGGACAGGCAGCTAGCAGATAGTGAGATGTTTTTTACAGTATGATCAGGAGACAGGCAGCTAGCAGATAGTGAGATGTTTTTTACAGTGTGATCAAGGGACAGGCAGCTAGCAAGATAGTGAGATGTTTTTTACAGTGTGTTCAGGGGACAGGCAGCTAGCAGATAGTGAGATGTTTTTTACAGTATGATCAGGAGACAGGCAGCTAGCAGATAGTGAGATGTTTTTTACAGTGTGATCAAGGGACAGGCAGCTAGCAAGATAGTGAGATGTTTTTTACAGTATGATCAGGAGACAGGCAGCTAGCAGATAGTGAGATGTTTTTTACAGTGTGATCAAGGGACAGGCAGCTAGCAAGATAGTGAGATGTTTTTTACAGTGTGATCAGGAGACAGGCAGCTAGCAGATAGTGAGATGTTTTTTACAGTGTGATCAGGGGACAGGCAGCTAGCAAGATAGTGAGATGTTTTTTACAGTGTGATCAGGGGACAGGCAGCTAGCAAGCTAGTGAGATGTTTTTTACAGTGTGATCAGGGGACAGGCAGCTGGCAGATAGTGAGGAAAAGTTTGCTGTATGTGACAAAAAATGTTGTAGCCTAAAAAACATGTGACATCACTCAGAGCACCTTTAAGTAAGGGTTTCAATGCAGTGCTTTTACTTGTAGTGGAGTATTTATATAGTGTGATATTAGTACTTTTAATTAAGTAGAAATCTGAGTACTTCTTTCACTATTATATTTTGAGAACCAAAATGCAGAAAACATCACAAGCTTTAACAGGACTGGAACTACAAGTTGTCCTGTCAGTCTGACTTTATTCCAGCTGATAGACATTGACACACACAATTGCATGCACACACACACACACACACACACACACACACACACACACACACACACATACCACAACATGCCAGCTTTGACCTCTGATCTCGTCCCTGGACCCATGACAAGTCATGGCGAGGTTACTTCCCGTCAAAACACATCTCTCCACCCCAACTGCTGTTGCTATGGTGACAGGAGGATAAGATTGCCAATGACAGATGAACTGACAAATGCTCTCAGGGCTAAAAAGGTGAAAATTAGCTGTTTGCCTTGAACTTTTGCTTCTTTGTCATTCACATATGTCACGCGCCATTTTTTTGCCACTGTTTGCCACTTATTTGCCCTTTTGATGTAGATTCTGTGTTGAATCTCCCTCCAGTTAGTACAGAAATTGTAAGGAAAAATAGTAGTGTTTGTTAGTTTTTGGTATTTAAATTCAAAGTCTTGGCAAAACAAACCCTGCTGCTGTTTATCAGAAGCGTGAAGAAATAGTGTCTGCTGTGATGAACCTGAACCATCGCTGTTCTGGTCCAGTCTGGATGATTTCCACGGCCATTCAGATCTGTCCCCAGTCGCCTCTAACAGCACACAGCATTCCAGTAATAAATCATTATGACGTGGTGTGGCCACAACAACAACAAATCTCTTTTTCTATCCAATCTGTTTTCATTCATGGGTTAAAATTATTAAGTACACTGTATGTTCAGCTTACGGGGACCGCCTGCTGTTTTCACCAAATAGACAAAATGTCCAAGATTTACAGTACAACATAGTGAGTTGTTGATTTTGCAAAAGAAAGAAAAACGGGCCGTGAATGGAACATTCACATTTTCTCTCTTCAGATTTACAATGACAGAAAACATACTGAACAGGCCAGAACTAAAGGTGATTACACAGAATCTAACTCTTATTGTGAGAAGAAATCCAGTCACATGCTTGCTGATTCACACAAGTAATCTTGACCAAAAAAAACTATTTTCTGTTTGATAACAGCTCATCTAAAGTGCCCAGTCAGTCTCAGTACTGAACTACTGGAAACTGTGGAGTGATGATAGCTTATTCAACCCAAATTGTCATCAATTAATGCCTCAGAGTACTCAAATTACCCTTTACGGTAATTAGCACTCACAAGCCTTTTCTCCATGTAATCTGTAATTAGGTACTTCAAAGAATGATAATACTTTCAGAACCACTTGATTGATCTAGTCCTGGTAGCACAAAATAAATCCTGTTATGCTTATTGTGGTAAAACATTTTTTCTCGTCTTAAGATGATATTGGCCTTTCATACTTTAAACCAAGGATGGTACATGTCTTACTGATGATAGCAGAGGTTGCCTGAAATAAATGACACATAAAATCGATCCGATTTGGGAAATAGATCAAAATGACCTTTCAATTATCGGAGGAGCATCGGCGATTCCGCCAGTATATTTTTATCTCTACACCCCCGCCTACTTGCATACAGTATGTCCAAAGAAAAAAAAAACACACACACACACACACACAGCCTAGCTTGTCACATAAGCTAACCAGTAGCCTGCAGCTGAACTTTTCCAGACACCATGGACAGAGTCAGGGAAGACCCTGAAACCCTGAAGTCGGCAGCGACCTCTTGGCAAAATGTTGCTTTCTGTGTGAGGTATGTGATCAACCAACGATATATCGTGTGGACTCAGATGGGGGCAAATTTAAATGTAAAGGTCCCATGACATGGTGCTCTTTGGATGCTTTTATATAGACCTTAGTGGTCCCCTAATGCTGTATCTGAAGTCTCTTTTATATAGACCTTAGTGGTCCCTAATGCTGTATCTGAAGTTTCTTTTATATAGACCTTAGTGGTCCCTAATACTGTATCTGAAGTCTCTTTTATATAGACCTTAGTGGTCCCCTAATACTGTATCTGAAGTTTCTTTTATATAGACCTTAGTGGTCCCCTAATACTGTATCTGAAGTCTCTTTTATATAGACCTTAGTGGTCCCCTAATACTGTATCTGAAATTTCTTTTATATAGACCTTAGTGGCCCCCTAATACTGTATCTGAAGTCTCTTTTATATAGACCTTAGTGGTCCCCTAATACTGTATCTGAAGTCTCTTTTATATAGACCTTAGTGGTCCCCTAATACTGTATCTGAAGTCTCTTTTATATAGACCTTAGTGGCCCCCTAATACTGTACCTGAAGTCTCTTTTCTATAGACCTTAGTAGTCCCCTAATATTGTATCTGAAGTATCTTTTATATAGACCTTAGTAGTCCCCTAATACTGTATCTGAAGTCTCTTTTACAGTATATAGACCTTAGTGGTCCCCTAATACTGTATCTGAAGTCTCTTTTATATATACCTTAGTGGTCCCCTAATACTGTATAATAGTCCTCCAATAAATTGTACCGTTGTCTTGTCCCTTTATGCTGTGCTGTTTCATTTTTCTTGTCTTTGTGTCAGAGATGTTTACTGATCTGGGGAAAAAGACTAATATACATAACATGAGATTATTTTTCTATATCATCCATACTTATGGGAGTGGTAGGAAGAAGAGAACTGAGAAACAGGATGGTGACCACAGTGAAGAGAAGAAAGAGGTCAAAGGTCAAAGCCAGAAGCTTCAGCTTAAAACGTATTGGAGATCTGACTTCATGTGTGTTTGGGATAATATCATGGTAAACTGTGTCTGCTCTATGTCTTAGTTTTCTATCTTAGTCTTGCTCCCTCCATCCCTCTCTGTTTTTTTCACAAATTCCGGTCTAAGGGAGATATGTGTTGCTTTCCTGTCATATGGGAATAACCATCCAAACAACTTGACAGCCCATAGCACTAACTGTATAGTGCCATAAAATAGAAGCCATAAAAAAACAGGAGTTTTCTGAATATTCTGTCTGCACAGGATTTCTCTGCTTTGTCACATCCAGCTCAACTCACATCCATGTACTGTGTGATGCATTGCACGTTCTGTTTCACATCAGTAACACCAACGGTCCCCTCAACGTCAGCCAAAAGCACGCATCCAGAGTATTTGTTTCCTGCCCTAACATCTGTGGCGGGGGCATTCAAATAAGGGCCCATCATCAAACCCACAGATCATGATAATCTGATGTGAATTACTGTAGAGCTGGGCGATATGGAGAAAATTAAATATTACAACATTTTTGACCAAATACATTGATATTGATATTGTGGCGATATTGTAGGGTTGACAATTGGTGCTTTCACAAAATATTAACACAATGAGATTTTAGATAAATAATGTGGATATTATGTGGGTAAAGTCAAATAATAGAACAGCTAGTAAGTCTGGTAAATCCCTTTACTGTAATGCAGCCTTTAGAACCAGAAACAGACAACACTGTCATATCTCAATATTACGATGTCCAAAATTTAAGATGATATCAATCTCATATATCGATAATAATATCAATCCATTGCCCAGTCCTAATGTGAATGAGATCAACAATGTGGTTCCAGAGGTGAAACTCATATTTATTTTCTCCATGAGGAGTTTGATGATCAGCCACTCTTATATAATTCTTTATATAAACATTTTCTGAAACATCAATGGTGATACTAAATGGGAGAAATCACTTCAGGAAAACGTTAAGTAACTAGTTAGAAACTAACTTCAAGAAAACATAAATGATCCAGGGTTACAGCGACCAGTTGGCAAATAATCCTTAACATCATAGACAGAGCCCACTACCAGACTACTTATTTACCCGCCAACCCCCCATGCACAGATGTACACACACATACTCAGCGCCTTGGACCCATTAAGAAGCAGGATACTGTAGAACAGTGAGTGTGCTGGTGTAATGGTTTAGAGTGGAGTCAGCTGGGCCTGGGAAAGCAGGCACTTTCTCTGGCTTTGATTACAGAGCCTTTAAATCTCTTTTACACACATACACGCACACAATGACACAGTTGAATATACAAACTGAAATACACATTCCCTCCTTCCCCAGAGACCAAGGCTAGGCTAAACTATAGGCCTCCAGACAGCATAGTTAATCAAAAATGTTTGGCCAAGGACAGTTTCTACTGCTAAAAATAGCAACTCAGAAAGTGAAACAGGCCAGATTGCACGGACATTACACAAGAAACCGTTCACTCCTTATTGGTTTTTCCACAGAGTGTTGTAAAGTAAAAGGCAAGTTAATAAAACTCTGCAGATATTCTATTGTGAAAGATTTGGTGTGCCAAATAGTCCTGACAGTACCTAGGTAAGGACTACTAGCCAGTCAGAAGCAGAGTATGAGGGCCCTGACAGTACCTAGGTAAGGACTACTAGCCAGTCAGAAGCAGAGTATGAGGGCCCTGACAGTACCTAGGTAAGGACTACTAGCCAGTCAGAAGCAGAGTATGAGGGCCCTGACAGTACCTAGGTAAGGACTACTAGCCAGTCAGAAGCAGAGTATGAGGGCCCTGACAGTACCTAGGTAAGGACTACTAGCCAGTCAGAAGCAGAGTATGAGGGCCCTGACAGTACCTAGGTAAGGACTACTAGCCAGTCAGAAGCAGAGTATGAGGGCCCTGACAGTACCTAGGTAAGGACAACTAGCCAGTCAGAAGCAGAGTATGAGGGCCCTGACAGTACCTAGGTAAGGACTACTAGCCAGTCAGAAGCAGAGTATGAGGGCCCTGACAGTACCTAGGTAAGGACTAGTAGCCAGTCAGAAGCAGAGTATGAGGGCCCTGACAGTACCTAGGTAAGGACTACTAGCCAGTCAGAAGCAGAGTATGAGGGCCCTGACAGTACCTAGGTAAGGACTACTAGCCAGTCAGAAGCAGAGTATGAGGGCCCTGACAGTACCTAAGTAAGGACTACTAGCCAGTCAGAAGCAGAGTATGAGGGCCCTGACAGTACCTAGGTAAGGACTACTAGCCAGTCAGAAGCAGAGTATGAGGGCCCTGACAGTACCTAGGTAAGGACTACTAGCCAGTCAGAAGCAGAGTATGAGGGCCCTGACAGTACCTAGGTAAGGACTACTAGCCAGTCAGAAGCAGAGTATGAGGGCCCTGACAGTACCTAGGTAAGGACTACTAGCCAGTCAGAAGCAGAGTATGAGGGTCCTGACAGTACCTAGGTAAGGACTACTAGCCAGTCAGAAGCAGAGTATGAGGGCGTGCCCTGACAGTACCTAGGTAAGGACTACTAGCCAGTCAGAAGCAGAGTATGAGGGCCCTGACAGTACCTAGGTAAGGACTACTAGCCAGTCAGAAGCAGAGTATGAGGGCCCTGACAGTACCTAGGTAAGGACTAGTAGCCAGTCAGAAGCAGAGTATGAGGGCCCTGACAGTACCTAGGTAAGGACTACTAGCCAGTCAGAAGCAGAGTATGAGGGTCCTGACAGTACCTAGGTAAGGACTACTAGCCCGTCAGAAGCAGAGTATGAGGGTCCTGACAGTACCTAGGTAAGGACTACTAGCCCGTCAGAAGCAGAGTATGAGGGCCCTGACAGTACCTAGGTAAGGACTATTAGCCAGTCAGAAGCAGAGTATGAGGGCGTGCCCTGACAGTACCTAGGTAAGGACTACTAGCCAGTCAGAAGCAGAGTATGAGGGCGTGCCCTGACAGTACCTAGGTAAGGACTACTAGCCAGTCAGGAGCAGAGTATGAGAGAATGCCATGCTAGCAGCTAGGTGAGCATTATAACATGTGTTACAAAGCGATGCACGTACAGACTGGACTACAACAGAGCTGTTTGGAGCAGTTGGTGAACAGTGTTTTCTGTTGGAGATGGTAAGTCCCTTGGGGGGGGGGACTTCTGCCAGCACTGTGTAAACGAAGGCTGTTGTCAGGTTTAGGGTTGTGAGCAAGCAGCCACCCTGGTGAAGTGTTCTTGAGCAAGAAACTGAATCCCTACCAGCTCCATATGTGATGACCTCACTAATGCATTTCAAAATATATAATGGAAAAGCAATATCACAAAACCATTAAACAGTATGGTTTCAAATCCCCTTCCCTCAGATCCAGCAACGTGACACCGAACTAGAATCAATAAAAAGGAAAGTCAATTGAAAATACATTTGTGCACCTTAGCAACCAGATATTGATTGGACATCTTTTCTTTCATTGATACAAATGTTGATGTCAATGATGCCCAATGTTATTCCACTACATAGTTTTATTATGATCCTTTTATGAAACAATGTGATCATGCTTGTTTTGTGGTCCGTATCCTATCATCTACTGGCTTGACTTCTATGAATTGACTGTGAAAGCAGTTATGAGATCTGAAAGATATATGAGAAATGAGACTAAAGCAACACAAAGCCAGGTTCAGTTCACAATGTTTTAAAGGAACGAGACATGTCACCTGTTTCAACAGCCAATAGAAAAGTCATCCGGTAAAGTCAGCTATAATTTATAGAAATAAAATGATCAATAATCCATTTTATTTTTTTGTTACAGACAGCTGGTCAAAATAGCAGAGCTTAGACGGTGCCTCAACGACCGCCCAAACCTTATATAGTGGATAGGACTGCACAATTAATTGGAATTTTATCGAAATGTTGCAATATGAACTAGAGCAATATCCAAATCGCAGGGGGGTGCAATATTTGTTAAGGGCAAAATATATGTCAAACCGTTTTAAAATAAAGTACGGTGGTGAGGCAGAGACGTCCCGGATTACACATAAAAAATTAAAATTAAATCTTTTTTTTTAATTCTTTTTTTTCAATGAAAATGAGAATAATGATACAAAAATGATCATTCCCTCCAATATCGTGAATCGTATTGCAATATCAGTCAGAATAATCGCAATGAGATGTTTTCCTCATACCGTGCAGCCCTAATGGTGGATGGAGATAAAGAGTGACTGAAGAGAGGGAGCACCCAGCGGCGTTAGAACAAAGCCGTGAATCAGAGAAATTAAACACGTTTTTTCCGATTCATCACTAGAAATGTAACTGAAGCAAGTATCTCAATATCACTACGTTATCCACATACAGTAAGTGCGTCCATATTTAGACGCAAATGATAACAAATGATTTATCCTGCTACAAAAATAAAGCCTAAAATTCGGCATTTAGAACGGAAGTGAAACAAGGCGTTGTCATGGAGATGGTGGACCGTCTCGTCGCATTGGTGCAAACTGGCAGGTTTCAGAACACTGTAGCCCGGGTTGTTGCAAGAAGTTGTGTTTATTTTATGTTGTGAAGGGCTCATTGCATTGAAAACTGGCCTCAATTTACAAAAATGTAACAAAGAATATATATCCTTTTCAAAAACAATCCAAGGCACTCCGTAGAACTTAATTAAAATGCCTTATTTCTCAAATTAAGACCAGTTTCCACCCATGCAATGAACCCTTCACAGAAAGAAATAAGCAAACAAGCCACTGTTTGATGCTAGTGAACTGTAGGTGACAGCTGATTTTCAACACTGTCTGACTTCCTAACCTCTCGAGGTGACCTGACACATGATCTTAAACAGCTCTCACCACTCTGGAAAAAATAACTGTGTTACATTCATGTAAAATCTGAGTTCTGGTATCACATGCGGGATGGTCAGCTGAACAATTTTGTAGCCTCTGGGCAATTTTCTCACTTTAGACTTGCAACACTTCAATAAAGAGTAAACATTCATGCACAAAGAACAGAGGGTTATCACCACAGACGAGTAAGTCGAGGATTCTTACCCATACATTGTGGAAATATCTGTCAACACAGTCATGCAATCTTGTTTTTTTTCCTCAAAATAACAGATAAAAGGTTTTTGCCAGGAGGGTTAGATAACTTGGCTTATTCTTGGTGTGCAGTTTTATAATGGCAAATCCCCCCAACATGGTCTTGGAACATGGAATATAACTGTATTAATATCAATATGGAATAAAACTGTATTTGTATCAAGATTAAATCCTATGCTCCACATGTTTTCAAGACAATTACTTGAAATCAATACTTTGACATTTTTGGAAATATGGACTAGAAAGTTAGATGAGATGATACTGTAGCATATCTACCACTCTCACAGTGTACTGTATGAAAATATGTAGATTAGAGATATTCAACAGGGGGTCCGTGACCCCTAGGGGTTCCTCAAAGTTGGTGCAGGGGGGCCGCCAAATAAAGTTTAACATTTATTTTTTTTGTTGAAAGTTTCTTTTCTCAAAAATTGAAATATGTCTGAACATTTAAATACCAAAGATAAATTGGTCTGTTTGTAACAAAAACTTTTAATTTACGCATTGAAGATAAGCATAAGGTAGCCAATATGGCAGCCAAACAGTTCAACTTAAGCATTGTGCCAGAGAATCCACTACCATTCATTTTCATCCATCCGGCCCAGTTTAATGCAACTTTTAATGCAATTTTATACAGTATACAGTATGAAGTAGGGTCGTCCCTACTCTGTCTTTCAGCTAAGGGGTCCTTGGCCTAAAAAATATTGAAAACCCCTGATGTACAGACTAGACAGAGCTGAAGGCCGTTTTCACACCTGAAAATCCAAACCACAGTCCGGACCAAAATTTAAATGTTTTTGTTACATTGTATAGATTTGATTCGGTCAGTTTTGGTTTCACACTGCAGTTATGCAAGCGCACTGAAGATCTACTGTATACCTGAAAAAGCTACGTCCTGCCGTCATCAATTGCGTGAGCTGCGTCTCCAGAGGTGTCGGACTTAGGGGAAAAGGGGGACTGGGTACCCAGGGCCCTGTGAGGAGAGCCCAAAAAGATGCTAGAATGAGTAGCTGTGGATGCGGGGAGGGGCTTATAGAGTATGGCTTTCTACAGAATTTTGTGCTACGCCCCTGTGCGTCTCCAGATATTTATAATTTAGTGGTTTGTAGCTAGGCTCCCCCGTCCTCTCGTATCCTCTCTCTCTGTCTGGAGTTTTTTCAACTGACTACTGCTCTCCCCTTCTGCCGCAACTCTTTTTGTTTTTATGTGATGTTGAGAAGCAAGACACGGGAACTTTCTTTCTGGAGACAAATGGAAACCTACACTGTACATTTGCTACCACTTAACAAGCAAACTGCTGATGTATTCTCTGCTCTGACAGCCGACAGCTGTCTGCTCTGAGCTCTGACTCCGTCACTCACTCTCTCCTGTAGCTACACACTAAGTGCCCCCAAGCTATTCCTTAAAGGAGCTTCCCCGGTCTTGTAACACAAGGAGGGCCAGCCAGGGCTTCTTGTATTTGGTCCGAAAGTATGAACCATCCCAAAAAATGCTTGCACACTATAAACGACCTGGACCATGATTCAGTTTGATCTGGACTGAGACCGCCTCTTTTGATCCGTTGATCTGGACCGTGGTCCGAGGCACCTTTCTCACCTGCAATTTTGATTCAGACAAAATGAGGTATGTGTGAAAACGCCCAAAATTAAGCAAGTAAATTACATGTAATATAGCTATAATATAGACATTTTTATCCAAAGCAACTTACAGTTGCTATATACTGTATATCAGAGGTCATACAACTCTGGAGCAACTAGGGGTTAAGTGTCTTGCTCAGTGACACATTGGTGGATGTATCACAGTGGGAATTGAACCCAGATCTCCAAGACCAAAGGCATAATTCAAGCTATGTTGAGTCCTTTTGGTTGATCACCAACAAGCTGATATGTCCATCCCTGGTGCGGCAGTTATGACCTATTAAATTTAAGATTTTGACCTGCAATGATTTGTTTTTGCCAGGCAATGTTTTATTGAGCAAAACAAGAAAAAGAGGTCATGGGTCAGGAAATCAAGGGTAACGTGAGATCAGTGTCTTGCCCAAGAACACATGCAAGGTTGATACCCGCCAAAATGAGGGCTTTGATCAGATTCAACAAATGAGATTTACTTATCTTTTTTTTTACTGTATTTGTTTGACAGTACTGAGAAGGGATGTAATAATGCATTGTGAATCTGTTAAATATGTAAACATAATAAGAATAATAAGAAAAAAATAAAAAAAACCATAAGAAAAAAAAATAGGGAAAAAAACAGTTGAGATGAAAAAAATTTTAACTTAAAAATTAAAACTTGATTTCATTTGTTTGACTTCAGATGTAAATATACCTACTTGGTTTATTCATTGAAAGAGGTTTTGTTTTTCATTTTTGATGAAATACAATTTGATTTGCACTTTTATTAAAAGGACACAAGGTCTACAGCTCATTCTTCATCTGTTGGAAAATTGAGAAAATCCTATCTTGAACTTAAAATTGCAAATAAGATCCAATTGTGAGTTGAGTGTATCGTTACATCCCTAGCAAAGAGGGAATGATAAAGCTTCAGTCAAGTCAACTGGTATTTTTTAACAAGCACTCAGAGAGAAGAGCAACTAAGACACTCTCTCCCACACACAGAGCCCTCAGAATGACTGCTCGCCATGGCATCCTCACACGTTGGTTTGCATGTCGAGCACATACAGAGGCTTGGAAACATACATGATCATGTCCTGAGTGGAAAAGTGTTTGGTATTCACTGCTCATTCACCCTTCATGTCACTAATCACTGCCGCACAGAGCACACCCGCTCCCAACATATCTTCTGAAACAAAGCTTAACATATGCGTATGTGCATGTATAGAACAAACACAAATTCTCACACAGTCTTAATAGCACTCGCACGTCAATGTGCACAATATCAACCATGCGTTCTACAGATGGTGTCCACCGTAACGCACAGCAACATATGAGCAGCCGAAGGGTGAGAGAGGTTGTCTGTGTGTCTCGTGCCAGGAAAATAGCAGAAAGACACACACGGTTATGAATGGATATTAACCCTTACTGTAATCATAATGCCTTTTTAATCTCAGACTCATAAATCCCTCAGTGTCTGACATACCTATAAGCATATGATTTGGATTTGCATTTCGCTTATCACAGACAACTGCCATGACCTGGATGACTGAAAAAATTCTGCATTTGCAGATTCCGTGTGAGCATGTGTTTCTGTTTTCTGGCGGTACAATCTTGATTTAATCATGTGTCTTCCAGTAATCATGGTTGTTATGATGCTACTTTTGTCTTTCTGAAAAGAAATACAAGACAAATATCAATGTAGCTGTACATATAGTGTTAACAAGTAAGAGTTAGCCTCAGCTGGGCTGAGTCACACACTGCAGTGGACTAAATATAGCATTGTGGGTAATGTAGTCTGGATATCATGCATGCTCCGCTGCATCACTTGACTCCCACAGATAAAGCATCACAGAAAACCAGATTGGAGGAAAATTAGCAGAATGAGAGAACAATTGGGTCACGACCCCTACAGTAACACAGATAGTTTAGCATATAACACACACACACATACACACACGGTCAGGAGGGGACAGTGTGTCTCTGAGAACACTTTAAATGAGAGCAGGCTGGCTGGCAGGAGGTCAGGTAGCTGTGGGAAACCCAGTTCTGCTGTTGCTGCTAATGAGTCTCTCTCCAACTATGATGCAACAGTGACTGTCAAGAGAACTGTTGACATAGCACAAGAAATAACGAGTAACGTAGAAGCATTCCCAGAAGCGTTCCCATCGGGTGGTTGAAGTAAATTCACAGGCTTCTTGTGCACAGACTAAGGCTGTCAGAGACTCCCAGGGCTGGGTATCGTTCAAAAAATGCCCATACCGGTACCGGTACCAGTACCAATAGTGCGTGTTCGTGCGTGTTTGTGTGTTCCTGTGTTCCTGCTGGATATTCTGTTTTGTGTTCCTGTAGCCTGGTTATCCCTGTGGATTTTTCCCTGCCTTTGTTCTCCCTGGGCCCTTTTGGATTCTTGTATTATTTGGATTGCTGTTTTGTTTTTTGCTCCTTGTGTTTTTCTTGGACTTTGAACTTAATAAATCCTTGTGTACCTGCTCCTGCCTGCCTCCCTTATTTCTGCTATCGGGCCCTTATTCCGCTTCACCGTAACAATTAGGTCTTGGTAGAAGCATGCTGCATGCTTATTGGCTCACTGATTCTGATAAGATTTACTCCTTAAGTATTCAAAATTGGTATTTAATGACAAAGCTTTTTTCGATACTTTACTTTAGAGGCAATTCGGTTGGTACCCAGCCCTACACAGAAATACACAGCCTCTGTGTCGGGGGTGGTAATATGACCTATGCCTTTGGTGTGGGAGATCCGGGTTTGATTCCCACTGCGTTACATCAACCAACGCCTCCAGAGGTGTGCAACTTCTCATATGTAGCAATTATTTAGCAATGTAGCGTCATGTAATAACATGTAATCTATATTAGAACTGCATCACACAAGGTGAGCTTGAGTTGAGACTATCTTGTAACACAGGGTCATGAATCACCTTCCGTGTCCAAAGATGTTATTATATAATATTCAATAAAAAAAATTGTGTGTTGGAATGCCTCACCCCTCGTTAGACAGAGAGGCCCCAAAAACATAACACAGTGCCATCTGTGTGTGCCACTGTTGCTATGGCAATGCACCCCAGCGGCAGAGCTGCAGCAAATGGAAGGTAGCAGAAAAAAAAATGAATGGATAAAGATGAAGTACACACGCACTACCTGTACTCAAATAGACACACGCGCATCACGAAGGACAAATGGAAGCACATGCGTAACAGACGTGACGAAAGCAGGAAGGAATATGTTGTACACATGCCAGAATATAACGATTCCACTGTGTAGCTTCAGGGCTTTGAGGAGGAATACAGAGGCAGTGTTGTGTTATTACTACATTGATTCATTAAAAACTCTTTTTTTAATGTGCTGGTTCCCCACATCTCAGAATTTGATGACAATTTATATATTTGTAAATTGAAAGTCTTTGGTTTTGGACTCTTGATCAGACTAAATAATACATTTAACGAGGTTACCTTAGCCATGAAATGTTTTATCATCTTTTTTGATATTTCAAAGACAAACCAATACATAATGATGAAAATAATGGACAGTTAAAGCCCATCTATTTGAATGAGAGCATTGAACACAAACAAAACAAAATGCTGGGTTGTCTGACATTGCTGTGGCCAATCAGATATGTGTAAGAGCACATTTCTGGTAATTATTGTATAATGTGAACTCAAATTTCTATTGTTTACCTCACAATATGTTACAACTAAAGATAAAATGATTGATGCAGTGATAACTTTCCAGAGCAAAGGGTGCATAGTTCTGATCATTACGGCCAGGGTGTACAGAATGATGTCAGAAGGATAGCAGTACAAGGGTGTGTGTTTGTGTGTGTGTGTGTGTGTGTGTGTGTGTGTGTGTACAGCTGAGCCAGCACCAGCCACACCAGTTATCACGCCTGGCTGATAGTTGTTAATGCTACGGATTAACACCTAACTCTCACTAACTCTGAGAGCACACACATACACACACACACATTCTCTCTCTCTTTCTCTCTCTCTCTCTCTCTCTCTTACATTCACTCCAGCCTCTTGTCTCATTAAACAGGACTTGGCCTTGGAGCAGTAAGACTCACTGAGCTCAGCTTCCCATGCTTACTGAGGGACTGCACTGCATATATGTGTGCGTGTGTGTGTGTGTGCAACAGAGCATGTGTTGTGTTGTTGACCTCTGGGACAATACTGCACTGTGACATCAGGAAATGTCCTTAGAGAGCTACCAGAGAGAGAAAGAGAGAGCCAGGAAGGGAAAGAGGAGAGCAAAGGAGGAATAGGAATGATGCAAGGCAGGATTTAATGGGAGAAACGTGATTGGAAGTAAAATGGAGCGGGGGGAACAGGAGAGAAGGGAAGAGAAGAGATGAGCATTTGGGGTGAGCATAAGTGTAGAGGAAGCACATAAGAGTTGGAGAGAAGAGGAAAGCTCTATGGTGGAGAGAGAGAGAGAGAGAGAGAGAGAGAGAGGGGAGAGAGATAGGGGGTGGCTGTGCAGGAAAAAAGACGCACACTGAGGTTGAGGCTTAATTAAAGACAATAATGTTGTTTTTTGTAGCGCTCCACAACAGCAGGCCGCTCAGCCATAGCCTACTTACACAGGGAGTAAAGAGGGCTGAAAAGAAGGAAAGAAAGAACTTATTTTAAGAATCACTAAGACACAAATTAGCCAACAGACACAAAATTATTTGCTGACTGTTTTGATTAACGACTAGTTCTTGTCATTTTCTCGAGCAAAAATGCTTCTTAAATGTCAGGACCATTAGTTGAATAGAACAAGCTATCGTATCAAGCTCATCTCGGCTGTGGAAAACATTTATTAACAGTATTAACATACAGTATATTCATAACATTTTAGACTATTTTCTGACAAAACGATTAATCAATTCATAAAACTCAAGGATACGCGTACGCTTGTATTTGTTTGTTTTTCATTCTAATGAATAAGGATATAATAATATGAATAATAAAACAGTTGAAAAGTATATGTGCACAGCAAGGACAGAGAGAGAGAGAGAGAGAGAGAGAGAGAGAGAGAGAGAGAGATTATGTTGATCTTTATGAAAAGTAAGTACACTTCATATATTAATAGCCTATGCATAGTTTGAATGCGCCACCCTCTAAATTGGGATTTAGAGGGTTAGAGGGTGTTTCTATTGCCCTGAAAGTGATCCTTACAATATCCTTACACTTGTAGTGTGGCTGGCCCTTTACCGCCCCAACAATGGCACTCACTTTCTGTTTTTTTATCTCCAAATAACATGAATAATCCAGCTAAACTGTTTCTTATTGGCTGATTCCCTGACTGCCCCGCTGGGCATTGGAAAGAGACAAACTGGGAGAAAGGCAGACAATTAAATTATAGATTTAGATCATATAGGTCACAATGTATTCAGTGGGGTTGGGGTAAGGTCAGTAGCTGACTAATCATCATGCTAACCCAGTTATGTATAGCAGCCTACATTCCCCAGTTCAACCACTTAGGTTGCATGATCAACTGTATCAGATCAAGTGCCTCTCCAGTTGACCGTGAACGGCACACTACTGTTTTCTGTGAAATGCAATTAAGCCATCTTGCTCAGATTTCTCCTCTCCTCTTGGCAACAACATGGCTATTTTTTTCTCTGCCACCACTTCCCTCTCCTTCTCACACACTCACACTCTCTCTCTCTCTCTCTGTCTCTCTCTGCTTGTTGCCTGGCAACCATGCTCGTAAATGTGATCCCACTTGTCTGTGATTGGCTGAAGGGACGTCCGATCCATGTCAGAGTTACAGCGAGAAAAGGACACACGTTATAACTGAAAAATATCACACAGCTGAAATTAGTATGAATCTTCAGCATGCTCTTCAAGGGCAATACTCACTGACCATTGTTCCAATTGCATGTCATTTCAACAGGCTGAACCATGCATGTGTGTATGTGCACGTGTGTCGTCACAATTGTTTTTGCAGTAGTTATACAAGTTTACACACACATGCCTGTAAGCTAAAATGCATGCATGTTAGAATTGCATGTGGGGGTGAGTGTGTGTGTGTGTGTGTGGGAGTGTCTTTCTGTGTGTGAGTAGTGGTATTAACTAGCAGGTGGCCTGTACAGGGGGGTGCCATGCTGCAAGCTGAATAAGGGAAACCACTCTTGCTGAGTTGCATCCGTGCCTGTGTGTGTGTGTGTGTGTGTGTGTGTAGCTGTATTAACTTAAGTGGCCTCACATCTAAGTGTTACCACTCTTCCTCCCACCCAGGGAGTCATCAGTGCATGCCAACATGGATTGCAAGCCAGCTAGTTAATGAGGTAGTGTTAAATAGGTTTTTTATTATACTGAACACACACACACACACACACACACACACACACACACACACACACACAAAGGCATACAATTCCACCCACTTCTTTTTTCTTATTAATACTTCTTATTGGGATATCTAATTGAAATACTTAGCTAAAAGTAACTAATGGATACATGGTTGAAATAGTTTGCTAAACATAGCTAAGGTTGACACAGTTAGCTAAAAGAAATGGATACATAGTTGAAATAGTTAGCTAAAAGTAGCTATGGTTGAGACAGTTAGCTAAAAGTAGCTAACGGAGGCACGTTTGAAACATCTAGCTAAGGGATGGGCAACATTGATTATAGAGAGAGTCACACAAACGGTATCCTCACTACCCGGGGGCCGGATTAGTTCTGTAGTAGGATACCGTAACCTGTATCATTCAATTCTACTAAATTAATGAAAACATATAAGCCGTTAACTAAAGTTTATTTAACCAGATCTCTATTTTTCATATTCAAATGTATTTAGTAATGCTTCTACTCATTTAACGAACTTAACACAGAAACAAAAATCCACATTTCTAAGTGATATACAATTACTGTACGTACAAACTGAGGCAGCAAATCTCTCTGCGTCGCATTTTGGGTATATGTTCAGCGTCAAGCATAAAGTTGAAACTAGGTCAACTTTATTGTAATGAGGCGGTTCATCAACCAATCGGATAGACGTCCTTTGCGCTGGCTGATTTCAGAGAAACATATGGTCGAACGTAGAATGCTGCCTCGTCAGAGCGGCCAAAGTGTCAAAAGCTTCACAATACTTTTGGACAAGCGCCCTTGACAGGGCGTCTGGAGCTTCTTTTACAGCTCAAGTCGGCCGCGGTGTGTACGTACAGTTATTTCAGTGCAATGAAAAATGTATTCAATGTGTGCAATGGAAGAAAAGGTTGCAAACCACTATCCCAGTGACTCAGCTGATGCCCGTATCCACAGTGATGGCACAGGCCTGCCGTTGAAGACTTCCTCACAATTCCCCACAACAGCCCTCTTCTGTCTGTTTTCTGTCTTTATTGCTCTCTCAAGCATGAACCTCTGTCTTTTCATAAAGTCATCACTCCATTCCTCGGAGGTCTTGAACAATCCTCGACTGTTGCTTTGCATCATTTCACTACCATTGAAACACATTATTCTCTATTTACAGGAAATCAATGTGTTATTTCTCTTCTGTCATGCTTTAAATGTGCTATGTGTAGCAGTTTAAAACACAAATAAACTGTTCTATAATTAAAATTCCTACCTTGGTAAAATGACTGTAAATGCATGTGACCAGGGTCAGGATCACTGGCAGCCTCTATGTCACCCTAGTGGTATTACTAGTGGTAATGCTTTTGAAAATCAAGACCACATTTCCTATAAACTTCATTGCTTCCTGTCCCCCAGCTCCCTTCCTTTGGCATCACAGAGGAAGATAAACATGTTGGAAATGAGTTTTCCAGCCTATTTTCTCTGCTTTCCTTGTCACCATCTGCATTTAAGTGTCCTGTTTCTACCCACTTCTTTAGTGTGAAAACGATCACTTTTGTTCTTTAAATGTACAGTAGTAAGAACATTATTTGACATTATTATTACTAAGTGAAGGGTGTAATAGAGAAAGCATGAAGAAAGTGTATAGCCAGAAAACTACAAATCTATGGAGCAGTGTGGCTACATGTAGTCCACACATACCGTATCTTTTCCCCCCTGTCTTTCCTGGCATCGGTTCAAGAATATGTGCGTCCAACGGATCCATTTGGAAACGACTCAACACGCTACTTCATATTCCAGGCCTATAGGTGGCGCTGTTTCTGTTACAAAAATTCTCCAAAAAAAAGAAGAAGAGGCGGAGCATGTGCATAAGCGTTGTCACAACCCGATATGAGTCAAGCGCAGATGTGAGTTGCGCATGCTCAGATTTAAACGGTTTACAGCATAAAGTGTCATTTTTTATTGTGACTGTTATTGCCACTGTGCATCACCCCCCCCCCAACCGACCTGTCAGACTCCGCCCACCAAAAGCCTGGGTCTGTCCCAGGTTTCTTTCTAAAAGGAGTTTTCCCTCGCCACTGTCGCCCTAGTTGCTTGCTCTTGGGGAAATTACTAGAATTGTAAGGGCTTCATAAATTATAGAGTGTTGTCTAGACCTGCTCTGTAAAGAGTCTCGAGATAACTTTTGTTATGATTTGATACTATAAATAAAATTGAATTGAATACTGAAATACACTTTTGTCATTATTAACAAGAACAGAAGATAGAAATCATTTCATAAACAATGTAGCTATCTATGGTTGTTTGATTGCTAACATTAGCTCAAAACACCATTCAACTGACAGCCTTTGTTGTGTTTGATGCTAACTTGTAGCC
This sequence comes from Etheostoma perlongum, assembly GCA_026937815.1. Classification (NCBI taxonomy): domain Eukaryota; kingdom Metazoa; phylum Chordata; class Actinopteri; order Perciformes; family Percidae; genus Etheostoma; species Etheostoma perlongum. Next base: position 34,024,197 of record CM049371.1, read on the forward strand.
AGCAGTGAACCAACTTTGTTAAGTCGGTCCATTTTTACTGTAAAGACATTGCAGAAGTCTCTCGTTAGCATCTTGTCGGGTACTTTTCGCAAAGTGACGCATGCGCGACTTGCACACTGTATACACTGTAACAGACAGTAGAAGAAGAAACCAAAACACAATATGGAGGATGATATTTTCTTCTAAAACGCTCTCAATACTGGATGATGAAATGCAATTAAAATGCAATTTAGTAAATCGCACAATACAGGTGTTGTCATAGACTGTACACAGCTGTATTTAGTCAGATGTTTCTGATAACATGTAACATTAATAATCCACAATCAAATCAATATTTGAAACATAGTCACACTCTGATAGTGAAAGAGATGGAGGATGAAGAGATTTAGTGGTTTTCCTATTGTTTTGGCATTTGAGGGTGGACTTAAGCCCTAATGAAGGATGAAACATGTTATGTTTTAATATACATTTTTTCCTTCCCCAAATAGGCTAGGTGAGTTGGTGAGACATTTTAAACATCTTTACTCATTTCACCTGTGTACAGGGACAGTTATATTATATATATATATATTTTTTTTTTTTTATCGTTGTTTTTAACTTTTTCTTAGGTTTATGTTTTCTTTTTTCAACACTTGACTTTTATTTCAATGTTTGTCACTTTGTTTTGACGTTTTCAACACTACGTAACACTAACCTATTAACTTCAGTTTTGCAGTTATTTTTGGAATTTATGGTCAATGAACCTCATTTATAGGAAATTATACCTAATGTTTGAGTTAGGAAAGCAGAAATTAGGAATTATTTAGACTAAAATTAAAGGAATATATGTTTCAAAACCACTCAATTAGTTTTTCACATGCTTTAAAATTGAATAAGACGCCCCAAAAATTTTGAAAGTAGAGATTTGTACTTGCCAAAGAGCGTTGTGTGGAATCAATCATGTTATTTTGGGTAATTAAAAAGAACATTGGTATAGGAAAACTGGTCAATTTGACCCGAGGACAACATGAGGGTTAAGCTAGTGAAAGGGAGTATTCACTTGGTTTCTGCATTTCATGAAAGTGTTAAGAAGACAACCTGAGAACACCGTAAACCGTGTTGTCATATTTACTCGCCTCGCGGTGGCTGTGGCCTAGAGCTGAAAAAAACTTCTCATTTCATCTTTGAAACCACAGTCAGTGGGCGCCCAGATAGCTCAGATAGTAGAGCAGGCACGTTGTCCCCCCGTCTCTCTCTCCCCTTTCATGTCTTGATCGTTAAAAAACACAGTCAATATCAGTTGCTATTGTGTAAGAGGTAAAACAATAGAGATTAGAGGGTCTAAAGAATGAAAGGCAACTGTCTGTGTAAATGTAGGAGTGTGTGTGTGTGTGTGTGTGTGTGTGTGTGTAAGAAAATAAGATTTATGATATTCATTATGAAACCTTGCATTCAGATGCAGCCAAGAAGCCTGGCAATAAACGCCATTCTGTACCATCAGATCACCATGCTCATTATCTCTTTCTCACACACACACACACACACACACACACACACACACACACACACAATCACACACACAGTTTACAGCTGTTCCTTGTGCCAATTGTGCATAGTGAGAGTCCTGGGATTGACCCAGGTTTTACTGCTGCAGCTACTGCAGAGAGTATGTGTGGAGATGAAAAGAGAGAGGGAAAGGGGGTGAGGGATATAACAAGGTTTATCATCATCATCATCATCATCATAATCATCATCATCATTATCATAAACAACAATGTTATTTGTCCCCATGGTAATAAAGAGAGAGGAGTTGATATAAAAAACAGAAGCGTTTTTCTACAGACATTCATTTTTTAAATGTTTCCCTGACCAGCACTTAAAACACACACACACACACACACACACAAACGCACACACACACAGCTCTAAGCATGGTGCTAACTTAACTTTACATATTAAAAGCTGAAACCGATCCTATTTATATGAGCAGCAGCTTGCTACATGCCAATAAAGTTATTTCAAACAAGAGGTGTTGCACAAAGTGAAGTAAATGTTATATATTATTACTTTTATACCTCAATGTCATTTTGGTTGTAAAAAATGGTAGTTTAATGCATCTGGGATGTCACAATGGCCATGGTGGACACTTTGAATTGACTTAATATGTGTGTTCATACAACATGGAGCAGAACTCTGGATGCTCTGCTATCTTTATTTGGGTTTGAAAGTCATTTTAACCTTTTTAGTCATTTTCACCTCTTATTAAAAATGATATGATTTTTTTAGATTTAACCTTCTGGAAATCTTGATAAATAAAAGTGTGAAGGTTACCATAGCTGTAATACGTACTTTGAACTGTGTGGAGCGAGAGAGCTGATCGCGATATATTATCTCAACGCTAGATGGGAGAGATTCCTACACATAATGCTAATGCCGTATGTCTATTCTTCAGTGCTTATCCGTGTGTCTTTTCACTTGTTAAATAGTCCATTAATCGGGCGCCTGGTTAGCTCAGTCTTTGTCGCAGCGGCCACAGGTTTGGTCCCTTTGCTGCATGTCATCCCCATCTCGCTCTCACTTCCCTTACTTAATCTGTCCTATCAATACAGGCAATAAAAGCCAAAAAAGAATCTTAAAAATATATCTAGTATAGTGAAATTAAACATGGTATTTAACATAGGAAACATCACACTGACACACATGCACCCATGCATACGTTGACACACACACACACACACACACACACGTGGCCAGTTTGCCCTGGGGATAGTGGATGTTTGGGCTATAAGACTGGAGAACACATCTGAAAGTGCACTCAAATTCACCCCTCACCAGGGAATTCACAAACAATTTCCTCCTGCTAGATTTCCCACTTGCTAAATTTCTCTCACACACACACACACACACACACACCATCCCAACCACACAAGAAAAACTGTTTCTCTCACCCTCCATGGCTCCGTTCTTTAACTTTATCGGCTTAAGAGGACAACTGAACATATCTGGTGTCTAATCATTAGGGACCCAGCAGAAAACAAAGCATGGCCCTGATCCAGCAGAAGAAAACCCCACTGATAGAGTGTGTGATGCAGTATACAGCCTTGTTCAATATGTGGATATGTTTAAATATTCGTACAGAAAAGACTTTAAATAATTACTATGAGACACATAATCGTAGACCTATACAGTCCAGGGTTTTTTGTATATCCCCTATAGTTATATTCAATCTGAAATTTGGTGGTGTTCATATTAGTGTACGCCATGTTAGCAGCCCACTAAGGCTGTGCTTAGTACAGTTGAAGCTCATGGGAATGAGCCTCAACTGTACTAAGTACACACACACACACACACACACACACACACACACACACACACACACATATACAGTATATGATCTTCAAGAAGACAGTTTTTATCATTTCTATTTAGCTGATGAAAACACTTTGGTTTGGTTGTCATACTGAATGGAGCTGCCCCCAAAGGCTCATCAATGGGAGTGTTGGTACAAGAGCAGAGCACAGGATCATCAGTACCCATTGGGTTTCACACACACATACACACACACGGTAATAAGTGGCACATTGATATAGTAAATGGTAGGAAGACAGAGAGCATCATTATTGGTGCCGTCTATTGCCTCTATCCATTTAACAAATCCATTAGAGAACATCACACACTGAGAAAGAGCAGCGATTGTACAGCATTTTGATAAATGGACTCCAGCAGGAATGACTCATCAGTACAAAAAGTACAAAGACCCTGTGATACACAGTCTTCGTCTACTTGCCACATCATATATGTTATATTTTTGCCTCTGTGTGTGTGTGTGTGTGTGTGGGAGTGGTAGCGGCATGTGTAATGAGCTGACAGAGCTTGGTGATTTCCTTTCTGGCCTGTAAAAGCAGCACGAGCCTCTTCCCTGTATCCTTCTCTGTAGGATGCCACCTGGGGCCACACACACACACAAACACACATCCGCATCACATACACTGTATGGCAGCTGGCACCTATTAAGTCACAACGGGAGGAGAAATTCCCTGTGTTACAGCCACTGTAGTCTTCCTCGTTTCCCTCTCTGGTACGATAGTATTCAGATGGCCTTTGGTGGGCGGTGAATGTTTGTCTGACCCTCTCAGCTCTCAGCCCACATTCGATTAAAGCTAGGGCCCAGCTGAAAGCCTACGCAGGGAATATCAAGAGTGTCAAGCCAAAAACACTACTCAATCCATTGACTATAATTCTGTAAAGTTCAGTGAGTTTTTTTTGGAGTGTAGCTCAGAGAAAATCATGTTGAGCTTTGCATTCAAATTGATCAAACAATCCAGGATGCGCTTGCAACAGGGGGTAGAAAACACAATGTCACAATGTTACGATAGCTTGATAATGGAGTAAGTATTTACAAATGAGGCAACTTGCCAAAAAAATACTGTTGTGGTAAAGGAATTTTCTTTGTGGTATGTAGATTGATACAGTGAGTTCCACCCATAATCTTTAAGCTGTCTGCTATTAGCAACAGGTGCTGACGTTAGCACAACAAGCTGATTGGAGTGCGAGGTAGTCACACGATGGCAAGCATAAATAAAACGCCAGAGCTGGGAGACCAGCCTGCAGCTACAACAGCAACAGCGAGAGAGTTGTGTATAAGACAGTGTGCTGGTGTTGCTCCACAGTTGTAGGCCTAGGGGATGTGAATGGAAACCCATCCAACACGCTTCATCCATTCAACCGCATCACCCAATGTGTCAATCACAAGGAAATGCAAACCGAAGCCCAACTAAATGCCCAATTTTAAAATAGAAACTCTTTTTGCATTATGAATTCATGTTAAATTCAAGCATAGAAGTGTAAAAAAGAAGCACTTCATTTCATTGTGAAAAAAATGAAAACATGTGAACATAGCAGTTGTGGCGGTTGATTGCAACCCCTTGTGGTTGGCTTGTCTAGCTAACATTAACATGGAATTATACTGAGATACGGCCTCTAGTTGCAATTATAATGCCAACCGAGACAGCCACAGATTAAAAGCACAGGAGCCTGGCAATATTGAAACTATGAAGGAAAGACAGAATTGAGGATTCCTCTGCTCTATTTTATGCATAGTCAAATTTAAAAACATGACAAACACTAGCTACTACCTCCAAACACAGGTATCTGCCTCCAAAAGCCATGTTGTTTGCAACTATCTATAGAATGGAAAACTTATCGTACATTGAGAAGTCTAACAAAATATGTCCTGTTGCAGAAATAGCTTTCATTGTCCCCTACAATATACCTCCATCCTTTATTTTGTCTCTCTAAACAATGCAGTGAACTTTGAAGTTTGGTACAAAGTGTAACTGTAGGCAGTTGGAAACACTTTAATCAGTAAAAGAAGAATTTAGCAGGCTGCATGGTTGATAATATCTCAACAACATAATGAGATTCCTAGTGGTGCTGCCATGTGGATGGCACTTCAGAACAACAAAACACAACAGCATTGGCAAAGGGTAACAGTGAACACAGCTTGTTGTTTTCTGAGCTGGGAACTGGTTCTCTCTTTGGTACAGACACACACACACACACACACACAAAGGTTTGTTGCACTATCTTTGTGGGGACCCATCATTGACATGCATTCCCTGGCCCCTTACCCTAACCTTAATCATCACAACTAAATGCCTAACCTTAACCCTTACCCTCGCCCTAACCATAACCATAACCCTAATCCTAAAACCAAGTCTTAACTCTCAAACAGCCCTTTAAACTTGTTGGGTCCAGCATGTTGGCCCCACAAAGCTGCCGGGACCCCAAAAGTATACTGGACTCCCGGTTTTTGGACCCCACAAACATAGTTAAACAAAACCACACACACACACACACACACACACACACACACACACACACACACACACAGTTATCCTACCTCTGGTGTTGGTAGCCATGTCTGCCACCTTCTGAAAGGCATCCAAAAAGGCCACGACAGCCAGAACAGTGGTTCTAGATCAACACAAAACACTAATTAGTTTGGATAAAATGTTATTAAAATTATAAATTGCATATTCAATGGTCAGGTTTCGCACTGGTAATATAGCGATGGCATATTTGATTTGGTCAATTTAAAAAAATATAGTGGATTTATGTATTGTATGTATGTTGCTACATCCAGTTGATATCAGTGTTATCCACCTCTAGAAGCATGCCCACAACACAGGTTTTTTTTTTATTTTTAAAGTATATTAATCTTATGTTTGTGTGAATGCTGATTCAGCTTCTTACTTCTGCATACGTTCAGCTACAAAAAACATTCAAATGTCAAAATGTTCAGCTCTATAAGCACATGATGGGAAAATATTAACCTTTTTATTTATTTTTATTTTACATTAACGTCAATGGAGCAATCTTCAAATTTTTCTTTTTGAAATGCTACTCCTCACACATACTTTCAACTACAAACGTTATTCAAACTTTAAACCGTTCACAAAACCTTTAGCTATTACAGTTGTATTCAGCTTCATGATAACTTTTACAGTTTTGTGGTAAGTGTCTTTTTCTGAGCTTAACAGGGAGTGACAATTGCATGACTTAGAGTGGGTGATCATCACCACAGTGGGAGACATGGGAAAATCATCGTAAAACCTCTATGACTTGCTCTCACGCCCGATATATTTACTTGTCCTACACAATTTATATGTCAAAACATTGTAACCGCTTTTCAGAAAAATAAAAAATATTCCACTATTGTTTCATACATTTTTGGTTTTATATTTACACTTCATTTAACATTGTACTAATTTAAACCATTCCCACTTTTCCAACTTTTCCCACTGCTTTACCTACTTATGCATTTAAAGCCAGCAATTTAGTTCAGTTTAGCAATGTAGCTGATCAGCATTGACAAGCATTTTCTGCAGGAAATGGATTTTCTAGTTTCAGTTAATTGTTCTGTAAATCAATTGAAATAAAAGCAAGCATACAAGCAATCAAAATCTATGCAATGAGCAACAACCAATTAAATAACTTCATTTACATGATCTGAACAATCTGGCAAAAAATAAATTCTATGCAAATCACGAAAACCTATGGAAATCACAGAATTCTTGCCAATTTAATAAATAGAAACTTTGGTTAAAAATATTGGAATCAGTATCAAAACATGACGTCACATTTTCTTTCCCAAAATTCTTTCATCCAATGTTGTTGTTGTTTCATCTTGTTATTTTTGCTCAATAGTGAATAGTTACAGTTTGAAAAGACTATTCATGGATTTTTTTCTTTTATTTTGTTTTGTTGCTAAAGAAACTTACCGGAGCTGGGAATGCAGCTTGGTGGCCTTGGCGCTGAAGTCCTCCCACACAGGATAGGAGCACTGGCAACACACAGACAACAGCACACATTAACATGGACAGATATTACATATTGATAAGCAAAAAATCTCCATCCATCAATCCATCCATCTATATCCGCTTATCCGGTATCGGGTCGCGGGGGCATCAGCTCCAGTAGGGGACCCCAAACTTCCCTTCCCAGAGCCACATCAACCAGCTCCGACTGGGGGATCCCGAGGCGTTCCCAGGCCAGATATATAATCTCTCCACCTAGTCCTGGGTCTTCCCCGAGGCCTCCTCCCAGCTAGACGTGCCTGGAACACCTCCCTAGGGAGGCACACAGGAGGCATCCTCACCAGATGCCCGAACCACCTCAACTGGTCGAAAGTAAATAAATGTGGGTTAAATTTTCAGGAAGGAAGTAAAACGACACTGGTTTAGATTTAAAGGGACAATTCGTCAATTTTCAACTTTATCTGTATCTATCTATCTATCTATCTGAACGCAGCTACAAAATCTGCCCTATTTCCGTCCTCCAGTTACAGGACTGGAGGACTTTGGTAGCTGGAGGGGGTGTGCCATTCACAAACAAGGGTGTTGGGAAAGTTACTTTAAAAAAGTAATTAGTTAAAGTTACTTCTTCCAAAAAGTAACTAAATTAGACACTCAGTTACACATTATAAAAGTAACTAGTTACTTCAGAAAGTAACTAATGCGTTACTTTCAAGTAAATTTCGAAATGCTCAAATGTGACCCCAACTCCCCGCCTCTTTAATTGAACATAAAATACATGTGCATGTTTACTTATTGATGGTAAATCTGAATATTATAATGAAATGGACACTTAATACAATACATTATTAACAGAAACTGTTGAACTTTTGAACACCCGTCCAACTCTACCTCTGATTGGCTTACCATGAAATTTTAGTCAACCTCAGCCAATTGTCAGCATTTATGCGCTTGTCTCGTGCACGGCCCACTCACCAAGGAAGAAAAAAGTCTTTGCCTCTCAGCTCAGAGATGAAGTTGTTCTGATGAAAAAAACAGCTTCAATTATAGTAACGCGCCGCATTTTTTGGCAGTAACAGTAACAGCGTTATTAAGATGGGAAGAGTAATCAATTAGATTACTCGTTACTGAAAAAAGTAACGTCGTTATTCCCATCACTGATCACAAACATATCTTCAATTAAAATGCCTCAATACAGACATTTCTGCAGATCACACTCTTTGTTCTCCTCCTGTACATCTGCAGGTTTAAAATGTGTCTTTCTCCAGTTTTGTCATCATTCCAATTCCCTATTGTCTTTCCTCAAAAGCACACACACACACCTACCCCGCTCTCTGCTACATCAGCACCCTACACCTCCCCCTTTTTTCACCCTCTCACCACTTTTTCCTTCATCCCTAAAATCAGCAGCTACCCCTGCTCTCCTCCCTATGCAGCCATCTAATCCTTCTACCAAAACACACACAAACACACACACACACACACACACACACACACACACACATTACGATCACTTGACAGCCACTGGCATCATGCCGCATCAAAGGGTCTGACTAAAGCAGCCAGGCTTGCTAAAACAATTCAAAGCTGACTCTGTGCCTCTAATGGATTCTGCACCCCCATCTTCTCCCCCCCTTCCTGTAGACTGGATTACTGCTCTATCACACACACCCAGCCTCAGCACATATTACATTATACTTGATCCAGGTTAACCTATAACCCTGTTAAATGCCTGCAAATTGTGTGCATAGGGGTGGGGGTGGTGGCGGTCGGGGAGGTGCATTTAATTCAGTATCAGCCCATGTATCCTCACAAGAACAGAAAGACACTGGCCAATATGAAAAAATAAACTTCAGGAAATACAGAGAACAATGTAACACAAAACAAACACAAAACAAAAGTGAACGACAGTAGGAAGGAAATGGGTGTATGTGTGTGTGTGTGTGTGTGTGTGTGTGTGTGTGTGTGAGTGTGTGTGTGTCCTGGGGGGTGGGGCATCCTGTCGTGATTTCAGACTGGCACAGACGGTAAGGGCCATATACTCTTTGATCTGGCCTGTTTGATGTGGCTTAATTTGGTCTGAAATCACAGTCCTATTTCCCCTTGGTACCAAAAGCTACCCCCTACACAATCTACACACACACACACACACACACACACACACACACACACACACACACACACACACACACACACAGTTTGAAGTGCCCTACGTCCTCCTCCTTGCACAGACAGACACGCGGTCATACATACACAGTGTAGCAGCCCTACATATCATTAGCATATTTTGGGCATTTCAATCCAGTAAAGACCCTGGGGACCAAGTGATCATGATGTATGTGTGTGTTATAGCTTCCTGTTTCTTTACATGCAGCCCCCCCCCACACACACACACACACACACACACACTGTGTGTGTATGCTGCTGCGAGATACTGTACTCTAATAGATCACTACCTGAACCATTTCAACCCTAACCCTAACCCAAGTTACTGGAACATTCACCTGCTAAACTCAATATGATATCATCACGATACTTAAGCCACGATACGATATTATTGTGATTTTAAACATATTGCAATATTCTGCAAAATATTGCAATTTATAACCTTTTTTCCAACTTCTAATTTTTCCCAATTTCAAAAGGAAACTTTGTCAACATCTATTTTATCTAAAAAGAAACATTTCTCTGTTTGTTCATATCACTTCATTTTTATTGCTGCAGAATGGGATTGTCAATCAGACAAACTGACCAACACATATATAATAATAGATCCATACTTGGTGCCTGTGTATCAATACAGTATTGCCATTGAAAATATCGCGATATTATGCTGTATTGTTTTTTTCCCCCACCCCTACGCTTTAGTGGTAACTAGTCAAACGACTAAAAATCCAGACCTTTCTCTCAGCCCTGCTGCCAAGGAAATGGTACATTTTTAAAAAATCTATGTAATTAGCTAGCATGAACAAAGACCATTCACAACAGGCCTGAAGATGTGCTTAGACACAATTATCAACTTGGGTTATCACCATCTGTGCATTCTGTATTTGTTCACTTTAAACAGCCAATGAATATACCGACTGTACAGACTCACTGACTGACTGACTGTGTGTGGGTGTGTGTGTGTGCCAAAGAGAGAACCAGTTCCCAGTTTAAAAACTAAAATGACGTGTTGTCTATTAGGTGTTGTGTCCTTAAATTATTATAAATGTGGTACTTCTCCTTTCAGTACCCCTTTGATGGAACTTTAAAGGTCTGTGTGTGGTGAAATTGGGGAATAATCTGACAGTTGGCTGTCTGTCCCACGTCAAAGATTTGCTTTGTGAATTCTCCTGAAATCACTTCTGCATTTAAGGTTACAAAGCTCTCAGCCTGCAAACTCCTCACTCCATAAATGTGCCTGTGAGTGTGAGTGTGAGTGTGTCTCCACCAGAAAGCTCAAAGGCCACAACCATAACCACTGTGCTCACATGATTGTAGGACTGGGACTGTCACGGTGGCCGAGGGGCAAATACACCAGTGTGTGAGAGACAGAGCAGGAGACAGTGAGTGTGAGAAAAAGCTTTTGGATTGTATAATATTACATCACCACTTCCTGTGTCACCAAAAAACTTAGCGCACACACACAAACACACACACATACACACGAATGCAGACACAATCTCCATGTTTTTGTTATACATTCATGGTTATAAAGATTTACAGCTTTGCACACTTCACCTTTCTGTCTTCCTTTATACCCTCCCTTCCTTCCACTACTTTATCGCTATCTGTCTCTCTGGAGAAAGCTGCACTGAATGAAACAAGTTGAAATATCAGATATTTGAGTTTAATTGAGATATTTGAGCTTGTATTTGACTCATACACCTAAAACTTCAACAGCAATAAAGGCAAGCAGCAAACTGCAGTTGTACAGAAGGTTGGACATGGGAGGCGCTTGGCAGCATTGACACTTTTGGTCTGGCTGTAACTTGAGTTCTAACCCCACAAACAGTTTTTTTCTTCCTCCTGCGTTCCTTCCTTCCAGTTACAGTCCCACTATCTTTGATTGATACATTTTTTATTTTCTCTCCTCCATCCCTCTTTTAACCCACCATTACTGTTTTGTTCCGCTATCCCTGCCTCTCTCCACCCTTAGTAGTGTTAAATAAGGTTTAAGAGCTCTGACCCCCCGCTGATGATCCCTGGCAGTCAGCAATTGAGCCTTTTGACTGTTTTGCTTGTGTTGTACTCCAATTATTTACAGATGTATAACCTAGTCACAACATGACTTAGCAGGGTCTAGAAAAAAAGCACTTGGGTTTGTGTTTTGCCAATCTGCCCATACGTTTTCAACACAATAAATATCTGTATATGAAAAGATAGATCTGTGTCACTGTTCCAGGCATATATAGTAAGAACCATCTTAATGGGGCAGACGGCTCGGTGCTAGCCACATCCCTGTCGTGCCAATAGGGATGTTAAATCAGAGCTCTACTTTCATTCATTTTGGGGTGTCTTTTTCAATTTTATTGCATTTGAAAAAAAAAATGGAAGTGTTTTTGAAATAGTATTGAGTAAAAGTTGACATATTCCAGTCTGTGATTATCCATCAACATCCATTCCTTTAATTTTAGTCTAAATAATTCTTAATTTCTCCTTTTTTAACTTAAACATTAGGTATAATTTCCTATAAATGAGGTTTATTGACCATAAATTCCAAAAATAACTGTAAAAAATGTTATAAGTTAGTGTTATGTAGTGTCGAAAACGTCAAAAAAAAGTGACAAAAAGTGTCAAAAGTGTTGAAAAATTGGACAAAACCGTAAGAAAAAGTTTAAAACATTGATAAAAAGCGTCAACAAAAGGGTTGATTGTCGGATAGACAACACAAGGGTTAATTGTATCAATTGGGTTCAAACTTCTTCTTTTTTGTGTGCGTCCAAACATAAAGTAGGTAAACTATGCCTCCACTTGATCCCTTCCTAACCCTCAAGTTGTCTTCCCCTTAACCATGAACTTGTCCTTCCAGGTCAAAATTGATAACAAACATTTTTTTGTGCTTTTCCAATGTTTTTGTCGCTTTTTCTGATTTATTTGTCACTTTTTCCATGCTTTTGGTGCTTTTTTAAAAAAACCTGATTTAATAATAGCTTTTACACTTATTCTTGGAATTCATGGTCAACAAACCTCATTTATATCAAATTATACATAAGTTTTTAGTTAACAAGCAGAAATGATGAATTCTTTTGACTAATAGTTAAAATCAGAGGATGTTGAGTGGATCACAGATGGCTAGAAACCATTAAAAAAAAAATTAAATTTAAATAAAACACCCAAAAAATTCAATTAATTTTACCTGAAGAACGTTGTATGGAATCATCCATGTTATTTTTGGGCAATTTGGTTGATAGAAATCCATATTTCTGATATAAAACACTTTGAATTGGGTCAATTTGACCCAAGGACAACACAAGGGTTAAATCCCACAGGGACCCTTCCATCTTCTATCCATTAAATAATTAGCCCTCATTCCTGAGACTAAATAATACATTGACTGTTTTTGCCCTTTTCCCCTTACAATCTATCTTCCAGTAATCCTCCGTTTCATCTGGTCTTGACTCAGGACTCTGGGGTGCTGTCAACAGTCCTTTGGCCTAGTTCTCAGAGCGCCACCAGTCCACCCAGTCTGCCCAGCACTCCATTGAGAGCTCCACTTCACCACTCACTACAGAGGATGAGAAGCTTACTGTCTCCTCTAGCTCTTTTGTTCCCTTTGTTTCCCCCACAGCAAGACAGAAAACAGAGGAAATCCAGCAATGAAGGCAGAGGGAGAGAGAGGACGGGTGGAGGCAGGCAGAGAGGGACGTGAGGATTAGCTGAATTTGTTTGTTGTATAATCGAGCCAATTCACACATTTAAAGAAAAATTCAAGAACCAAACAAAAGGGGGTAATTTCACAGTGCTTCACATGCATAATAGACTGGCTGGAAGTTTTTAATAAAGAGGATCAAAATCATTTTTTATCAAAGTTGGGGATGGATGTATATCCCATGGAGAAAAATACTATATTATCTATATCAACGTCTCCCAGAAAGATTGGTGCCATCTTTTGTTTGCTGCACCATTATATTGATTCAGATTCACTAACTGTTCATAGGAAGAGCTTACGGCCATCCTTTAAAAGGAATTAAATACTGACATGTTAAACTGGGCCTGTATACATTTGCACTTTGCATACACTATATCAGACTTTTCCCAACTTGGTCTTATCTAGTGGTATATAGTGGTTCCCAAACCTTTTCAGCTCAAGACCCAAAAGAGAAATTTGGTGTCTCCCCGGGACCCATGAATCATTGTAACATCTACATTTTTAAACTGTGGACAAAAGATGGAACAAACTATGAATTTAAATGCATGTGAAGTATATTTATTCCATTATAACGATGCCTTCAGCGCTGCTCGGTTCCCTTTGAATGTTCCCTGTGAAGGATTCTTCTTTGCAAAGGAAACATTGTTTGGACGTTCCCCAATAATGTGAATGTTTTGTTTGAAGATGTGTGTCCAGTTTATTCATTTTAAAAAGAAGAGCAAGAGAAAAAACCCCACAGCATCTGAGCTGAACAGACTAGTGTAGCAAAAAGGAAGGCTCTTATTCACAACGCTCTTTGGCAAGTACAAATCTCTACTTTCATTAATGTTGGGGTGTAATTTCAAATTGATCAAAAATTTCAAAAATAATTAACACTAAAGTTAATAAGTTAGTGTTACGTAGTGTTGAAAACGTCAAAAAAAGTGACAAACATTGAAAAAAAAGATTCAAAAGTGTTGATTTTCAACTTTGATGGGAAGGCAACACAAGGGTTAAAACCTTAAAGGAAAGGTTGTTGGGTTAGATGATGGGTGTACACACCCATCATCTAAAAACATCGAACGTTGCAGGATTTCCCACAGGAAACTGTTTAACCATGGTTGATGCATCTTATCTCTTGATCAATTCAGTTCACAGATAGTGACAACATTAATAGCCACAGTCATCAAATATGTGACATTGTCTGGGAGATAACACCTATTTATTTCTTTTTTTTTCTTTCAAGAAAATGTGTATTACATGATAAGGATTTTAGCAGAGTTGGCCCATCTCTGTGTCCTACCAACAGTCAACGCAGGTTTCTTCCAACAAGTCCTCCAAACCATACAATACGTAAACAGATAAATTTAGAAATAAATAGCGCTGGAAGCCACGGGATCATTTTCCATACTTTCCATACATACACCAGAGAATGTAACGATTGCAGATCGTTTTCAAACATTCACAGTTTGGTTAGTTTTGCCCCTACTTGGTTACAATTTTACAAAAAGATTGTGGATCTGGTTAAAATCATGGTCATTTGTTACATGACTTCTGTTTACGCAAGTGACACAGAACATGATGTAGTTCTGTTTGTTCATTAAAGTAAAAAATACTGGTTTTATTAACTTAATTTCAAACTGGACTCCAAACCTAGTCTCCTAGGTAACTCTTGTGTTTGTCTTGACCCATCTACCACCCTAACCTTATACTTGGTAACCTTACTTTCATCTTTCACTGTAAACATAAATATCACTCGTAATTGCTGATTAAACAAAATGAGTTTTTCTAGGGAGGACAGTCTTGTTTCTTCTAATCTCGCATTACCAGACCTTTCTCCACAGCGCTGTGGAGGAGGGTCTGGCTAGTCAATCCAACAATCCTCTTGGGACGGACGGAGCAGTTGCAAAATGGCCTCGGAAAGGTGGATTATGTGTAGGTAAAGGTTGTTTTAATTGTACAAAAGAAAACTCTGATTGGACAGATAGTCTAGCAAACTGTCTGGATTTACCCTGCAGAGATCTAAGGACCAGGTAATCATAGTCCTCAGAAATCCACCGGAGGTTAGAATAAAAACACAAAGAAAGCGGAAGGTGACGAACATCTGGCCGAAATGAGTGACATCGGGCGGCACCTGAACAATGAAATGACAACGTCGTCGATATAGAGTATGTTTCTTCTGACCATGACTGCAATATTTCACTTAACTCACCTTAGTAGTTTCACTTCTTAACTTTAACTATGCCTTAACCTTAGAGCTGGATTAAAAACATAGCTGAAGAAAAACTAACATGGGAGAAAATCTTACGTATTTGATATTAGAGTATACCTACTGTATATCTTACTTGAAAAAAGCATCATGCATTATGTAATATAAGTAGAGTCATGATTTCCTCCACCATGCTGAGTAAAACGCTTCATCATCACGTCGGCTGGCACTTAGTTTCAAAGGAAAAGGATTAGCATGCTGATGAGGAGACAGAGGCTGCCTTGCTGCATAATTAGTGAAGTGCAGCAGCTAATTCCAATCTAAATTTAGTGATGAAGGGGGGAAGAAAACCATCTGTGTGTTGTGTCTCTGCACAGCAAGGCCAGAGATCATAGATGCCCTATGTGTGAAACATCTGTCTAATGGGATGTCTGAATGATGTTATGGACTAAACAGTACTCATGAATGTCATGTAACATGGCAGCATGGGTAGCCATGAATGTACACACTTAATCTGCAGCTATGTGTCATGCTACTGTATCACAGCAAGAATGTAAGCACAAGATGAGGAGGAAAAGATAACACTAGCATTTCTTCAGACACAGCTACAACCATCGGTACCTGATCTGTCCTCCCTGCACGATCCAGGCGATGATAATCCTGTTTTGAGGACTTACGACAGTACACAATCTGTTCCACGCTCGTAATTGTAGCCGTCTGCCATAAGCTTACCGGTGAACGGCAGACCGCTACACCTACGACCGGAAGGATGGTGCAGGAAGCACAGATCGGGTACCGACACCGTCCAAACTGAACTGAGACAGAAACAACAGCACAGAAAATTGGTTTATGGGAAAGGGGACTCCAGCAATTTAGCTTCCATGAGTTTGCAACTTTGCAAAAAGTTCAAAGCCAAAGCAGCAGAGGCCAAGGTATCCTCATGTTCGTCCCTTGGATATGTCAAACTCCAAAACACTGGATATTACACTTGCCATAATGTTGCCTGTATGGTAAATTATTCATGCCTTCAATTGCAACACAGACTTTAGAAAGCGTCTGCAGAGACATAGACAGCATTATATATTATACAAGATACATTACAGTTTTTACGGCCTGAGTAGTGCTAATAGTTAGTTTGGCCAGTGTAAAAACCCGTTTGATATTAAGTCAAACAACTGACCGGACCAGTATACCATATTTTACTATTAGGTGGAAGAGTGGTCGTCTACCAATTGGAAAGTTGCCGGTGTAGCTTTTTTCCTGCAGTGTTTACACATTGCCTTGTCTCTATCAGTGACATGCACACACTTTCAGTTTTGTCATGTCTTGTCTTGTCACATCAAAAAGCACACAAACCCAACGTGCGACGTTCTTGCCTCGCACCGCTAGTAAAATTTGATACCATTTATTGCACCGGTCTCAGCTCGGAGTCAACAATAAATTGTGTTTAGCCTGTCAGACAATGTGGTTATGACCGAAAGAACGAGATCCGGGGTACAAAAAATGGGTTTCCTCAGGAGGGGGGCTGGGTCTCCCTTAGAGATAGGGTGAGAAGCTCAGTCATCCGAGAGGAGCTCGGAGTAGGGAGGTGTTCCAGGCACGTCCAGCTGGGAGGAGGCCTCGGGAAAGACCCAGGAGACTAGGTGGAGGGATTATATCTCCAACCTCGTCTGGGAACGCCTCAGGATCCCCCAGTCGGAGCTGGTTAATGTGGCTTGGGAAAGGGAAGTTTGGGGTCCCCTGCTGGAGCTGCTGCCCCCGCCACCCGATACCAGATAAGCGGACGAAGACAGATAGAAGATGGATGGATAGATGGACAATAGCAACACCGTTAATGTTGCTTATTCCCAGAAAGTGTAGTGAGCTAAGCTCCCAGTTATTTTACATTGAATGAAACTTCACCACACTAAAGCTGACATTACCTGCCAAAGAAATGTACCAAGCTACAGCAACATGGCAAACGTAGTCACAAAACTATTGTTTTATGCATCCATGTACACCACATTCACGTCCGTTAATGGCAGTGGCATCAATGATACTCAGCAGCTTTATTTAATGCTGCTGCAGAACGCCCCGCTGCTTGAGGAAATGTTGCTTGCCTGGACGCTACCGCTACTAAAAACTTTTTGATTCAGAACAGCAACACTGTGAACTGCAGTTAAACTAGTAAAGCCTCTGTAGCTCCTTACTGCCCAAAACT
Organism: Etheostoma perlongum; assembly: GCA_026937815.1. NCBI lineage: Eukaryota > Metazoa > Chordata > Actinopteri > Perciformes > Percidae > Etheostoma > Etheostoma perlongum. The sequence continues at coordinate 34,041,734 of CM049371.1, forward strand.
GCTTATCACTAATGTGACGCCTTCGTCAGCACAGGGTACTGATGTAGCCTGACGTTAGGCTATTTAATTGGCTACCATGTCATGAGGATGTGCTTTTCATGCAGTCCTTTGCATGAAAGCACACCGGCTTAAGCTTGTACATCCTGCCGGCAAATCCGGAAACTGATTCTGATGGGGTGTTCCCCTTTCAGGTCTATGAAGCTTTCAGGCCAACACTTTGTTTTGAACAGAAATGGAATTGTTCAGTCATGAATCATGTAATGTAGAGAGAGATTTACACACAGGACAGGCAGCGCACTGATAAAAGACAAGACCAAGGCGGGCCATCTACATTACCTGTAATTGGACGGTATGTTCACAAGCAGCCGTCAATCATCCAGGCTTTTATAGGTATAAAGATGTCACTTAGATTTTTATTTCCTCTCCTTTGTTGGGCTGAAAGTCATTATTATCTGCACCGCTCCAATCGTGTGAAAGGGCTGATGCATGCTGAAGGTGTGTCCGTCAGACCGCTTAGTGTAAGTGACGGCAACTGTTACTGTGACCCTCAGCACTCAGAGAGATATGTATGCAGAGATAAGGAGCAGAGGAACTTCACTTTGAGGGATGAAAGCGATGAGACTGAGTGTGTCCTAAAACACTGAGCAGATTTGGTTGAAATTAAAGACAGATGAGGAAGTGCAGAATTATCTGAGCCTAATTTTGTAACAGTTGCAACAATGTGGCTTTAGAATAGTTACTGTTAATGTTGACCTCCAGAATTAGTTAGTTTGTGGAAAAAAGGAAAGGAAAAATGGACACTAAAGCTGATCTTATATAATTAATATTTATATAAACAATGGATCAAATGTGTATGTATGCGTATGTGGTCGATCGCAGTGATTAACCTAGACAACTGTCAAATTTTTTTCTTTCAGCCTTTTGTTTGCGGCATGCAACTTAACTGTTTTGGCTCACCTCTTTTAGTTAAGCTGGTGAACATAATACAGCATTTAGCTGATAGGTGGAGAACAAAACAGAGCAAAAAAGGAGAGTGAATATTGGATTTATATTAATCTTCTGGCTAGAAACAGGTATTGTATATGCTGAATGAGGAACTACGTTAGCTATAACGAGTTTATTAGAAGATAGTGTGTCAATGTTTTATTTTTAGCTTGTTCTGCTGCTCCCAAGTGCCAAAAAAATCCATTAATGCAGCTTTAGATGTTATGAATGTAGAATGAAAAGGAACAATAACATGACATCTGGTAAGTGAACTACTACAAACTACTATTTTTTGTGACTGTTATTGCCACTCTTCATTCTTACCCCAACCAGTCGTCAGACACCGCCTACCAAGAGCCTGGGTCTGTCCGAGGTTTCTGCCTAAAACTCACCACTGTCGCACTGTTGCTTGCTCTGGAGGAAACTACTAGAACTATTTGGTCCTTGTAAATTATGGAGTGTGGTCTAGACCTGCTCTATCTGTAAAGTGTCTCGAAATAACACTTGTTATGAATTGATACTATAAATAAAATTGAATTGAATCGAATCTGATACATACTGGATTGACTGATCCTGAATTTTGAAAAAATGTGATCTCAATCAGTGTTTTTTTTCATACATACATATTTAGCTCAAACTTAAGGGGGTACACAGTTTGAGGTCACATCACGTTCTCCCCCAAAAACAAACTGCTGTTGGATTGAAAGCATACCGAGACCACCTCATCACGGAGGTCTCGCTTTTGGGCGCACACGAGTGTGATTGCTGCATTCACACCCAGCAAAAACTGACATGATAGCTATTGGACCAGCTAGATTAGGTCATTTGTATGACAATTTTATGCTGTCCATTGATGATTTGGTAATTCAGTGCAAGGCTAGAGTAAAGAATCTTGGGGTAGTTTTTGATCGGCCACTTTCATTTGATTTGCATATTAAAGAGGTGACAAAAGTAGCCTTCTTTCATCTCCGAAGAATCGCAAAGATTAGATCAATATTGGCACTTAAAGATGCTGAGGCCCTTTATCATGCCTTTGTTACATTTAGGCTGGACTATTGTAATGTACTGCTCCCGGGCTGCCTAAGAAAAGTCTGCGAGGTCTACAGATGGTCCAGAATGCTGCAGCACGCATTCTGACTGGATCATCTAAATACATACACATAACTCCTGTGTTGGCCTCACTGCACTGGCTCCCTGTCCAGGTTAGAGCAGATTTTAAGGTTTTGCTTTTAACATACAAAATAGTGAATTGCACCATTATATCCGATCTTGTAAATTCCTATGTGCCCTTACGGTTGCTGCGTTCCCACGGGTCAGGACTTCTGACTGTACCAAAGGCTTGGAAGAAAACGGTTGGTGAGCGAGGCTTTTCATTTTGTGCTCCAACATTATAGAACAGTCTCCCAGCAGATATTAGATTGGCATGCTCAACTGAGGTTTTTAAATTACTTATTCACTGCTGCTTATGAGTCCTAAATGTTCATTTATCTTTGTTGTCTTTGTAGAGTGGCATTTACGTTTTACTGTTTGTATTTTAATAGTATTATTTTTGTAAAGCACTTTGATTGAAAGCGCTCTATACATAAATGTATTATTATTTTCAATTAAATTTTATTTATATAGCGCCAAATCACAACAACAACAGTTATCTCACTGCGTTTTTCATAAAAGAGCAGGTCAAGACCGTACTCTGTGATGTTATTAACAGAAACCCAACTATTCACAAACATATCTTTCTGCTGTCTGTTTCCAGATGATGATCATAAAAACCAATTGATGAATAATGTTGTCATTTTGTTGGGTTGCCCTTGGCCACCGTGTAATATTACGGAGGATGTTGTAATGTAGAGCTACTGTAGATAAACACATGACAGGAAGCACGGCAGGGCTGCACAGCAATACAGTATGTTATGAGCTGAAGAGGCTGTCAGTGCTGATGGAGAGGGGGGAGCGGAGATTCTTTATGGATGAATGCAGATGCTGCATTGTAATTTTTCTTCTCTGAATTTCTCTACAGCGGTACCATTCTATTCACTTTGGTTCATTAAGGATGAAACAATCATTGCATTCTATATACTGGCATATTAGCTCTTGCTCAGTCTGAAGTCTGATACCATAGTCATGCAATCCCCCCCCAACACACACACGAAATGCACATACAGAGTTAAATCAAACAGATTTCTTCAACATTAATATGAGATATATAGAGCATGAAGAGAACTTTCTCTTTATTTCTTTTTGAAATGAACAAGAGAATATGGATTTGCCACATTCATTGTTATTCTCTGTCTCTGGCCTGTTCATAATGATCAGTGGGTTTTACAGTGAACAGCTGAGTGTGATGAGAAGGCTTTGACAGGCCTGACAAAGGGTTCAGTGAGAGAGGCTGTCTTGGCTGGCTACCAGCAGCCTCCACGCCTCCCATGGCCAGACCCCGCCATTCATCTCCAGTGGCCCTAACGAGCCCCGGGGCCTAACAACTGCAGAGATTTTAACGAGTTCTAACGAGGAAGATGCTCCTGGGATTCAGCTGCCACCTTTTACTCATGACACTCAACTGAATGTTTTAACATGGTTGTTTTTGCAAAGAAAAAACATTTTAATGCCATCTGAATCACTTCAAAAACACAACCATGCATTTTAATGAGGTAATTTCCCCTAAGCTGCAAGACACACCAAACCTGCCATCAAATCACTTTTTATTGTGTCACTTTTAAAATAAATCAGCTCCTCTACAAAGTAGATTCCTTCTTGACCATGTCTTATGCCTGCTTTATTACTGTTTGCCTTCAAAATGTATTTCCTGAAGAAATTCTTGAGGATGTCAAAGTGGAAATATCCCAAAACTGCAGCATTCATAGTCAATTCATTCCAGTGGATGTTGTTGTGTTTGCATTAAGTAAACTTTTGGTTTTGTACAATCAAATATGTGCAGTTGACCGTTGTAAACTGTTGTAGACATATCACATAGCAATAAGGTTTATATACTGTAGCCCTGCTTAGCTGGAGGAATGTTACAAATTGCTCTCCATAAGAGCTAGGTTGGCATGGAAGACAGATCAACATGTCACAATAAAAAATTAATGACGTCTGAATTCTATTTTTCTGCTTTGGTTTCTGGTGTTGGGTTCACTGTCACACCAGTGAAATATTCATTCTGCAGAATGGCGAGCTAATATTTCAAGCAATCATTAATATCCTCACTAGAGCCCGACCAATAAAGGATTTTTAAGGCTGATACCGATACGAATATTTGGTTATTTAAAACTCTGATATGCCGATATATCAGCCGATTTACTTTATATTATAGTTATTTGTAGTTATTCATGAGTTCTCATATGATCTTTGTATCTTTTAATTTATGTACACAGACACAATTTTCTCATTTTTTCATGTTGCTGAGAACGTAATGTATTCGTGCTGGTAACTACGCAATGGGATGCATACATTTTGGAAAAGAAGAACGAGCCGCGGTGTCTGGGGGATGCACCGGTTGGGTTATGGAAGAATAATGGGGAAAGGAAATACCGGGAAATGAGAACGGTGAAAGGGCACGCCCGGACACGATCCCGGGTCTCCGGGATGAAAGTCCTGCTTTGTTTGACCCTTTCACCACCCCAACCAACCTCCTTGACATGGATTATCAGAATTTAATAAAACATGTTTCCCGTTGAAATACATTACTTTAAAAAATCGTCCTCACCACCACAAAAAAAAAAACATGTCAATGTACACGATTCCATTGATTGAATAACGTGACCATTTCACATACTGCAGTGAGACTAGGTTGGTTAGGAAGAGGTGTAAAGCTGCTACACTGACTACAAAAGCTGCACTAACCCACGCAGGCATCATGCTGCATACTCGGAATAGAGTAGAGACAGCTGAAATGTAAGCTAAGGTTGTGACCGCTTGTGACCGCCGACTGCCCGGTAGTGAAGGACACATGCTGACGGTGCAGTGGATGACATGTACATGCCGATGTGAAGATCGGTTCATATGGATTTCAAAGTAGTCTAGGTGATAAATATTGTAACGTTGCTTTAAATTATTTAAGTGATAGAATGGGCCCTCACCCTGCCCCAAAGCAGTGAGGCTAGAAGAAACACTGCACACTTTTGTGACTTACTTGTCAAGACATTCTCACTCTCAGACATTTGGCATTTGTTTATGACGCAAAAAAATCTCCTTTAGCATCTAGCTTTTTGGCGGTAAATTAAGACCTGCCCGGTCAAGACTTTTACCGTCACTGTTTGACGCTCTGGGTTTAACCGACATGCAGCACAAAGTTTAGGAAAAGGTGGGTGGGGTTATAAAATCAACCTCCTTATGCAGACTTTTAGTCTTTCATACTATTCACTACAGTTGTTGCTCTTAATTATCTATCATCTTACAGATGCTAAAGTGTGATGTTTCGGTATAAGACGTTGAGAGCCACTGACCAAGTGGCAGTATTTTACATGTTGGGAATGAGAACTTGTTGTATTGGGACACTTGAATAGAACAGAGTCATGGTCAATGTTATTAGCAACTAGAGCCCGACCAATGAAGGATTGTTAAGGCTGATACCGATACAAATATTTGGTTATTTACAAATCTGATATGCCGATATATCGGCCGATATATATTTTTTAAAGAAATCCAGAAACATATCAACATATATTATATATAAGTTCTGATAAATAACATGTATAACAATACAGACTTAAGATATGAAACTTAAAGTCCTTTGAACAAAAACACAATAACAAAAAAAAAAAAAAAAAAAAATCAGTGTTGCCAACTTGGACGTTGTAGAGCGTCTTCTGGTGGACAGACTATGCAACGCCAACGCTCATGACATGACATGGTTGACCATGCATCGGGAAATTCCTAATACATCGGTCAGGCTCTATTAGCAACACCTGTTCTCTTCATATCATGACAATTCAAAATGTCTGCTGTGAAAAAGGCCTACTGGTCTAATGGAACTAAGGCTGCATTAACATAGCGACGGCGTTGAGAGAGTAGTCTCTCTCTTTTTCCTCCTTCTAGCCATTGACACGCAACCCAGGCCTGATTTACGACAGCGCTGTGTTGGGAAGTCCCCTGGACCACACAGACACAAACACACCACAGATTGGACTAATGATATGCTTCCACAGAGCATCTTCAGTTCTGCAGCATGGCCCAGAGTCATAGGACATAATTGTCACTGTTTTTTAAAGGGCTGGACAACAATGGGCCGTCTCTGTGAGAATACTGACCAGTTTACTTCCACTTCTCTTGGTTTGTTGGTGTTGTTGCTTTTCCAGCTTACCACTTTAATGAGGCAGGCCAGACAGGCCTCAGACACCGTGGCCACTGAACCCAAGTACCGATGGGAGTTGTAGAAAAAAAAATACAAATTCAACATTATTAAAATCTATTTCTAAATGAAGGCTTCCAATGTAGTGTTTTGTTATGTTGTGATACCTTAAATATAAATTACTTCCTTCTGTCCAACTCTGAGGGCTTCCTGATTTAGGATTTCTCTCTAACAAGACAAGTAATTGTGGGTCATTATGAGCTGCTTGTACAATCGACCTATACGATCGTTTCTGGGTGAGGATCGGCTGGATGTTCGATATATGGAAATTTTTAAATTGTTTACTATTACTCTAATTGCTTAAAACGTTAACACCTAACATAAACATGGAATTAAGCGTAGTATATTTTATGTATATATGTAGTATATTATATGTAGTATATTTTATTATATTTTACTAAGCACAAATGCATGAGCTAAAAAAATCCAGATGTGAGTAACAAGGTTAAAAATTCCTTTTTAAAACCTTTCTATCCTGGTTTATGACCTAGCAGGAAATCATATTCTTCTTCATTCCATCCAACTGCGACTGTCAACAAAATATTCCATATACTGTACCCAGTTGATCGTGAACATGACCTCTGCGTCTCATCATATTACCCCTCTGTGACGTGTGTGTGTGTGTGTGTGTGTTTTGCGTGTGTTTGTGTGTGTGTGTAATTCACTAGAAAGTTGCGAGACATAGCCTCCAGGGAAACACATTGGCAGACAACAACATAATGCACACACACACACACACACTTAATTTACTGTCTGAGCATATGGTAAGGTTTGATACTGTACATATTTAGGGCATTTTCACACCTTAAAGTCCAAACCAAGGTCCAGACCAAGGTTCATGTTTTTGTCACATTGTATAGGGGACAGCCGGGACGATTGAAACGCGGGACGGATGAAACATTCCAGTGCAATGATGATAGACAGACTTCCATGGGTCTGAACATAGAGCATGTTAACCTCCTCCTATCAGCCAAATATCTTCCTGTTATTTCCTTTTATCACAGAGTCACAGCCGATAAACGAGTTTTGATGGTCAAAAGTAAACTTCATTAGCGGTTACATTTTTACAATTATTAACGAGGGTTTTTCATTTAAAGGTTTGACTACATGCTCATTCAGTAGACCAGTTAGTGTTCTCCACAATCCCAGACTTTCGTATTGCATGCTTGTTCACATGAGAAAAAGTTTTCCCATGCTATCCTATGGAGACTGACGGGCAGGGGCGCGTTATTTTTATGTCCAGTGGTCTAACCCACGTAAAAACCTAGTGAAACATTTTCCACAATAGAAACATGCTATAAATGGAAAAACATACTGTTCTAGCTATAAAAATAGCAGAATCATCCACAGTGTATGATATTTCAATAACCGCTTCATATGCGCTTCAGGATGACGGTAATTAGTTATTAATAGACATTCACAAAGACGCATAGCCCTGCAACAATCTATCTAAAATAACACCTTTTGGAAGTACCATCCATCATATACAGTAAAATATTAAAGTTGTTGGAAGTTTATATGGCTTAAACTGTATGTTTCATTCGTCCCCCCATGCTGTTTCATTCGTCCCATGCAGGAGGGACGGATGAAACATTACGCACGTCCCACTTTTGCGGTAATAACTCCTGAACAGTTTTGTTCAAAGTTGAAAATGCAGCTGTATTTGACAGATGAGACGTGTAGGTTGCTAGTGACAAAATATCAGCTTTCAATGTGATACGACCGCTTTGTAAATTAAGTTTAATTAAAAAGTGTTTTAACTGTCTCGGCTTTCCCCTACATTTGATCTGGTAAATTCTGGTTTTACACTGCGGTTATGCAAGCTCACTGAAGATCTATATGTGACAAAACTACATCCTGCCGTCATCACATGCGTGATCTGCGTCTCCAGATACTTACAATTGATTGGTTTGTAGACGGGCTCGAGGTATATGTGTAAAAACGCCAGGGCTGTAGAGTCCGGACTCGAGACCATTTTTCTATGGACTCGGACTTGTCTCGGACTCGGTAGTATTTGGAGTCGGACTTGTCTCGGACTCAGCCACTGGTCTTGCAAAATATGGCTTGTGGTCTTGACCGAGTCCAGGTGTCTTTATTATGTTGATGATAATATTGGAGGGAAAGTGAAACACAGTTCAGTTGGGGATATTGTTCGGCTTTTTACAAGTTTAGACAGCTAGCTAACACTACGCCAAAGTTTGCTAACATCTGGAGTGAAGCTATGTTGTAATTTAGTTGTTCAAATGCTCAGTACTAGTACCTACTGTAGCAGTAGCAGTTCTAATGCTCAGTACTAGTACCTACTGTAGCAGTATTGTCTATGTAGCTATTATGAGTTATCACCATATTATATCAAGGGGAATGGCTCATAAATCCTGGGTGTCCATAGAAAACAGTGAAATCAGAAAAGGTTACAAAGAAACAGAAGAATGAAATGGTCACACCACTGCTACATATTAAAAGCCAGACTGAACAGATATGTTTTGAGTTTGGACCTAAAAAGAGCTTAATCTGTAATAGTGCGAATATCAGGGGGTAACTTGTTCCAGAGTCTCGGGGGCAGCAACTGCAAAAGCCTAACCCCCCCCCATTCCCCCGCCCATTTATGCCTTGACCTTATGACAAATGTTTTCTCATCATGAGCTTCTTGACCACCCCCATTGTTCAAATTGATTCATTTACAGTTATCAGGTCTATGTATATAGAACAAAGAGACCAAGGCCAATTTACATATGCACACACAGATCACACACATGAAGCAGACAGAGAAGAATGACCGACTGCTTTGGGGGAAGGATCTCCTGCGGAGAGAAAGAGGAAGGGAAGACCCTGGAGGGAGAAAGAGGAAGGTGATGGAGAAAGAGGAAAGAGGAAGAAAAAGTGCTTTCTAAACAGCATAGATGTTCTCTGCTGACATTGGCAGACAGCAGCATTTAGCTTGGCACTGGTTGTGAACATGACCATGACATGACACCTAAACCACCAAGTACAGTCTCAAGACTAGAAGTAAGCAAAGGCTCAAGACAAAGGTACAACTCCAGCCATGGTATCACTGAGTCATAAATGCTGCCAGGATGATGCACTAGCTTGTTAACACTGGATCCCCCCAACAGTGCAAAAAGGGTTTTGATGACTATATTGATAATTGATGAATTTGCATTCACAGTAAGAAATGGACAATGTGACCTTGTTGATTTCAACGGAGACCAGTGACGTCTATTACAAACAAGAGTGTTACTGCACAGCCTCCAACTGAGCACCCTGTCTGAAGCTGTAGCTGTACCAAGAGAAATGTCAGTCATTCCGATTCTCACAGAGACAGAAAATGTAGGTACAGTATATGTATGTGTATAAGGAGATAACATAGGCACAGGCTAATTATTGCTAACTAAAATGCTAGTTAACATTAGTAATTAAACCTAAAAAGTTAATGTAAGTAAAAAATTCCTGTGAGCTTATCCTGTACTGCTCGGTAATTTCTCTACTATGCAACAGTAAGTTGCTTGGTTATGAATCTTTCTGCAGATTTATTTAGAATGTTTCAAAAGTATATTAAAATAGTATATCATGCAGATTACGATTTCCCAAATCCGAAAATAACTTCTTGAAATCTGTTTTGTCTAACCAAATATATAGTTAACTGTCATACATGACAAAGAACAGCAGCAAATGATCCCGATGGTGAACCGCTGGAACCAGAGAGCCAACTGATTATCAAAATAGTTGCAGATGCATTTTCTGTCAATTGACCCCTCAGCTAATCACTTGCTTTAACCGTACTTACTTTGCTTCCAAAGTATGACAATTCCTAGCTTACTACTAAATAGCAACATTGATGATAATTTGCACTTCATTTACATTGAAATTAAGCTTATTTAAACTCAGATTATGACCTGCAGTTTAATAACAGTTTGAATATTTAATTTGTCTGTTTTGATAGGTATTTAAACAGTCACATCATAAATTGGCCATTGGTATACATCAACCAATCAATTCCACGTGTCAAGCATTCCTTTGGCCTTTTGAGTGTACTTATTGCATTTGAAGATGAATCATGCGGAACATTTGGGGCATAAACCGCACATTTTAATGTGTCATTGCCCAAGTCTTGCATCCACTTAATAACCAAGGCTGTCAAAGCCTGTTTCCAAGAACCAATGAAGAAAAACTATTAATCCATTGGCTCCATCTGACAGATGGCTTCTTCTTTGCTGTGCTATAAACATTGATTAAAGCTACATTGTTTCCTGTTGAGTCAAAATAAGTTTGAGGGGCGATGACTCAACGCTTGCGTCATCACATCCATTCACTGATGTTCATTCAGTGCCTCCTTGGGGATTCAGGAATTTAGACCAGGCAGTAGTGTTTCTGTACCCAGGTTGTAGTGACCCACATATATTGGAGTGAGCTGAATAGCACAAACGAGAGAACCATTAGCAACCAAATGAATAATAGATTTAAAAAAACAAACAATGTAAGACAGGCAGAAGCAATGTAAGACAGGCAGAGATGCCTTTAAAGTGGTATTCCTTCCTATAACATTGATTACCCAATTTTATTCTGCATTGTGTGTTTGTGTTGTGTATATATATGTAGATGTACAACACACATATATGTATTTATTGATCTCTAATGTGATCTCTAATGTGTTTGCCTATGAAATGTATTAAAATGAGCAGACGTATTTAAAAAAAGCCTTGACATGACTAAGCTAATTCTGGGAAAGTGTCGGCTGCAACATGCCAGGCAGGGAGTGGCAGGGCTGGAGCACCCGGTCTTCATATTCATATTTAATGTTAACACCCTGTGCAGACTTCCAATTGTATATCACATCACTATTTTTACAACCAAAGCACAGCCACAAATCTTCGATCTGATCTGTGTTGTTCATAACTGAACACATCACAGCAAAAACATTACTTTTGATGTCATGAAGGGAAAGGGACAACGATTCCCACAATCAAGATGTTGCTGCAGGCAGGGGCGTCGGACTGGGGGAAAAAAAGAGGAACTGAGTACCCAGGGCCCTCATGTAAGGAGGCTTCGCTGGCTTCAGGACCTGACTAACATTACATATGGAAAGGATAAGATATGTATGAGAGGACACACTCGCAAAACACAGTAAGATTTGGCAGCCCTTTATATCATATGTAACACAGTAAAAGTTGTGCAATACTTTCACGCACTGTTGTATCTCTCCAGTGAGTTGAATGAGAGACTAGTATAGGTTGAGGAATATGCGGGAAAATTAAGCTCTCATCTTTTGTGTTATTCTTTTAATTGTCTATGTTTTAAATAACGATTTGTGATCGTAATCTTTCCCTTTATACAAAAATGAGCTTTGATCCACTGAGGTTGCTGTACAATAATCTTTGGCTCAATTTTACACCATGCTGCTCTGTGGCTAAGGGGGCAAAAATCTATCTATCTATCTATCTATCTATCTATCTATCTATCTATCTATCTATCTATCTATCTATCTATTCAGCCACGTATCCATGCAAAACACTACTACTGCTAACACCATTACTTTAGAGTATGGGGTAATTTGACAAAAATCAACTGAGTTGTAACTAGGCCTGCCTAATTATTTGTTATAAAACCGCAATCTCGATTCACCCTGTTCACAATTTAATTGTAAAATAACTTTCGATTTTTTTTTTTTTTTTAATGACTTTCAATCTCATTTAATTTTACGAGCCGACTACATCACTAATGCTACTACTTTCTTCTGTCAGTTTTAAACAGACTGTATGAAACTCCCAAGCGCTCCGCTGCTCTCCCTTCTCTTCTTGAAGCCTCTATGTTTCAGGCTTGTAGTGATGCCCAGTGTGCCAAAGACAACTATGTTTGGTACTGCAAATTTGTTTTTGTTTGTCATGGTACATGTGTACAATACAAATTACTTTGTGAGAACAAAATCGTGGCAGAGATATCAATTCTAAGCTAAAAAATCATGATTCATATTTTTCCCTGAATTGTGCAGATCTAGTTCTAACTTCCTGTCCCAATAGAAACGTGCTAAAAAAAAACAATGATGTCACTGTACTGGCATACCTCTCACTTTACACCTACATCCTGTACTCTAAGGAGCAGTACATATGATGTGTCATACAGTTGGGGCTGATGTTGCTATGTAACCAATTTGAATGGTTTTAGCAAGATGGACATTATCAACTCAAAGTGGATGTATTTGGCAGAATAATGATTTCCCATTAGTTGGAACTGCCTTGATTTATGGTAAGCATGGTTTGTGCATCCTATTATACAGTGCTCAGAATCTGCTCCATACAGATGAATGCCCTGCGTAGTTGGAACTGCTAATGTCCTATCATAGGACACAAACTGCTAAATATGGTCACCTCTGCCATGTCTGCAGTCCAGGCATTGTGGACAATAAGCTTGACCCGCGTGCTCTGGAGCATGTCAATACTTTAGACTTCATTAGTCATTTTAAAGGTCCCATGGCATGACAATTCACTCTATGAGGTGTTTTAACATTAATATGCGTTCCTCCATCCTGCCTATGGTCCCCCAGTGGATAGAAATGGTGATAGGTGTAAACCGAGCCCTGGGTATCCTGCTTTGCCTTTGAGAAAATGAAAGCTCTGATGGGATGATCATAATCAGGTCATAAGGGGCAAGGTTACCTCCCCTTTCTCTGCTTTGCCCGACCAGAGAATTTGGCCAACCCATGAGAGAAAGAGATCATGGCTTTCAAATGAGCAAAGTGGCAGTTGGTCAAGGCCAGAAATGGCTCATCCTAAGGAAAGCTCTTTGTGGGACTGGCTCTAGGGGCTGGAATTCTGCACCAAGGCTGAATTTTGGGAAAGAGACTTCAGATACAGTATTAGGGGACCACTAAGGTCTATATAAAAGAGACTTCAGATACAGTATTAGGGACCACTAAGGTCTATATAAAAGAGACTTCAGATACAGTATTAGGGACCACTAAGGTCTATATAAAAGAGACTTCAGATTCAGTATCAGGGGACCACTAAGCTATATAAAAGAGACTCTACAGTATTAGGGACCACTAAGGTCTATATAAAAGAGACTTCAGATACAGTATTAGGGGACCACTAAGGTCTATATAAAAGAGACTTCAGATACAGTATTAGGGACCACTAAGGTCTATATAAAAGAGACTTCAGATACAGTATTAGGGGACCACTAAGGCCTATATAAAAGGGACTTCAGATACAGTATTAGGGGACCACTAAGGTCTATATAAAAGAGACTTCATATAAAAGATACAGTATTAGGGGACCACTAAGGTCTATATAAAAGCATCCAAAGAGCACCATGTCATGGGATCTTTAATGTGTTGTTATGCCCAAATAGATTATTCCCCTTTCTTTGTTTTAAGTTAAACTGATTTTTTGTAATGTCAGCAAACATTCTTTTTAGAAAGTCTTGCTTTACACTTTATAGTAAACCACTGGAATACCCCTATCAATTGCCAACATTAAATCTATTTATTTATTCAGTCATTTCACCATTCACTTGTGTAACATAAAATGCTGAATTAAATTGAACTGAATTGAAATGAGACTTTATTTTCCTTTCTATATTTACTATTGCAAACAATCTTTGAAACATGCATCATGTGTTGTGTATCAACTTGATATCCAGGAACGTACTTGTGTATCACTTTCTCCTCCTCACACATGTCTCACTGCACAACACAAAGCCAATAATATCTTCTTATGGCACATGACCTCTACCATCTGGGGTCATAATGGAGATGGCAATAAAATGAGAAGAGGCTTATCTTTGATATTCAGAATGAGGGAGACAAAGAGAGAGGGAAGACAGGGGATGACAGGCAGACAGCAGAGCTGCATGGGCGTCTGACACATATTGACATAGACTGTATCCTGAACCATTTGATGGACGTTTTCATCCAGAGCATCGTACAGCAACAGCAGCAGCGCGAGTGGACCAGTGCATTTATCCTGGGTGTGTACTGAACCACAAAAGCCTGGCAGTATGCTGTTAGTGCCACGCTGGAGCCATCAAGCTGCAGAGCCACTGACTGACTGACAGATCGATCAGACAGACAGATCATACAGACAGACGGACGGACAGACAGACAGGCAGATAGGCAGATCATACAGACAGATCATACAGACAGACAGATCATACACACAGGCAGACAGACAGATCATACAGACAGATCAGACAGGCAGACAGACAAACAGACAGACAGGCAGACAGGAAGACAGACAGACAGGCAGACAGACAGGCAGACAGACAGACAGGGAGGCTGGGTGACTGACGGCTGCAGGGCTTCTCACGCCTTCATGTGTTCCTGCCTGATCAGCCTGACAGAAAATCAATGACGCTGCACTCTCATGGAGACGCACAGTGGCCACTGGAAGATGCAGAGAGAACAACACACCGAGGCTGAAAATGCATTGGTCATGTCTGCATCTTTTCTCATACAGCATCTTGAGGACACACAATACGAGGGTTGTGATGATGATAAAGCATCTCAAGTAAATTCCCAGCCAGCAGCTCCACATGCGTAGGCCTATGTAACGGAATGTGTCCAAGCTGTAGCTATAGCCGATGTATTTGGGGTCTCGAATGTGCCAATTTGCTCCACGAACATATCGAGATGAATGGAGTTCCAGGCTCATTTAGGCACCGGACACACGGAGCTTGAATTGGAGCCCCAGCGCTCTTATGAGAAATATCTTACGCATTGAGAAACCTGTGTGAAACTGTTTTTTGAGTGCTGTTTTTGCATGGACAAGAGGTGAGCATCACGTCAAGTATGTCCGATAACGGATGCATTGACGTTTGCTTGCGCAGCCAATATTCTAGGGACGGAGGAGAGGAGGAGGAGGAGGGCCGGTGGTTTCGCACCAACAACCCAGCGGGCAGCCGCATCACTCTCAATATAATGGTGCCATCCCTCCGCCTTAGTAAATACAATCCAAACCAGCATCAGTTGATCAGTAGAGGTGCGTGTCCAGGTATTAGAAACCGAGACACCAGCTCCATTATGATAATGATTATTCTCATGGAGGAATCCCATGTGTTTAAGCACAATCACAGATCCGGTGAAACCTAAAAATAAACAAGCTTTTATTTACCTTCATGTCGTTGACAATCGCCTGGAATAGACCCCCGAGGGCCCCGCATTCCTTCTCCACCGTCTCCATGTTTGCCAAATCCACCATTCACCGGAATTTGCGAAAGCGCGCACCAACTGCGCGCTACCAACACTCAGCAGGGAAAAAATGCGAAAAAATGTATTTCCACAAAAGCACTCCCGGGCTCTCCGGTTTTTCCTTTAAACCGGGAGACCGAGAATAACGGGGAAGGGGGGGGGAGGGTGTAGTAAGAACAGCAGGCGGAGGAGGGGGTGAAAAAAGAAAAGATGCCGAAAGAAACGGATCGCGCTGCGGTCTCTTCCGAGCGAACGGAAGATGGGTTGTGAGAGAGGAATGATGGTCTCTCTCTTTCTCTATCTCTCTCTTCTCTCTCCCCCCCGGCTCTGGGTCAGTCAGGCGGTGAGACGTTCAGATCATGGTACCGGGACAACCGCTCATCTTGGCGCAGCCAACGCTACGCGGAGTCGGTGGGGACGCATGTGAACCGGAGCGATGGGTCGCCGTGTATGTGTGTCAGGGTCTGTGTCTTTGCGTTCGTGCACGCATGTGCGCGTATGTAAAGGCAGGCTGTGATTGGCGCAGAGGTGGTGGGCTCAGCGGTGCGGGGAGAGCAGCCAGTAATACGATCCACGGAACTGCAAAGGAGTCCAAAAAAAAGGAGGCTGGACAACTCTCACATGGACACACACACACACACACACACAAAAACACACACACACACCGTAGACCACCAGAAAAAGATTGAGCAGGGGGTACAATCCAAATGGATTTAGTTAGCAGAAGAGTGTGTGCATGTGTGTAGGAATGTCTCGATGAACTTGATGAATCACTTTCTTTGAAATATCACTTTCATAACCTTCTAATGACCTATAAGGACTGTTATGTGAGACCTATTAACCCTTGTGTTGTCTTCCATTCGACCATGCACTTGTTGTCCTGAAAATCAACTTTTTCTGATGTTTTCGTCTCTTTTATCAACACTTCTGTCTCGTTTTTTCAATGTTTTTTGCTCTTTTTTGAAGTTTAACACTTCTTTTCACTACCATGTATAAACACCACTAACACCAACTTATTACCAGTTTTACATTTACTACATTTTTGGAATTCCTGTTCAATAAACCTCATGTATAGGAAATTATGCTTAATTCTTAAGTTGAAAAGCAGCAATTCTGAATTTAGACTCATATTAAATGAAGGATAATTACAGAAGGGTATATGTCAACGTTCAGTCTGGTTTTGAAACATTTTTTTCTCCAAAAGTCAATGACAGTAGAGATCCTATCTTTACCTGCAAAGCACGATGTGTGGAATCAATCATCCATGTTATTTTTGGGTTATTACATTTAAAAACATTTAAAAAAAAAAAATATTTTGAAAAACGGGTCAAATTTGACCAACACAAGGGTTAAAGGATTTTTGTTTTTTAAATCTGTGGTATTTACTTCTTATTAAGCACTTCTATTTAGCTTAATAATATGGAAAATGAGTTCAAACGTATACATCTATTCCAGCATCCTTTGCACCGCGCTCCAGATTTTAATAATAACTATCACAATTCATCCCTGCATACTTTGCATTCTCCATTGCACTATTGCCTCTATATTGTTTCTGTTTAGAGTATGTATATATTAGTGTGTATGTATTGTTTGGCTGTTTTGTATGTTTAAGTGCACTGTGAGCAACAATGTTCCAAAGACAAATTCCTCATATGTGTCCTCATACCTGGCAAATAAAGCTGATTCTGATTCTGATCTGGATGGCAGCTAGTTCAAATGCAGCACAGCAAACTGAAGAGTTGCATTTTTGGTGTTGGTGACGTGAGAACTTCTCTTTGAACCATGTTGGTATGAAATACCAAGTTTCTCTTCACTCTCTTTAATGACAGAGTTGGTAACTATTTCCGATATATACACTTTTTATATATTGTTTTAAATAGTCTTGACACCCTGACAGCCATAAATAACGTACAGGCTCTGAAAAAGACCCGTCATCTGTAGCTGCTGTAATCCTGAGAAAACGCCAACCAATCACTGCCTCGCGGTCCTCTTGGAAACAACCAATGAAAGTCCTCCTTGCCCCCTAATTAGCTTATGTCGGCTTTTTCACAATTTCCTGTGTCAACATGACAAGAAAGCTAACTCTCAAATGGCCTCTAATGTAGCTCAGCGCAGATTGTTTCAGGAAGACCTAGCACTTAATCACTTCTCTCTTCCCAAATCAAATCAGCTGTTAGAGGCATTCACATTGCTGCTTAACCAATCAGAATCAGCCGTGAATTCCAAGGGCCAATCACAGCGCCACAACCCTGCTTTAAATCTGTTTCTCTCCCTGATGCTGTTAGCTGTCATTTCAGGCAAAGCGTGCAACCCTCCACCCCCCCTTCCATCTCCAGTAATTGTCACCCAAAGACACCCTGGGTCTTCCTCCCCTTCCACCTCCAGTCATCATCACTAGGCACCCTGGGTCTTCCTCCCCTTCCACCTCCAGTCATAGTCACCCAAAGTCACCCTTGGTCTTCCTCCCCTTCCACCTCCAGTCATCATCACCCAAAGGCACCCTGGGTCTTCCTCCCCTTCCACCTCCAGTCATCATCACCCAAAGGCACCCTGGGTCTTCCTCCCCTTCCACCTCCAGTCATCATCACCCAAAGACACCCAGGGTCTTCCTCCCCTTCCACCTCCAGTCATCATCACCCAAAGACACCCTGGGCCTTTCTCCTGCGGGCCGCTCTGTCGACTCCTTCGGTCTGGTCTTCGGGCTCGGGTGGGGGGTCATTTGAGACATCATTGTAAAAAAATATTCATTATAGCCGCTTGGAAAAAAACCTAGAATCTGCATGTCTATGCCGTGACAAATTAAAATTAAGAAGATATGCATGTATGTGCTGCACATGTTGTACAACAAAAATAATTTTTTTTATTCCTCCATAGTTTACTTTTTACCAATGTTTTACTGATTATTGCTATGAAGAGTTTTGTGGACAACCCTGTGGATGACTGTGTTTATACTTTATATAATACCCTGTGCTAATATTACCATGCCTGTGGTGTAGAAAGTTATGTAATTCTGTGTAAAAGCCACAACTACAAGCATGTTTCCCAAGGCAGTTCTTGCATGGGTAGAGATCCTCTCAGCGGGGGTTGCACGTGTAATGTGGATGTGTTTTAGCGTCCTTCCTCCTGATCAAAGCTCCTGCTTTAAACATCATATTTGACAAAAGAGTGAGTTATGGGAAATACACAATTGTGCATGAATATGGAGTAAAATAGTAGATGTTTTGTGTCTGTACTGTACAAAATTTACTGTACTTACAAAATGTATGGTACTGTACTTGAAAAGCATTTTAGGCAACATGATACTGTAAGAAAAGAAAGGTCACAGTGCCGTGGATATTCCTGTGACCGCAGATACATCATGTGTCAGGGAGAAGTGCTCGTAAGTTGGACAGCAATGCAGAGTGGTAGATAGGATCTGAGTCTGGTATCGGATTCAAGCAGTAAGATGTTGTTTTCACACGATAACCTCATGATGATTTCAGAACGTGGGGTCTAAATATTATATTTGTATTGGAACAGCCTTTGTGTCGAGCTGTAAGAAGCCCTGAAGTCATGAACTCTATTTTTAAGCATTTCCGGCCTTCATTTTGACAGGACAGCTGAAAATATGAAAGGGGGGGGGGGGTGACACAAAGCAAAGGGCCGCAGGTTGGAGTCGAACCTGGGCCCGATGAGTAAACCTCATTTTGTTTCATTACATTGCAATATTTATTTATTTGTTGTTAATACCTAACTACTTTTCACAAAATGTGTACACAAAGCTATTTTATATTTTTGTATTTGCTCTCAGGACTCCACTCTGCACTACCTACCTACACTTTATATTTATATTTCATTTCCTTATATTTTGTCAACACTGCAAAGGGGTTGCTTCAATCTCATTGCACATGTACTGCACTTGTGTATAATGACAATAAAGGCTTTCTATTCTATTCTATTCTACTCTATACATGTGGGCGCCCGCTCTACCAACTGAGCCATCCGGGCGCCCCAGAAGTAATGACTCTACTCAAAATAAGTAGAAAAATTCCACAAATGCAATTCCAACTTAAAAATCATATTTTTTACTTTAATATGCCTAACAAACAGACACATTTACAACCATTTTAGGAGTCCTACGAGTGTATCTAAAGAGAGCAGGTTACAACACACCAAGGGTTATAAAGGTTTGACTTTTCAATGAGTTTTTAGGCAAGGCAGCTTTATTTGTATAGCACATTTCAGCAACAGGGCAATTCAAAGTGCTTTACACAAAAACAAAAACGGAAAAACACACAAGAATAAAAGTTACAGTGCGGTATAACAAATTACACATTAAATAACAACCATTTAAAGAAAGGTCTTCAGCCTCGATTTAAAAGAACAGGGAGTAGTTTTCTGGGAGTTTGTTCCAGATATGTGGAGCATAGAAACTGAACGCTGCTTCCCCGTGTTTAGTTCTGACTCTGGGGACAGAAAGCAGACCTGTCCCAGATGACCTGAGAGGTCTGGGAGGTCTGTCATAGCATAGTAGCAGACCAGAAGATTTAATTTGATTTTAGTTTAGACTTTACAATTTAATTTTAGTTTCCAAAGTGTGTTTGATAGTTAAAGTTCAGTTTCAGTTTTTCTGTTAAGTCTGTTTAAGGCGTAATGTTTAGTTATAGTTTTTATATATTGTGTTTTATTAGTACACTAGTTTTAGTTAGTTTTTGTTAAGGACAGGTATGTGTTATAAGTATGTAGCTACATGTAGAATAGCCTATATGCAGAATGACCATGGTTTAATGTTTAATCTTACAGCACCATCTCATATAAACCCTGAGAGTTGATGGAAATGCATGCTGAGATCCTTTCAGTGATATATTATAGCTAAAAAACTAAAATGGAAAAAATTCAGTGATATTTTATTTTTAGTAATTTTTTTAACCTGGCAATATAGACTCAGTTTAGTTTTAGTTTTTCTTGAAGGTTTTAGTTTTTTTAGTAACAATATTTTTCACTGCTTTTTTAATTTTAGTTTACTATAATAACCCTGCAACAGACATGTTACATGATGGTGTGTTATGTACTGTATATGACCAAGCTCATCTACACACGCACACACACACACCCACACACAAGCACAGACACACAAACATGCGCGCACACACACACACACACACACACACACTGCTTACCTCTAAACGCATGCCAAATTGTCAGCATCTTGAGGGAGACATTATACGGATACAGTAGAGAACACTTCCATGTGAGCATCTCCAGTCCAGTGTGTGTGTATGTGTGTGTGTGTGTCATATGTGCACTCTATATGTGCACGTTTGTGAGCAGTCATGTAGCTGCGATGGTCTCTATGATGACCTGGACAGAAGGAAGGATGTATTAGATATCATTATGCTTTTCTTGTTTTGGTCTAACCCTTCCTGTGTGTCTCAGTGTATCCTGTATACAGTTGGTTCACACACTCTCTGCCCACTGTAACACCCAGCAGATTTACTGGTTCCCATGGACTTTGGAGAAAACTGAGGAGCACGTGTTCAGTCGCAAGTTGCAATCCTTTGTTGAGGCCTTTCCTGAAAATGGTCCGACCCGTGTAGAAAGTAAACATATTTCAAAGAGTTATGAAAACAGTGTGGGTGTATTGACAGCTGTGTATAAAGTGACAGATTACAGTCAGGTTAAATCAATTTGACAAGGTTGTACTGCATTTCCAAATGTGGACATGGTTTCTATTTAAAGGTTTCTATTCACACACGGCCACACAGTCCTGTTTGTTTCTAAATGAAAAACCTGTTATCCTCTCAATATCAAACCTAGAAATCTACCATCCCAGGTACGTCCAGCTGGGAGGAGGCGTTGGGGAAGACCCAGGATTAGGTGGAGGGACATGGAGCCTATCTCCAACCTGGCCTCTGGATCCCCCAGTCAGAGCTGGTTGATGTGGCTCGGGAAAGGGAAGTTTGGTGTCCCCTGTTGGAGCTGCTGCCCCAGATAAGACGACTAGATGGATGGACTAATTTATACTTATATTTATGATAGGCAGGTCATTTTCTCCATGATTTTTGTATCTATACATTTTAATTTCTTCTTTGTTATATCCATACAAGTAATTGTAACATAGGTGAGACACCACATATGTCATCTTTCCCGCTACCAATCCACACTCCGTACGGGGACTTGAACTACTAACCCTCTGGTTCCCAACCCAACTCCCTATAGACTGAGCTACTGTGTTTCTTTTGTTTTGTAAAGATTATTTTTGAGGGCCTTTATTTTCACAGGACAGCTGAAGACATGAAAGGGGAGAGAGAGGGGGAATGACATTCAGCAAAGGGGCACAGGTTAGACTTGAACCTGCTAAACCTCTATATATGTGTGCCCGCTCTACCAACTGAGCCACAGTCTGTATGTTTCTATTCTACATTTTCATCATTGTGGCATCAAAATGGTTTCTTGCTTCTGTCTTCACCTGTTAACATTTTGCCCTTTTATTGCGTTGAGGAGAGAAACTGAAACCTTGCACCTGTTGATATTTAATCTGGAGGACTGAATGTATGCATGAGAAATATAATAAGAAAAAAGCCTCCTTAACAAATACCATGTTTGAAATGCTCGTGGTAACATCACACTAGAAGATAAGTCAGTGGTATTTTTACATGCCCTAAAAAGTAAGCATATAAGATGATTCAGATGTTGCAGTGAATCACATATGAGCATGCTCAGCTTATACAGAGTCAAAGTATGATGGATATGTTTCTGTTTTATGAGACAGATATCAAATGAAGGAGGCTGAGTCACATCCAGTGCATAGGAAAGCTTTGGCCTTCATATAGTGTACAAATAGTCTCGCATTAGCAGACCTTCCTCCACAACTTAGTGCAGGAGGGTCTGGCTAGTCCACACAGCATTCCAGCACGGGGAAAAACATGCTTAGGTTTATCAGCATTTCTTTAAACAAAATCACAATCGTCTTGACTTGTTTTGGTGGAACATGTGTACAATCAGAAGTAGTTTTAGTCCTCAACAGAAAACTCAGATTGAACAGATGGTCTAGCTAGCTGTCTGGATTTACCCTGCAGAGATCTGAGGACCAGGTAACCATAGTCCTCAGATTGGACAGATAGTCTAGCTAGCTGTCTGGATTTACCCTGCAGAGATCTGAGGAGCAGTTAACCATAGTCCTCAGAAATCAGCCGCAGGTTAGAGTGCCAACACAAAGAAAGAAGAAGATAATGAAAGAAAAGACCTAAACAATCCTGGAAGTGGAAGGTCGTGGACATAGAATAGTGTACAAATGACTTCAAGGGTTGTTGTCACAAAGGGTCACAACTCACACCAAATCCATTGTCTTCACTGATGTAATCTTCATGAATATTAACGTAATTTTTTTCCTTATTCTAGCAGATCACTGACGTCATAATCTTTCCATCTATTTTATTTACCATTACATCATATGTGTTTTTGTGAAACCTTACAGTCAGTTAAAGGTACACTAGTCTTCAAAAGTTTGGGAGTTTAAAAACAATAATTAATAACTGACATGAACATTTTGCCAATACTTTTTTTACAAACCATGGGAAAAGCATAGATCTAGTTCTTCTTCTTGTTTAGAACTCAGGTCATATCGCAATGGATTTTGGAATGCAAGCAGGTTCAAGCTCTATGTTGTGCTGGACTTGGACCAATGTCCCTGGGCGGGGTCCGGGGTCAGGGGTCAGCTGACTGTGAAATCTGCTGACTAGAAATATCTTTGACTTGAGCAACTGACGTTGCCTACTGAAAGCAGATGCGAGCAGTGTGCAGCAGCATTGGGAACTTCTGTCAGTGAGTTGCATCATCAGCTTAAAGTTGTTAGCAAAAAAAAAAGAGCTAACGAGGACTTTTTGTTTTGTTTTGTCCAAAGAGGAACTAAAACTGGCAGGGACCGTTGCTTCTGCAGCATTTCATCATAATTGAATAAAGCAAAAAATAAAGCATGAAACAATTGTATGATATGACATACAAACATACAGGCAAACAAGTACACTCTCAAAGTTTTGTTGTTAAAAGAAATCAAAAGAAGTAGCTGGTGATCCTATTCACAGCTCAGTATCCTACACTGTCAGAAATAGGGGTACAGTAGGAGTCTGTCCCCCAAGGTACAATCTATAATAACATACCCCATAGGGCTTATTATTGGACCTCAGGGTACATATATGTACCTTTTTGAGGGTCAAAAAGTACTATGTACCGTTTCTTTTAAAAGTTAAGGTACAATATCAAGAGACAGCCTCTGCTAAGCCAATTTGTTTTGTAAAAGTTGTTGTTTAATGGTTTTATTGATACCTTTATTATTTAAGGTAGATTTTAAATTATCACTATATTTGAGTAGCCTTGAAATAAAGGAAATAAAAGTTTTGTAAGTCAATTTGCTGAAATGAAATCATTGTAATGCAATTATAATGAAATTCCGATATCTTGATGACGTAAATGAAAAACATCACACATAAACACACAAATGGCTGATTCTCACTGTTATAGTGTGTTTCATCTGAAACATTTTTGCATTGCATGGCTTACTGTTCAGAATTCGTATGATAGCCTACGATATTACGCCAACTGTTTCAATTGAGTTTAGCCAACAAAGGTTTACTATCAAGTGCCCCGACAAGTGAAGGCATCAAAACGGAAATAAGATTAGGAAAATGATTGTGATTTGGGTTAGAAGAGCGCTCTGCTGTGTTTTAGGTGCCACCCATGCACCCTGCCCTCCCCATGCAGATCTTCACACAGTCTATGTGATGCATACAGCAATAACTACGTGGAATACATACAAATTACACTGCAGTACTTTTCATAGATGTATGAATGGTTCATGAGAACAGCCTGAAAATTGAATTGAATTCAACACACTTTAAAAAACATCTCCTCACTATCTGCTAGCTGCCTGTCCCCTGAACACACTGTAAAACACGTTGTGTTGAACTTTATTAAGTCATGAACGCGCATTGTGGACGTAGCGTACGTGCTAACGCTGCTGCGGTGATGACTCAACCAACTCCTTTTGGTTAATTTTATTTTTGAAAACAAAAAAAATTTAAAATGATAAAACCATCACTTTTACAAATCACTGTCACGAAAATAAAAGTGATTGGTAATCTGACGCCACTATGGTTAAGGTCTGGTTAGGTTAGGGAACAAACTGGACACTAACTGATAAAACTGTATTCCCTAGTATTGGATGAAAAAAGTGTCTTTACAGGAAACCTCCTTGGGAAAATACCCTATCAGGAAATCACTCAACTGTGAAATAGAGCATCACTGTTGCATTTCCCAACATAAAAGGTCTAGATTCTGTCAAAGCCCTTTCTACACCGCCTGGAATAAAAATATGCTCAGCCTCTGTAGAAAAACCTAAGCCTATAACTGTGTACATTTTAACTTGTAGATCTGCTGCTGACAAAATGATACAGTGCAGTATTAACACACATCAAGACACATTAAGGCAGTGTGGTTATGAATCTACAGTTATATGAAATAAATGAAAGTGTACTGGTGTAATATATTTTGATGTCATTCATTTGATCTCATCTTACTTTCTCTCTCCTTGTTCTTTCTCTTTTGGTCAAGCTTTTCTCTCCCTCGTTTCCCGAGTCACTTCCTCTCTGTGTGCTGAGTAAGTCCCTGTGTCTGTCAAGTGTCAGGCCTGACAAAATGAAGAGATGCACGGAGGATGGAGAATGGAGGAGAGAGGAGAAGACAAAGACTGGAAAGCTCAAGAAAAGGAGTGTAGGAGGTTGCCATAGAAGAGGGGAGATAAAGGGGGGAGAGGAGTACAGGAGAGACCCCAATTTTTATTACCCTACTGCATCCCCCACCACCACCCCCTACCCCCGCCTCCTCTGCATGGCAGAGCAGAATGTAGGTCTGCGTTCGCCTACAGCCATCAGCAACAATCAGTTCTGCCCCAGTTACTGACGCATCTCACAGACTAGACACACACATCTCTCGCCGAAATACACACGCAGATGCACATAGAAACAGACACACTTCCAATATGCTTGCAGAAATACACACACATACAGAGCAGTCACAGAAGAACACACACACACACGCTGGCGTACAGAGGCATGATCTGCAACACGTCTGCACAGACATATGCAGCGTTTGAAGCTGATCATGTCTCCCGCTTTAACATAGAGAGGGCATTTGGAGTTTGATGTTTCTAATTAAAATATTGCTATTATTGTGCATTTATTAGCATGCGTTACAGACACACACACGCCCCCGCACACACATAGATGGTTAAGCTTAGCTTGCTGAATTAAACTGCATAAATGTGAAGAATGTGGATTCATGTTTTAGTGAGTTCACAGAATTTGAGTGGTGAATTTAAAAAAATCTGATTCAGATATGAATACGTTTAGGTTCCAGCTGACGTACAGCTGAAGCCTATTTAAATTGTACCCCTCTATGTCTAGTTGCCATAAAGAAAAAACCATACACTTATGATACAGAAAGGATCATGAAAATAAAAACTCTTCCAGTCTGTTACTAGTTACATCAGAGAGGGCTGTGCACACTGACTATCTGGCATATTACCAGTCTAACCTTTGTGTGCAATTACACACCAGCCTCATAAAGTGTCATTTCAATATCAGCATATCGGTATGAAAGACATGAACACAAACAGACCCACAACAGCTGGGGGAAATCTGCTTCTTTAGACACTGTTTGTTAAGTCTAGTCCTCCCCCAAACAAAACAACCCTATGGGTCGATTGGGCAAGCAGTTCATATTCACATCTCGTAGGAGTGGTATTCGAGGAAGTAACATGATCAAATATGTAGGACTGCCAATTTCCGCGTAAAACCAAAACTTAATTGTCACTTAATTTGAAATTAAGTTTTTTCTGTGACGCAATGATGGCTGTGACGTCCCGTTATCCTGGTGTTTTATTAACCTCAACTAAGTCTTGTTTGTCTCCCTTTATAGAACACTCCATATTTGTCTTTTTGGGAGTAATTAGAAATCAACCCATTCTGTCCTTTAGGTATAAGAATGTGTTGCCTGGTTCTGCAGGCATATGATCTTGACATTTCATTGGTCATATTAGAAGACAATGAGTATTGGACTACTGGTGCCATTGGACCCTGAACTCACTGTCATAGTGCCTTGCTTTGACAAGCTTTTGCCTTTGGGTTGCTGAGGATAGGTGGGGCAGCAGCTGACCAGAAGTGGTAAAATGAAGTTATATGTCTCTTTCTACATATTTTTTATTATGTGTAGTATGCCAGCAGGGCGCTGTCCTGGTTTGATGGTCCCTGACCAGTCTCCTTGTGTATGCCTTACCTGTGCTGTCTTTAAGATGATCCAGGTTGTATTGACTTAATGAAAATATGTCTTGTTTTTGCTCTCTTTTGTTTCTATAAGCAGTTGACAAATGAAGGAAATGTATGGGCACAAAAAAACGGGTTGGATGTTTAATATAGATGTGCAAACTGTAAGAGCATTTTGCATACCTGTCTTTATCTAATCATCAAAGGCATTGTTAGCACGTGTTAGTCTCGCTTTGCCAGACCTTCCGCCACAGTGCAGCGAAGGAGGGTCTGGCTCAGGATGGGAGAAAAACGTGCTCAGGTTAATGGCATTTCAAAATTTTGGTAAGATTTTGCGAATAGATGCTTTCAGTGTTCTTTTTTTGTACTTTTTGTGCTTATTTTTCTATATTTTTATATTTTGTGTTGACACTGTAAAAGGGTTGCTTCAATCTCATTGCACAAGTACTGCACTTGTGTATAATGACAACAAAGGCTTTCTATTCATTATTCTATTCTTTAAGCCAGTCACAATAGTCTTGTGTGGTGCTAAGCGCCAGAGAGAGCAACGGTGCCTCTGCTAAATAGCATCGGGAAGGAACTTGTTTTGGTGGAACGTGTACATTTGAAACTTGTTTCAGTCATACAGAAAACTCAGATTGGACATAGTCTAGCTACAAATAACTCAAAACTCAGATTGGACATAGTCTAGCTACAAATAACTCAAAACTCAGATTGGACATAGTCTAGCTACAAATAACTCAAAACTCAGATTGGACAGATAGTCTAGCTAGCTGTCTGGATTTACCCTGCAGAGATCTGAGGACCAGATAACCATAGTCCTCAGAAATCCATCAGACTTTAAAATTCCATCTCAAAGAAAGCGGAAGGAGACATCCGCCAGAATTTCTTCCGGCACCGGAGCAATCCCAGAAGTGGAACGTTGTGTCTGTCGCTGCTTAACAACACAACTCTTGAATGGTTGACGGGTGGGAAGATTTTGCGACGCAGCTACAGGAAGTGCAATGAATGAAAAAACAGAGCGTGTTTCCAGTAATGTTGCCATGTTGTTCATTAACACATTTTTTCTTCGAGATTAGAGAAAAAAGCATTGATGCTAGCAGAAGTGATCAACCTGCCAGTCTAGTGGTTCCACCCAGCCCCAGCTCAGAGGGGAAATACTTTATCTTTGACAGACTTTAATTTAATTGACTTTTGCCACAATGTACTTGACTGTGTGCTTGTCTCTGTTGATGCTCCAGGCATCTAAAAGCAGTGTGTTAGTTCTGTTATTGTGTTTGTCTAACTCTCCACATGACATGCCCCTTAGGCACAAGAGCCAGCTATCCATGAAGTCCATTCATGACATTAAAAGTAACACGGGCTAGGGCAGTCTCTCGTGGGGTTGCAGTTCTTCTATTAATTCACAAACCAGGAAATGAACCCGCCACCGCTTCCAGGTCAGTTCTTGGACACGGGCAAGTGCTACATGTGGTCCCCCTTAAACTTCTAACCTTGCCCTTCACTTGAAAGGAAAATACAGTACACAATGCATTTTATTGTCCACTTGAGACAAATATCCTTCAGCTACATGTAGTGTTGGCTGCACTAACATGCTGAGGGCAGAAAAACATTCTGACTGCACTTCCACTACATTAGTTATTTGTACTAAAACACCCATCATCTGCCTTGTCCTTCCTGAAACCCAACACAATTAGGCTTACTACGTAGCTGTGTTCTCTAAATATAGAAGAAATAAAAAATGATAATCTGTGCTTATATGACACACTTGTTCCACAAACATCCTGAGCTGTGATTAAATGTCCTCACTGTTTGAATTTCTGTAAATAAATCATTGTGAAGGGAGTCATCATGATGCCCATCTGGGCTGCTTTCTGTATGTCCCATGAGACGCTCTGTGTTTTTGTTTCATTACTTCCTGCCAATATAATCTCACACAAATGACCTCCAGTTCACATATATTATCTACAAAACACATATTTTATAACATGCAGTACATAAAGTGGCCTGTGTTGTATTTTGTAAAAGAATTATGAATATGTTTGTATGTCTAATGAGGATGAAAAGGATGAAACAGCTATTTTACATGTATTTAGTTAATGGGGTCACTGGGTGAATTAGGTCCCTTCCTTTTTGTGCATGACATTCATTTTTGTACTGTACAAGTAAATATGAATTTCCCACGACGTGATGCTATTATTCTGGGTTCAGTTGACACGTAACCCTGGCAAATACAGACAAATAACTGTGATTATTTATCAAAAAGCATTGAGGAAAACAATTAAGATTCTTTGAATAACATAATTCTATACTTTCTATACAATATTTAACAAATTACATGTACTCATTGGTTTCAGTAACTACACAGCTCTTAGTAAGCTCCAACTGATATTGTATAGACCTCAACAGTCCGGCCCCTCCTCCGAGAATATTAGTATAAAAAGAGTTGTAGACCATGCCTTAGACTAACCAGCTACAACGTGACTCAAACAGAAAAAACAAACAGAAAATCCAAAAAAGAGTCAAGTATAAGACTGTTTGGATATTTTCATTTCTGAGCAAAGAAACTACTCATCCCATAAACCACCACGCACCACTGTACAGTTAATAGGAGTTCTTTCAGTAGCAATCATGTAAATAATAGTGTTTTGGTGTTTTGGTATTGTGTATTGAATTTTATAGCAAAGGCTCTAATGGACTTTTGTGGGGTTTAGGGCATCACTGTAGGATTGTGGGTAATGAAGTACTCATCCAAGACATCGCGAATGAGACATTTATCTCGAAACAAGGTTGGTGCCCCATGAACTTTTAGCATCTTAATGAGCATATACAATCTCTCAGTCATGTTGTAGCTGGTTTTAAGTCTACCATCGATGGTTATGATTTTATGGTTTATACTCCAATTGTCAATGGAGAAATTGTATTGTATTCCACTTACTTCCGGAAGCGGCTGTGGGTGAGACTGTTGAGGTCTATAATGATGAATCTAGGGGTAAGACTTTCACTGACTGACATTCAAAGTGTAAAACCACAGAGGTCAGTTGGAGAAGGCACATAACCTGTGAGAAAAAAGGACAACAGCAATGTCACAACATCAATGTGTTTAATTCCAATCGGAAAGATGTGACTGCAATCAGAAACACAGCAGCGAGATGTATCAGCTGATACCTGTCATCAGTCTCTGATATATGCTTTACCCACACATCAAACTCTCAGCAGGCCGTTTCACATTTCTCCAACGCCAGGGCCTCAACGTTAACACCCATTCTGAGGAGGGGAGATTATTGAATGGCAACACATTCTGTTTAAAATATAGGCAAACGTGAACACATGTAGTTGGATTTAATTTTGGATTACAGTCCTGGTGGTGAGGCTAACTAGGGAGGAGGAGGAGAAAGAGGAGGAGGAGGAGGACATTTACATCAGGACAACAGGAGAGAGGATCTGCTCTCATTAAATTTTCACTTTCATTTGTAGTAAATTATTTAAAAGCCATGTTGCACTGCGTCTCTGATACAGCAAGGCCTTGTATTCAAAGGACACTCAAACACCCACAAACGAAAAGACACACAAATATGCACAATCCTAGTAGCACATGTATGTACAATATTCATAAATTCAGATGATTGTGCATGCATACACACGCTGCTATGAATACAGACATACAAGCACTCTCCCAGGGGAGCTGATTAGGGTAAGATTTGTCAGGCAACCTGCCCTCCCACCCACATATGTGCTATGCATGCACACACACACACACACACACGCACACACACACAGTCTTGTCTCACTATCTTTATGTGGACCAGTCATTGACATAATGCATTCCCTAGCCCCTTACCCTAACCTTAACCATCAAACCTAAATGCCTAACCCTAACCCTAACCCTAACCATAACCTAATTCTAACCCTGATCCTAAAACCAAGTCTTAACCCTCAAACAGCCCTTAACGTTATGGGGACCAGCATTTTGTCCCCACAAAGCTGTCAGGACCCCATAAGTATACTGTATTTCCAGTTTTTGGTCCCCACAAATGTAGTAAAACCTGGTACACACACACACACACACACACACACACACACATACACACACACATAATCGCCGGCTCTTTTTTATATTGATCACCCAAATATGCACACACACAGTCCTCCCTGGACTTAAATAACATGGTATTCTTTTGTATTAACCCCTTGTTGAAACCCAAGAACTATACTGGAATAGAGTCCTGCCTGTCACGAAGAAAACAGACATTTATGTAATGTATGTGTGGCAATTTCCTTGTAAGGCACAGAAAAACATATTGCACAGATTTAGCGTTACAGTATTCCATTCTACAGCTTGAGTTCTGATCAACACCCATGTTTAAAAGGCACCTTACCTGCACATTTCTTCACTAGTGGCTCTACATTTCAGAAAGTTGACTTGTTCTTGAATCTGTTCAGGATGTACACTTTTGTTTCTGATTTTAGACCATTATACAAATCTATACTGCATTTAAATGTGATAAAGGCTGCATACATACATACTGTACTAATTTACTGAACCCAAAACCTTCCACCTCTGACTGTAGAAAGCATTTATGACTTGTGGAAAGCACATCTTAACATGGCTTTTAATTTCAGATATTTCCTAGTCATAGTAGGAAATTAATGCTATTAGTCACAGAAGTGACTAATAGCATTAATAACTACTGCATTAAATTTACTGTAGCCACTTCCAGGGCCCTGGTGGGGGTATGCTGGGCATGCTGGCCTACTGGGGGACACTTTCATGTTATTAGTTTAACCCACGAGTTCCCAGTCAGGACAAGATAAAATAACTGTCCTTTATTTGTATGTGAATATGGCTGCTGTTCTGATTCTATAAAGAATCACCTGGCATTTTCTCTGAATAATAGCTTATAATTGACACATTTTGCAAATTTCATAAATATTCTGGGATTGCTGGCAATGAGCTCCCTGAGAGCAAACTGGTGCATTTTTACATCAAATTTCACGAGGTAACAAAAGGTAGCAAAAGCCCAAAACATCTTCTTTGTCTCAGACACATTGTGAAGCAGTGATGTCTGCTGCTTGGCCCAGATACATCACACTGTCTGGATACAGCATAGCAACAAGGCATCTGATCAAAGAGTATAGAAGAGAGGAAAGAAAAGAGGGAAACAGAATAAGGATTGTAGAAACACAGACAGAGAAAAGTACTCGAAAAGAAAAACAAGAAGAGTCGCAGAGGGAAATAGGAAGGAGATTAGTAGATGTAGCAGAATGTTTGAAAGAGCAGTGAAAGAAAGAGAACGATGGAGGTCATTGGACGATGTAAGATGATGATGCAGGAGGAGTTCTTCTGCAGGAAACCAGCAGACCTGGAGAAGAACAATATCAGGGCAGCGTTCTTTTGTCTTATCTCAGTTTAAAGGGGAATTCCGATCGATTTCAACATGTAGCTCTGTTTTTTTTTTTTTTTTTTAAATGTGTAGTGCTGTCAGTAGCGAGACAAATGAAAACAATTGGTGCAGTCTACACTGAGTTAGCCTCCTGTTAGAGTTAGCACCCGACAGGTTTAAAGAGGGCAAGTGCACGTGCAAGTGGCACGGTAACTGGCCAATGAAACATGATCATTATAGCATTTCAAGCGGGCTCTAAATCTCACACAACAAAGCCACACAGCCAACAGACTGGACGTAGTGCTCCACATAACAAATTATTGCATACCTATTGTGACATTTTCAATATAATATTGCGCAACGTGATATTACAATAATGATTTTAAGTTGATATATCATGCCAGCCCTAACAGAGGGTCATTTAATTTTCTCTTGCTGGTGGTTTTCTTTTGTTGTTCACTTTTTGCAGGCTTGGCCCAAGAGTCCATCCTTTGAGGATCTACTCTGACTATAGTTCCCACTGAATGGGATGTTTCACAGTGGATACACTGCCTGGAGGGAGATGAGTAAAATTGTCCATATACTGTTGGTGGCACAACTCTGTCCAGACATCATCCTCCATCCATGGCATCAGGACAGTCAAAACCAGCGAGCTACTTGATATTTACTGTGGTGGAGGCTGGCAAGAGGACATGTTCTGCTCTTTGGAAGGGCTTTCAAAAACATCTCAGAGCCAGTGCAGATTTCAGATCAGAGTCTGCTGTAATCATACATGAAGAGCATGCAGTGATGTAGTCTACGTGATACGCTCCTTAATTGTGTAAATACTGTATCATAAACATTCCTTTAACTATATAAATACCGTACATATCCACACTCCTTATAGTTCTTTATTTATATTTATACTCTGATATTTACATACTTCATGCGAATTTCCCTTCGGGGAGCAGTATTTCTGATTCTGATTCTGATATTTTGAATGATCATCTGTTTTTTTTTCTTCGCATAGGCTAACTAAAGAGATTTCTTTTGACGCTCAAATATTTCCTGGGGGAGGACACCCAGACTCCCCCTCTATGATATAGCCCCCCATCCTGGCCCATACATACACATATACAGTACAGTATACCCACTACAATACATTAGACCACACCACTGAGAGCAAGGTATGGGCAGTGCCTGATTTAGCACAATAGGTTTGATGGCTCTGAAGATGCTGGACCCCCCCCATATTTTTTGTCCATTCTTTCTGGACAGCAACTGGAACGTATTTCATTTTAAGCAGATGCCTTTTCATGCCACAGCTAAATACTACCCTCTAGTGGTTAGTTTATGTAAGTACATCAGTATACAGAGTACCAGGGCAGGATGAAACAATATTGTAAAAAAGAGAAAAAAAGGGGAAATTAACGTTTCATTTATTGTTTTTACTGTGAGTGGTTTTGCTATTGAATTTTTTTTTTTATATAGAAACAAGACACAGCCATAAATCTTGGTGGTATAAAATGCATGAAGCAGTAACAGTAGGCTATCAAGAATATTACCTAAGCAAACGTTTTCTTTATGCATTCATCATTGGTGTTATAGTAATAAAACAACTTATTGTAAAAAAACTCTAGGATGTCAAATGCCAGTGTTGGCCACACAACGAAGATAATAATGACAAATATTTCATAATGATGCCAGTTCCTCGTTTACTCTGGGTAAACCATTTAAACACTGGCGAATGTGTCAGGTGCTGGTGGCTCCAGTTAGAATTGCCCAATGAGAAGCCAGTTCACTTCCCAGGCCCGCCTTTGCACGGATACCATTGGTTAAAATGTATTATGTAGTCGCGTTATGGGCGGAGTCTCTGGTGCTACGGTGAGTTTTGTCCAGCGGTTGCATGATACCCAGCACCTGGCCCGGGAGGAAACAAGAGCCGAGCAGCCTACCTTCCTGTCTTTTATCTACGGGTGAGTGAGCCACGGTACAATAGAGCATCTGTAACGGGGTTATAATCCGTTATAACGTCTGTTAACGTTAAATTTAACGTCCATAATCTAAATGTTATGCTGCTTGAGGTGTTCAGGATAGCTATTAACGTCGTTAACTATAGGCTAACAGTTCGAGGTAACTGAGTACATTTAGCGTCGGAGTAGGCACGTGCAAGAGACAACAAGTGCTAAAATGAATTCTTATGGAATACATTAAAAACAGATTGTAAGGGTTCGCTTTTGTTGGTGTTATACAACGGCGGCACCCCACCCCACCCCCCACCCCTTCCGTCCTCACTTATTTCATAAACTGCTGAAAAAAAACATGCTTAACACGGACATAATGGGCATAACAGAGAGGCAACACTGTATTATAGTATAGGCCTACTATGTAGTTATAGTTCCAACTGAGCTGGCATTACCTTTGCTCCAGAAGTGAGTGAGTGTGTGTGTGTGTGTGTGTGTGTGTGTGTGTGTGTGTGTGTGTGTGTGTGTGTGTGCGTGCAAAGGAAAGAGAGAGAGAGAGTTTGCAGTATAAACATAACATTAAGGTTATAATAATTATACATACAATATAATACGGTTTTTATTTCAGTGTATAAGCTAGCTTTCATCAAGCCAACTAACAAACTATTTATTAGTTTAAATATCAACATAAGAGGAAAGGTCAGCTGACAGTGGTGGTGTTATCAGGGTTAGGGTTAATGTGTGTGTGTGTGTTCTTTTTAAACTGTATTCGTGGGGTCCAAAAAACGGGGTTCATTAATGGGGTCCTAACACCTTTGTGGGACCGAAATGCTGGACCCCACAAGTTTTAAGGGCTGTTTGAGGGGTTTAGACTTGGTTTTAGGATTAGGGCTAGGTTTAGGTTATGGTTAGGTTAGGTTAAGGGGCTAGGGAATGCATTATGTCAATGACAGGTCCCCACAAAGATAGTGCCACACAGAGAGAGGGAGGTTTGCAGTCACAGAGAACAACATTTTAATTTCAGTTGAACAACGGTGGCAACAGTGAATCTGGAGCCTGCTGTACAGCTGAACCTCACTCAAGGCCCTGTGTGTTATGTCACATCTTTATGGACGTGAACTTTAATTCCCCCCATTAACTCATTATCTGTTACTATTTGGCTTGTTTTTGCCTTTCATGGCACATTCACTTTGGTTCATTCGTCAAAGGAGTTCACACAAAAAGACAGAATCTGTGAAAAAAAAAGATTGTATGCTGTTCATAGGTGTGTCATTGTGTATTTGGTGTGTGCCACTGCATAATAAAAGATCTGTAGTGGTGTGGAAAGTACAGAAAGTACAGCACGCCGCTGTATAACTGATCTTAACCTGATAACCTTAATCCTTCACCAGAAATGAATGATGCAGTGGCCATGGAGGGCACCAGGAGACGTACCCAGCACCGGGCCAATGGGAAAGCATCTGAACTGGGGGAGCAGCCAGCACCGT
Source organism: Etheostoma perlongum (assembly GCA_026937815.1). Lineage (NCBI taxonomy): Eukaryota > Metazoa > Chordata > Actinopteri > Perciformes > Percidae > Etheostoma > Etheostoma perlongum. Next base: position 34,077,357 of record CM049371.1, read on the forward strand.
GGGGGAGAGCATGGTGAGTTGATGCTAAAGGGCCATTTTGTCATCTAATATACTTTACAAGTGTATCCCAAAGTTAAACTTGCCTTCAAGCAAAGACTCACAAAATAATCTTGTAAAAGAGTAAATTAAGATTGAAGGGAATACATTAGAGTACTGCATACACTTAAAGATCTGACACAGTATCTTTTAACAACATTTTGGAATCACTTGCTGAGTGATCGACTCAGCAGTGCCTTGTGTCTACAGAGGATGCGTTCAGTAGGGCTGCACGGTATGAGGAAAATATCTAATTTCAATTATTTAGACTGATTTTGCGATTGCAATATAATTCACAATATTGAAGGGAATCATCATGTTTGTATCATTATTCTCATTTTCATTGACTAATATTAAATCTTAAAAAAATAAAATGATTATAGTGTGATTTTTGTGACGATCTGTACCAAAAAAGATGTTTTCTGTAGTCTGTTGTAGAGCTCGACCGATATATCGGCGGGCCGATATTATTGGCCGATATCAGGCATTTCCCGATCTATCAGTATCGGCATTTATAATGGCCGATTTTTTTTATTTATTTTTTAAAATGTTCATATATCAGAATCATCTATAATGACAAGTAAATGATTCTGAATAATGAATATTTAAAAATGAAAACTGCCAAATGTTGTCCACCAGAGGGCGCTCTACATCACCCCTGTTTCATGTCTTAAGTTTGTATTTTTATACATTTTATTTATCAAAACTTTAATATATTTTGATGTTCCTCTGTTGTGTCTTTAAGTACTTTAAAAAGCACTACAGAAATGAAATGTATTATTAATAATAGGGGTGTAAGAAATAATTAATACACTTTTCAAAAACGCAATGTTTTCTTTATTTTTTTTAGTTTACATGAATATAAAAAAAAATTCATGTAAGACAGTGGTTCACGTTCATGTTGTGTTTAAACCCCCCACCGCTAGATGGCTATGCTGCGACGCACCACTAGTGTCCCTGCCTAACAGTGCCTAGCTGTGCTGTGTGAAGCTAACAACGTAGCTATGGCTGAACTTTGGCCTTTTTTAGCATATAAAAATTAGCTCATTAAGAACCTGTGAACCACAATCCCAAACTGGCAGTTGGATTTTCTGTGTACTGAATTGTTTACCTAAAGTAAACTACTTTGCCTTGCATGTCTTTTTTTAAATATTAGTTTTTCTAAAATTATACTTTAAGGAATCCCAATATATTGCCTTACGCACAGTATCAAAATATATTGAATCATGACCTGTGGAATAGACATACTGTATTAGCTGTCAAGACATATGCAAGATCTTTTTGTTTTCAAGTCATACATGATAAATAAAAAGAAACTCTCTCTTTCTTGAAGAGGAATTTATTGGCAGCACCAAACTTTTCTTCAAATGTTTTTTTTGGTGTTCTTTCAATGTTGTGGTCATATCTTTCTAACTCTTAATTTGTCTTTCTAATAATATTTGAAACATTAGGACTGACAGATTCAGTGAAAAAATACATAAAATCCCCAATCTCAGCTTGAATGTGCTACCATTTTTAACTGCCCTCATGCTGTATCTACGTGATTCATTCTCAGGGAGGTGGACTGGTTTTCCTTGAGCAGTGTGATTGGCCTCCTATGCTTTGCCCCTTTCATTGTCTTCTACTTTGTGATGGCCTGTGATCAGTACCAGTGCTCCATCAGCCAGCCTCTGTTGGAGTTGTACCAAGGAGAGACCACGCTGCTCTCCATCTGGGCCCGGGCACCCTCCTTCACCTGGTCAGCTGCCAAGATATATGCCATCTGGGTGGCCTTCCAGGTAGGAAATAAAAAGAGTAAAGCTTAAAATGTTTGCGTTTAACCTGTTCACTGTCTTGCCGAACAGGCTTTGCAAATCTTAAATCAAGTTGTGTTGTCCCTTAGGTGTTCCTGTACATGTGTGTTCCTGATGTGACTCATAAGTTTATTCCTGGCTATGTTGGTGGAGTGCAGGATGGAGCACGAACTCCTGCTGGTAATTACCACACAAACCCACAGTCCACCATCCATTTGTTTAAAGGGAAACTTTGTTGATTTCCAACTGGCTCTGCCAATGCATCATCTGGCGAACATTTGCCAGTGGGTGAGCTGGGAGCTCCGGGCGCTGGCGACATGGAGCACAGACTGTTGGATGGAAGGATGGGTGACGCATTTCCACTTCCTCCCACTATATAAAAGTAAAGCCAAAATGATCTTGTAATTTTGGAGCCAACGTCCAGAGTAGCGATCAGACGGTAGGCATAATACACCAGCCCGACCAATCGCCAGTCAATTGCAGCTCAATCATGCCGTTTCACCCTGTTTTGTACCATCAAATAACCATATAAAAAAAATGAACACATGAACAAACATCAGCGTGATCAGAACTACCTAAAATGATCTTCTTTGGGAAAATTTTATTGACATGTAATTGGATTTTTTTAGTTTGGCTAATGTCTGCCAGCATGTAGGAAGTGGGATTTATGACCTATGACTGCAGCCAGCCACCAGGTGGCGATGGAGATGTTTTGGCTCCACTTGGCATGGAGGGTGTCTGGGTGCCGTTCATCAGCATGTACTCCCCGTGCTGCAGCGACACAAAACCGGTTGGAAAACAGCAACATTTTCCTTAAATAAAGAGGCCCATTGTTACACCAATCTAAGATTTTTGTAACAAAACATTTAATTCCCATTTGTAATGCGTACATGACATTCATTATCAAACCAGATAGTATCTTTGAAAGTCCAACTTCCTTGTGTTTTCTCGTCTTTCACTACTGTAGGCCTGATTAACAAGTATGAGGTCAATGGGCTGCAGTGTTGGCTGATCACTCATGCACTGTGGTATGCCAATGCCCAGTATTTCCACTGGTTTTCTCCCACCATCATCTTCGACAACTGGATCCCCCTGATGTGGTGTGCTAACATACTGGGCTACGCTGTGTCCACCTTTGCTTTCATAAAGGCCTACCTTTTCCCCACTAACGCTGAGGACTGGTGAGTACTGATACACACGTTACACAACGACATGTTGTCGGAGCAGATTTCTACAGCTGAAAAGTTGTCTTGGTCTATCAGGCCTTGTAATATCTATTAAAGGTAAACTAGTTATGGGCTTAGGTATTAGTACACAACTGTATCAACTTGTTTTATTTCCACCCTTTTTTATGATTCTGCAGCAAGTTCACAGGGAACATCTTCTACAACTACATGATGGGCATCGAGTTCAACCCACGCATTGGCAAGTGGTTTGACTTCAAGCTTTTTTTCAACGGTCGGCCCGGCATCGTAGCCTGGACTCTTATCAATCTGTCCTACATGGCCAAGCAGCAAGAACTGTACGGCCACATCACCAACTCCATGATCCTGGTCAACGTACTGCAGGTAAGCGGGAAGAAGGGTGTATTTTACACCAATATCTGTAGATGACCTGAGCAAATCTGTGTGCTGATCCTCTGAATGCAGAAGTCTTATAGATATTAGAAACTGACACATATATGAAACTCACCCTTTTTTATCTTAATTATGTCTAACCCTAGAAAGCTGTATATAATGTCATGTTCGTCTCATGTGTTGCCTAACTGTAGATACTTTTGACCTTTGCATCTTTTACCTTAACGTGGAGACCAGGTTGGCAGGGATCCTTCCCCACTCAATTAACATTCATGCTGCAGATAAGAGCAAAGTACAAAGTGCAAGGTCAGAGAAATGTACGGCTAGAGAAGAAGGAATGTGTGACCTGTACAGACCCTTTGCACGTGACGTCACGCTCTTCTTGCGCGAATTATGTACGCCTGACGGACAGCGGAAGAGCTATGCTGTAGACGGACAGCAAGCCAAACGCGTACATGTTCAATCGTGTTTGTGTTCTCATATACACAATCTGCAGAGTAATCCTCACCAACACAAGCATGTCTATGTATGGCTTTTCTATTTTAAATGACTGTGTTAAATGACTGATAATAATAAAAGTATCCTCAACCAGCTAGCTGCTGTGCTAATCAGCTGCTTTTGGCTAACAGGTCAACCCGATGAGGATCACAAATATTGGTTAAATTAAAGATGACATGGCACAGAAAATAGCTTCAAAAAGGCCCAAAAAAAACAAGTTAAATGCGGGTCTGCGGGACCCCGGCTAGCCTACCGGGATAGACCCAGGCTCTTGGTAGGCGGTGTCTGATGGTGCCGGTTGGATGTGTGATGAACAGTGGCAATTATAGTCACAATAAAGATAATGGAACTTTGACTAGAAATAGTAGTTGTAGTAGTTCATGGCGCAGCTGGGCACTGCAGGGCGTAGCAGGGAACTGCAGGGTGTAGCAGGATGTAGCAGGGCACTGCAGTGCATAGCAGTGCGCTACAGGGTGTAGCGACAACAGCAACCATGATTTAGGTGCCACCCTAATCCAGGGAAAACTGCAAGGTGAGAAAACATAAGGACTCCAGGAAATAAACCCCCCAAAGCTAAGTTAGTAAATACAGATTAAGCACATTAACACATCCCCTGACTATAATTATTGAATACTATATTCATAGGTATAGTTAGCAAAAGTACATGCCCTATGGACAGATCATCAGATCATTTAAATATGTATATCGTTGAACTGTTTGCTATGTTAATGGCAGTAGGCTTGTCACTGTAGTCTTTGTTACCGGTGTTACACAGTGTCTGGGAATACACAATCACATGACCTGCCCACCGTCATCTTGTACAGGAACTAACAAGAAATAACACGTAACAAGAAGAAGACTGGGAACTGGACACATCTTTTACAGGGCACTTTTCAAGACTGGTCTTTGTGATCAGGGTAATGAATAAGAGACAGTTACATGCATCATTTGGTGTTATAAGAGCAACTGAACAAATGACAAGATGGTGGAGGAAGACTAAATTCAGAAGGGCGTAGTATTGCAACATGAAGGACGCCAAGTATATGAGCTACAGTATATGCAACATTGGTCATTTTTTATGTGACTGAATCATCAAAAAAACCTATTGAATTGAAGTGAATCAAAGGGAAACTGAAATGGAATTGAATCAGGAGATCAGTATGGATAAACAGCCCTACTAAACATAAATGTTAATCATCAAGTTTAGAGATCTCGTCTCTGAAGGCGCAGTTTGAGTAAAAAGTGATACCACCACAAAAATGGGGTGTTTTGTTTTTTGTTGTAGGGCATTTATGTGTTGGATTTCTTCTGGAATGAGGCATGGTACCTGAAGACCATTGATATCTGCCATGACCACTTTGGATGGTATCTGGGTTGGGGGGACTGTGTCTGGCTGCCGTACCTCTACACACTGCAGGTAACGCACATGCATGTTTACACACACAGTATTAAATACGTCATAAATATGAACTTACATCATAAATGGTCCTTAGCAGCATCATGTGTGAATACCTGTTTTAATAGCTGTGTCGATTTTTAACAGTAGTATAGTCATATATCACAATGCAAAACGTCATTGCTAATATATATTGAAGTTAAATGATCTGTGTCTACATGCCATCCTCTATCAAATATTTGCAATCCACATAATCATTATTGCAACTTTTGCTACCCAATTTAGCTATCCAATTTATTTTTCATGTGTTTGATTATATATATTCATATATATAAATATAAAGAATAGAATGTTTGAGTGTATTTAGTCCATGCACAGTCTGGCAGGGACATTCAAATATTAGGTTCATTTCAGCAGTGAATGTAAATAAATGTGTTTTGGCTGTCCAGGGTCTGTACCTGGTGTACCAGCCAGTCCAGCTCTCCAACGCCCACGCCCTGGCTGTCCTGTTGCTCGGCCTGGTCGGGTATTACATCTTCCGCTCCACCAACCACCAGAAGGACCTGTTCCGGCGCACCGAGGGCTCCTGCTCCATCTGGGGCCGGAAGCCGGCGTACATCGAGTGCTCGTACCACTCCGCAGACGGGGGGCGTTCATCGCAGCAAGCTCATGACCTCAGGTTTCTGGGGAGTGGCCCGCCACTTCAACTACACCGGCGACCTAATGGGTTCGCTGGCCTACTGCGCCGCCTGTGGCTTTGGCCACGTACTCCCATACTTCTACATAGTTTACATGACCATCCTGCTGGTCCACCGCTGTGTGCGCGATGAACACCGCTGCGGGCAGCAAGTACGGAAAGGACTGGAAGCGCTACACAGACGCTGTGCCTTACCGACTTATTCCTAGTGTGTTTTAGAGAGGCGGAAAGCAGCGGGAGGAGGGAGATAGAGAAGTAGGGTGGGGGCTAAGATTAAGGTAGATACAGAAATTGACAAACTAGAATGGGGTAGCAAGATAACCATGGAGGGGGGGTGTTATACAGAACAAAAATACATCCCACTAAAAACATTTTAACACTACGGCTCATACATTGTGAAATGAATATGCATGTCTAATACATGTGTAGCCAGCTATCCACATGTATATGCAGACACTATATGTCACTACCTCGTTAAAAGCAGTTCTCAACAATGCTGTGACATTCCCATAATGCAGTTTGATAAACATGATAATTTGATGTTTTATATCATTGTAATTGTAACACCTCTTCCGACAAAACAAATAATTTGATGATGTCACTAAGCACAGGTCGCCTATGATGGGGGCTTTTCATAATCCTTGGCATTTTTAGACTACATAAGTAATTATGAATGAAAAAAACTGATATATTTAATGATCAATATTGACTATAATATTTTGTTGCCACTGGCTTAATGGACCAAATGTGATTGTCGGCTCCACTGACAAGACCCATAAAAAGTTATGTTCTCTATGTTTAAAGGTTGTCTGAGTGCTTCGATGTATTCACTGTCATTTTCAGATCCAACTGCTGGGGAACGTTTGTTAGGTTGGGTTATTGCTTGTTTCCTTGTTTCCTTGTTCCTTGTTTTTATTTCCTCAAGCCAGCACTGCCTTTCGTAGCGAGATAAAGTAACAAAACACACTTTAACGTCTCTTATGACTAATCTCTCTATGTCTTGTCTGTTGGAAATGTTCACCGATTCATTCTTGAATTTCTATGCGATAGTTCAGAATGGTCAAAAGGTTAAACTTGAGATTTTGCTATGAATTATTAAAGGACCTATGGCATCTTCACTTTATGAGGTTTTTTAACACCCCCACCCTCCACCTTGCCCCCCCCCCTTTCTCCTCCTCAAAAGCTACAGACTCAGATATGGCACATCCTAAGGAAAGCTTATTGTGGGACTGGCTCTAGGGGCTTCAGATACAGTATTAGGGGACCACTAAGGTCTATATAAAAGAGACTTCAGATACAGTATTAGGGGACCACTAAGGTTATATAAAAGAGACTTCAGATACAGTATTAGGGGACCACTGAGGTCTATATAAAAGAGACTTCTGATACAGTATTAGGGGACCACTAAGGTCTATATAAAAGAGACTTCAGATACAGTATTAGGGGACCACTAAGGTCTATATAAAAGAGACTTCAGATACAGTATTAGGGGACCACTGAGGTCTATATAAAAGAGACTTCTGATACAGTATTAGGGGACCACTAAGGTCTATATAAAAGAGACTTCAGATACAGTATTAGGGGACCACTAAGGTCTATATAAAAGAGACTTCAGATACAGTATTAGGGGACCACTAAGGTCTATATAAAAGAGACTTCAGATACAGTATTAGGGACCACTAAGGTCTATATAAAAGAGACTTCAGATACAGTATTAGGGGACCACTAAGGTCTATATAAAAGAGACTTCAGATACAGTATTAGGGACCACTAAGGTCTATATAAAAGAGACTTCAGATACAGTATTAGGGACCACTAAGGTCTATATAAAAGAGACTTCAGATACAGTATTAGGGACCACTAAGGTCTATATAAAAGAGACTTCAGATACAGTATTAGGGACCACTAAGGTCTATATAAAAGAGACTTCAGATACAGTATTATGGGACCACTAAGGTCTATGTAAAAGCATCCAAAGAGCACCATGTCATGAGACCTTTAAAATACTTTAGGACATCCTGAATCAATCCAGCCATATAAAAAAACTAGACATGTTTGTGAATGTGAAGGTCAAAGTAGCTAATGGGACAGTATATAATCGGATTGAAAGAGCACACTGCCTGTATGGAAAGCGGATGTTATTCTTAACGTTCAACACTGGGGGGCAGCAGATGACAGTTAATCCCAGAGATTTATATTTGTATACAGCTCTGCATTGTTGGAGTTTGTTTTTTTACATTGTTTACATAAAAGCATAAATTACAAACAATCACTCAAGATATCACATATGCAGTCCTGTATCATTAGCCTATTTTAAAAAGGAAACAAACAAAACATAAAATCATAGCTCCCTCACTGTCCATTCAAAGCTTTATCCCAAAAGCACTTTGTCATTTACCCAATCCAGACCCAAACCACTGCATTATTCTCTGAATCACTCTTTTTTTTTATGTGGAAACAGGTACTGTGTTAACATCATCATTTAGTTAGAGTCTGCACAAACTCATCCACAAACCCTCAGTGGATACTACATATCAAAATTGCAAAACATGTAGCAACCACATGCGGGAATAACAGCGTCCTTAATTTGATTTGCATCATTTGAACAGCTAGAGGTCTTCCTCACAATAGTCTTTATTGACAACCTTTTTAATTTCCGGGATTACTCAGGAAATTCCCCCGGATGTCTGTCGCTTTCCACTGAGGACTATGGTTACCTGGTCCTCAGATCTCTGCAGGGTAAATCCAGACAGCTAGCTAGACCATCTGTCCAATCGGAGTCTTCTGTTAACGACTAAAATTACTTTTGAACGTACACATGCTCCACCAAAACAAGTTCCTTCCCGGGGCTTTTTTGCAGAGGCACCGTGGCGCCGTCCGGTGCTTAGCACTGCCCGAGTGTGACTGGTTTAAAGAAATGCCGATAAACCACAGCACTGGAATGTATGTAGAGCACAGAGGATTCCTCATTGGTGGATGTTTAAAAAGAAAACGTGGTAAATAAGAGAGGACAATGGTGATTGTTGGTCTAAAGCTATACAGCCTACTTTCATATCACATCCACAATTCATTTTTTAAGGTGGATCATTATAAGCGAAGATGTTGATGATTTGACAGCTTTTTCTCAAGTGTTTTAGCAATCCGTCGCACCAGGCGGCCAGTTATGCCATGTAAGCACCAGCCTGCTCCCTGAACCTCACCATCGGCGGGTCTCCTGTCACTGTAATGATACAAGTTATGAATGTAAATCAGTTATGATAATGGAAGAGTCATTGATTCCCTCTTTCCTTTGTTCAAAGCTAATGCAATATACCCCAGATTCATTGCATTGTGTTACATGAAACCAAATCACTGTTCATTCTCCTACCAGGTTAATTGATTCTCAAATTATCCCTGAAATCGAGGATGTGTTGCGGAATATTCAAGGGGGTCCGCCATGTGATGGCTGGGTTCACTCATAACTGAGTTGACAAATAGCTTTCTGTGAAAGAGGTGGAAATCTGAAGAAAGGGATAATCTTTTTGTGACGACACTAAAAGCTTGAATATTGAATTTGCGAGTTGGGATCATGCACCCTCCATATAAATGTCCAGGGTACACAATAACCATATTGTCGAAGGGCCTTTTTGCAGCTGCGCATTCATCTGCAATAAGGATGAAGGCAGGTGGGGGTCAGGGAGAAAGAAATGGCTGTAGCAGAGTAGGGAGTTTGAGAGAATGGAAGAGAGGATAAGAGGCAAAGAGAAAGTGAGTAGAGTAGTGGAATGCCATATACAGAAAGCACAATGGGATACTTGGATTTGGTGCCACTCCTCAGCCAAAGTTGGCTTGATTTCCCGAGAGGCCAAATTAGTTTTTATTGGAAGTTTGGGGGATAAGAGACTTGTGGGTGAGAGTTGTAAGTTGGGAGGAAAGGGGCACCACAGAGGGAGGCAAGTACATGATTTGTCAGCAAACTGCGGGCACCGGCGATTCGCCTGTACCATAAAATACAGCAAACCTCTAAAGAGCATTCCAGGGCTTTAGAGGTAGACCTAATAATCACACTGCGGTGGGCGAGGTTAGATAGACTGGCTGCGTGTAGTTGGTGGCAAAGGAGCAATTCTAGCCGTCATAATGTTGATCTCTTGTGCTCAGGTTTGATGGTTACATTTATTGCAAGTTTTGTTATTTCATTTCTTCTACTTTTATTTCAACATCTTATAGCAACAAAAGCAGTCACTCAAGTTTTTGACACGTTAGTGGCCTGGGATAGGCCTAGGGATGGTGATGTCCACGACTTTGGTCACACTAAAATATCTCTATACCTGTGAGTATATATAACTGTTTGATGGATTACCATGATATTTTTTTGTATTGTCATTACAAACTGTCATGGCTGTAGACATTCAAGCATTCGAGACCCAGACGTAGTGTCCCACACTGACTTTGGTGAGACCTTTTCCTTTGTGGTTTGGAGTGAGATGTTTCCACATTGAATGGATTGCCATGACATTACACATGTGACCATTAGAACATTTTTAACTTTTTAAATAGCACCGTAATAGCAATATTTTTTTTTTTTTGGGGGGGACAGTAGGGAGTTGGGTTGAGAACCAGAGGGTTGCTGGTTCAAGTCCCCATATGGACAAAAGTATGGTGGTGGACTGGTATCTGGAGAGGTGCCAGTTCACCTCCTGGGCACTGCCAATGTGCTCTTGAGCAAGGCACCGAACTGCCAACTTCTCAGGGCGCCTTTCCATGGGAAGCCCCACCCCCCCCCAAATCTCTCCATTTGTGCATGTATAGGTACTGAGCATGTGTGTGTAGTTCAGGCCCGTGTGTAATGTGTGTAATAACAACAGTGTTAACTGTAATTTCCCCTTGTGGGATTAATAAAGTATACATTTTTTACATTATTACTATACTCGTTTTTGACTGAACACCTGCAAAATCAATGACATTCATTAGCGTCAGCTCTACTTGGTGCCAATTAGAGAACGTTAGCATGCAAACGGCTTAATTAAGAAGTCGGTAGTCTATATTTTAACATGCTGTTCGGTTTCTATGTTGGCTTTTATGGTGGTCCGATGCAACGTAATTTCGTTCTACACTGCATTTCCCAAAGTGTTTTTAGAATGACAATAAAATCATTTTGAATATTGAATCTTGAGGATGTTTCATTTATGGGATAGTCCTGGTGCTGCCGGAGGTTCCACCGGATGTCTCTCAGTTTCAGCTGGATGTCCCTCACCTTCTGCTTTCTTTGTGTTTGCATTCGAAACTCCAGTTAATTCTGGAAACATCCTCCGAGATAGAACAGACAAATTACATTTTTTTCAGTAAAATTCTTATCACACACACTCTACGGCCATTTTAATTCCAGAGCTTGCCTCCCTACGTGGACATGTTCTACAAAAACAAGTTAACTTCCCAAGACTATTTTGCAGAGGCGCTGTACCTGCGTCCGACGCTTAGCACCCCCCAAGACGATTATGATTGGTTTAAATAAATGCCAATAAACCAGAGCATGTACACTATTTCTCCTATCCAGGAATACTGTGTGGACTAGCCAGACCCTCCTCCGCAGCGCTGTAGAGATAGGTCTGGCAAAGCGAGACTAAGATGATGGTAAACAATATGCTAACTAACTATCTGAATGTTAGCATTTTGATTGTACGCATATGTTAGCTTGCTGATGTTAGCGATTAGCTGTGCCAAAGTGAAGCCTCACAGCGCTGCTGGTGTGGCTGTAGGCGCTTAGTCTTGCTTTCTTCTACTTCCTACTTCAACAGCCATCTCTGGTTTCAACATTGTACATCTCTTTGACAACAAAAGAAGTCAGTCAAGTCTCCTTTATGCTTTTTTCTTTATTCTTCCACTTCCTTCCTTCCTTCCTTTTTTCTCCTCTGACCTCTGACCTCAAGCCTGGCTCGTCCTGTTAGCTAATGGATTGATGAGACATGCACAGTGACCATCAGACTAAACAAAAAGAGCCAAACAAGTTTAATGCTAAAGGTCAGGGCACGGGGTTAACACTGGGTTTACTAGGGCAAAGATGAACCCAACGATGTTGACACTGCTGATATGATCTGCTAATCTTTAAAAGTCAGAGCTTCGGTCAGATACAGTGTCCGTTCCCCATCAATTTAGCAACAATTGTAAATTCATGGCTCCAGACTAAAAACACACTTCCCACCTGAACTCTTAAACATCTTCCTCTATTGTTCTCTTCCATATTGAAACAGGTCTTAAATTGAGAAGAGGGGTCCGACCAAATAGGCTGACAAAATCCTACACGTACACTTTAGGCTTGAGTCCTTGTAATTGACAGAGAGAGTTAAATTAAAAAAGGATTAGGAGCAGGGAAAGAATTAGAGGGATTAAAAAGAACTCCCAGGCCGCACCACAAATCCATAGCTGATGTGGTAAAGATGATTGGTTGTAGATGCTACATCTCATATTAACAAGGTTTTTGAGGCGTGGAGGCGCTCTCTACACACATCAGCGGCCACAACAGCAGGAGCTCAGGCACAATTGTTCATATTTTACATGTTTGGAGTGTGGAGTCAAGGGCCTGACTTCCTTCTACTTCTCTTGTGGTGATAGTCCGACTGCATTTGAAAACAGAATCCTGCATTGCTAACACTGAGCCAAACTGAGCTGCAGGGTGCTGCTGTAGCAGTAGGTACATTTACCCTGTTTACCGGATTATAATTGATGCTGAGAGATCAGCAACTTCAAAGTTTACTCCTGAAAATACTAACCATAGGGCAAAATGAGTAATTTACTTCCACCAACTCTCAGATACACACACCATGTGAAGTATCTGAGTCATCATGTAAACTGATGTTTTTGACATGTTTGGCTGCCTTGGGGACAGGCATACATGCGTTTGTGGGTGTGAAGGTGTGGGTGGCAGAATTGTCCGAGTCACTGCCAGTTGTCCAGAGGGTAGGGAGTGGGGTAAGGGATATTATCTGGCATTGGACTACAGACATGAAGCTGCCAAACAGGGCAGGGCCTCAACACCAAAGATGCTTTAGACTGGATTTTCCCAGCCTCACCAGGCCTCGCCCTATTCCAGAATTTGGACTATTAGCTGGCATGGAAGTCAGTGACAGCTGCAATCGGGATGCAGGTCACCAATAATTAGCAATCACAGTAACATGATGAATATCACCATAACTATAGCAAACTATTTCTATGGAAAGAGAGGGGTCAAAATAGCATTTAAAGGCAACTTGAAACACTTCCTATCTGAAGTGAGGTTGAGCAAGGCAAAACATCCCTAATAGGTCTAGGACTGCTGCTCTACAACTGTCTCTGACTTCTAACCTGAACTATTTTTCAATGTGAATTGAAAAACAGTTGAAATGTAGTGTAAATGAATAAAAGTCCAACTGCCATGGCATCCATATGGCCGCCAACTTCTCTCAGCAGATCCACAGTTACTGTATGTGAACAGCTAGGAAGATGCTGAACAAGCCTTGCACTTTTCCCTTATCAATTAGCTGACTGGTCTGAACTGGATCTAATGATAATTGAAGCGGCAGCAGCGCCTCACACAGCCACTAATGGCTTTCTCTTTAATAAATCACAAGGGGCAATCGTTCTTCCATTACCTTCAATCACACTTGCCACAATCACACATCATTAAAATGCTGCGCTGTATAGATTACACACCATGACAGCAATCCAATCCGCTGTATTTTCTATTATCAGTATAAAATCTATATAAGTAGAACCGGAGGTTGGGTATAGCACAGTGCCTGGTGCGAAGTCAGCATTTTAGTCACACGTGTGCCTCATTGCTGTTCAATCTTGCCTTTTTTTTGGCAGTTAAGTTGCGTGTTCTTGCTTTGTTTCACATGTTAACCACGCCGCTCCCATGCATGCTCAATCTATTCTACTAGCCATCTTATTGCTGAGCCCAGCGCTTCCTCACCACATTATTAGCTTTGACCTTTGCGTGTCGGTTCCAGCGCTGATACCAAGCCAGAGAAACTCTGCCAGAACCTGAGCCAGAAATAAAGGGCTAACACATGTTGCATTTTATGAACAGTCCAGCCATGGAACATACTTAAATAGTGATGAATACAGCTCTGTAGGGACTGTGGAACCTTGCTAGGCTCTCCACACACAGAGAATCCATTCCCATCCCTGTAGCTCTCCCTTTGGCCTGATCATGAACTCTGTCTGTCTAGATGTCACCTCATCCCCCCTCAGAGCTCACTTCTCCATTCTTCACCTTCATCCAACACATGCTCTCCTCCACACCCTTAATCTGAGCTTGACTCACTCCCACTTTGCCATCACCATGTGACTGCTGTTGTCTCACGCTCCATGATTCCTCCTTTGATTCACAATCCAGTCACCTCTACTCCCCTTCCTCATCAATGAGACCTTGTCATCTAAGGAGTAGTGTCCTTTTAAGCTGCTTAGCTTATTTCTGACTACTCAGCAGCATGCGATTAAACAGTCACCAGCGGTACAATATCAATGGATTTGTCAGTTGCTTTATTGCCAGACACATAAGATGCATCTCACATCTCTTATTTGATAGCTCCTCAGTGAGGATTGAGCATCGAGGAGGAATCACAGAGTAGCTATGAGCGAGGATACACAAGAGCAGCCTTCCTGGAAGCCATTACTAACTCCGCCCATACAGCTGACGAATTCACGTAACAATTCAGAGGAAAAGACGTCTCATCCCTGCTTGTATCTCAAAACCCTTATATTGCCTCATCGAGTCCTCCACTTGCCTCCCTTCCTTGTTTCTTAGTCCCTCCCACCAAGGAGGCTTGGGAGAGACACTAGGAAATCATGATAGAGGAAAATGTTTTTTAAAGGAGTGGGATGTGTAAAGGTACTTTTATTGTCACATACACATACAAAAAATTCCTTCTCTGCATGTAACCCATCCCTAATGGGAGCAGTGGGCAGCCAATCACAGTGGACCATCTGGACCAATCACACTGAGCCAATGCCTTGATCAAGGGCACTGACTGGACAACCTAGTACATGTTTTTTGATGGTTGGGGGAAACCAGAGGACACCCACGCAAACAAAGAGCATACAAACTCCACACAGAAAAGCCCAGAACGACCTGGATTAGAAACCCAGAACCCTCTTGCTTTGAGGCCACAGTTCTAACCATTGGTCCACCATGCTGCACAAATTCATCAGCTCTATGGGTTGAGTTAGCAACTCCTTCAGCTGCACGGCTTCCTGGGAAAGCTGCTCTTGTGTATCCTTGCCTATAGCTCCTTGGAGATCCCTCTAATAAGAGCTTTGAGATGGCCTTTACCGAGGAGCGACAGACTTTCGGTTCAGACAAGGCCCGAGGAGTCGAGGAGCTATCAAATAAGGTTGATGAGGCACATATCCTAGTTTCCTTTCTCCTTCAATGCTTCCTCGTTGGGACAGACTAAGACGGGAGAAAGGGAAGTGTGTGACTGTGCTTCTACCTGTCATGATGCCATGTCTTGCTTTATTTTGCATGTTCTTCTCATGTGTCATGTCTTGTTTTCTTGCCTTTCTGCCTTGTGTGTTTCCCCGCCTTTGTGATTGTCTGGCCCGCCCCAATGTGTTTCACCAGTTCCTCGTCAGCCCCCTTCTCAACTGTCCCTCCTTACCACCCTCGTTTTCTTATGTATATCAGTCGGTGTTCTCTCTCTTCACTGTCTGTTTGCGTTTGTTCCTAGCTCTCAGTGTCTCTTAGTGTGCAGTTTTTTTCTAGTTTGTTTTCTTTCTAGTGTTTCTGGATTGTCATCTGTGGCCTGCCTGTTTTTGTTCTACCAAACCATCTACTGGTCTCCTGCATTAGGGTCCTCCTTTTGAACTTGCAAACTGTAACACTACCTTTGCTATCGTTGGCTTTAGTCACACAAATTAAATGATGTCTGTGCTCCAGAGTGTGTCCACATGGGATGTATCTAGACATTAAAGCTGAGCCATGCATATCTTTGTATCTTTTCTTTTTCTTTTCTTTCAAATACCCCAAAGAGAATATCCAACCAAGCAGAGCAAAAGTGATGCAGTTATGATGAAATAGTGCTGTTGGTGTTTATACAGGCAGGAAATCACTACCAACAGGATGTCCAAACTGCCCCCTTGACAGCAGGGAGCAGCATGCTGCTGAGAGAACGGGGGTACTCACTAACATAAGACTTTGCAACTCTATTCCTTGGTATTGCTTTTGATGGATTAAAGCTGTAACCGAGCATCACATTCTAGCAATGGTGGTAAACATGAACATGTGTGCAGATTGCTGGTGTCGCTTCGGATGATTTATGAATGTCAAAATAAAGACTAATTATAGCTTCATTAGCAGCTCTATAGATCTGTAGCAAAACGTACAAACGTTGCTGGTAAATTATCATGCATCCACACCACTGTATTTGGATCATGGAAACACAAATGTGCTGAGTTAATTTTCTTATTTATTTGAAATCCACTTATCTGTTGATAAGAAAGTATTATTCTGCTGTGATGGTGGCTCAGGGATAGCCAAACACTTGCTGGGACCCCACATGTTGAGTACTGATTAAATGGAAATCTCCCCATTACTTTTGAGATACTTTGCCATTTACCAATAAGGTGGTCAAGAGTATGTTTTGGCCTGAACTGGGCAGTCCCATCAATCCCCTGGAGCTTCTAACATGGGAAGGGTTGATTCTCTGGAGATTATGAATATGCAGTAAATTTCATGGCACTAGATTTCCCATACATCTTATTATTCGGGTTGTTTGGGGTAAATATTTGGGGTGTAGAGCATATGAATGAAAACAAATTGCAAGTGCACATTGCTAGTAGATTACTTTGTAAAATGAAGCTTATATTTCTACTGTCATCATAGTCCAACTAACGATACAATGATCCTGAGTCATCACATCCTGTCTGAAACTGTTCTAAATGATCTGACTGCGGTAGACCAGATACTGTACCTCACTCTGACCCAGCAGAGTCCACATCCACCATAATCCTTTTTACATTGATCACTTTCTAATCTGTCTGATGCCTGATAGAATTATTTCCATTTCTGCAGTCAGATGGTTTACAGACTCTTTGTCTTTAATGTGGCCAAATCATCACTGACAACTTCCAGAGGCAATGTCGGTGATCAAACATTCCAGTTATCTTGGGTGGCTTTAATATTTCTTTTTAACCAGTCTGATTACAGTGTAAAGCTGCTCTGTGCATGGTCATACTTGATGGGAAGAGACATGATGTTTATACATCATTTCCCTTAGACTGGACTTGACTGGGATGAGCTTTTGTACGATATTTTAAAATCTGCCTGGTATATTCCTTTGAATCAGTGGTCTTAATAGCATAAGTCTCTAAATCTTTCAGACAAGCAGACAGTGGCTGTGGATGAATGGACTTCCACCAGAGTCTGAACTAGCTGTACGGTGCAGAGCAGTAGGATGTGGAAGGCATTGTCATCTGCCATCCGCGCTTCCTTTCTCCACTTCCTACTTCCTGTCTGGCCAGTAGCAATGCAAAGCTAGGGTATTCCCCTGTCAAATGCTGGGAATAAAACGTGTGTGTGTGTGTAAAAGATCCAGATTTGTCTGTGGTTCAAAAAAGTTTCCCTGTTGACCCACTTTGTGCACAGCTGCATGCATATATTCCTGTGTGCATGTGCAGTGTGTGTTTGCGGTGGGGGGGGTTATGTTAATAAGAGTATTGTACCTCTATGTTTGTACAGATACAGATGATAACAGATGGCAAGGCAGTAGGAAATGACGCCATATTTACATTTCTATGAACTTCTGCTTAGCAAGCTGTTTTTGCAATAATAACGTGTTTCTGTGCACATGGTTTTATACAGTGCCTATAAAACATATACCCCCACTAGGTAGTTTCAATTTTTTATTCTCATACAGCATTGAATTTAATAAGATCAGGCTGTTTTTAAAGATTATTTTTTGGGCATTTTTAGCTTTTATTATTGACAGGACAGATGAAAGATGAAACGGGAGAGGGGTGGGGGGGGAATGACACTCAGCAAAGGACCGCAGGTCGGGGCTGAACCTCCACACATGGGCCCCCGCTCTACCAACTGAGCTATCCAACTGAGTTTTTGATACTGATCAACAGAAAAATACCCTATAATTGAAGTATTCAACCCCTCAGTGTCAGCATTGACCTAATGGACGTTTGGTACCAAATACAACCGCCGCTGGACATTACCATGTGGTTTTAAAGCCACTTTAACCCTAACGTTGTCCTCGGGTCAAATTGACCCGTTTTCCTATACCAATGTTCTTTTTAACTACCCAATTGTAATTACCCAAAATAACATGATAGATTCCACCCAAATCTCTACTTTCATTAATGTTGGGGTGTCGTATTCAATTTTATAGCGTTTCTAGTATTGAGTACAAGTTGACATATTTCAGTCTGTGATTATCCATTATCCTTTAATTTTAGTCAAAATAATTCCTAATTTCTGCTTTTCTAACTCAAACATTAGATATAATTTTGTTGTGGTTTGGGGTTTTACATTGTTTTCTGTGGGGTTTTTTGGTCTTGTCTTGTCTCCTCATGTCTGTGTCTTGTGCTGCTGTTCCTGTCTTGCGTTCCCCTGTGTGTCTGTCTGATTGTCCTGCCCCGCCCTAATGTGATTCACCTGATGTACTGTATCACCTGTTACCTCTTGTATTTAACCTCTGTGTTCCCTTTGTCTCTTGTCAGATTGTTTTTTCCTGTCAACGTCTTCTTGTTGGTGTTGTTTGAGTTTTTTTCTTGTGTAGTTTTCCAAGTCGTTGTTTTTGCCCTCCTTTCCCCCCCCGGACCTTTGTCTATTTTAATGATTTTTGGGACATTGTGATTTATCTGGTGTTTTTGTGGACTTTGTTTTTTGTTAAAGTTTTTTTGAAGCTCTCACCTGCCTACGGCCTACTCTGCTTTTGGGTCCTCCATCCCACGTTACAAATTTCCTATAAATGAGTTTTTTTTACCATAAATTCCAGACATAACTGTAAACTAAAGTTAAGTTAGTGTTACGTAGTGTTGGAAATCAAAAGTGACAAACATTGAAAAAGAAAAGGACAAAAAGGTAAGAAAAAGTTAAAAACATAGATTAAAAAGCATCAAAAAGGGTTGATTTTTCTCTCATCAGACCATAGTACTTTCTTCAAGCTGACTTCTGTCAAACTGTAGCTGAGATATCATGAGTGTCTTTCTCTTTGCCGCTCTCCCATTTAGCTGTGACTGGTGAAGCTGCACAGTCTGTTGCACTGTATGCATGTCTCTTGTAGGTCTCTTAGTGGCCCCGCTCTCTAGTCTCCTTCTTGCATGCTCACTCACTTTCTTTCTGGCTTTGGGCAGGTTTACAGCTGGCATAACTTAACTCTTGTGTTCTTGTATCCATGTTGCTGACCGTGCTTTTCAATCACAGAGGATCACAGAGTTTATGTGTAGTTGTCCTTTTGTCTTTATGGTTGAGGTTTTACCAATGCCACAGACACACCAAAAGATGGCTCTTCCAGATAAACTCTAACTATTAATTTACATCACTTTTTCAAGATCTATTTTTACTATTTGATCTTTTTCTGTTGATGAATGTAAAAAATCTACTTTGAATCAATGTTGTAATCCAATACAACATGAAAACTACCAAGGGGGGGATGCTACAGTATATGCATGGCTGTTTGGATATGCATTAACACAGTTGTGTCTCCTTTGTCGTCCTGCCAGGCTAAACGGGCCTCGCTACTGATTCCCATCAGCGGCTGCCACAGTGAGTGGCTGGGCTTTGTGGGCGAGTTGTTTTTAGACGGAGGGAATGTCACTGGATTAATGTGGCTAATGTTAAAACAGCTGCTGCCATGAATAGCTGGATGAGGCCTCGCAGTTAATATCCACTTCCAGACAGTGCGATTCAGGAAATGTTGCAGGTGAAGGTTAAGACAATAGAAAGTGAACACACTCATAGTATAGAAAGTGTAATGGGATTGTCTTGACACACCTAAATGTCTAGCTCAAGTCTTTATAATCATACTTACACACACACACACTCACACACATTTTCTTATTCTCTTCTCTCTACACTGTTCTGTCACTCAGCTTTCTTCTTCTCCTGTTACAAATACTATTGTTCTCAGTCCGTGTGTGAAAGACACTTTTACATAGGGTTACTGTATAATATTTGTTTTACAGTTTTACTCTTTTCCCAAATATTATTTGTAGACTGATTTTTGCCAGATGTTTGCAGGTCTCCGCTGCTTTTCAGGAGTTTTACATGAAGGCATTTTCAAATGTTTGGTTAGATGGTGTTGTTCTTGAGATCAGCTAAGGTCATTGGCTCTGTACGCCTCTTCATACAACCGACCACCTATTTTTACATTTTCATTACGTAAAGCTACTCAAATTGATATTTTTTACATTATGAATGGATCAAATTATCTTTGTAATTTGAAAGGAGTCGTATTATCACTTGATTCTGCAACTCCATCGGCTTCACAAGCATTTTAACATTTTAACATGCAGTCACTTCCTTTACTGTTTTGGTTCAGTCTCATTGTCCCCATCATCAGCTGTCTCCTGTCTCCGGTCCTAGCAGGCAGCTGATTGACTGAGAACATAAACTATGGTAAACCAATTGTAAGATTGTAGGATTTTTAATTATTTTGGCTAATTAGAACTCATATCAATACTGTGCAGGCTCATACAGACTTAGCATAACTGACATTACATTCCTCTACTGTTACCTATTTTGTACCTGTAAGAGCGTTTTTTTTCAGCTGTGTTCTCAAAGTTTATTTTTATTCTGTTATTTGTTTTTTTTCATAAGGAAATGGCTGTCAACAAGGATTTTCCATCAGTCTTTGTGGATAAAAATGTAACCTGGTCTTTTTTTCTTTTCTTTACACAGCTTTAATGACAAATAAAACAAACGTAACATTATGTACAGTGCAGAGAGAGGCAGAAAACCTAATGTGTTTATTTGAAGCCTCCATCAAAATATTAGAATTTCACAAAATTTGAAGAATGTACACTTATACAGAAAAGAATGACTACATAATAATAATTTTAAAGTAATAAGTCATCTCTGTCATCTCTTCCTAACTGATTGTTGTAAGCTGGTGAGTCACATACAGTAGTTGGTGAATGATAAATTAAAAAATAATTTTATTCAGACTCATCCATCCATCTAGGTCCGCTACGTTCTCCTGAGGAAACCCATTGTTGTTCTTTCGTTCATGACCAAAGATTCAGACTTTCTTTTTAAATATTGAATTGTGTCTCAGTCTCTCCATTTCTCTTTACCTTGCATTTTTTCACACAGAGTACTGCAGACATGTCAGTCCTGCATGCATACATAACAGTAGCCTTCCCATTAGAAATCTAATTAGCCATGCACATGGAATTTGCAGTAGTGCCACTGCTGGCTAACTGCACGTTTGGTTGTGAGAGAATAAAGAGAAAGCCAAGTCATGAGGTCAGCCAATTCACTGCCCCTCTCCCCTGGCACAGAGCATTGTGGGAGGTGAGCCAGAATATCGTTCTTCATGGGATAATGGTAGATGTTTGTCCCCTGATCCTTGCTGTACTCTTTCCAACAAAAAAAAAAATTAATCTTGGCCCATTTCTCACTGGAGTGCTCTCTTTTCACATCCCAACATCTGCTACCACAGACTCTCCCCAAACAACATACTGATGCTTTTTTCAGCATTTACTTTCATATAGTATCTAGTATGTGAAAGTATTGTAATGTTTTCAGTGAAGGACTTCCAAAGTGATCCAAAGGGGATTGAGGTAGATGGGATATGAATCTGCACATGACATATTTACTGTCCACATAGAATACAAACCAGTTTTCATTAAAGCCAAACCACCACTGATTTATTTTAGGAAGACTTAATGATCTCAGAGAACATGAAATGAATGAGTGCATCTGAAGAGGAGTCTGTGTTGTGAAGAGTGTGCGTGATCTTTATTATTAAAGGTTAACCCATTATTTTATAATGTCAGCATGCAGTATTTGATTAGTAGAAAGGTGGAACTTGGCCACAACAACCCTGACATGAAATTTACCATTTTGAGATGAAAGTGTTGCCACAAAATTTGAATTTTTGAAGAGCGAGCTAACGTCAAACTAACTGTAAAAACAAGTCTTTCATTAAAGGGAATTACATTTTATCAAGTTATCAAATTATTTTATTATTCATTGGTTTACATAGAATAGAATAGAAAGCCTTTATTGTCATTATCAAGTGCAGTGGCAATGGGATTGAAGCAACCCCTTTACAGTGTCAACTCGAAATATAAAAATATAAAACATAAGTATATAAAATATAAAAATATAAAGTATAGGTAGTGCAGAGAAAAAAGGGGGGTGACCTGGTGCACAGTCCTGAGTCCTGAGAGCAACTATATACATATATAAAATAGCTTTAAATACACATTGTGTGAAAAGTAGATAAGTATTATGACATATTTAAATATTATATATTGCACTCTATGAAATTGTACAGATTCCAGTGTCCTTTAAGGTATTATAACAGTATTGCACAGTAGGAGGGAAGAAGAACATGTGCACATTTGCTGTATTACTCATGTATCAATAAATTATTTATTCCATAATGTTTTGTCTTGTTTATTTATTAATTTAACAGCAGCCATGTCCCACTGTGTCCTCACTCCAATCGAGACAGAGTGCCAGACAGAGTTCATCCCAAAAGGACCATCATCCAATCACACTAACAAGGAAATGAGTCAGTGTTACCAAGGGGACCAGCAGTCAGCATCACTTAAGGTAAGGGCGCAGAGGGCTGCTCTGACGCATGCACAGGCACGTGCGCACCAACACAATAACACCACATAGACAGGAGGCCAGGTTACTATATCATAACTAGAAGGGCACTCGGAGAGTTCAGACCTCAGCCAAGGTTCGCTCTATCTCACAATGCTAATGCAGAGTGAATTTTCCTGATTATTCCGACACCACCTGAATGCAGCACTCTCTCGCATTATTCATGAAAGTGAAAATGATTTGTGTATCTGCCCCACAATGCAATGGGCTTTCCCTTGGCCCACCCTTCCACCAAGTTTTATTCAAATCAGGCGTGTAGTTTTTTCCCAATCCTGCTGACAGACAGACAAACCGAACCAAAAACATAACTCCTTGGCAGAGGTAATAATCAGTAAAAGTTGAATATGCCACCAATGAAGTACTACAGAAGACTGTCAATGGCAGATTGTTAACGGCAGAAATTGCTGTTCGAGCATGTAACATTTCTCAATGTTTCCAAAAAACGCAAGGGAAACATAACTGTCCATCTTATTTGTGTGTCTCTTAGTTTACACACCCCTCTTTTCCTTTGATCAATTATTCATCCATCTATCTCAATCTCTATCTCCAGTGTAGGCCGGTGTTTCTGCAATTACTGCCGCCTACTCCATCTCTCACATACACACACACACACAGGTTCTCACACACAACTCAGACAATAAACACAAGGCCTTTTCCATTTCATTTTATTTTTCTCATGTCTCTTCTTCCTATTTATGTTAATAATAGGGCTTCATCAGATTGAGTCTGCCTACACTGCTTGACTGTGGCGATTCTCTCGTGCTTCAGAGGATTTCCATATGATTGGGTAATTGCGTCTAGCTATTCGGCCTACGCATCAGGACACTGCGCCATGGGTGGTGGACCAACCGCAGTTCATTGAAAGGTCAACAAATAAACAGACGGATCTGGTTTCATACAGTCCTGCTGCCCGCTTTGCTTATGGGTGTGTCTGTGACAATATTCTGTGTTTGTGAGGCCATGAAAATTGAGCTCATATTAAGCCACACTGAGCCCCTTTTAAGAGCATTGATCAATTCCCATGAGTCAAGTGAAGAGTGAAAGTCCCCATGATTGTTAGTAACCTTACAGTTTAATTCAATGGCTATTTCCTCTGGGGGAATCAATGCCATGACTCAGTGGCTATTTATCACTCAGTGAGTGGACTACAGGCCAGTAGGAGGGGGTTGGGTCCATGATGAGGAAGACCTGCTAGACACTTTTATAGAAATTCAGTATTCACTTATAAGCTGCCACTAATAAAATAGGTAAATAAAAAGTACAGTACCACAGTACAGTTGGGACTTTTTACAGTGATCATTATAGTGCACACTGTGACAGTTCTATTACATTGTATTTTCACTATTTACAGTTGTGTGTCAATTTCATACAGATATATCCATTTATATCCATTTGAGTTTACTGGAAAACAATTGGTTGTCCACCTTTTATTTAATAATTTACTTAATTAATGTCATGTTCCCATGTCACAGATTGGATAACTACTGTATAAGCAGTTCCAAACCAAAAAAGCAATGTTCCCTTCTTTAATAGTTTCATTTAATAGGTTTTAGCGTCCTGAGAAAGTTATATATTCCCATATTCCACAAGAAAAAGCAGCATTATTTATGTCATTTGTATATAGCAGAAACAGTAGTTTTTCTACATTCCTATGTCATGCCATGTCATCTTGGGATCCTTAATTTTCAAATGAATTCTGATACAACAAATGGCAACAAATATGTTCTTGATATGTAACTTGACACAACCAACAACCCCAGTAACTACAGCCTCAAAATTGAACGATTGAATCAACACCA
The DNA here is from genome assembly GCA_026937815.1 of Etheostoma perlongum. Classification (NCBI taxonomy): domain Eukaryota; kingdom Metazoa; phylum Chordata; class Actinopteri; order Perciformes; family Percidae; genus Etheostoma; species Etheostoma perlongum. The sequence continues at coordinate 34,101,960 of CM049371.1, forward strand.
CTTTGACACAGTTTGAACAAAAACCTAATATAAGCATATAGAGTCAGGCTAATGGACTGAAATGTGTGTCCCAAATACACTCAGTCAGTTATCTCATGGTGTAACACTAATTCAACTTTTATTCACTCTTATGCACAGTGATGGACACAAAGTATTTAAAAAAACAAATAAACTGCTGCGGAAAATATGTTACAAACGTTCCTCCTTATAAAAAGATGGTGCGTCCATGGTTTGGTCATTTGTGTCAACAACCACAATTCAGATGGGTGTTTTATCCATGTTGTGGCCCCAATGAAACGCAGCTGGCAACAATGTGTGTAGCGGTGGCAGCATGTGTCTGCCTACAGCCCTGTAGGTCGGTTCGGTTGGCAGTGATAAGGACTGCAATGTGTCATTCTGAGACAAGATAAAATGACCAATAGAAGACAGTGTTGTAGTACTCCAGATCGTCTATGAACAAATGAAATCCTTGAAGGTCTCGGTCTCATCTCCAAATTGACTGCATTTTTCCTCAGTCTTGACAGGATAGCACTGAATTTCCTTTGCATTGTTTTATTTGTGTGTTAACATCATTACTTGTTTGCTAATAGAAATCCAAGGTTGAAATCCTACAACTAAAATTCAATTGCAATCCATTTTGATTATTTTATCAAGGCATTTCTCATGATACACTCATGGCAGAGAAGAAGTGAAGTATGAATACTTTGTGGGTAATTTTTATTAGGAATATGAATCTTTCAGATCAATTTGATGAGTGCCCATTGTTAACATTTTCCACATGTTATCGTGTAATGCAGTGTGGGACTCACACCAGTCTGGTATTGGTCTCGACTCAGTCTAAACCCCTCAATGTCTTGGTCTTGTCTCAGTCTCGATTCACGGGTCTTGGTGATGACTTGGTCTTGTTCTTGGTTCTGAAAGCAGCTATACTCTGTAGGTGATCTCTCAGAGGTGCAGTACTGTATCTGAATTGGATTTACTCTTCTCTGCATCCCTGGCTTTAACTTGTCCTCTGCCTTGTCTGTGGTCCATGTGTCTAAACATTACTTTCTCTCTCTCTCTCTCTCTCTCTCTCTCTCTCTCTCTCTCTCTCTCTCTCTCTCTCTCGTTGTATTTGTCTCCACCACTGGAAGAACAGTTAGCGCTATTTTATTTTGATTTTGCTGCTGCAACATTGTAATTTCCCATTTTATTGGGATCAATACATATCTATCTATCTATCTATCTATCTAACGACAGGACGTCTTTGACTCATCACAACAAATACCCTAAAGGAAGTGACCTCAGGGGATCCCAGGACGTACGAATCAAGAACACTAACACATTGATTTACTTATTGATTGCCTTTACCCTTGTGCTTTAGTAGATATAAGAACCAACCTTGCCTGACTGTTCCTTTTCTTGTTGTGTATTTATTGCTGTCATTGCCTATATGTATTGTAATTGGCATATTTGGATTCGTCGTTATGGTTATTTTAGTAAGGAATATAGAAGCATAGTCCAATCACCACAACTACTTTTCTTTCCTCTCTGACAGTCACAAGGGCAAAGAGCAAAACTATGATGGATTGGAGGGTGAGAACAAGGAGAAGAGCTTTAAAAAGAAACTGAGGTTAAAAGGAGAGGGAAGGGGGGGAGAAGCAAGAGTGGCGGAAGGGGAAACAGTGGCTTATTATCTGATAACCCCCGTTTTAGACCAGTAGTTCTTAAAGTGGAGGTCCTCAAGCAAAATGAGTAATGGTTTAATTTACTATAATGAGCTCTATTAGGCAATGTGATCTGACGCTGACCCTTGTCCCGGTCTAGATTCTGTTTTCGACTTCATTTTTAATCACCTTCCCTGCACGCCAGGACAAATGACAGACGCATGTCTGTATGCATCCCCCCCCCCAAAATCAATCTAAACTGGATGAAGATGTGGTGTGTTTTTTAAAGGAGTTCATGACATGAAAATATTTAAGGTCAGTACAGGTTCAAAAACAGATGAGAAGTGTTGAACGTCCAGTGTGCTGAATGAACAGACTTTATTGGCATTTCTGAACACTAGATTAAAATGACTTTGTAGGTTTGTACAATCAGCAATTATGACCCATATTTAAGTTTTATTGTTTTGTACGTTTTAGGTGGCTGTAGTAATTATAATATAATTTGTATTTTATAATAATGTATACTGTTTATTGATCCCCAGTGGAGAAATTACAAATTTGACAGGAGCAAAGCAGGGAGTGTACTGTAAAGGCCTTTTTGTGGTTGCGCGTCAAATCGACGGTGTACTCTGGACCCGAAGTGCACCTCTCAAAAAATCTCACTACCAATGCAGCAACACATGCAGCAACACACGTTGCTCGGCCGTGGCTTGGTAGCGTTGCATTTACCCCCCGACTCATTCCCTGGTTCTTTCTCCATCAACATCATGAAATCAAGGAGCGGGTTAACTAACGTTGTTTCTCTCACTATGACTCTAGAGTTGCTACTTACTCCGAAGCTAATCACCCGTCACTCTCTCTCTTCTCCCTCGCTCTATCACCCACTCCCCACCCACACACATGCCGGCTCGACGCACACACCAGCGCACAAGTATAAACACCAGGCCACTTATGTAAGTTACAGCAAAAGCTCTGCGTGAAGCCTCCACACAACCATAAAATGGCCTTAAGAGCGCCAGGTTCTGAATAAGTAGGCAGGTCGGGGTGGTGGATGGGTCAAAGGACTTTTTCCCAGGAGACCAGGTTTTGGAGAGGTTTCTCACTTTACAGAACAAAAGGAACTATGTCACTTGTATATCCTGAAATATAGTAACGTAACAAATGTGCTAATTTTAGCTATTGGTACATAACCCTAACCCTAACCCTAACCCTAGGTTTTTTAAAAGACTATTTTCAAGTGTTTTAATCACATCAATGTCCCCTTGTGCATGTGCCCTCCTTAACCTGCACCTAACCCTATAACCTAGTTTTCCCTGGGAAGCAAACTCCACTCTCTGGCTTGAAAGTATGCAAATGCACCACCTCCCTATGTGGCCACCGGCGACTTATACAGAGGCCAGCCGCGTTCTTATAAAACAGTCCTCAATGTAGTGAATACAACAACAACAAAACATGGAATACTTACAAATTACAGTGCATAACTTTTCATAGCTTTTTGAACGAATGGTTCATAAGAACAGGCTGATTTATTTGGGCTTTTAGTCACAGTTTTACCAAGCAATAGCATACATGTTCTGTACTGATATGTATTAGTAGCTGACTAGTACTGTTCAACACAGAACTGTATGCTGAGTCAAATCCTTAAAAAGTTATTTATTTGTTTACAGCACTGTGTAATAAGAGCCCTTTCTATGATGTTTTATCAGCTAAATGATTTAGCTGGCAGAGATACCCTCGGGCATAACTCACCACCAGCTATTCTGATGGAGGGTCAAAGGTCATACCAATTAATCATAGCCAGGTGGGGCAGAGTAAATGATGGAGCAACACACACACACACAGTGGCAGCTCTTTAATGTAAGGCTTTGTTCACTCAGTAAGGAAACATACTAAATTACTTAATAGCAAATACTTACTCAAAATAATGTGTGACCCCTGTGTTCACACTGAGGTAGACGTTACTGCAGCTTATATAAGAGCTGAACCTACTGTATATTATCACAGGAACTTTTTTTCCTCTTTTCTTATTTGTTTGCTCATTCAACAGATAGATTTTTAGACTTTATCCTTTGTAAAGGCACAAATATCCTAAAGAGAAGTTGCTGTCTAATCTGGTTTACAGCTCTGACGTGAAGCTCTGTGTGTTGCCCTGCAAAGATAAACTCGTCATATTCACTTGCTGCTCCTCAACCTTTGACACCACAGTGAATTATAACACTGGCAGGAACATGTAAACAGTCCCAGATGGATATGCTTGTCATGTTAGAACTACATAACTTGTAACTTGTTGGAAATAAAACCCTCTCAACACATCCAAAAAAAGCTTTACAAATACAAGATCTCTACCCAACAGCTGTAGTAGACACAAGTCTCATGCATGAACCATAAGACCAATAGAAATCTCTCTGAAGAAGACTTTAAAGAACAGATAACAAACAGCAGACACCTCACACTCGATTAGTTTAGGACAAGGACGTTACATTGTTGACCTGGACCCTGTTTCTATTAGTGTGTGTGGTCTTGTTCGTACCGTCAACATAGACTGAAACAACCTCTGTAATTTACAGTTAAAAAAAATAGTTTTTAAAACAATATGTTATGGAAGTGCACAGCACTGGTAGGCAACAAAAACTAATGAACATGTGATATGTAACTGACATCTACACGTCAGCAAATCAAGACTACCGCTTAGGTAATACACAGGTGAATGTGTAGGAATAAAGCCAATATGTCGTCCTCCTGCTCTTGTAGTAAAACAGAGCAATACACCCAATGCAACCCCCCCCCCCCCATCTACTGTGAACCACATTAACCTACACAACACATCCCCCCTCCCACATGACCCCAGCTGTGTTTCCTGTCTCCTACTGTGTTTGATTCCCAGGACCTAGAAACAGGAGAGCCTGGGAGAGAAGAAACACTCCTTCACACACACACACACACACACACACACAGTCAGGATGGATAGATGATGGAGGCAAGAACAGAGAGGGCCAGTTGTTTGGAGTTGTAATGATAAAGTATTTTCCCTGGAACTGTAAAATTGATTATTTTGTATTCTTTGGAGTGTTAAGATTAATAATGTTTTTTTTCTTAATCAAGACTCCTGTTACTGCATGTTAACCAGACATTTCTAAACCGGCCTACTCTAAGTCTGGTATTGTTTTCTCCTCAGCATCAGTTTCATAAACAGCTTGTGGGGAAAAATAAATGTATCTTGTACAGAACAAACATTGCAGGTTAGATTAAGTCATTAATAATCTTCTTAAAGTGAGATCAGAGCAGCAGAAATGTGACAGGATCTTAGGATCAAAGTAAATAACTGTGGCCACAAGTTGCAGAACTGGATATGACATGACTTGTGGGTGACTATCAGCATCTTAACATTGGTATACCAATACAGTAAGTAATAAGCATTATTAGTGCATACTAGACTGTGTGTTGAAGGATGATTCTAAAAGCCCAGTGACACCAGGAAGTGGCACCACTAAATTTATCTATGCATCTTTTTCGCAAGTGAACACAGCGAATTTGACTGCAGTAGATGTGACAGAAAAACATACAAGTTACAATCTTCACCAGAAAACAGGAAATAAACAGAGGTATGTGCAGTAGCTGAGTTAACAACTTTTACACCTTTCTGTCACATCTACTGCAGTCAAATTCGCTGTGTTCTCTTGGAAGGAACCACTGCACATGGGGAGGCACTGATAATGACATTTCAAGCCTGTGTAGAGGTTAAAACACATTTAAAACTTGCCCTGTTTAAGCCTGTTGGGTGCTAACTCTAGCAGGAGGATAACTCGGTGTAGACAGCACCGATTGGTTTCATTTGTCTCGCTACTGACAGCACTACAAATAAAACAACAGAGTTGCATGTTGAAATCGACCAGAATTGTCCTTGAACTACGGTACCTGGTGAGCTAGCAAGCCGGTAACATGCTCAAATAAATATCTCTCCGGGCTTCCTTCTATTTTCTCTGTACCATCCACTTTCCCTGGCATTTCCTTCTCAGCTGGCTCAAGTTAACAGTTTATTCAGAGGACATATTTGTACCATGGACTCCTCTGTCCTTACTGAAAACCATTTCTCTTTTGTGCAACAGTTTATATTCAAAACGTCAAATCTAAAAAGCGAAAATAACTTGTTTTCCATTGTGACCTCTGTTAAGGCCTATTGGTTACTCAGACCAGTGGTACTCAAATTTGAAGAAAAAACAATCGATTACAAAAAATCGAGTGTTAATTTCAGACCCTGCACATGCTCAAAATCCTCTCCACAATGGAGTTTAGTTCTGTTGGTTTGTCAAAAGTATTTTCAAAACGAAAGTAAATCGGAGGCCATGATTCTCAGCAGGAAACCGATGGAGTGCCTTCTTCAGGTAGGGAGTGAGTCCTTACCCCAAGTGAAGGAGAATAAATAGCTTGGGGTCTTGTTCGCGAGTGAGGGGACAATGGAGCGGAAGAATCTGAGCAGTGGGGGTGGCATTGCATTCAATTTATTGCACCGTTGTGACAAAAAGTTATGAAGGCTGGGTCATGTCCGAAAGAACGAGATCCAGGGTGCAAGCGGCCGAAATGGGTTTCCTCAGGAGGGGGGCTGGGTCTCCCTTAGAGATAGGGTGAGAAGCTCAGTCATCCGAGAGGAGCTCGGAGTAGAGCCGCTGCTCCTTCACATCGAAAGGAGCCAGTTGAGGTGGTTCGGTATCTGGTAAGGATGCCTCCTGGGGGCCTCCCTAGGGAGGTGTTCCAGGCAGTTAACATTGTTCTTTGATGTTCAGTTTATACAGGTTTTTTTAAATGTTATTTAATAAAAATATGTTTTTATTTTAAAATCCACCCACCCCTCCAAAACAAAAAAAATCAAGGTTTGTATTGAATCATGAGTGAAAAATCTTGATATTAACCAAATCGTGGGTTTGGTGTATTGTTACAGCCGTAGTTTTCAGAGACTGTATTTGTCAAAATAACCGTGTACGTGTGAACGGGCTCTTAGACCTCAATGTGAAAATGTAATCCTGATTTATTGTTCCTCTGAGTGAATCCATTGTTTGTGGCAATTCCATTAGAAAGAGTTAGATTTTGCTTTAAAGCTAAAACTACTACCACTACTCCATTATGTGGCTTCTGAAGTACATGATCCAGCTGAGGCTGCCGAGGGCCAGCGTTTGACCGACTGACAGACAGTCTAGGAAAGGCATTTTGAGTATAATAACAGAGGAAACATTCAAAAACATCTGACAAGATGAAAGGTTAAAAAAGATGAAGGTTCTTAAATAACAAAGACAGGTTCATTACTGAGACTGATAATACAAAATGGCACACATTATCCAATCACAGAGGTTTAATAAATAAGGCAAGAGGTGAGGGATTTCTGTGGTCTCTGCGGTTTAGAGTTGGGCGACTGTTTTCTTAAACCATATGACAGTGTTTACAAGGTCACATGTTTGTGAGGAATCACTCCTTTAACGGAACTATTTATCAGTAGTAAAAAAAATCTTCTTTAAAAGTACAAAAGTACAACATATAATTAAAAGAAAAAGGCACTGTAAAATTGTTTAAATGACCATGTATGAAGTTAAATATGTTGTGGCTGATGCTGTTTGACTTAGATGTGTGTGTAATACAGTGCTCAGCAGAACAGGGAAACCCTATCGCTGCCAGGATTGCATTATAAAGGATGTCTAGATAGACACCAAGTGTCACCTTGGACAATTTAACAGGTATGTTTACTCAGCCATATGCACACACACACACACACACACACACACACACACACACACACACACACACACACACACACACACACACAAACACAATAGGACATAGCAGACGCCACCAGTACATTAGTTTGTCTGTGACCGAGGCGGTCATTATTAGAATAGAATAGTTGCTGTTGATGCAGACCTTCCTTTAAACCTGGCTAATGGCTGACTGTCGCCTGCAACCCCCCTCCCTCCACACACACACATACACACACACAGATAATTATACATTCCAGGGACACATTGTCTCAGTATGGCGGCTCTCCATGCCAGTCTGTCTCCATACATCCATCTCTGCTCTCTCGTCTCACTTAAGTTTCCACACAGTCATTCTGTCATCTGGGCTAGACAACACTGAGTGGCCGGTGGGGATCCTGCATATACACACATATGTTATGGTGTACATTTTATTAATGGTGCCTTGATAAAAAAAATTTTTTTTACCATAAGCCCACCCTTACATCTACTCAATCCCTTACCCTACCCTTAAATGTATAGGCCCTGTTTACACAACACCGCTCGGGGATTATGTGCCTTTTGCTTAGATGGCGACGGCGTTAAAGATGCAAAAAAGTGAAAACACCCTCCAGAGTGGAAATCCTAAAACCGCTCCACCATCGTGTTCCTGTCTAAAGGGAAAAACGCAAAAGTCTTCTCCAATCTGCTCACGGTGGCTCTCATCATAGACAGCTTACATCATGCATCAGTACAGGAAAATAACAACCAACCTGTCGGATTATTCCCATACGTCGGACCTACAAGTTGCCCTAGCATCTCGCGAGATCTCGTGGGTCCTCGTGACTTCAGCTTCCAGTCATGGCCGCAGCCGTTCCGCAACTAATCCCAACCTGGGGGGTGTTGATGGAAGGCGGAGCACGGAGTCGATCCTGGGGGGTAACGGTGGCTTAGAAAGGGGTTATAAAGACGTTAACGTTGTGAAAATGGTCACAGTTGAGTTATGTTTAGGCTCCAGAACTATTTAGATGAGTTTGAAAAAAGACAGTGGTTTGGGATAAAATCTGCTACATTGCTTAAGTCCAGGTTACGCACGTTAGTGTGACGTAGTTCCGTTTGTTCTGTAAAGTAAAAGAACATTTTTTTACTATTATTTGGGTGAAAGTCCTGTATTGTTTTGACCAATTCACCATCCCAACCTGCCTCTGCACGCAGAATGTGGTGCTCTTATTTCCTGCTTTGCTCCTGTGATTGATAGATAGATAGATAGATAGATAGATAGATAGATACTTTATTCATCCCAATGGAAGTTTTAGGCATCCAGTAGCAAGACAACCAATCACATAAACACACATGTACACACAATTACACTCATATATCACACATACATAAGAATACAACTAAAAATCCCTCACAGAAATGCACTGACCATGATAAGGTAAGATACTATTAAAGGCCAATGGAGGGCGCGGCCACCGTAAACGTTAATATGAATGGTAATATATTGCCTAAAGAAACAACCTATGGGAGTGTTTTTCTGATGACGCCAGTCTCAGTGGTTGCCAGGCTACCAGGAAACACTGCACAGAGGGGCTGTGTGGACAGATAAACAGCACGCAATCCCCTCTAAACGCCCAATTTGTTGTGCAGATTAAACAAATGAGATGTTAATTTGTGCATGCTGCCAGTCTTTATGCCAGCCTAAGATACCGCCTCCTGACTCGAGAAAAATAATTACTGAGCCGACATGACAATGGTATTGATTTTCCCATCTCACTCCTGGTAAGAAAATAAATATGTCCCAAAATGCCTTTCCTTTTACCATGAACTAGTCTAATCTAATGCAATACTAATCTCAATACCAAACTCAAATCCTAGAGTAGCCCAATGTATGTAAAGCAAGAACCAGCCAATGGCCACATTGTGTGTTTTACTGACATCAGCTCTTCAGAAACACAGTCACACACACGCACACATACACACACAATACTCAACATGTTGTGTCTGTCAGTTGTTGATGGACCAACTTCATTTTAATCATCCCTGACAATTGAATAATCACACCCCTTACACACATGATTCAAGTTATACAAAACACTCATTCTATCACACACACACACACAAACACACACAAACACACACACAATGTCATTCAATGTATGGCACACACATGCTGTAGATACACATCAATTGCCCGCCCAGCTTCTCCCTCTTTACGAGGGTTTGTCCTTTTTCCTTTCTGCTTCCAGATCATAACTCCACCCCTCCACTACCCCCACCCCTCACCGCCTGCAGAGCTTCCACAAATGAGATAAGAGCACTAATGTGATTGGGAAGAGAGAGAGAGAGAGAGAGCGAGAGAGAGAGAGAGAGAGACGGAAAGAGACAGAGATAGAGAGAGAGAGAGTTTCTAATTTAATAGAAACTCCATCAGGCTAATGGAACTGTGGACTGACCGCCCCCCCCCACACACACACACACAAACACACACACACACACACACACCATTTACTCTTCACTATATTGTACCTTGTGAGCGTGGGAACCTATTAGCATTCACCACAATACTTTGGGCTAAAGAGCTAAATGAGCACGCAGAAAGAGGGGACAAGGTTGAAAAAGGAGGATAAACCAATAAGAATGATAGATGGACTGGCGGAGAAGAAAAATGAAATGATACTTTAAGATGGACGTTCACAGAAAAACAAAAAAGGCCCACAAATTAGAGGGAACAAAGCACAAAGTAAGGCGGACAGACGACTTATGTGATGGTCACCCGGTGCAGACAGTTCACCAATCACGGCCGTGCGGGTTTATGATACTTGTAGAGGCCGGGACAATGTGAATGGACACTGAGGAGCTGGAGTCAGATCGGGAGGGGGGCTAGATGACGGATGGTTTTTCACTTCCAATCTGTCTGGCACAACAGAAATAAATGAGTATGTACTTCTTCTCTGGCTATCTCATACACAAAAACACTACTGATTCTCATTCACATACAGGCCTGTCAGCTGATTTATTTCCACTTAGAATCTCAAGTGCGGAAATTTGGACAAGTGACAAAAACTTCAAAGAGGACATGTCCTTGAGCTGTACAGTGCTTGCACTTCTTTTTTTCTCCTGTTCTCTCCCTTTTCATCTCCTTCCCTTCAGCCGCAGCACTTCCAGTCAGGATCGCTCTTCTCATTTCTGACAATACATATTTATTTTGTTCTGCACATGCTTCCCCACCTCTACTGACAAATGGGATGTCATCACATTTTACATCACATGTAAGTTATGTTTTGGATATTTAATCAAAATAGTTATAGTTTAAATAGTGATAGTACATGTTACAAGTGCTCTGACACTTAAAAAGAAAAATCACTGATTGGCCTTAAACAGATGATATACAGGTCCATAGTAAGATACATTTTAACCTTCCTGTTGTCTTCCCGCCAACCTGCAAATTTTTGTTTTTCAGAGTCAAAATTTCAAATGGAAAACTTTTTATCAAAGTTTTGTCAAAGGTGTCTTTTTTTGTGTCTTTCCCCTGATGTTTTTGTCACTTTTTCAACATTTGTCAACTTTTTCTGAGCCATGTGAAATGTTTGTACATATGTCACTTTTTTGACATTTTTGTCACTTTGTTCAGTCACATTTTTGTCACTTTTTTTATTTATTTATTTATTTATTTTATATTTGTTCACATTTTAGTCACTTTTATTGACATTTTCTTTTTACATTTGTCACACAAGTTTTCATCTTTTATTTTTCTCCAAATGCTACGAAATTGACAAAAAACATCCAATTTCAATTAAATTAGTGAACTAATAATTTATTTAACTTGTGAGGAACGTTGTAGGGACAATTTGTTTGAAAGAAACCCAAATTTCTGATGTAGAACCTTTTTGAAAAGGGGTCAAATTTGACCCGAAGACAACCGGAGTGTAAATTCAAATACAATTTGTGTTTGTGTCTTGGCTGTGCCCTAATAAGGTAACAGTTTTCAATGTGAACATCATGATTATGATTCTAATTTCTAAATGCATACACATGTCTTAGAGCCTTTAAACAGCACAGTCTGTGATTGAGCCAACACAAGTATGAAAACATAAGCTACAAAGCCGTACTAGTACAAATAATTAGAGAGAAAAGGCTCAAAGTGTTCGAAGATAAGAACACAAGACAAAGTAGGTACAGTACATCATCTGGGTGGACAACGTGCACTCAGACATCCTGCTGTCTCTCTTCTCATGTCTTTTTCTCTCAGTCACTGCTGCTTTTGGTCTGCAACAGCACATGAAGAAGAAGACCAGGAAGCAGAGCCAATGCTTTCTTTACCAAAGTGATTATTGTTAACATTGTTTGTAATGAGATTACAACACATCAAATTATAAGGGTCATATAAGAACAAATGCTAACTAAATATCACTGCATGACAACCAAAGGAGTGACTATGGAACAGCTGCAGTGAAGAGATGAAATCATGTACAACAATGAGCAATTTCAAGAGATTTAAAATGAATATATTAAAGTGATAGTATTGCATAATGACTGTATGGTTCCCTGGCATCTATATACTAAGTCTAGTATGGATATGTCATTATTTAATCTGCTATGGATAGATGGTAAAGAAAAAGGAAGGGAAGAAAAGAAACAAAAACAGTGTAAACATGTGTAGGTGTGTATGTATATACATCTTTGTCTATGATGTGTAAATAAGTGAAGAATAAGATTTTGTAAAAGGATAAAAGTAGAGAAAGGGGGTCGGACCTGATAAGTTGTTTATGAACTTCTTCTTCCTTCCATATATATATATATATATATATATATATATATATATATATATATATATATATATATATATATATATATATAATGTATATAGTGTATTAATGTAGAAAAGGGTCCATTTTGTGTTGCATTGATTTTTGCATGTGTGTGTTAAGGCTGGTTACAGGCTCCATAATGCATTATACATTCAGTCTCCTCTTAACAGCCAAGATTTTTGAAGGGATTCTCTCTTACACACACACACACACACACACACACCAACTCCCCTCTATGGGATCACAATTTATTGCTCTTATCTAATCTAGACAGATCTCTCTTCTGTCCCTACTAAACCTTCTCACTATATTTGACTTTTCTTTATCAGACATGAGGAACAACATCAGCATCTAACAGATTCCACTTTAAGTCATGAAACGTCCAGAAGATCCGCATGGGATGTGTCAGCTGCTGTACAGGATTAGACCACAGAAGGGAAATAAAAAGAAAATTGGTAATTTGATAAACAACACTAAGGCTGTCTCTCTATATATGTCTGTGAGAGTGCATGTCTTATTTCTTCCGAGAATGCAATTAGGTGATATTAGAAAAATTCTCACTATAATCGTTGAAATTTAAGATTTAATATTAGTCAATGAAAATGGGAATAATAATACAAACGTTTATCATTCACTTCAATTTCATGAATCATCAGTCAAAATAATTGCAATTAGATATTTTCCTCATACCGTTGTCACTAGTACTATATTTGAGTCGAGTGCAGATTTGAGTCGTGCATGCTCAGATTTAACACGCATAACGTGTCATACTGAAATTTGTGAAATCCTTAAAGTAATAAACTTTTCTCATTACAAACAATACAGAAGATGGAAATCATTTCAAAAACGTTGTAGCTATCTACGATTGTTTGGTTGCTAACGTTGGCTTAAAACACCATTCAACTGCTTAAGTAGGTCCCTTTTTACTGTGATGGCATTACACAAGTCTCTCGTTAGCATCTTATATGCTACTCATATACAATTGTATACAAGTATACAATTTATTCTTTGGGTTTTCCAAGCAGCTTTAAGTGCATTACCGCCATACTCTGGACTGGAGTTGAGCCATCCCTGATTTGCATGTAGAAGTGTAAAGTGTCTTGCTTCTTATCTGGTTTTTATCTGGATACAAGACACTTGAAATGACATGTGTAAATGTGGCCCTCTAGCAGCTGTAGTAATTGAGTTGAGTTCCTTCAGGAACAAAGGAGGAAGAAGTGTGACGATGGAGGTCAAGTTGGATGGATGGGTCAACAAACAACTCTGGCCTTTTATATTGAGACTGCTATTTGGTTCCTGTCTTCTATTGACAGTCAATGTCGGTTTAGACTTATTTATTTTAAGCCAACCATTATTCCTAACTTCATCACTTTTTTAATTTGCCTCAACTTTACCAAACAATTTTCATTTTTGTGATCTGTTTTTGGAAGGTAGTCACAAAGATGGTGAGGGATCATCATTAGCCTCTGGTTGTGTGTGTCATCAGTGATGAACCAAGAAGTAGATTAGGTATATATTCATATCAACAGCCATGAAGTAATATCATTCCATTCAATTCAATTTCATTTAGCTGCAGCCACGATCCAAGTGCCACCACAACACAAGGCCATCTGTGAAAGCTCCAGGACTCCTGGGAAGAAGCTGCGTTACATGCATTCATGGGACATGAATGCCCACATATGGAGAGAGAGTGAAGGAGAGAGGCGCTTAGTGTGTCATAGGAAGTCCCGTGACAGACTGAACCTATCGCAGCTTAACTCAGGGCTGGTCCAGGCAAACCTAGGCCAGCCCTCACTATAAACATTATCAAAGAGAAAAAAAGAGTTTTAAAGGGGCGATTTTACCTTGTCATAGGGATAAATAGGACATTCATACAACCTCCTAATCCCATTGACACCTCTTTCCTCTGCAAATCTCACATTTTCAAACTGCTGCTGAAAATGGGCAGATCTTAAAAAAGCTCATAGTTGACGCTTATGTGGCTCCTCCTTATTTGGCTCTGGTCTCTAGTCTTTGTCATGCCCCAACATTTACATAGGCTACACCTAGTCTTCTGAATCTAGGTCGCGCAGATCTCAGAAATTGTGTACAATGTCCGTCTGCTATGTCATCACTAAAATCACTTCTGAGACTATGTAGAGGTCAAATATGTGCCATTTTACAAACATTGATGGCTAATTACAAATTTAGTCCGACTGGGTGTCGGAGGTTAGGCCCGCTATGAGCTAGATGGAGATCCTTTACAGCCGGCAGCCTGAGGTGCTCCATGCCCGCGCAAAGTCACCGTTTCTGGATTACTGGACTACCAAATGCAGAGGCCCTGATGGAGCTCCAGGGCCTGCAGCCCGCTGCTTTCCCTCCCTTCTTCCTGCTAAAAGTCCAGTGTGTGTAAGTGAGAGCGCGGTCAGCGAGCTTGTTACACTCGTGATCTCTTACCACAGGTTCCAGTTAATCTTATAATGGATATGTGTGTTGAGTTATTTCAATAAACAATCAGGGAACTAAACGCCTCTTGTCCGCGAGTCTCATCAATAGAGGCAACAGTGAGCTGGATGGAGCTCTATCAATGACAGCTAGCTAGCCTCCTCCTAACCATCTGACATTCACAAAAATGTATTACCTTAGGGTAGCTGGGATATACATGCCGTGACAAAATTAAAAGTGTAGATATACTATAGTGTAGGGGCAATCTTTTCCTATAGGATTGAATGGGACACATGCCTAGCTAGCAGCTCCTCCTACTGACACCCCTAAAAGTCACAAAAACGCATAAAATTTAAATTTGACAAAGGTTTTAGCTTTGTAAGACCTTAGTGTAGCTGTGTGTGCCGTGACAAAATTCAAACTGTAAATATACTATAGTTAAGCTGGCAGCAGACCAGCTACATGTTGCCCCAAGCCCTGGCAGTCCTGTAACCCAGAAACAGAGACGTTGCCCTGGGTATGGAGCGCAGTGGGCCTCCACTGTCTCGTCAGAATGTGTGGAGCTCCTGAAGTCCGACACGTCTTACCAAATTTGCAATTACCAACCACTTTTCTTAAACAACCCATATTTGAGCTTTATATAGTTGACTTCTTGCATACAAATTCTCAGGAGTGAATTTTGTAATGAAATAGCAGAGGAACAATGTATAACATTGCAGTGTCTGAAATATGAGACTTGTTGTCTTGTCTACAATGTATGTGTATGTATGAATGTTTGCTCAACCAATCTAAGCTCATCTAAATATTCCTGAGCACATCATATATGGCAGAAAACTTTTGGAGACTCTGGGAACAACAACTAACTCTGCATTCAGGGAGCACAGTGCTCTAGTGGGACAATAAGGTACTATGAGCTCTTTCAATGAGCAATTTCTTGATTTTATACATCTTTTTTCTATCAAAAACACTCCCTAAGGGGCAACCTCTAGACCTACAGTAAGACCTTTTTACTCCTTACAGTAAGTGCGCCCCATGTAGGCTGAGGCCTTTGCAGTGACTCAGGTTTGAATCCGGCCATCATCCCTTTGCTGCGTGTCATCCCCCATCTCTCTCCCACCTTTCCTGTCTATCCATTGTCACTCTGAAATAAAAAAAAAATAAACACTCCCTAATGCATTTACACACTTGGACACTCCCTCCCACCACTCACACACACAGACTCCACCCGCAGCTTACTTCCAGTAACAGTATATGTTCAGCTAACCAACTGTGTGTGTGCGTGTGTGTGTGTGTGTGTGTGTGTGTGTGTGTGCGTGCGTGCATGTGCGTGCATGTGCGTGTGTGTGACGTACTGTGACAGTGTGAATGGGGAGGTGCACGGATAGGAACTGGGTGTGGAAATTTGACTATGTGTGCCAAGGGACTGGCTCACAGGAAGACACACACACACACACACACACACACACACAGGAAGGCCTGTGGACGAGCTGGGCACATAAATGGCAGAGCTCCGCAGGGCACTGTGTCAGCAGGCTTGGAAGGGGGGGTTGGGGGGGATTTACAAGGTTTATTTAAAGGTGGCCAAATGGATTTGAACCACAGTGTGAAGTGTCCAGCAGCTGGCTGTCTGTAGCCACAGGAGGTGTTCAGATCAAATGATCCTCACTGACTATGTGGCTTCCCTTTCTATTGCAACTGTTTAGCATCTGGTTCAAGCAGCAATTTGGACTAAGTCATAACCATCTGTCTAATTCAGAAAGCTTCATGGAATATCCTATTGCAACAGAAAATATTGCCACTGGCATGAGCTCTCCCAACTGTAGCCTATACCTAAAAGAAATCAGAGTAATCCTACATGAAGACAATGGGTCCAAACGATACAGCAGACAAGATTTGTGTATACAATCCACCCATCTTCCATCTGCCTGAATCAGGAAGCAGGGTTGAAATTCCAGCTAAATCAATTAAGATAGATTAAATTGTGCTGTTTGAACACTGGACAGAAACGTTCCCTGCTCGGGGAAAGTGATGACTCAAAAAGAAAAGAAATTTAAACTGTCTCCTCAACAGCATCTCCGTCCAGAGAAAAGCTACAGCTAACATCCTTACAGCTAAGCTTACATTTGCTTGGCTCATAGCAATCAACAGTTTTACTATGAAAGGCTGTGTTGTGGTTTGATCGTCTCCCGTTTCTGTCTCTGTACCTTGTCCATGGTTAGGTTTCATTTTGCCTGTGTTATTTTTTCCCTTGTTCTCTGATTTGTTTTCCTAGATCCATTCATTAGCTGTGTTCAAAACCGTTTCCCTCATTCACTCACTCGCTATTCCTTATATAGCGTTTACTATTTAGGGAACGACCAAACGAGATTTCGGACACTCACTGGAAATATCGTCAGTACATCATGTCAACAACTGAGGGCGCCCGGATGGCGTAGTTGGTAGAGCGGGCGCCCATATATAGAGGATTACTCCTCAACGCAGCGGTCTAAGGTTCGACTCTGACCTGCAACACGTTGCTGCATGTCACCACCCCCTCTCTCCCCTTTCATTTCTTCAGTCCTGTTAAATAAAGGCCTGAAATACCCAAAAATAATCTGTAAAAAAAGAAAACTGAAACAAAAATACTTCGAACACGTGCCTGAAAAAGTGTTACGGAGAATGTAAAAGGTACATTGTGGAATTATGGTACGGGAGTATAATGTAGGGTACATTGTATGTACATTGAGATTAGCTGTGCATTGTGGGTATATTATAGTGGGCTATACAGTGAATGCAATTTACAATGGAACATTTGAACACCACTACAAAATTGCGAACACGCTATACAGTGCACTATTTCTATAATAGGGAACGGTTTTGATCACACCTCTTGTGTATGTTTTCATCCTTAACTTCCTGTATTATTTTGTAGTGTTCAGTTTCATGTGTCTTTGTCTATCTTAGCTTTTTTTAGCTTTTATTATTTCAAACAAATTTAAAATATATGTACATATGTACACACACACATACTCACATACAAAAAATAAATAAATAAAAACTCCTGTAGAGTCTGATTAGTCCCTGATGTGTTTCCCCTGTCCCTCATTACCACTCTCCTCTCCTTGGGTATATCATAGGTTCATATCTATCTGTGTATTCCTAGTGTCTAGTTTCCTCGTTTCTAGTGTTTCTTCAATTTTTCTTTTAGTGCCTGCCTGTTTTTGGATCCAGCTTTTGTTATTGATGCTTTTTTTCTTCTATCAACCTGCCTACTGGTCTCCTGCATTAGGGTCCTCCTTTTCAATGTGCAAACCGTGACAGGGCTGTACTCGAAATACTGAAAAAATAAAATTGGGATCTGGGATTACCACCACACGGCTCTCACAGACCATTCCCCAATACGTAAAATACCTGCGTTATTTCACGTACACACACGACACATACACTAACATGAATGTGGCTATCAAAACAAAGAACACACACAGAGGGACTGTGACTTTATTTTCTCCTCAGGACGCCATTGTTCCACTATCTCTGTACATAGCAAATATTTGTTTGCTGCTAAGTAAATGTGCTGAATATCAAGTACAGCCCCTTTAACAATGAATGGAATGACCATGTCTACTGTGAAGGGTGTCATATGGACATGAATGTTGTATCACAGTGAGATAGTCTTGACCTGTTATTCTTAATCAAACCTAAGGGCACACGGGTCATTTTTAGATTTCATCAACAACTTCTCAGACAGCATTAATAGAGATGAGGAAGAGGAAGTCCTCTTCTCGAGAGCACTTACTGCACATTTTCATACTGCACATTAAATCAGCATCAGAGTGGCATCTGTGGCTGCACACTTAAACTGGGAAAAGCATAATAAAAACTATATTTCGATGTCTTGTATGATATGTGTGAGTGCAAGTTACCTTACACAGAGACACAGGAAACATCAGACAGAATTATTCATCAGGGGGAGTCTTCAGGCGGCAAGAAAGTCTTTCAAAGACTTCAAGTTCCTTGCTTTACAGGGAAGTAAGAGACAAGGTAGTTGTCTAAAACTACCAAACTAAAAGTAGTTTCTGGCACATACATGACATACATGTCACTGTCAGACATCTGCGACTTGTAGCCAACAGGGAAAACATCACATGAGCTCAAAGCAATTCAAACACGCAGACAATGTAGAATTATATCTAGATGTGAAGTCTAGATGTGTGATTCTTAGCATACAAGACTATACAAAAATATAGTGTTGCTCATAGCTGTGTGTCTATGCAGTCATGAGATGTGGAAAGCACATTCATATCCCCAGTCAATGTATACCCCACAGAACAAGTCACAGATAAAGACAGAAACTCCCACAAACACGAGGCATTGTGCAAAATATCACATGTCTTAAGGGATGGAGACTTGATGTAATTCCTCTGTTGAGGCAGGAGGCCACTTCTTGTCTGCTTGTGGTTGTGGTGTCACTTTAGTACACCCTAAGGCTCATTTCTGTTATTCTTAACTCGACTGCTCAGTTTGTACTGCTTTTTTTATGTAGTCATTTTAAAAACACAAACCTCACATGCTGGTTATGTTAAGCAGGGGACATTTTCCACATCCCTCTTTTGCAAATTGCCATACCTGGCACACTTGTCGCTTGGGCCTCGGGGCTTCAAATAGCACTATGATTGGGGGGGTAATGTTTCACCGTACTAGATCGTACACAAAGAAAGAAAGAGAATGTCCTTCCCCCCAAAAGGTTGTTCAAGCAGATATTACGACCTTTATTTACATGTATTACTTTAATTTCCTTGCGGGAGTCATCCCAAAGGGATTAATAAAGCTAAGTCTAAGTCTACAGGCCCGTACACACCGGGGACGAATATCAGCGGGCGTTATTCGTCAGCGTTTTTCGACGCGTTTTTTGTGTTCACACCCAAGCGATTTTTGCTGACGATGAGCCAAATGAACATGCAAATTCATTATCTGTCACTAGATGGCGCTTAATGTAAAACAGAAATACCCCCTTACATAGGGTGGCGCTGCGCAACTTTGCGCTTCTGATACTCGCTTGCAACTCAGAAGAAGAGCAGAGAAGAAGAGCTATATGATAAGCGCGACAGCGTATATATATAGCATATAGCTCTTTATGTTTTCCGAAACCAAGGAGACCAGCAGCTCAACATTTATTTTGGACATCGTGCTTTGCCTCTTCCTCGTCTTGTGGCAGTGATGACGGTGGCGTATGTCTTCTTCGTTGGTGTGCTCGGTAAGACCGTTTTGTGCTTGAGCACCCCCAAGTTGTGTATTACTGTAACTTCAGAAGCACAAGACACGTGAGCAAAAGGGCCGATTTCATTGGTCGGATAGTTTTTGACGCGGCGCGTCAAACCAAAGAAACGAACCCAAGGCGTTTTTTAAAAAATGACGCTTTTACGCGTGGCGTTTTTTGCATCGGTGTGCACACTCTCATTGACGCCCTTTGTTTAGTCACGACGCGTTCGTCCAGGTGTGAACAGGCCTTAAGTCTAAGTATTAGGACTTGGTCCACAAGAGACCATATTAATTATAACAGGAGCAAAGCAGGAAGTAAGGTGACGTGCCCTATAAAATAGCTGTACTATAAATAAGATTTATAAAATGTACAAAGTCTTTGGCGATTAGACTCCATCACAATACAAATCTTTCATATATCTATATAGGGGTAGAGAACCATCAGACCCCCCTGATGGAATCTAGACACCAGTGGTGGCAACGAAGGAGCCCGAAGACCAGACCGAAGGAGGCTCCTGACCGGTCAGCTGGAGTAGATAACTGGAGGTGTAAGGGGGGGGGAGGGTAGAGAGTTGCACTTTTTGCCTGCAACGACAGCTGATAGCAAAGGGAGAAACAGATTCAAAGCAGGGATGTGACTGTGATTGGCCCTTGGAATTTGTGTACGATTCTGATTGGTTTAGCAGGAAGGTGAACGCCTCCAACAGCTGATTGGAGTTAGGTAGAGCATTGATTAAGACTGAGGTCTTCCTGAAAGGATTTACACTGAGATACATGTCAATCAGGAGAGACTAGTTGCAGATATGCGACAGTTATACACACATGATAAAATATACATGTATTAGGATAACAGCTGAATTGATTTAGGAGTGCATCAATTAAAAGTCTTCCTGAAAGAATTTATGCTGAACTTCATTAAAGGGAAGGAATAAACAGCATATATCATAGTATGGTTTGGAGAACTTGTTATAAAGAAAACAAAGTAGGAGAGCTGCAGGGATTACACACGAGAAAGGTCATGCACCAGACCATGCCTCTTATAGCCCGCTGAGCCCCCAGGGGAACCAAGTAACACAATTTCCCATGAATTGTCTCCGGTTGCTTCAGCATGTGCAATGGTTGCACCATTCACGACCTTCAGTTCCTAATATTTCCGGCCAGGTCTAGCCGCGTAACATTTAAATAGCATGTACTTCTCTCATTAAGTGAGATGTATTTGTGGTGTGCATCATCCAGGATGAGGTTTAATCCCCACCTACACACCCCTACGCTGCACAACAAGAATAGACAAGGACTAGACAGACGGCCGACTGGCAGGATAAATAGCCCTATAAATCTACTGAGCTGCCTAGTGTGTGTGTGTGTGTGTGTGTGTGTGTGTGTGTGTGTGAACTTGACATTGTTTTGTTAGTGCATCACCCCAGGGATGTAAATTAGTGGTCAAAACGGAGGTGTTTGCTAACTTCAGTCTGCATTCCTGAGCCAGATAAAATGACAAGACAACACAATACAAATGCCAATGCAAACACATCGCATGCAACACAGAATAAGCGGGGTGGCAGAGATGTTCTCACTGTGGCGTCTCGTTTCATTTTCACCCAGCATGCATTCTCATGTCTGCTGGTGCTGACACATCCATGCTCCTTTTTACTTGCTGTCTCTCTGCTGCATCTGATCTGAACTCTATGAACTCTAGGGGTGGCAGTAGCTCAGTCTGTAGGGAGTTGGGTTGGGAACTGGAGGGTTGCTGGTTCAAGTCGCTGGAGTGTAGATTGAGCAAAGCACCATACCCCCCCAACTGCTCAGGGTGCTGGTCCAGCACTGGGAACCCACTCCCTCTGACATCTCTCCATTTGTGCATGAATAGGTCCTGAGCATGTGTATGTGTGTGTATTTCAGGACTGTATATAGTGATTACTAACAAAACAGATTGTAAATTGTAACTTCCCCACTGGGGATATATAAATAAAGTAAAACTATTTATCAACCTTGAATGGGAAAACAATTGCATTATTGTTTTTAAGGATTTTGAGTCTCATTCGGACAGATAGTGTAATATAATAAATGGCAATATTTCTGCAGAGGTTCATAATGTTGTTGCTAAATACATTTTAGCTAAAAGGTTGTACTAAAGCCAAAAAGCCAAATCTCATTACTGCAGTATTTAGCAGTCTCACCGGACTTCTGCATGTGTTCACTTCTACGTCTTCTTGTTTCTGATACAGAAATATATTTCTATAACTCCATCTCATCCTTCTCTGTTTTGAAGGCTTGAACGTTTCACTTTTAGTCTGGCTTATTGTGAAGGTCTTATCTAGTAGTCACATTTAAATGTAGATGACATAGAGATACCAGTAAAAGAGTTTGGTTTTGCCACAGTTACATAGCTATCAAGGTACAGTAGGGCAATATTTAGTGAGCCAGGCTAACTGTTTCTCTCCCTCCTGTTGTCCTCGGGTCAAATTTGGCCCATTTTCAAAGGTTTGTATATCAGAAATGTGAGTTTCTTTCAACCAAATTGTCAGCAATAAAAGAATAAGGAGGATGGTTCCCTACAACCGTCATAACAAGTAAAATAAACGATCAGTACACTACTTTCATTACATTTGGTTTAAATCAATTTTATAGCATTGGGGAAAAAATGATTAAAAAAGTGGAAAAGATGTCAGAAAAAGCTTCAAAAATGTTGGAAAAAAACACAAAAAGCTCAGACAAAAATGGATAAAAACATAGGAAAAAGTGACAAAAACGTCAGCGACAAAAGTGTCGAGAAAAGATTTTTTAATTTTAAATTCATACCTAGAAAATCCAAAGTTGAATGTCAGTGGGAAGACAGCCCAAGGGTTAAGATGAGAGGAGCTCCCTAAGCCTAACTCAGGTACTGGCGCTTTATTGTATTCATAATAAACAAACTAAATCCAATAAGATGAAGCAGAGTCTGGATTTAGACCACAATCATTGTGTTATTCAGAAAACTAAAACTAAACCCACAGCTCATTTCTTTGTCAAAGCTTTATTATGTTTTCAGGTTTCCAGCTGGACTGCCTCAGGCGTTTAATGTAGAACTTATGGAATGGTATTCCCCTCTACTGTAACTGTCCTCCGGCTCTGCTAGCAATGTAGTTATCAATCTCAAGGATGAGACTTTGATAGGTCACAGTGCGGGGACAGTGCTGCCATTCAACCAGCCAGCAGCCAGCGGGCCACACACACATCCAGCAAGTCATTCAGCAAGGGCCTGATTCAGAATGTACTGTTTCATCATATTGCATATTAAGTATGCATGCCTTCTGTGAATTGAGATGTATGTGGTAGTTTGACGATGTCTTTGCTTGTACATTAATTCATTTAGTTATAGCATCCCAGTCTCTGAAAAATCTTACAATAAAAAATAGATCCCGAATTGTAGCAACACCAAACTGGTAGTTGCAGTTGTGGCGCAAAATGTAATGAAAACTCTAAATGCTGAAGCCTTCATATCAGACAGGGATGAGATGGATTTTTAGAGCAGAGATTTATCAAAAATTGAATGAAATGTTAAAGTGTTTAGTAATATTGTACAGCCTAAAATACGGGATCAAATGTTGTTTGTGAATCCAGACTCAACTTAATGCTTTCCAGCTGTTAAAAACAATGGAAGCAAAACAAGCATACTCTTACTCCAAGAAAATGATATTGCATATCCGTGCCATGCCATGGTAACACTGGTGATACCACTGTGTTTGTCTGTGCACCAGCATGATCCACTTCTCCACTCTCTATTTGAATGCATACCAGAGATGGCAAAAGTACTCACATACCGTACTCAAGTAGAAGTACAGATACTTTTATTAAAAAATACTCTGGTAAAAGTGGAAGTACTGATTTAACGTCTTTACTCAAGTACAGGCTTGGAAATTTACTTAAAGTAGCCTTGTGAATGACAACCATTTTTTAGAGTGCAAGCTTAGAAACTTCAGTGACAAGGCATTTTAAATGCCATTGGCTACATTTTAAATGGCTGTCTGCCAATAGGCTTACAACATCCCATATGTGATTATCTTGACAGAGACTGGGACGCCACGTTAATGAGATTCTGACTGAAGATATGAATTCAGTTGTGATTCGGTGAGAATTCACAGATCCAGTTCCTTTTTTTTAATCTTTCCCTTAACATGTAAATGAATCTACATGTATGTTTGTGGGCTCAAATATGGCTTCTGGAAAGAAAATAAAGGATAAAATATGAATGACTAAACTGTGATTAATTAAGAAGTTCCCTATATTTTGGAATTACGCAGCACATTGGCCAAGAGTCATTCTAGATGCATAGTCCACTATCTCAAACATCTTTCTCAGAGAAGGACATGTTTGGGTATCTATCGAGCTGTCTCGTAGTGGTGCATCAAGTGCAACGTGCAGTAGCCTACTGTATTGACAGTTAGGTTGAATTCAGAATTGATGACTCGAACAATACTAATGGTAACTCAAGTGAAATGACTTGAAACTTGTTAGTGAGGACTAGATTAGGACTGTCTGGTTTCTTGGCCCCAGGTGTGTCTGTCAAAACACAGACGGAGACAACTCTCTTTTGATGCTTCATTACAATATACAGGACAAACGTGTGTGTGGCTGTGTGTGTGTGTGTTTCTCCAAATAAATAAATAACATTGTAAAGGCTACCACACAACCATGCGCATGGATTATGAATCCATCAGCAGCCTGCGGTGCTTAGACGTATATAAACTACAACACGATACAAAAATATCTATTTGTTTAATGATTAAATAAGGTAGTGTCTCCAAACTTATTTTTAACAGTAAGTGCTATAGTACAACTAGGAGGAGACAAGTTATAATTAAGGTAAGAATATACTGTATATAGAATATATTGATTGTTTGAATCCTTTTCTCTCTGTGTGGCTCGCCAGCTCGCGGTGTGAGGCGCATGTCTGCTCTATTCTCCGACATGACGACCTTTTGTACAAAACTAAAGTAACGAGTCAGTTTTGTAAAATGTAAGGAGTAGAAAGTACCGATATTTGTGTTAAAATGTAAGGAGTAAAAGTAAAAAGTCGCCACAAAAATAAATAGTAAAGTAAAAATATCTGAAAAATCTACTTGAGTACAGTAACAAAGTATTTGTACTTCGTTACTTCCCATCTCTGATATATGCATATGTGAACACACTACTACCCTTGCTCTACCAAAATTAGCATAATAAAAATAGAGGATAGACTCTTCGGCTGTAACGATACACCAAACCCACGATTCCGTTCGTATCACAATTTTTGACCCACGATTCGATACAAACCTTGATTCTTTTTTTTTGGAAAACCTGTAACACCACACACCAAAGCACAATATTAACACATACCTAAGTGAAATAAATAAATAGCCCAAGCTAGAACAATACTGTTGAAAAACCAACGGAACTAAACTCTGTGCATGTGCAGGGTCTGAAATTAACACTCGCCATATGTGGGGACGGGCCAACACACAAACACATAAACTACCTTCTGTTTACTGGTAGCTAGCGTTTGACTCTTAGCTAGTAAGGTGCGGTTTTTGGCAGCCAGCCTTCCAATAAAAAGCACAGGAAACGGAGTCTCAGGTCATCGTCTGGGAGGCTCTGACACTTTCCACACTCCGTGTCTGTGGACAGCTGTAGGCTTGTACCGGTGTTAAGGTTTCGGACATTGTCGACACATGCAGCCACTTTCCTGAAACCGACACAAGTCCACAGCGGCGTGTATGTCCGAGCACGTCTCCAGCGCCTCCACCTGCAGGTTGTCAGCTGTGTGTCTGCCTGGTATCTACTCTCAGACGGACGATTTAACTCGCCCGTCCTCATTAATATAGTTACATGTGTCACAGCACTCTCCACAAGCAGAGAAAAGGAGCCTTTTGCAACTTGCGATGTGATCTTGTGATCTGGACGCTAAGGATAACTGGGAGTTGGAAGGGGGGGTGTTGCGCTTTTGGTTTCATATCGCATATCGTTACAGTCCTAATAGACTCCCTTCACATTGCCAGTAGATAAGTGTCTGCTAGTGACGCCAATGAAAATGTTACAGTGGTTGCTTCTTTTTTCTATCTCTTACTCATTCAGTCTCTCTTTCAAGCTCGGTGCCAACTAATTTGACTGATTTGCTGTTTGGGCACAGATGGACGGAACTGGGGAAACCTGGTAGCTCACCTGGGTGAGTGTGTGCCCCATGCACAAATGCTCAATCGAGGGGTGCGATTCCGCCCTGCAGCCCTTAGCTGCATGTCATCCCCCCCTATCTGTCCCCTTTCATGTCTTCAGCTGTCCTCTCAAACAAAGGCCTAAAATGCCCAAAAAAAATCTTTAATAAAAGATGGTCTGCATTTGTGACCGACAGAAGCACTTCGCTGGAAAATGGATGGTAAATTAGCGTGTCCACCCAGGTGTCATGTTTCCAATACTGCCGATCGGAGTGGGAGTCGAAAATACCTTTCTACTACTACCGCAGAGTCATTTGTCCCGGCAATGATTGCTGATTGTAACCTTTGGAACTGAAGACAAAAGCTAAATGTTAGTGGGTGTTTATTTGGCTTCTGGGAAAGGGATGTTATAAAAGCAGGAAAGATATGCACTTGTGTGGAATAATCTCACATTACTATAGTAAGAATCGGAATATAATGACAGAAACGACACAGGTCTTGCTTATTACTAATTTCACCTTAAGTGTGCATCTTGCTAAAGGCCTAACTCTGGGTTGGACTGCGTGTAAAAAGTCAACAGCTGTGTAGAATTGAAATGAGTGCAAGCAAAAAAAAAAACTGAACTCCAAATAACACCCACGCTTAGCCGCTTATCAACCTTGTCAGTTTGTTAGAAAGCCGCGCAGGCAGACGGCAGATAGAAAGCAGCCACCTACTCAGCCCACTCAGCCAGTCAGGATGGGGCATCAAGGCTAAAGCCGATGCCCCGGGCTGAGATGAGACGGAGGCTGAAATACATGTAGACGCGAGAGTCACCCCAGACTGCTGTCGCTCTGCACAATAATCATTTCTTATAACATGAGAGAAAGGCCCAGTAGTTGTTAGACCAATGGAGAGGGGGGTTGAGAAGAGACTGATGTTGAGAGACTGGTGCTGACGTCAAAAACACCAACGGACATCTCTGAAGCAATTAAGAGTCAGGAAATGGGAATTTCCGAAACCAGACATTTACTTTCATTTCCAGTCTATAAAAACATTAATGAAATAGAAAAGTTTTTTCATTATGTTGTCATTTGCACTTTTAAATTTAACAATTCAAATCAAGGGAATAGAATCTGAACCGCCAACAGGGACCAATCACTTCAAGTCTCTCATGCTCACTCTCTGTCTGGCTGACTTACAGCCTCTCCTTTCATGTGTGTCAGTGCAGGCATATCTTAACTCTGAGAGCGCTATCACAGGAATCCTTCTGGCCCCAGGCAGGATCTGACGGAGAAGCTGAAACGAAGACAGAACAGACTCTCCTCGACAGCGTGATGAATGAGCAGGAGTGATAGAGGGAGATGAAGCGAGCCGAAAACTGATTCTGCCATAAAAAAAGATGAAAATGGGGCTGAAAGGGAGCTACGATGTAGGGGCCCAAGCTGAAAAGAGTTTTTATCACTGTCAGCCTGACGGTGAGCACCGTCTGACTACTGCGTGTAAAGACTAAAAGCTATTCTTGTAGAAAAAGGTGAATGAAAAAAACAGCAAAATTCAATTAGCTACATGGATTATCACACTTTCCTTTAGAAAGCGTGCTTTAATCCACATTAACAAATGAGACTGTGGTCCAAAAATGTTCTGTCATGGCAGCAGGCAGTATTGTTTATGCTAATGTTTCTCAATATTCTCTGACAACCATTGCTTCTTATAAACAGGATGTTAGTACTTGGATCTATTTATGCTGAAAGTGCATTGCGTCTGTTTTGTGCTTTTGGGCATACTTGCCTTGTGCCACGCAGCAGTGGATACAATCCACAATGTAAAATTACTGGAATGAAATAGGTGACGCTCCTCAAAGATCTCTTTTGTATTTACTGTACCCTTGTTTCTGAATAAAATGGATGCCAAATGTCAGAGGAAAATTGTAGTTATTTCAAAGTTAAAGTGCTCATATTCTCATTTTCAGGTTCATAAATTGTATTTAGAGGTTGTACCAGAATAGGTTTATGTGGTTTCATTTTCAGGAAACACCATATATTTTGTTGTACTGCACATTGCTGCAGCTCCTCTTTTCACCCTGTGTGTTGAGCTCTCTGTTTTAGCTACAGAGTGAGACATCTCATTTCTGTTCCATCTTTGTGGGGAGTTTTCAGAGTTTCTGTTGGGAGTTGGGAGTTATTCACACATGCACAGTAAGTATTGCTAGCTTGTCAGTTACAGAGTATGAGAGAATGCCACGCTAGCAGCTAGGCGAACATTATAACGTGTGTTACAAAGTGACGCACAATCAAGAAAGTACAGACTGGACTACAGCAGAGCTTTTCGGAGCAGTTTGTGAACAGTGGTTTCTGTTGGAGATGGTAAGTCCCTTTGGGGGGGTCTTTGGGCTTTTTCACTTTGTAAACCTATAACGTGCACAAAAAAGATATATAACACAATAAAGGAAGGAATCAAAGCCAAAATGCACTATATGAGCACTTTAACACATTTTTATTGCACGTCACTAACTTTTAAAGAAGAAGTTTTTAGAAATAAACTTGTTTGATGTCTTGCCGAGAGTTAGGTGACAAGCTCAGTATCAGTCTTGTGTTTGGGGGTAAGTACAGAGCCGGAGCCAGGAGGCAATTACATGACGTTAGCATAAAGCCTAGAGGAGGATTACCAGCCAGTCTGGCTCTCTACAGATCTCAGAAATACACCTAAATCCTCTGAAGCTCACTAATTAACACAGATGTGGCTGGTTTCTTTCACTTTTAACGTTTTGTGGTGAACAACACCCAGGCCCACGCATCCTCAATCCCACAAATGTAGAGTAAATTAATAAGAACTTTATCACTTATATCCTAAACTGATCAGCTGTTTCGAGGCGTTACTTTCAGTGAAACCAATCAGTATCGGCCATGTGTTCAAGCCAATCACAGCGGGACATCCCTGCTAAAATCTGTTCTCTCCTCTGCAGCTGTCCGTTGTCATTTCAGTGACCTCCTCCCCCCCCCCCTTCTTCCTCCAGTCATCTTCATTCTCAGCACCGTGGGTCTTCATCCAGCTGTTAGATCCATTGGTTCCCGTCTTCATGCTCCTTCACCTCACCACCAGTGTCTAGACTCCATCGGGGGATATGTCTGGGTTTGCCTAACCCTTGAAAATATATTTTATCCAACGGAGTCTAATCTCCATTTCATATTGTTCACATGTAGCTTACTAATACAGTTTTGCATATCTTCAACAAATTCAAGGTACATTGTGTGAATCAGGGTGCTCCTGGTGTTGAACTTCTTATAAAACTCTTGTGAGCAGCTATTTATCCTGTGGAAGTGCCCTTGATGAAGGGCCATTGTCCAGAATGGCATCAGTGATCTTTAATGCATTGGCAATTATCCAATTACATTTTTTTTTTTATCTTAAAGCAGAATTAGAGCAACGGCGCTTGGGAAACCACCTGGCGTGTAAAAGTTTCTAATTTCCTCACACACACACACATGCACAGTGCGTCTTTCAACCCATTTTCCATTTGGCATCTGTTTGTTTTCTGCTAGTTAGTAGCCTGTCTCACCATTCCTGCTCCAGCTGCCTGGAAAACATGACGGCATCTCCAGAGCCTGGACCAGGGGCTCCCCTCCTGCTGTGTGGCCCACTAATGCTGCCTCTCTTTTAACCCAGCTCCAGATATCCCTGCCCTGATGGAGGCAGAGTTTCTCCAGATTAAGGCTTGTGTATATGTAGGTGTGTCCCTTTCTTTGTTTGTGTGTCTGTGCATTGCTAACAGCTGTTAGGGAAGGTTTAACTAATCTTGTATCCAGATGCTCAGTGTATTTTTAAGCATGTGTTTCCTGCTGAATTACCTGCAATACACACACATATCACACCCTTACAACAACATGCATGCATGCCTTTACAGGCATAAGCCCTTTAAAAAATGCTATTTGAAAGTAACCATGGAGGAACAAAGACTAATAATGGATCAAAAAAAAAATATATTTTAAATAAGTTGGAGCTAAACAGGCTAGGGCTGTGTATTACAGTATGGCTCATTAAGATGGAACTTTTGTTTATATTCATAGCAAATATCATGTACAAACACACTGTCCAAACAGCCATTTCAGTCCCACTGGCATTCTTACTTACTCATGATGATAAGAACCAATGAAAAACTGCTTATATTACTTTTGTAATTACTTATAAATAGAAATGATACATCACTGGACCTGCATTGCTCAGTCAGTAGTCTCGCATTGCCATACCTACATGTCCACAGTGCTGTGCAGTAAGTTATGGCTGCACTACACATACATTCTAGAATAGGAGGGGAAAATGCTCTGGGTTGTTTGCATTACCTTAAACCAATCACAATCGTCTTGGGAGGGGCTAGGCTCCAGAAGCAACGACGCTGGGTCTGAAAAATGTTCTCCGGGAGGACCCTGTGCACCCCCAAAAGAAAAATTGAACATAACAATGTTAAATAAACTGTTCTCACAATACAGTAATGTGAGCTATTCCCAGTTAGAGAGGAAATGTCGTAAACATATTCTTTGTAAATCTTTACAACCATTCACCAAAAGAAGAAAGCAGAGCTGCCTTGTTGCACGATCCAAATGTATTCTTAAAAACTTACCATGATCACCATGCAGCAAAACACAGAGAGCGGATGCGCTCCACATGTCAAAAAAATTATACTGGAAATATGCTTCCGGTGATTCAGACTAACCAGTTGGTCGCCCACCCCCATAGCCCCAGACACCCAAGGGCCCCAAAATTCTCATGTTCACGTCCCAATTTTAGCTTATCTGGTGGTTATGTTTTGTAGCGTGGCACTACAAGTTCTATTTTTAAGACCTTTATTGTTTTAGTTCATATGGAGTCTTTGTTTTTTAAGATCCCCATTAGCTTTAGCATTGCAGCAGTTACTCTTCCTGGGGTCCACATAGGTTACATAGCGACAATACCAGTTACAGCGAGCTTGACAGCAGTCAAGTTCTCACCAAACCACTAACAAACCACTCAGGAGTTGGTGCGCATCCGAGTGTGACTGCTGCATTCACACCTGCCCAAACAACCGCACCAAGGGGGAGAACCAACTCTAGTGCAATTAAACCTAACTAAGTGAGGTAGGTGTGAAAGCCTCCTATGGAAACTTTTGAATATAGTCCTATTTTGGCGGAGGCTGGCTGCCTGCAAAACAGCAACTGTGGTAAGGAAGCAATCAAGATGCACAAAGGTGTAATGTGCTATATTTAGAGCAGCTAGGTGCAAGATTACAGATTCAGTGAAGGAAAAGTTTCTGCACATTGGATTCAAGCACCCCAAAACCTTATTGGACTAAAAAAAGGGACATTGATTTGACACTACCATGTCATCAGGCAAAATGGCCATTATGACACTAGACAAGGTCTAACAAAAGCCACACAATTGTGTCATTGATGTGAACTGAAGACAGTGGTCTCTGACATAAACAAAGAGGTCATCTTCATCAATTTCCCTGACTGCAATCACTCACACACACACACACACACACATAAACACACACCCACAATCACACACACAGCTACAGATACACGCTCCATGTGTCCCTTGTGATGTTTTGCTCATTAACTTTATTACATCCGGTAATGTTATGAGCTTTCTTGGCAGTTGTTATGATAATAGGTTTAACAACAGCGTAAAACCAGACTCTTTGCAGGATTTATCTGCATGTACATTCTAATGCATGCCCGTTAGAGTGTAAACACACACTGACACAGATACAGCTTTTATTGTACAGATGGGGGAACTACATATCATAATAAAATATACAGACACAGCAGGTTTGCATTAAATCTCACCACCTCATCTGGGTTCTCTTTGTAGTCTCAGTTGTGTAGTGCACGCCATTGCACAGCGCTACACATCAGCCGTTGCAGAGAGTTGATGTAGGATGTGATAAAAGTTTAGAGAGGGTAATATAAAGTCAGGAGAACATGATGACCAGGTAAGTCTTCCCATGACTGTTGAGCGATTTCCCTGTAGATTTTGATGTGTGAGCTGAATGTAGAGTGTTGAATATCTCATATTTATAGCCTGCAAATGTCCCCCACAGGGTAAGGGATGTTGAGAATTTTTTGGTTCATCTAGGATACTTTGATGTAATGGTGTAATAACCGAAAAGACTTGTGGCAAAGGCAATGGATTTTACCCTTACTGTTTCACAAAAAACATAATTTAATCATGCAATTATATAATTATATTTGAGTCTTTTAAAAAGACTGCATTGCCAAATGGTAAACTTCTTCATTTTCCTAATATTTAACACACTAGCTTCACAGATATAAGAGAGGATTCATCTTGAGAATGCTTCTCCTGCTTCTATGTCTCATCTCTCCTGGGTCCGTGGATGTCAAAGGTCCATAACACAAGGGATTGTGGGAAGTGAAGAGTCTGCTTGTCTTTCAGATTCAGCTGCTGAGGTCAGAACTTTCTCTCAAGAAAAGAGAGACGGGCTAACTGTGAAAGTTTTTTGGTGCAACGGGATCAATCCGCCACACAAATCCACACTATCACATGAACACATACAGTATCAGGGTGTTTTCAATAACCATTCCTACATAAAGCTAAGCTGAATGTAATTCACCGCAACTTGCATATATTCCAATTTATTTTTTCTTTATGAGAACAATGCGGAGTATGTCCAGTGTAGACAGCAGGCTAATTTTCAACTGTAGTCCTAGTTACCTAGCATAAATGTCGGTATGGTAGGAGGAAACCGGAGCACCCAGAGGAAACCCACACAAATACGGAAAGGACATGCAAAATCCACACAGAAAGGCCATGCCCCGGACCGCAGTCGCTCTTAGTGCTACGTCACCTTTAACGCTGTGTAGCTGCTGCTCTCCTTGGTGAGTTCTACACACACGCTGAAGGGCATGTTTCTGACGCTGACAGCCACTGCCCAAACGTCTTTTACGATTTTAGAGTGAGAACGGGGTGGAGGCCACAGTGACAACCATTGAGCCAACGTATCACTTATTCCTGTACCACCTGACCTCTAGTTGCTGTAGTACTGATGACCGGAGCACCTACTATAAGACTGTAAAAGATCCATCTAGGGAGGAGAGTGGGGTGGATGGGTGAGTCCTAAAACACAAGGCTTTCAAGCCAGGGAGCAGAGTTTGTGTCCTTGAAGACACCAAGGGGACAACATAAGACTTTTACCCAGGAAACGGCTCTTTGTGATCCACGTAAAATTAACTCTCACGTCTGCTATAATGACCTGCATCACAGACACCTTTCTGTGGATAAACTCTCGTGACTGGTTGCCATAGCTATGATGTGACCAGCTGTAATAAAGATATCATACGAATTGTTATGCATAACTTTTTTATACGATATCAGACATACTCGGTCATGAGAATGTGTTGACAGTGGTTGTTTTCAGTTTTTATAGATTTTAACCAAATGTTTACAGATCACACCACCACTTCAGAACACAGCTGACATATTACATTTTTACTCAGATTATAGGGACATTTGCAGTTTTAATTTTGTAATAATCAAAATAAATTAATTTAAGATCTGTTATCCTAACCACATGATGTGCTCTATTGACACCCACCTGTGTGTGTGCGTGTTTGTGTGTGTGTGTTTCCAAGGTACTCATGCATGCATCTGCACTCTGCACCTGTACATGTTAATTAATGCATTCTTCGCATGTTTGTGTGTCCAGATGGGATTAGTACATCCAGGTGTTTTTTTGTGGTTCCATTCTGGAGGCCAGCTGGGCTTCCTAAGCAACTAAGTGGGCTGGACATCTCTACACAGGTGCATGCTAAGTAAAAATCTCAATTTTGATTTCAAATGGCTAAATTGCAGTAATTCCATCAAGCAGTGGCAAGTGGCCTACTCACAGGCCGTCTTCTCACATGGGCCACAAACATCAGGCAGGACACGTTCACGACCCTCCCCTCAGGCAGGCTGAGAACCCCCAGCACACGCACAATAGACTCCGCAAACGCTTCTTCCCCAGAGCTGTGAACATATTGCAGAAATCACACACACATTCACATATACAAACATAAAAACAGACACACATCCCTTGCCACCCTCAGTGCAATCGGACTCTGTGCAATAACTGTTGTGTTTACTGTTTTCTATTTATTTATTGAGAACATGGAATGAATGTGTATGTGCGAGATGTGCTTGGGTGAGAATGTGCTTGTGTATACTGTATATATATCTTTTAATTTTTTTTACTCTGTGCTGCTATTTGGCTCCAACATAATGTCATTGTACTGCATACAATGACAATAAAGATCTATCTATCTCGCTATCTATTTGAGAAATGACATAGAAAAATGACTTTAAGGTAATACTACTGTCTGACTGCTCTAATAATAATCTAATAATAGTAATCAAATTTATTTCCGCATAGATTTTTTTTATCTGATGATGATGCTGGGTGTAAAGCTGCAGAAGTGCTTCTGACATCTCGGAGGCTTTCTATTTTTGAATAAAATAAATGCCGCCTTTTTCCTGCCAGACATGATCACCGTGATTCTTTTTTCATCTTTCATATTGTTTTTTTGTGCATATCACCAAATATATTTTGTTCAGTCACAGATATAAAAATAAAAGTAAACAATAAAAAAGACTTACAGATGTTCACCATAAATCACTAAGTACAAATCCAGTATGTGTGAACATTTACATCAGTTAGGCCAGACACTATTTCCACCGCCATGAATCATCCTTCCAATAATGAAATGAAAACATGTGTTCTCACTCTTAGCTGGTAAGTCATTTTTTTCCCATAGTGTTAATGATTTGACGATGATTTATATGTTGTGTTGTTAAGTTTGGAGGTAAAATTGTCCCTTGATAGGTTTATAGCTAGTGCACTATATATTCAGATGATGAAGACCACAAAGAACAATTACTTCACATAAACTTCTCCATAGGTGTATAAATGAAAGTACCTGTCTCTGCTTCCCTCTTCCAGGTCCTTCCTCTAATAATTTAATCCCACCTCATTAAAGGATTGGCCTCAACCTGCTGGGAGTCTACATAAACCGGTTTGCTTTAAAGATGGCTTATTTTGTCCCTGCTGGAAGGCTGGTGGCTTCCAGGCACCCAGTGTGGTTTAGTTTGATTGTGTTGATGTAGTTTTCCAGGAGGTTAGCACTTACAGTTTCATAGCACCCACACTTTCCCACCGACTGCTTAATTCACCGCCGATGCTTCTTATGTAGAGTTATTCTTAATAAATGACTTGCTTAATTAATTTGTTGCTGTGCATACTTTCCTCCTTCGTCCTGGCATAACAAGTATTATCGTAGCTATGACCTACACAGCATTTTACAAGTAAAGCCATGCTGCCCTGCAGTAGCATGTCCACACACTGTGCTGTGGAGATGTGTGCCAAAGTGGTAATGTGTGCCAAAGCTAGCACCAAAACACACTGGACCAAGCCCTATATTTGCATGCTCCATATGTTACCTCAACATTACCTCACTGGGAAACAATAAAAAGTGAAGGAGGGAAAGGGGGATGTGACACAGATGAGAAAAGCAAATGGAAACTTTGCTTTTATAGTGAGGAATTTTTACATCACACACACCAGAAAACATAATGAGGCGGGTTTCTATTACCTTCAATTAGGTTCAAATTAAAAAATATTGTGTTCGTTTTTGTCATATCTTCTATTCTTTGTCTTGGATGTAATTATGTACATCCTAGATGCTTTATTCTCTGAAAGCACATATGCTGTATTGCTATTTTTCTTGCTGTAGACCATTATCTGCTGCCTCAGATCACCCCCAGCACTTACTAAAGTTTCATTTAATCTAATCTGCTACTCTAAATGAGTTATGTTACACCTAAAAAAAGTACAATAAAAGAACATTGGAGTCCTTTGGATTTATTTGACAGTTACTTCTACTACAGGACATGCAATCTTTTTTACACGTCTCCAAATTGCCTTACAATGCATGCTGTATGACATCATTTTCAGACTTTTTACTTTCCAAAATTCAATTTTCATTAATGTGGTTCCCAAAGAGATAGGTCGAGATAGGGAAGCCTCCTGGGTGCCTCGCTTTAGAAGTTTTCAAGGCACGTCCAACTGACACGGGACCCCGGGATAGATGCAGAACACAATGGCGAGATTATATAGGCTCGGGATCCCCAGGAGGAGCTGGGGAGAGGGACGTCTGGAATACCTTAGCCTTCTGACACCACAACCCAGCCCCAGATAAGCAGAAGAAAATGGATCCATAGATTTTTTTTGAATGTGAAAAAAGTGGGACCATGGTCCAGGGATTAAAGATTTAAAGAGTGAATTCACTCCAATAACCATAACCGAGGTTTTATTTGACTAGGTAAAGGGGATTTCATTTATGTGCCTCCAAATATTTGAACAAGACTAAGTAAGAGTCTGCAGCCACACTACTGGATCTGAGGAGATGCATACTGTAGGTACACGTTGAGATAAATGCTAATGTCACCATGCTAACATGCTCACAATGATAATGCTAACATGCTGATGTCTAGCAGGTAAACTCTTTACCATATTCATCGTAGTTTAGCATATTAGCGTGCCAAAATATGTTTATTAGTGTAGAGAAAAATCTGATGTGGCTAAAAATTGTCATTTGTTTTGGATTTATTTAGTTTAACCCTTGTGTTGTCCTTCGGGTCTCAGAGACCCTCCTGTATTTTTCTGCTGCCGTGGCCTCAGCCTCTGGGGTCCCAAGACCCATCCCATCCTGCACTCGAACATGCATCCCACTAGCCTCATCTCGACCTCTGGGGTCCAGAGACCCGTCCTGCAGTCGAACGCGTATCCCACTAGCCTCATCTCGACCTCTGGGGTCCAGAGACCCGTCCTGCAGTCAAACGCATATCCCACTAGCCTCATCCCGTCCTCCGGGGGTCCAGAGACCCGTCCTGCAGTCAAACACGTATCCCACTAGCCTCATCCCGTCCTCCGGGGGTCCAGAGACCCATCCTGCAGTCAAACACGTATCCCACTAGCCTCATCCCGTCTTCCGAGGGGTCCAGAGACCCGTCCTGCAGTCGAACGCGTATCCCACTAGCCTCATCCCGTCCTCCGGGGTCCCTGGGACCCGTCCTGCAGTCAAACGCGTATCCCACTAGCCTCATCCCGTCCTCCGGGGGTCCAGAGACCCGTCCTGCAGTCAAACGCATATCCCACTAGCCTCATCTCGTCCTCCGGGGTCCCTGGGACCCGATGGACGAGGCGGGGTCGTGGTGGTAAATACGTATAATCGCATAAAAATTAACAAGCGTATCCGAGCCCCGAAGGGTGAGGCCAGGACGGCAGTTGACATGAAATGAAAAAGGCCCCCGAAGGCCCCGGGAACCCCCCAAAGCACAACCCCCAAAGCACAACGCCAGGCTAATACAAAATGTAAATAAAATAAACAAGTCCCCGTGACACAAAGGACAACAAAAGGGTTAAAAAACAAAATTGGGTTGTCTGGACCATAGATAGAATCTACATGAATATGTATGTATATATACTGTATATATGTGTATATATATATATATATATAGTATATGAAATATAGATCCAATAATGTCAATACCAACATTGACATTGATCAATACCAGTGTAATAAGCTCGACACTTTAGTTTTAGTTTCTCTCCAGTAAGTACCGCTGCTGTAAAATTTGTAAAAAGACTGTAAGACACAGTGGTAATACAACACATTTATATGAAAATTCTGTCCTGGGTTTTAACTAATTAATATTCAAAGGTAAAATTACACTTGAAAATTCACTCAGATTTAGCTATTTGATGATGCATCCACCCTAATTATTAAAAAGTATCAGTATCTGCGATATTGGCCCTGTATTTATAATGGTATCACATACATAGCAGATATTGCAGTATTGCACATCACTAATGACAGCTCCCCAGAATTGAAGCCAAAACCTTTTACAGTATGACAGTAAGTCATTAACCTCCCCCCTCCATGTTAGCGGATAGGACATGGGCCAAACTACAAAAACAAAGTACACATCAAATAGATTGTTCACAAGTTTGGTTTTATTAGTTTTTTGATGCTATTAAAAACAGAGTGTAACGTCATGATTGACAGCTGTGATTGACTTGATTGAGTCAGGCGGGTCCTTAATACCACGGCTCCAACCTCGATCACTACTGCACAGACTCAAGATGGCATTGCCCTATCTGACATATTTATTTCATTTTTGGAGACGCATCATTAATACATACTATGTTCTGGACGGACCAACTGACATCCCTACAGCTACACCGATGGTGTGGCTAAAGATTCAACAGCTCTTCAGCTGATCTTTCTGGTTTCTCTTAATTATCCACAGACCAGAGATGGAGTACTCAAGTCCTGGACACGGACTCAAGTCCATCTCAAGTCACTATTGTCTGGACTTGTGACACGCCTTGGACTTTCGACTCAGACTTTCAATGACTCAGACTCAAGGATTTATGAAACTGGACTCAAGCATTCATGAAATAGGACTCGGAAGTTCTTTCATGTTTCTGAGTACTTTTACTGTATGTGAAAGAGGCAGGAATGTAGTACTCAAGTCCTGCGCTCCAGTCCAAGTTACTCGACTCAGACTCTTCTTTGGTGACTCGGACTTGGACTCAGACTCGAACACTGGGGTTTCTTTCTAGGCGCACCTTTTTGCAGCAGCTTTTAACCTTCGTTAACCTGGTTTCTGATGTTTTAAAGTGTTTTGTTTCCCTGTGATTCTCTTTATTTGTAGAAATTTTTACACTTATTTATAAATTTGACATCGGCCCTGTTCAGCACTTTGGTCAGCTGTTGTTTTTAAATGTGCTATAGAAATAAAATTGACATTGACATTGACTCAAGAGTTGACTCATATTTGACTGTTTGTGACTCGATAGTCATTTTCATAGGGACTTCTTCTCTGCCTGAAATGTCCTATTTTTTTTATTTATGCTAAACTCTTAGCAGACGTGTTAGTATACAGCACTCAGGATGCCCAACAGGTGTATTACTGTAAAAGTATTCTTAAACAGGTGGAGCAGCTTCACCACATTTAGACATTTGCAGCTGAGTCATTAGCTGTAGCTGCAAGTGATTAACTGTGTGTGTGTGTCTGTGTGTGTGTGTACATTCCCTTTTTGTGTGTGCTGTATGGCTTAAAGTGAGTTTATTTTCTACCCAAAGGAATGACAGGACTGCAAGTAATTATGGTACTCCACAGGGTGTACCTGGTGATAACTGTAGAAGATAGATTTAACAAGCAGTTAACCTGGCCAGACCCAGACCTGACTTACACAGCAGGAAAGCATTAACAGCATGTAAACACAGGGCAGAGCAGGCCAACGTACTCAGAGATCGTATACACACACAACATGCTCCGTTAAAGCTGTTTGTTTACTAAGTGCACCGGGGTATGTTAATGGTTTACAGCGCATCTAAAAGTAGGTCATTAGGAGACAGAAAGTTATGTAAGCATCCTCCTCCAGTGTGAAGGCAGAGTCAGACACTTGCTTTCTCAAGCAAGTCAATAAAGTTGATATGGGACCAACATAAACCAGACAGTTAATCTAGATGATAGTTTTTCTAGAGCTGTCAATCTTTGAATTAACAGCCCTAGTTTATTCTAAGGATTCCAGGATATTTGGTCAGATGTCTCTGTAGCAACCAAAGCACCCACAATGGTCATTAAAGCTTATCAATATTTCATATCAATTGTTGAAATGACTATGCATAATGTGAGTAGTAGTAACAACCCGTTCTCACTCCAAAGGCGTAAAATACGAAAAAAGCGCCCTTCGTCGTGTGTGTAGAACATACCTGGGAGAGCAGCATCTAGACGTAGGTGTAGCGAGTAGTATGTAAGGGGGAAATTCTGCGTGGGGACATTGACCGGGGGGGAGGATGGGTCAAACATAGGACTTTCACCAAGGAGAGCGAGGTTTGTGTCCTGCGTGTGTCCTTAACCGTCCCGTTATGGCCGCGTGTCAGGGAACCGTGCGCCCACCCACGAGCCAGCCAAAATCCATCTATTATCTACAGTATTAACCCTTGTGTTGTCCTCCCAGGTCAAAACTTAAAATTAATTTTTTTGAAGTTTTTGAGATACTTTTGTATTACTTTTTGATGCTTTTTTCAACATTTTCTTCATTTTTGTAACACTACCATCAGTATACTGTGCACATCACTAACACCAATATATTACCACTAGTTTTACACTATTTTCCTCATTGATATGAAATGATATCATTATTATATATATTATTTTTGTCTTTTGTCAAAGTTTTTTTGGGGGGGAAATAAAACAAAGTAGTGAACTGATCCTTTATTTAACTTGTGAGAGGCATTATATGGAACCATCCATGTAATATTTGGACAATTTGGATTAAAGAATTCCACATTTCTGATTTAGAAACCTTTAAAAACGGGTCAAATGTGACCCCGGGACAACAGGAGGGTTAAGAACACATAAGTGTTCATTCATACAGCTGATTTTGGGTAATTCCCATACACACCTTCAACTGTAGGCTACTTATACTAAGGTTTGCTAAAAACTACAGTGCCCACTGTTTTAGGACCTCTCTTAGCTTTGGGCATTTGGAGGCCCTTATTGACAGGACAGGTGAAGACATGACAGGGGAGAGAGAGAGAGGGAGGACATGCAGTAAAGGGCCGCAGGTCGGAGTTGAAGCCAGGCCCGCTGCGTTGAGGAAAAAACCTCTTTAAAAAAAAATTTAATACATTTAAAAAAATGTAAATTATATACAGTATATATATTTTTTTCATGTCTTCAGTAGGAACCGATGGGCATGATTCTGCGCACCACCGACAGAGTAGGGAAGTTGCAAAGTATGGAGAAATGGACTAATGAATAGTTGTTTTTTTGTATTTTCATGGGATCTGTTGACAATATGTATAACCTTATAAGTTAGGATTTTTTTCCTCTGGGGACCATTGTCATCTGAACAGACTCTGTAATGTGTAAGACACACGGAAAGACACTGTCACCCCTTCAGACATGTCCCTAGCATGCCTTGTTTTCTTTATCTCATCCCAGTGATGAATGCCTTTTCATTCAAAAGCTTGCAGCCCTCAGAGGCTCCTCCATTAATTATTCACGAGGACACAGATGAAGACAAAATAACTCATTTGGTGTCAATTACGCCTGCGACAGGATGTGAGAAGGTGTTGCTTTACTTTTGGTCTATGGTAACAACTTAGTCTAAGTCACAAAAACACCTCATTAAAAGCAGCCGTCAGTTTCTGTCCTGTAATTTTGGTGTTTGGATAAAATCCATCACCCAAAATAAAAAGTCCTGCTGCGGTGCTGTGAACAATGAATTTCCTCTCTGTGTGATGACACCATTGCTCTGTCAGTTTCTTCTAGGTTCTACAAGCTGCTTCCTCCTTGCTCATTTGGCTTCCTGGCAACCAGCCAGAGCCCTGTCTCCCCACCTCCCATGCTTCATAAGACCGCCCTGCTGCCGGTCCCGTGTGACACAGGAAGCAAGGCCCTACGGACAGTGACCTCACTGCAGGAAGAGATCGCAGGGTGTGTGTGGTGTGCTGTATATGTGTGTGTGTGCAGAATTGTCTAATGTCTCTAATTCTCTCCAGATAGTTCAGACAGCATAGCACTGCACTAGTCGCTGCATAAAAAGCTTACAAAATAAATATTTTTAGAGCAATTTTTAATGTGTACATGTCCAGCATGGCTTGTTAACACACTCAACTAGAGGTGAACACACAACAACACAAATGTATAAAATCTTACATTTTCTACAGAAAAAAACCCCACTAACAACCAAATCAACAAAAAAAAAAAAAGAATTGGAATGTTATTAACAAAAAAATATCCTGTCAAGTTTGGACAGAGAAAAAAATCCACAAAATCTAATCAAAATAAGACAATTATCAAAGATAAACAATAACCTTGGGTGTTTTTTTATTGACTGTTGTTTTCTTTTTTTTTTTGTATTTTTTGTATCCCAGTCAAGGGTGATGGTTAGGTTTTTTTTTCACAAAGTCACTGAACCATTACTCAAGTAGTAATGAGAGAGAGGCGAGGGTGAGATGCCGAGTTCCACTACTGACGGTCAGTATAAGAAATATCTGAATCCATCCGACTCTACTCTCTACTGTAGCTGCGGCTAGTGG
This sequence comes from Etheostoma perlongum, assembly GCA_026937815.1. NCBI lineage: Eukaryota > Metazoa > Chordata > Actinopteri > Perciformes > Percidae > Etheostoma > Etheostoma perlongum. The sequence continues at coordinate 34,144,096 of CM049371.1, forward strand.
ATGAAAGCAGTTTTCCAATGTCTGTGTAGAGCACCATGAGATTCATCCCGGCCGAAGCCACGACACAGATGCTGAAAAGTCATTTGTCAGCCATCTTTTCTGTCTCATCCCCCCTGTGTGCAGTTGAGTTAGCCGAGTGGTGCTAAAATGAGTGGTTTCAGAGTGGATGGGGGTCAATGCAAGGTGAGATGCACTCTGGGGGAAAGAAAAGAGAGAAGCATGTGGACAACACACAAACCTTTTGGGTTCCAGCCATCATAAGTGTCAAGGTTGACCCAAGTGGAACCGAAACAGAACACAGTCGTACTGCATGTCACATTGGACAGATCTTTTTCTTTTCCCTTCTCCTGTTCATTAAGGTATTTCTTGATCTGATTTTCTACTTTGCACAGGGATGATGCAATGACTTTTTGAAGCTTGCCGTTATTAGGAAGTGAAGGTAAACAATGACCGCAGGAAGCTGAAACACAAAAAAGTGCACAGAGTGGAGAGCACAGACACGGCTAGGAGCACACGTGCCTTCTGAGTGATTGTGGAGATTTTTAAACAGATGTTCATTAAAATAAAGGACAAAAAAAAGCCAAAACCACAGGGCTGAACAAGGAACGCTTAACATGCAGTGTTTACAGAAACACATCCTGAGAGAGATGAAAGCTCAGACAAGCTCAGCGATGCCCTGACCTTACCTAAACGTTACATCAAGGCAATGCACTTCAACAGGAACAGGGCCGTGTTAACATCACATCACTCAGATACAAGCCTTCCTCATTATTAGATGTTGGTGGATCTAAAAACAGGCTGTGCTGTGTGAGGCTGGACCTTGGCCTGGACTAGTTTAAATTTAAGTTTAAATAAGGAAGGTGAGGTTGGGGAAGACAATAATGTGTGTGTGTATTAGGGAGAGTGAAAATAGGGGGAGGAGAAAGAGAGTGTGTGTTTCTGAGAGAGAGGGTGAGAGAGAGAGAGAGAGAGAAGGCCATTGTTGTTATTATGATCCCCTCAGGCTTAGGGGCAGGGCTGTGCTGAGTGTGTGTGTGTGTGTGTGTGTGTGTGTGGGGGGGGGGGTGATAGAGAGTGTGTGGGAGATTTACAGTCAGGAAACCGACCTTCGCTTATGGAGAGTAGAGCTGATTAACTAAACACCTCGACACACACACACACGCAACACACACACGCACACAAAACATGCATCAATCAGCGTGGACAGCTTTCTTTCCTGGCGTTTCAATATTTTTCTCTTCTGCTTCCTGTCCTAAGACAACAAATCCCTGTCAGTACCCCCCCCCCCACACACACAGAGAATCTTTCAAGCTGCTCAATCATTTCAAGTAAAGAGAAAAAGTCAAGAGTACACTTGGCATTTTTTCAACTTCTGAGAGGTTACTTTAGCTTTTGAAGTGGTTAACTCCCAGTGGGATTGCTACGTGGAAGTCACGGAGGAGAAAAGGAGGGTTGACAAACAAGAACTCCGTACACAATGCTGTGTCGAGTGCAATGAGTCGACATTTTCTAAATCCTGTCCAGACACTAGGCTGTCTGAGCATTGATGTGCCTGGAGGACCAATGGAAGAACAGGACAGGAGAGTAGAGAACAGAAGAGGTGGGGGGGTGCTTTTAACACTGATTAGCTACGTCCGCCAAACCCCCACCCCCACCCCCAACCCTGATGGTGAGGAGGTGAGCGATGGACACAGGACACCGTTTCCTGGCAACAGCTATTGACTGGCCACAGATCAATCTCTAGACGTCTGGTGACGGCTTATTATGTTCTTCCTTTTCTTCCTTTCAGCTAAGTGTCCTGTTAACTCTACCCCTGCCTGCGTGGGCGTCTCACCTCCACCTGTCTGCACTTCGCAGAGGGGAAGTAACAGAACAGCTGTGTTGTGTATCGGTACCGTCTGTCAACGTACAGCCCGACTGGAAGAAGTATTAAGATCCTTCACTTCTGCTCATCGTCAGTTGTAGCACACTGTAGGCTGTTATATTGTTGGGTAGTTTAATTTATAATAAGACATTGTATTCTTTAAACGGCATGTGTTGTGTAAAGTAACTAGTAACTAAAGCCGTCAGATGATTGTTGTGGATTAAAAAGTAGAATATTTCTCTCTGAAATGTAGCCGAGTAGAAGTAGAAAGTGGCATGATAAGAAAAGACTCATGTAAAGTACAATTACCTCAAATTTGTACTTGTATAGTACTCGAGAAAATGAACTTAGTTACATGTAACTGGTTACAAGGGAAGCACTTACAGCAGGTATTGCTGAAAATGATCTTTCTTGTAGGCTAAAGTTTCCTCTTGGGCTAGAAGTATTGTTGAGCTAGCAGGAGAATTTGGGTAAGGAGCTACTGCCAGTGGGATAGAGCCATCAAAGATCTCTCTCTGTCTCTCTCTCTCGCTACACCCTCCTTATTCCTGAGATCCAAGCTTAGCAAGTCAGGGGTCAGCCTCCCTCCCCCTTCCCTTGTCTCAGCAACAAGAAATTCAGTCTCTCTCTTCACCCCCCACCCCCCTCCCACCCCCACATCTGTAACATGAGCCGGCTGAGCTAAGCCCCCTCTGGTCAGGTTGGCAGCTTACTTCCAAATGCTACCTCAGATAAGCCTTCCTTCTATTCATATGTGAAGTTGCACTGTAAAGTCCTCCACTTCTACACTCTCTCACTTCCTCATCAGGCTGTTTTTTTTTTAAACTCAAACTTCTTATTTAAAAACTAGCGATGGTTAGATAATTTCACATTTTCCATTGCCGCTGCACGTTTTAAATATCTTGAAATTGAGGGCTGCTTATTCTGCAGAAATGTGGGTTAATGTCACAACCATTGTTGAAAATGTATTCACATGGGCCAAGGGAAATTATCTTCTCTTTGTTGAATAGTTTTACTCTTAGTTAAACATTGTTTTATCAATGTATGTTTCCATGGCAGCCATTAGTTTCCATTCACTTCTGTACAGTGTAAAAATCCGTAAACGCAAGCAATCTCTAAAAGAAAACTTGCCTTGTAGTGGAGTTGTATGATCCATCCAAGTGAATTATTTTAGCATTTTAATAATTTGTGTGATTTTTCATTCCCTACAAAATAAATGGAAATCAATGGTTGCCAGGAACCAGGAGCATCAAACACTTTTGAAATACTGACATAATGAGTAGTTAAGATGGACATTTTCTGTGCCCACACTCCCCTTCGTCCCATCTCGGATCTTGCGAGATGAAAGGGGAGTGGAGAGTGTTTTGGGAGTTCAAGGTTTTAGTTTAGGGGTTGCAGGGGTTAACAGCATTTGCACACACCTGCTGTTTTTTTAATGAAGAGGATTAGTCTGTGTGCACATGAGCCTGCATGGACCGAGCCCACCCTGGTGCTTATAGCTACATTCTATTTACAACAGATAGACCACAGGTCCTCTGTGAAGTTCCTCATATTGTCCTTTGAACAAAAACATTAGAAACTGCAAGGTACATTTACTGCCCCCTGCAACTGCTGTTACATTTGTGGTGTTACATCCTGTTCCTATGTTAAAGGCCATGGCTTTGCTTTGTATTATGTCTCACACACACACACACACACACACAGTGATGTGCAATGAATGCCCCTTCCCTTGTGTTATTTCACAGTGAGGTGACATTTTTAAATCAACCGTTAATCAGTCTCCTCTCTTGCAGAAAGACATTGTCTTGTTGTTGACAGAAAGGAAGCCACAGAAATGAAAGTAATAGGAAGAGATCCCTTTTAAAGTCCTTTCACCAAAGAGGTTTTTAAATGGTTTCAAAATAAGGAAAAGAGAAGGTAGACCTATTGTCCAGCTATGTGAGCATAAGTTAAAGAAGGAAAACAAGGCATCTGTAGTCTGAATTTAAAGGATAATTACTATTTATTACAACTTGGGACAATTTCTATCTATTATTATAACATTGTAATTGTCTTAAAGACTGTAAACACTAGGAAAAGGCTACCCTGGCTCGGCCCATTTTTTCCTTCATCAAAGATTGTTGGGGGGAGTTTTTGCTTATTCGAATCGAGGTTCTAAGGACAGAGGGTGTAGTTTGCTCTACATATTGATAGCTGTGTGCTAGAGGAAGGATCCAGCCTAGCCTGACGTTGTCATACTCAAATTCTAGTCAGAATATGAGTCTGATATTGCTCCACTGGTCTGATTGTTGGGAATGTTTCATGCTAAAATGCCTCTGCACTCAACTGAATAGACCTACAACCAATCAGAGGAACGGAGTATGTGACGAATGTTGAGAGACGCATAGCTGCCATCTGTCATCAGAACTCAACTGCTAGCTACCGCTGATGTCAGCTACGTTAGCTACTAGCCAATAGCCCCGGCAGTTTGAAAAACGCTGATGACGTTACATCAACGTTACAGGCTTTACAGAATACATCCCTCGGGTGTATCATAAGATAATATTGTGGATGTAAAAATAGAACACATGGTGAACTACAACCATTAGCGATATCCATAATTACAGCTACAGGACCTTGGGAGAACCATCATATATGCACACGCAAGGCGACATGGGCGACATGTCCATCATCATATAAAGCCCGCCCTGCTACCAGCTCTTATTAGAGCATAGTTGCTCCACAACGGATCAAGTCCAGACCCAACTTCTGACCTCAAATGTTGTTTGCGGGGCTAAGTTTGGCTGGCATCCATGCTAATTCCAGCGATTCTATCGAGCAGACGAGGAGGTCCACTGAACCTTTTTTTGGATTTTCTTCTGTTAGCATGGGCCATTTTTGCGAGGCCTATGTTCATTTGATGTCAATGGCTATAGGATTGGGCCTGTTGTGCATGCCTGTGTTAACGTGCGCTTGTTGCCCCGTGCGCGCTGATGCGCTCATCTGTTGACATTTCCAAGCGCCTTCCTACAGATGCAGTGACATGTGTCAATAGTATGAGAATAAAATTAGATTTTAACTGTATCGGACACAGGACGGGCCCGATCTGCACTCTACTGTTTGCGCACAACTACGGCAAGTATGGTAGGTCAAAGTAGAACCAAGAAAGTGGTATGTGGACTCGAATGTTTACAGCCGACGGTTTGGGTTATCATTTTACCGTCTCTCTTCATTTTTTGTTAGGTCTCTGTAAATTATAGAGTTTGGTCTAGATCTTCTCTATCTGTAAAGTGTCCTGAGATAACTGTTATGATGGCACTATAACTTAAAATGTATTTTAACTTAATTACCAGATCTCAGCAATTAACTTGATGAGTGCAGTGTTATTATTACTATTGAAATTACCATTAAAAATAAGATTGAAGTTGCAATAAACTAGAATTATCCTTTAAAACCAAAGCGGTGCACTCCCACTGTGTGACTGTACTGCAGAGCAAAGGGAAGACATGGAGCAAGATGAAGAAGAAGATGATGTTGAAGGGGAAGGAACACAATCGAACCCTAGTGGTCCGTCGACAAATCGTTTTCTCGTTTCTTTCTTTTGTGGTCGTAATATAAGCAGATGTCAAGTCATCGGCGAGGACAAAGCCCCTACTGAGATTAGGGGAAGGAGGAAGGCGGTGCAGAGACGGGAGAGAGAATAGAACACTCTTCCTGGTTTAGAAATAAAAATAACAACAACATAAAGTCACACAAAATGAACCAAAATATGAAGAAAAAAAACAATGTGCAAACTTCTCTCATATAAATAGACTACAGTCAATGCATTGTAGAGCACCATGGGAGACAGGAGGAGGTTTCAGTGTGTGTGTGTGTGTGTGTGTGTGTGTGTGTGTGTGTGTGTGTGTGTGTGTGTGTGAGTATGATATTGGATCTACTACCACATTACTACACAGTACTAAATTGTGGGAGCCATTGAGCACAGAGACTGTAGACAGATGGATGGCTGGGACGAGGCTTGGATTAGAGGAGGGCGGTGTCAAAGGTCCTACTTTAGGTTCATAGTTCAGTGTCCCTTAATGTCAGGGGTCAGACCCAGTCCTGTAGCGAGCGCTTGCAGTGCACCAGCAGCCGCGGCGCCCCTTTGCTCTGCAGCGTGTTGATGATGGCGTAGATCAGTCCCAGGATGCACAGCACCAGGACCAGCGGGATGGTCACCATCAGGATGTTCATGGTCCGCTCCTCGCTGTCGTCCACCTTCAGCACCACGTCCACCTCGTTGGTGTCTTCCTCGCGACCCTCGCGGTAGTCTTCGTCTTTGTCGGTGTCCGACCCTTTGCCCGTGCCTTTGTCCGTCCCGCCGCCGTCCGTCCCCTCACGGTCTTTGCCCTTGTCGCGTCCGTCTGCGTCCGGATTGAACGGTGGGCGGTTCACGTCTGGGTATTTGCGTCCGGAGTCTGTGTCCGTGTCTCTGTCTGGGTCCAGGTCCACACTGCAGCCCATGAAGTCTCTCAGGATGGACTTGGGGTAGCCTGGCTCGCTCTTCATGCGGTGGTTGTCAAACTTCCAGTACTTGGAACCCTTGTAGAAGAAGGTGTAGGCTGGAGGAGGCATGGAGAGCAGAAGGTGTCAGCCAGTATGAAGACATACAATGTGAAGGAATATTTGGACATTTTCCTAATTCCTGCCAAGAGTTGCGATTACAAAAAAGGATGTCAATCTTAGTCTCAATCATCTCAACTCTGCAAGAAAGCAATGGAATCATTTTGCATTTCTTAAAATGTCAGACTATTTCTATAATAGCTTCAAAAATGTACTCAAACTTTTTAATATCCAAAATATTTTGTTGTATAAAATATTCTCTCTATTTTCAATCCAACCAAGCATGGCAAAGCAAAAAGCATTTCATGTGTGGACACAAATTCTCACACAGGCCCCCCTCTCTCCTCTCTCTCCTGATGATCGTAGGACCACACCCTGATTCATTGTTTCAGGCATGTCTCTGTCGGCTCTAGCCCCTCCTTGCCCTTTTTTTTTAACACACACACGCCCACAAAAAGCTCTCTCCCTTTCTCAGCCCACCTCCATCATCGCTGAGGAAGGCCCCCTTGGGAGAAGAGGGCACTGACGCTCCCCAGACGCTGATGGGTTTCGGGTAGCCTCGGTCAGCCAAGCGTGACTGCTCGTTGAAGCGCCAGTACCTGCAGACAGCGCCGGAGAAGATGGTTATGACAGTTTTAAAACTGTCTAAACAAGAAAGGAGCAGACGTCTCACAAAGTACAGTACACGGTGGGCCTCTATGGTGTGTGTATATAACAGTACAGTTTCCACAGAACATCCAAACATTCTATAAAGTCCGTCAGTCACACTGTGCTTAGCGAGGGCTTATTGGATTCGCAGACCTAAAATGTAATTATTTTCCTATGAGTGTTTTCATAAAGACGTTACCCTCGCATACACTTGTTGTTTCTGTTCTACAGCAGTGCAACGCCTGTTGGTATTGCTCACAGAACTCTCTGAAACTGTTCCTGTCATCTCAATTATTTCAGTCTTTAGATAGAAATAAAAACCAAAAAACTCCAGATGGATAGACATGAACCCTTCACACTGTATAGATATCATTTTGTGAACTTATTTCCTGCCTATATTTGTTGGCAACAATAATATTAAATGTATACATTATTAAAAATACAGATGAATGTTCTTTAAAGCTAAAATCAAACCAATCCATGTGTAACCGCTGTGTTTAGGCATGGTGATGCTTTGAGCTAAATGCTAACTTTAACGTGCTCACATTTATAATGACAACATGCTGATGTCCTGCAGGTACAATGTCCATCCATTTTATTTGACCATGTTAGCATGCTAACATAGTACAGCTGACACAAGCTGATGGGAATATCAGGTCACAAACCAAAGCACTGGACAAAAAAAATGTGAGAGCATATGTGATGCATTTTCAATTTGTTTTGTGCAATAATAGTAATTGAGATCGAGCTGGGGCTGTCTAACCTTTCAGAGCTAATCAAACTATTGATATACTAATACATACAGTATAATATACTGTAAACCATACTGGGTTTTGTGTGATGCTGACAGGGTGAAGGCTACGTTACCAGTCTCCTTGAAAGAAGTAGGTGAAGCCGGATGGCTCCCACCAGATGGCTGTGTCTATTCGGTCGTAGGGGATATCTTGACCATAATCAACCAGCTCCAACGGATAGCCCTGTTCCAGGTTAGCCTCCCTGAAAAGCCAGAATCTGTTTCCTGAGGAGAGGAGAAGTGTAAATGTGCTGTATTTATATAGCACTTTTCTAGTCTTAACGACTACTCAGAGTGCTTTTACATCAGTACAGGCACCATTCAGCATTCACACACATTCACACACTGTGGCTGAGGCTGTCATTCAAGGTGCCACCTGCTCATACCATTATTTTGCTTCCCGATACCGATTCTGATACCTGAACTTGCGTATCGGCCGATACAAGTACTGATCCGATACCAGTGTGTCATACACAGTATGTTATTATGTTTTAACAGCTGTATACTACTATCCCTGCATGGATGGGATATGATTTCTATCTTTGTGTTCGGTCTGGCTCAGGTTAAACTCTTTGTAAAAACATGAACAAACACAAACGATGAATGCTACAGAACTTTCTTTTATCATCCAGTTGACAGTCAGTTATAACAGAAAAAGAACATAAATAAACTACTGTAACATAGGGCTTTACTATGTGGTATTGGGAAGGTGCATAAACTCCAGTACCTCCCGATGCTAGCGTTTTAGGCGGTATTGAAGGAACATCTGTATTAATAACTTATGGACTCTTGAAAATGTTAGTGCACACAGTCATACTGTATGTCACGTTACCTTGGTTACACACACATCCACATACAAGAGCACATGTACCCATACACATGCTGCTCGTGTGCACACATTTCATTTGCTGGCACAGAATATGTTAATAATTCAAACTAAATGAGGAATAAAAATAGAACAATGATAACAATCACAGAAACCAAAGCAGCATTTACACACATGTGAAAAAAACACACAGCAGAAATGAGTACATCATTGATTTAGGAGTTTTGGTTGAGCTTCTAATTATCCATTAGGAGCGGCTCGTCTCATGTCAGGCCAGAGCAGGTTTTACTGTGTCAGACGGGGGGAGTCCGTTCCTCCTGGCACCATTAGGTCTCTCCTCTTGGCTTCAATCCGCCTACCTAAAATGAAAGCTCTACACTCAGCATCTGGAGAGAACAAGAGGTTGACGCAATGCTTCCCAGGCTCCCTGCGGTGCTCAGCCCTGATGTAAAATCCCATGACTTACTCCATGACTTTCCATAACTGCGCCAGAGTGCATCAGTGACCTAAGGAATTGAGTCCTTCCTGCTGTGTGACTGTTGTTTTTCTAGAGGGATAAACAGTTTGATTTCTCTTACAGTTGGGCTTGTGTGGGATAAAAACAGCCGGGTAAACCAACAGCTGTGTAAAAGAAGTGCATTCATCATTTTTTGGTCTGGTTTACACCTTTGATAATAGATTTGTCCCCAAATTAAATTTGGGAATAACAACTCAGCCAGCTGACCAGCGAGTAATTGGTTAATTTGTCAATGCAGAATATGTACAGTGTGTGCAGATATGTGGCGTCTAAACTCTGACAATAACATATTTTCTCCGAGGAGCATGCATAAAGAATTTTAGGGGTGCAATAAAAATCAACAAAACAATGTCTTTTTCTTTAATAAAAGTGATAAAAGGAGACATTTCATTCATTGATTTGAACCATAGACTCTGATGGTTTTAGGTTTGGTAGCTGTAATACTTGTCTGTCTCAGCATCAGCTCCCAAAGCCTCTCCAAGAACAAGAACACTTTGATTTTGTTCCATTCCGTTACATCCATTACATTTGCATTTGGACAAGTCAAGGCCACAAGTCCATAACAACGAGTACAGAAATTAAAATGCGGATTGAGAAAGAGCTTCTGTCTCCTCGCTGCCAGAAAGTCAACTTAATCTGATTGGTCCATTCAAAGCTCTGTGTCAAAGCTTTCTCTCCCCTTCTCTTGTGCTCTCATGTCTGCCACTCCTTCCCCCTTCTATCTCCCCTTCTCTTCCTTTATCTAGTTCTTTTCTTTGCTAATGGCTTGCAGCCAAGTGTCACAGTGAGAGGCCGGCCGATGACATCATCCTCCACACCATCAACAGCTGCCCCGAAGCCTGTAGCTCCCAGAGTCAAACCGCATTAAAGACTCGCCTCTTTCTTTTTTCATTCAACAAACTTTATCCACCGTTGTAAAAGACAAGCGGCTCTCGGTGACTCAAGGTATGAATAAAGAGCTGTGTTTAAAGAGATTTATACTATGTGTCTTTTCTCAAGGAGGTGTGTGTGTGTGTGTGGGGGGGGGTGGGTATCTTCAACATAATCTGAAGAAGAAGAAAAAAAACGTTCCAGAATCGGTTTTACTGTATATATCCCATATATAGTATTTATATGAAAGCATTAAGTCAGTACCCTGTTGCATTATTAATGTATTTTGCTTGTAAAGAGGAAACCAGATGGTAGATGGTTTTCTATGTAGGAGAGTATATTAGTATATAAATGTTAAAGGGTATACGTACGCTCCATATGCTCGTGATATGAAACCAGCACTACTAAAAAAAAGAAGAAAAAAAAGAATCTTATCTATAAAGATGAAAAGAGGAGAATATTTTTCCTTAAAGAGCTGACATGCTGCTACATACACATGTAGGACAGACTGACTTATGATCAAACCCGGATCTTGTGTTCTACCGCTGCGTCCATTGTGTATTGGCATGGCGGAGGAACCTGAATCCCAACGTTGGTGTTGTTTGTCATTGTTGCTTCTTAAGCGTAGCAGTGCTGTGACACAACGTTTGCATGCTACTTTCCAGCATGCAGTATGGAAGCTACTGTCCTAATTTCAAAATTGGATATATTCTCAAAGGCTGTTGTTGCTTCTGGAAGTCTGTCATGCTCTAGAAGATACAGATAATAATACCAGAAGAGGATTATTTAGACCTGTTTTTACAGCAACAATAACCAGAAACATAGAAACATATTTATATTCCCTAAAGGAGATTGAGTGAGTGGATGGTGGGGGGGATAAGACGGGTATGAATGAATTGGCAATTGGTTTCATGACCACTTATATGAAAAGAAATGTAAGTTAGATGCAAGAATTAGGTTTATTATTTGTTTTATATCATTAAAGAAATAGGATAAGTGCAGGATTCCTGCCGTATTAAACTTGATTCAATACTTAACCCTAAATGATAAAAGGTAACATGACTTTACACTGATACAAGATACACCGTCAATCAGGCCATTTGATTTTCTCCCCCATTAGACTGTAAGGTAAAGGGGAGCAACTCAAATGATGGACTTCTGTCGAAGCAACAATGGCTTAATCCCAAAGTCTTCTCTCTCACCGAGCCCTTTCCATGAGTCTGCATCGATGCAGACTTCACCAAAGGAAATCCCCCACAGTTCAAAGCGTTGTGACGCTTATCGCAGAGACCATAGGGAAATCCAGAAATTGTCCAGCTTTTAAAAAAAATTGTGGAATCAGGCAGCCGTCTCCTGTGCCTTGGCCATGGGGAAAGCAACTAAATTAAAAGGAAAATACCCAAACCAGCAAGTGTCAGCAACATCTTTGTTTTTAATGTCGCCAAGGTAACATGTGATCTGGTGAAGTGCTGTCCCAATTCCATTTCTACCTATCTGAGCCTAAGCCTGCAAGTCTTTAGTCCTTAGTCCCCAGGGCTCACTTTGGGATTGGGATTGGGCCCACAAACAACAAAAATACTAACATGTGCACCAAATATAAAACAACTTCAGGCAACGCAGCACACAGGCTACAAAACCAACAATTTATAACTTTGAGAATGTACACACAGCGAGGTCCAGACCAGTGTGAGCTTGAGTGCAAGTTAATCAAAACCCAGCACACAACTCTCCCCCAGTACTTTACTCTTCCTTCATCTAAAATGTGCGAGCGAGTGTTTGTTGCTTACCTTTAAAGAAGACGAACCTGCCGTCGTGTCTCTCATAGGCGGCATCAATGTCTCCGGGCAGACCTCTCCAGAAGTGGCCGATGGGCATGGGGTAGTTATCCAGAACCCTGTTCCGACGCACCCGCCAGAACCAGCGGCCCTGAGGGGACAACATTAAGAAGTGGGTTTCAAGTGTGTGTCATTTCTTATCATCGGTTAAACACAGTTTGGAAAACTCAGTAGTTTCTTTTTTTTTTTCTTTTCTTCTAGGGTTGCACAATATATCATTTTTTTAACGCCGCAATTTACACATCACGAAAGGCTGCGACATATCATGATAGACACCTCAAGATTTTTAAGTCATTCTTTTTTAGTGGTGCCTTTTACGTTCTATTCAATGTTAATCAAATAATGTTGTAAAATATTTCTTTTCGTTTGTTTTAAATTCAATAAGCAATGTTTTGTATTTTAGCAGAATACTGAAAGCAGCTTTACTGAACATTAATATCTGTTTATTTATCTCAAGAAATATCGTTATCGGGATAGTCAACAACCTCACCGCATATCGCATATTTTCCTCATATCGTGTAGCCCTAGTTTCTTCATTCCTGAGACTCAACGTCAAAGTAAACCACTGCCCAAATAAGTGCAAAACATATGGCTTCATACAGTATCTCATTCTAAGTATAAATATCCCTCTTCCGTCTCAAAACAATCCAATGCACAGGGATATGCAGGGTATTCAATTCAATGCAGTTTATTTTAAAAGGAGGCAGTGCAAACTGATAAAAGGCATGATTACACATGGGTGAAAAAATTGTAGAATTAGCCAAAAGGCAATTTTTCATCTGTAGTCAGGAAAAACCAAGTATATGAGAAAGAAAGACAAGCCAAGCAGAGCAGAACAAGACACAGCACAACAGAGCACAAAGCAGACCTGGTTACCAGGTCAACCAGCAGAGCAAAGTACAAAGATTAGACAACAGGATGCAACAGATAGCTGCTTGATGGTCATCATGCCAAGCAAAGGTGGTCTGCAGGATAACTAGACCAGAAAGTACAATAAACTACCAATAGTGGAAGACCGGCCGGCTAACAATAGTCGGTCTCTGCTCTGGTGGCTTCATCACACCCCCTTATTGCACTCTCTCTGTTGATTGCAGCCTGATACAAGATACATTCACTGTTAGTGTTTTCATTATCCAGTCAGTGGCACAAATCAAGGGAAATCACTAGGAGCACATTTGAACCCAAGCACAGAATAGCATAGCTACTTTACATGCTGTGCACACAAGGCAGCAGCAGACAGATTTACAGCAGAAGCGCTCAGACTCATTCATAAGTGGTGAGTCAGTAGCCTTGCTTGTCCTGGATAATGTAACGGTAAAATGCTCAGTGCTGCTTCTTTCTGGCAAGCACACGTAGGTTTGTCCTTCACGCAGGACACGCTGGCAGACAAGACGGCGCGGCACGGTATGGAATGGAACAGAATGGAGATGGGTTGGCGAGAGCTGAGAGAAACAGAACAGGGCCGAACTGAACACACTGCGTGCTCTTCGATTTGTGTGGTCTGACAGCTCTTTCAGTTGACCAGATTAAGACTGAGTTGACCATATTAGTCCTCGGCAGAACAGACCAGATCTCACTGTGGGAGTTTCAATATTGAAAGCAGTTCTGCGTGCTCTGCTGGCTGTCTTTATGTCCAGCCCTCTGCGGGGAAGAAATACTAAAAGGGAGTAAAAGAAAATGACATCCCCATTCTTTCTTTCTTTCTTTCTTTTGATGGACAGTACTTTGTGGAGATGAGAGTGGTACTGATGTGCTACAGTTTACTCCCACCCACACAGTACATTAATTAAGTCATTTTGCCTATGCAAAGTCATAGCAGAGAAGAGCATTGTCTACTATTAATAACAGTGGAGGCATCCCTGTCAAATTTGCATGACCACAATTTGAATATGAACACCACAGTCGGAAATGAATCCCTGATACGAAAATCACTGTAGCCAATTTCAACACAAATGGTGCAGATGGAATTATTTCCATTTTTCTGTCAATGACTGGAAGTTACGTAAATGTAAACCTGCTGGTGGCACTAATGTGGGAAAAGTAACGTTCACCACCAACATTATTTGGATTTATCCCGCTGGGGACCATTTATGTCTTTTCAAATTGTTAGGGCAATCCATCTGAAAGCGGATGTTTTAGTCTGGATCAAAGTTGGGAACTGACTGGCCGACAGAACTGCATTGCAGCAGTAGAAAAAAATTGAAAATTGAAAAGCAAAGAAGAAAGCAGTGAATGAACTAAAATGTTGTTGGCACTTAGTAGGTAGTTGTTCTATTATATTCACAATATTGAACTGATCACTAAAAATATATTAATTGCTTTTGGTCCACATTCCCTCTGATCAGATCATAGTTTACTAAAAGGTGGGCGAGGAAAAGGTTAATTCTGGACACTGATAAATGCTATCCAGACTAGCTTCATGCCTGTGGATGAAACCCAAGAGCATCAACATTACTGACTGAGATGAAATCCAAAAGCACAGATATAACTGTTTGACCATGTGCAACACTTGTCCAGGCAGCTGTACGCCAAATCTAACTACTGGTCAGTGTCAAAAACACTTAGAGTCTGAGATATGAGATATTCATAGACTTCTCTCTATGTGTCCGAGTGGTATATTCTACTCTTCGACACCAATGATGCAAATAGAAACACCTGCATCAGTTATTTTATCAGCTCAAATTACTTTTATATTTCACCTTGGCATAGGCATATCAAAGGGTTTACTGGGATCCGGTTCAAGATGTGGCTGGTTAGTTTAAAACAGTTAGGGAACGTCAGCTGTTTGAAATCCCTAGCGCTGCGGCTCCCTGTTTTGTCAACATTGCAGATATCATGGCAACCTTTGTGGAAGTGAAGCTGAGGCTCCTTTACTGTGAAGCCTGGCCGCTCTGTCCAGCTCAGGCTAATATCTGCAAACCTCTTCATTGTTCAACGCTGCCAACACTGGACACCTCCTCTGACCTCTCCCGCTGACACACATCATTACTTATCTCTGTAGAGCGGCACTATGTATAGAGCATCACTGAACAAATCCTGCAGGGGAGAGAAAATGTCACATGGAGCCCTATTTGCTGCTGAAATTTCAGTTCATTTAATGACCACATAAATATCTTGCATCATTGACGCTGTCCAGGAACTAGGGCTGCACAATACAGTATATATAGATTTTAAAAAAAAAATTTTTTATTGTCATCGCCATTTTAACTTAATGGCGCAATAAAAACATAGTGAAAGGTTATCGCGAAATAGTTAGTTTACAGAAAATATTAGCAGAAAACTGCACTTTTAAAATTAACTGACATTCTTTTTTAGTGGTGCAATTTATGTTCACCTTGAGCTTCAATTTTCTCAATAAAAGAATGTCATAATTTTGTGAGTTCAGTTCAGTTTTTTTTAATTCAACAGGCAAACTGTTGTATTTTAGCAGAATACTGTAAGAATTCAACCGTGCCGTTTTATTGGGATAAAGCTATAAACAGAAGGACACTCTCTAGCTGCTAGGCTAATGTGCAATGATATACACTGCTCCGTTAATGTGTCTACCTCCGCTGAGAACAGAGAAATGTTCAAAGACATTTCTCCAAGGTCAAAGGTATACACTACCAGTCAAAGGTTTGGGCTCACCTAGAAATCTCCATTGCACTCCATTGTAGACAGAATACCAGCTGAGACCAGTTGCATTGTTTTTTTTAACCAGGGCAATTTTCAGATTACATTATGTGATTACATAATTGCAAAAGGGTTCTCCAATGTTCTTCTAGTTAGTTTTTTTAAATTATATCACATTATAAACAGAATGTGCCTTTGGAAATTGGATGAATAGTTGCTGATAATGGGCAATGTAGATATTGCATTAAAGATCAGCCCCCCCACTCAGATCAGCTGGTATTCTCTCTATAATGGAGTGGTATGGACATTTAAGTGACCCCAAACTTTTGACCGGTAGTGTATCTCCGATACAAGACATTACACAGGTACTCTTGCATATAGGACTAATAGTCAACAGGAATGGAATGTTGTTATGTGTCATGGAACATTGTGCTCTCCGACTCGCGAAAGGTTGGATTTGCTCCATCTTTTGATGTTTTTGCTTTGTTTGAATCCATGTAAGACCCAATGTCATCAGACACAATCCACGTCGTTAGAATCAATGAATCCATGTCATTAGCGGTAGTTAGCTAGTCCTAGTTTGCGATAAAACTGGTCACATTTGATGAAAACATACATTAAATCAACCTTTAAAAGGTAAACATCCAGCTAATAGCTCCCCGCTGTTTCAGCCCTAATGTTTCGTGTGGGTCCAGAGGCTCTTTAAGGCAAACACCTAACCATACCCCGCCTTTTTAACAATGTTCCAGCTAATAAAAAACACCGGCCCTGTCGTTTTACAATCCACAAGGACCTAACTGAAAACAGACCGTGTCTTGGCTGCGCACACGCCATTTGTTTCCAACTGATTCTACAGAAAAGAATAACTAATTTGAGTTGTCAGGACAGATCCACTGCTGGAATCTGACTGAATCTTTCAAGCAAGGGCATTTAATAAATCACTGTGAAGATATACATATCTCTTCTAATGTATTATGGCCATAAATTAGATCAGGCAACTATTTCCTGATCCTCAATCCATTTACCTTGAAAACAAACATCTCTCCTCGGAGCATAGCCACAGTGTCAAAGTTCCCTTCACAGATATTGGGTCCATAGTGATCAGGTCTTTCAGTGGTCCTGGGGCGGTCAGGATGCCGAGGCGGGGTTTGAGGTGGCCTGGGTTCTGGGCGACGGGGTGTCACGGTGGGAAGGGCCTGGGTGGGGGTGCTGTCTGGTTGACCTGTAGGGACAGCCCAACAGGAGGGGGGTCAAGCTTTAAACTGCTTTAAACTTTTGAAGGACAAAATGCATACAGTATAGGTTTCAATCTAGTAGAAAGTGCGAACCATCAGTTCATGTCCTAATGATTTAACACCCTGCAAGGGCTGTATAGACTTGACAGCAGGAGGGGCATCCAACAGTAACATCCTACCATAGATCTGCTGTATGCCCCGCCGGTCGTCGTCAGGCAGCTGGAAGTTCTCCGTCTCCATCCATTGGTAAAAGGGAGCCATGATGGCCAGGGGGTTGTTGGAGTGCTCCAAACCAAGGGCGTGGCCCAGCTCGTGGACTGCCACCAGGAAGAGGTCATTACCTGTGTGGAAAGGATCAAGCGACGACTCAAGTTAGGGGAGAAAAAAAATCATCTTAATCTCTAGAAAGGGATTGTTTGAGTGGTAGGGTTGGTAAAAAAAAACAACTAAAAAAACGTATGTACAGTGATTTTTTACTACGATTTATTTAATCAATTATTTTCACTAGAATCAATATTTTATTTTTTTTTACCAATGGTTTACCTAAGTGTTTTCTGATTATGTGGTACTGCCGATGGCAATTACATCATTTCTGTTTCCTGCAAAACAGAAGCAGAAAATGCAGAAAAGCCGTGTTATGTTCTTCTTTACAAATAAAATAAACGTCAGACCGACTGACTGACATTTGACGTGCATTCTTTTTAGTAAAAGATTTTAGAAATGTCTCATGACATAATGTCTCCAGAAGTGTATTTAACTTTTTTTTTTGTTTAAGAAGGGAAAAAAAATTGCAATACTCAAATATATCGAATGGCAATCCTTCTAGAATCCCAATAAATGAAAATTGCAACACAAATGCATTAGGCACCCATGAAATAATTGAATCAGGACAAAAGCATACTGTCCCAGCCCTGTCCATGCACTCAATGTATAAGAATGGTGTTTCATTGTTCTCTCAGTTATGATGTCAATAAACATCTCTAGATCTGAGAGATAAAATCACACACAGGCATGCTAATGATTGCTGATGTGAATCAACACACATTTGTAACAGTAAGAATCAATCGAAGGATGACTGACAAGTCAATGACAAACCCCTGAATAAACTTCCTGGAAAAAAAAAACCTGGCTCACAATTGACCAACAAATCGCTATAGGTTCATCTTTGAAGGGAAGCCAGCAACATTTGGGTACTTCCCCTTCAGTCAATACCTCTTTGTTGCCTAGCCATGCTCTCTGTGAACTTTGAACCTGCTAGCTACTTTGTCCGGTCAGATGGCCCATGCTGATTGGTCAGATTTGTACTAGTGACATCATGCTGTTGGGGTATTAGGACATGGTGATGTCACTGCTATGCAGGAAGGGAAGGGGAGATGCTTTGGATGCCTGTCCTTGTGCATCTCCTCATTTACTCTTTGTATAACACACACACACACACACACACACACACACACAAGGACACACACGCACACACAGTTCATCTCCCCCACCATCTATAATTTCAGAGTCACATGAATGTCCTCATGGCGTACTAAGCTGTGGCTAACACTCAAGGAGAGAACAGCAGAGGGCACGACAGAGTGCTAGAGATAGCAGAGGATAAAAACAAAGAGAGAGAGAGGGAGAGAGAGAGAGAGAGAGAGAGAGAGAGAGAGAGAGAGAGAAAGAGAGAGAGCACTGAGAGCACTGAGAGCAGATAAAGAGGCCTTTGTTAGGTAACTGTGACAGCCATTCTGTTCAACAGAAAAGAAAGAGTAAACTTCAAAAGCCTTGGCAAAGTTAGAAGTGCAGCGATCGCAACTATTGCTATTTGTGACTATACCCTGTACAGACACACACACACACACACACACACGTACGTTTTGTCATTTTGTCTATTTTAACTCTGGAGCTTTGTTCCCTTGTTTACCACATCTCACAGCTTATTCATCAGCAGCTAGGGGACTCCCTGTGAAGGACACACACACTGAAGAAGCACCCTGACAACCAAAGTGCACTCTCCAAGTTTGCTCTGCCTTTTCCCAGTGACTTACTCACGTCACTCTCATCTGATCACAAAGAACCACAATAGCTTCTAACCTTTTACTGGTACTGGCCCGCAGCGTTTCATCTGAGCACGGTGTGTTTGAGTGTGCGTGTCAGCAAGTCATTTGGACAAAGCGAAAACGCGTTTTTTTGTCATAGCATCTGTGCCAGAGAGCCTGATGATTAATCACATCGTGCATCACAAGGTACACACCAATAGAATTGTTCTTCACTGACAAATCAAACTGAGGTCAACTAAAGGGAAAGAATACAAAATGTAATGGATGATGATGGTGGATGTGTGCTTTTGCTGTCATATCATTCTTTTATGTTTAACTGATCCCTAAGCTAAAGTCTTTCTGTTTGACCACAACCCCAAAAGGAGGTCAGAGGTCAGAGCTGATTCTGTTTCATTCTTAAGGACACTTAAGAAGGGCAGATGTTAATAGAGGCTTGAACAAGTCTCACTTCTTACTTTTCATGTGAGGTTAGGGTCCTACTTTTGTGTGCACCAGCATATGAACAGTGGTAGTTCTAAAGGAAAGTTTCTTAACCCTCCTGTTGTTCTCGGGTCAAATTTGACGCCTTTAAAAAATGAAATATGGGTTTGTTTTTAACCAAATTACCACAAATAATGGATTGGATTCCATACAATGCTCTTTGCAAATACAATTGATCACTTTCATTCCTCTGATCTTAACTATTAGTCAAAATAATTCATAATTTCTGCTTTTTTAACTCAAATTGTTATATAAATGAGAGTTATTGACCATGAATTCCAAAAAGCAGTGTAAAACTAGTGGCAGTAAGGTGGTGTTAGTGAAAACTAAAAAAAAGTCTGACAAAGGGACAAAAATGCCAAATTCTTGTCCGTTTTTGACAACACAAGGGCTATAGTGTCCTTGTTCTGCATCAGTACTGCAAAGGCAACATTTCAAGATTTCATTTGAAATGCTATTAGAGCTGCAACTAAGGATTGCTTTCATTGGTGATCAATAACTTAGTTTTGATTCGTCAGTCATTTGGTCCGGAAAAATAGTTAAATAAACACCTATCTTTTTAGATGGTTTATTTCGTTCAACAACCAGTTTAAAACCTGAAGATATTTAAAATCTTTATATTTGACAAAACATTACAACCACACAACCTTTGGCATTTTGATTGCTAATCAGAATCTGAATACTTTATTGCTTGCAACTGCCTGAAACACTGAACTGAATTACGTCATACTGTTGTTGAAAAGACAATCTTGACTGTATTGTACACTATCACTCCATCAGCCAACTGAGGGATCAATACAAGAGTTTTGCCAGGTTAAAAAAAGAAACAATTCAAATTCCACAAAGGGTAGGGGATACATCTCAGCAACGGTACGATTGGAAGGCAGTAACAAATGCTGGAGTTGAATAAAGACAACATCTGTGAAAAGTTTGACTAATTAGATGTGTGTCTAACTGAAGTCGGAAAAGATTGTAATTTGGTCCAACTTTTCTTTTGAGCTGTGTGAGTAGCGTGGTGCAACAAAGGGAGCAGTCTGGAGATCTCCCCCAAGTGGAACACACTCCCACTTACTGTGGAATTCCACCGTCCCTGTGATCTGTCCCACTACACATCCTACACACAGCTGATCACGCAGACACACACACACACACACACACACACACACACACACAAAGTTTAGCTGTCTGTGTCTGATGTGTGTATGCAGATAACAGGGCAAGGAAGCCCATTGTTGCAAAGAAAATTTTGCTCTAGTCAGCAAGGTTAATGGGTGCACAGCATGATGAGGAACTCTAAAGACTTCTTAAAGGTTCTTAAAAATGAAGCTATTTTCTTAATCCTCACTTTGCATATGATTAGTTTAGTGCTAGACATTGATGTTAAGAGTTGTAATTGGGTTCAGGGTTCATCTTAAGTAAAGTGTAAAGGTAAAGCATGTAGCACTGACAGGTTTAGGCAATAATTTCAGTTCAAAATCACAAAATATCTGTCGTGTGTGTGCCTGGTTCAGCTTCTACAGATGGATCACAGTTGTCAGTACACTACAGTTAGTGTCTGTCAGTACAAGTTCTTAGCAACATATGAAAACTATGAAGAGGTGCAGTTGGGGCAAAGACTGTACAATGTGTGATGTCACCAAGCGTCGACTTTGAACTTTTACAGAGGTAAATGGAGTAGCGGAGCCTGACAAATGAGAGATGATGTAGCTAGCTAAGCCATGCCAACTCTAGTTAGGCGTGGAGTAAAGCGATGGGGACAGCTGTTTGCAATCTATACCAATCCCTTACAGCCTACACAACATGAAATGACTATAGTGCTGCAAACTGCTCATTGGCTGAAATGATCAAGGGCCTAATAACCCCTCCATCCTCACTTCTACCAAAACAGTAAGTAAGTAACAACTCCCTCTGCTCTCAAGATAAAGCCTTGTAACACGCAGCCACATCAGCCCACCTGAGGGTCCATGAAATAACTGGCCTTCAAAAGTAAACATCTGCCTGCCTCTATGGGAATTTAACATAAGGGTGTGTATACTTATGCCCTCTGTATTTTAAAGAAGAACATTTATTTATTTACAATACATTATTCATTCACAAAGAAAATGGATGTCCTTAAAGGGTTGGATTTTCCTAATTTTTTTTTAAATTAAGCATTAAGATCAATTTCCAAAAGATGTTTTTTTATTCTTCTTTTTAATCAACTTTAGCATCGGTGTGTATACTTATGCAAGCCACTGTATGCTTTCTATAATTTTTCAATGTAGCATTTGGCTTTCACTAAGAAAAACACAAGACATTCCGAATTAAAGCGTCCGTAACCGTTTACCTTGTACGTTGTGGTTTCCTATGGTCCATGGTTCATCGGAGTCAAAGTGTGTGTCCCCACCCATTCCAGGTCCAGGGAAGTAGGCATGGGCTAGAAAGCCTCCCTCCCCATCAAAAGGAGAGCTGTCTCCATGGAAACCCGAAGCGAAGAAGATCATAATGTCGGGCTCCTTGCGGCGTCCATATTTGATCTCCTGGTAGGGAATTTCGTCAAACGTCAATGGGGTTATACTCTCCCAGACCTTGAACGCCCGACGGATGGCTTCGAAAGAGTTATACTCTCCAATCTTGGGAGTGTAGTTCTGGATACTACGAGAACAAAGAGGGGAAGAGGGAAAGTAAACATTACAAAAGTTAGTCCCACATGTTCCATAACATACCCCTTTGTGGATTTACAAGCAACCAAAGAAATGACTGGATCCTAACTCCAACAGTAACGTTTTAGAGAAGCCTTTGTGCATGTGCTGTGTGGCGGGATGGATTTTCTTGACAAACAGAATGTCTTTTAGTTACCTGTACGTGAGGTGGCTCTTGTTCCACTTATGTCCCGTAAGTGCGTAGCGTTTCCGCCGCACGTTGGTTTTGATCTGGCCTCCGAACTTGTCAGGCACACCGCAGCGGGGTCTCTTCATGGCACTGAGTTGATAGAAGTCAGGAGCGGGCAAGATATATTTTTGCGTGTGTGTGTGTGTGTATTGAAAGAATAAAAAGAGAAGAGATGAAAGGGAACATGATGTTAAAGCTCATACTTTCTCCTCTTGATGTCTGTGTCCTGCTTTGTTATTTAATTGTTGTGTACCTGTGAGCAGCCTAGTCTGACTTTGACTTTGAATACTGACTTTGAACCAGGACAGGATTTGTCAAATCCTGTCCTGGTTCAAAGTCAGTATTTCCAAATTCTTATCCAAATCATCCTATTAAACAAAAAATGTTTTTATAATATATCAAATTATCTAATTAAGTAAAGGTTGGGCCCCAAAATGAGTTGCAGCACAGTGTTTGTGGACTGGTCCACATTGTCTGTATGAGTGGGTGTGGAGCTGTGCAACATATCATTATTATATCGACATTCATATATTAGGCTAGATTTCGTCTTACATTTTGGACATCGTAATATGACATAAGTGTTGTCTTTTCCTGGTTTTAAAGGCTGCCTAACAGTAAAGCGATGTAATTTTCTGAACTCACCAGACTTAATAGCTGTTCTGTTGTAGTGGCGTTTTTCCACTGCATGGAACCTGCTCGACTCGCCTCGACTCTACTCGCCTTTTTTGGATTTCCATTACAAAAAAAGTCCCTGGTACCTGCTAACAGGTACTTTTTTTAGTACTACCTCAGTCAAGGTTCCAAGCGAGCTGAGGCGATACCAAAAGGTATCGTGAAAACCTGTGGACTACTGATTGGTTGGAGAGAATCTTCACTATTCACTGCATTATTGCTAGCGACAGTCCTTTTGAGGGGTGGGGGGGCTGTTGCTGTTGCAGTGTTTAAGTAGTTTAGCAAGCAGGGTTTTCTCTTGCTGCCTCCAGCTTCTTCTAAAAATAAATGTGTTATCTGGCTGTGGTAACAGCCACATGCTGAGAATCAAAAGCAACACACCTTCAACGATCTGTGTGTGTGTGTGTGTGTGTGTGTGTCGCGTACTCGCCCAGACGACCAGGCACGGCTCGCCTCACACATGAGGCGGTACTAATCTGCAATAGGGAACGGAGGACGGGGCACCGCGGTCGAGTCAAGGCGCGGCGAGTCGAGCAGGTACCATTAATGGAAAAACCATAAATCAAATAAAAACAGCATTGTTTATCCCTGCTGACCTGATGGTTTGAGGGTCCATCTGTCCAGTGACCTCCAGGCTGTAGAACTGCTGCATGTCGCTGATTGCATTGGACAGAATCTGAGCTGATCGCATGGTGGACATCTGTCTGCTGGCCTGGGGCAGGTAGCCGTACATCCTCAGCCATGCCTGGAGACAGGAAGAAAAACAGAAAGGAAATGGTTACAAATGTCATCTACTCATCATGTGATGCCAACTACCTTGAATCAAAGCTCACTAGATTTTATATTACTGAAGTCGACAGCATATGAAAAAGAGAGATTTATGCAAAGACAGAACACTCTACTACTCTACACAAGCACAATACAATCTCAGAAACACTTTTTACTTAATCAAGAAGGGAATTATGGAAATGATGGAAACTGTGTTTTATGACCATAATGCATGGGCAATTTGTCTTCTTTTTTACAGCTGGGAGCAATGCTCAGACAGAAGAAACCACAAGAAGGCAGAGAGAACATCAGTTTTCAGACCTGAATGTTCTGGGAGTATGTGACTGGGAGGGCTGGTGCGGGGGGGGTATTAATAACAGACGTGAGGGAGAAAACGTGATATCTGACCCAATCACAGATGACGCAAAGTCTATCCCACCTGTTGTGTAGAAACCTAATATCACACATTGCACACACATGCAAGCACTTGCACATTGGGTCATCGGAGATACTAGATACGCCTACGCATGGACACACAGGGAATGTGTAAGGGTGTGTGTCTGAGTGTGCATGTGTGCTCACCATGCATGTAGCTCAGTGAGAGTCTGTGTGTGCAGTTCTCAGGTTTACGCCCATCTTTCACAACGCAAAATGCTACTTGGTAATCTGTATTTACTCATCCACTCCTTAAAAACCATACAAACAAGCTCACATCTTTCAGTCCTTCTTTACCACACACACACCATACGCAGACTATATACTGTACATCTGTATAATAGAAGGGCTCAGTCACATACGTTCTGCCCAAAACTTTGTTAATGGAGGTGGTAACACAAAGTGTATGTTTGGCCCTCGGGCTTTAGAGCACCTGGCACAAGGAGCTCAAACCTTCAAAACCTGTTTCATCTCAACGTCAAATCTCCAATCACATTTGTAGAGACAGCTGCTATGTGGTGAGCTTTTCAAGTCAGTTGCTCCAGCAGTTTTTGCAGTCATTCTTTTTTTTTTTAAGATTATTTTTGGGGCTTTTTCCCTTTATTAGAGTTAAAAAGGGGGAGAGATTGATAGGGGATGACACGCAGCAAAAGGCCGCAGGCCGGAATCGAACCCAGGCCACTGCAGGACTCAGCCAACATCCATTATTATCATGATTGTTATTATAGATATGATTACTTATTATTGTGTCATTATTATAGAATGCAGAGCTACAACATTATACACTGCAATATATGGTATGTCACCCTATATATTCTATTTCATTCCTATTTATCTCTGTGTATCCTGTAATTCTATAATTATTGTTATACTTTCCCATTATACTATAAACTATATGTTTTTACATACTTTAATACACATGTCCTTTTAGCTACTGCTTGTCAATTTATATTAGGGGTCAGTCTTGCATATGTGTCATTATGCAATACTGTGTATAGCGTTTTATTTTCCTTTTTTTTACTAAATTTTGATTCATGTGTAGTTTTCCTCCTTTTTATATTTTCAGATCCTATGCTCATTCCTTTTTCTACCAACTCACTGTTTGTGGCCTGTGTCTCTTTCACCTGAGGATCATTATATTGATTCATCTTAATTGCCTGTTATTTACACCTTTTTATTTTCTTTTGAAGATGTAGAGCTGTAAAAAAAAAACCTCTGAATATTATTTTTCCCTCACTGTGTCTCATCTTCATCTTCCCCTGTCTGTCTCAACTCTGTGTGTGAGTGTGTAGGAGCAGGAAGAGATGTAGAGGGGGCTGAACTGGACGTGACCCTGACCCACCTCTGCCTTTAGATAAGAAAGCCTCTGACACACAATTATACACACACACACACTCCAACACAAACACATACTTCCTGAAACCCTACTAACAATACTGTCACACCACCCACCCATCCACACACACACACACACACAGCGGACGAAACAGGTGATAGGGTTCCCAAAACACATCATCTCACATAAAAAGGCAAATAACTGATTGATAAGCCCCACTCCTACTAACTGTAGTTACTGTTGCTACGCCTGTGAAGTTCCCCAATCGTGCACGGCACATACTGCAATTTACACTGATGACAATAGCAGATTTACTGTATCATTCTAAACTGTAGGGAATGATTGACAATGGGTCCATGATTTAGACGGAGGTTAACAATAGCAGCCTTCTAATTTTTAGCCATTGACCATTGATTTTGTGAACCCAAATGATATAAATAATAAGATATTATCAGCTGTAGTTAGCTAGCGTTTTAGCTAATAAACTAATAAACATGTGGGTTGAACTTGTTTTAAAGTAAAAGCTCTCTAAAAGGGTCTCAAATATGCACTTGAAACATATAGCTATCTTAAATAATAAGTTCCTGTTATGTACGTCTTTACTTGTGTGTTTCCTCAAGTGATTAAAAAAGCCCCCCCACCCCATTCAAACTCTCTAGATGCAGAGTTTTGCATGCCCACCACTTTGACATGTGGCTTGACAGGAGGCCAAGCGTGCCTTGTTACAGTTGCTAAGCTATGATTGGCTGTTTGGGGGAGGGTTTTGGCAAATGGTCAAATCGATCAGTATCAAATGTTCAGAGAGCATCTTACCAAAGAGTTTGATATTGTAACAGCTGCTGTGGATTCAACTGCCGAACAAACGTCTGACAGCGTTTTAAGGGAAATGCTAATTCCGCTAGGTTAGATTTCACTAGATGGATGGATGGATAGATAGATAGATAGATAGATAGATAGATAGATAGATAGATAGATAGATAGATAGATAGATAGATAGATAGATATTGATACAACAAAATTGGAAATTATAGTGTTACATCAGCAACATATCAGTCAGACAGCACAGAATATAAATATAAACGAAATACTAGGATGCAGTATACATACATACAATATACATGAAATAATACAAGAAGAAAAATCTTATCAGCACCCAACGATGACGTGTTAGAGTTTTATTGCCTGTGGTAGGAAGGATTTCTTGTAGCGGGCCGTGCGACATCAAAGCTGTCGGAGCCTCTTAGAGAAGCTGCTCCTCTGTTAGACCAGTGGGGGGTGGAGAGGGGGGTCGGGGTTATCCATGATAGATAACAGTTTGTTCAGTCACCCCCTCTCCACCACAGCTTCAAATGAGTTGACGAAAATAGTTGAATTTACTAAATGACACAAAACATGTCCACAAAAGAGAGAACCTCTTTAAAGAGCTGATTAGTAATGTAATGTAAAGTATTGATCGCCATATCATGTCAGCTAATGGGGATCATATTTCATACTGTCTGAAGATCAAAACAAAGCACTTGCTGTAATGCAGTGATCCAACCACACCAGACACTGTGGGGGGAACAGCGGAGTCACATTGCAATTCCCATCAGAATTCCAATAAAAGTATTTAAAAAAATAAAAACGAGCCAGTGTTCTGTGTGATCTCCAACGTGTGTCTTTTCACATTGCAGCTACTTCCTCCCCGCTCCTCTGTGATCAGCATCTCCACGCCATTGCTGCAGTGATGGTACTTGATGAAAAAGGGAAATGCCTTCTGTTGATGTTTGTGTCTGTGAACATATCTAGGAATGTGATGTTGTCTCTACCAGGGCTGCACAATATATTGTTTTTTTTTAATCGTCATCGCAAGATCAACTTCAGCGCAATAAACAGGCTGTCAGTAGAAAACTGCACTTTAAACTTTAAAAAAAGTTTTAGTGTTGCTTTTGTATTCAATTCAATTTGTCATATGAAAGAATGTTGGAAATGATTTTTTCTTTCATTTGTTTTAAATTCAACAAGCAATTTGAAAGCGGCAGAATAGCAGGGCGTTATCGTATATTTTTCTCATATCATGCAGCCCCCCAATCTTTCTCTGTCCCTTCCAAACAAGTATTTACAACAGGCTGTAGTCGGGTAGAAGGGAAGAGCTGCAGAGCTGTTGGGATGTATGGAGGCTTATGAACCCCTGCCCCCCCTCACGCCCATCGTCTATAGCAACAGTAGAGCACTTTAGCCGCTCACCTTCCCTCATCAGCTGTGCTAAGTCTAACAGGAGTAGGGGAGTGCTCGTGTGTGTGTGTGTGTGTGTGTGTGTGTGTGTCCATCCGCGCATGTACACTTAGCCTCGTCTCTTAAATGGCCTTTCAAAGAGTCCTTGCGCTTACCTGCCAAAACTAGACCCAGCAATATACAAGGAGTTGTAAAACCTGCCAGAAGTGTGTATATGAGTGTTAATGTTAGCCTGTGTGTGTGTGTGTGTGTGTCTCCACCACAATGTCAGCCAAGATACTAACAGAGCTTTTATTCCGAGGCTTGGTCTGCTGCCATCTCTTACCCCCCAAAGTCCTACCAAGAGGATGGATAAGTAAATGGAGTAGTGAGAAAGAGAGAGACACAGACAGATAGACAGGAGGAAGACAATTTGATTACTTCAATTTGGAGATTTCATAAAGCACATGTGGAGTTAGAGAGGCAAACAGACGTGCCTCTTTTTCTGAATGCAAGACAATAATATACACATAGAGTATGGACAGATAAAGCATGCAGGGACACATAAACACAAGGAAATGCCTAAAACATATAAATAAATGCAAAATTACACTAAAACACATTCAGAGATAGTTCCCATCCAGTCCTTGTGAACATGGTGATAGCCAATCACAGGGGAGCAGGGGAGAAGTGGCTGGAATGTGAAGAGACAGCACGCTGCAGATTACAGGGATACAAAGAGGATACGGATTGAGAAAGTTGAAGAGGAGTTATATGCTGCAATAAGTCACTGATTACCCCCCTCTCTTCGCTGCTATTACTCTGCTTTAGCTTCAAATTACTGTTGCACACTTTTAGCATTCTGTCCACGCAGCCTGTCTTATCATGTCAGCTTTCTGTGCTCTCTCAGGTTCTTTCTCTCCTATTCTAAGTTTTCTCTCACAGCTCTCTCTCTTCAGACAAGAGCGTCCTTTGTATTTCCTAAGATGCCTTGGAGTCCCAGGCCCAGCATGCCTTTGCACTGTGTCTGTGTGTGTATGTGTGTGTCCCCCAGTAAGAGAACAGCTGTCACATTCAGCCATCACATGCTGCACAGCTGAGACTGACCACCACCGTCAACTTTCTCTCTCCATCTTTGTCTCTCTTTCCCTCTTTCATTAATAACTCCACCACAGGTTTCTCTGTTTTCAATCTAAATTTCTCTGATTCTTGTCACACTCATAGTCCCCCTCTTTTTCCTCATGTTTCTATCATCCCACGTCATCCTGTTTGTGCAGACAGAGTAGGAGTAGAGGTCTCGGGCCAACTTCTAAACAAATGGCTTGAACCACATCAGTAAGGATCAGATTAAACATGAGATGACGTATTTCAGTACGTGAACAAACTTTAGAGTAGGTAGGTGTATAATCTGGGTTTGTATTACAGATACAGGCAGCTTGAAAACCAACCCAACAAGTTGTCATTTATACACGACATATCATTTTATATGCTGATTATGTTGATCAGGACACGCTACTTTACTGGTCCTATTATAATAATAATTATAATGTTTTTACTAATGTTGTGAGTAAGGGGGCTGCCCATTGAAAGGGGGTTGGTACTTGAGGGTTAGGAGCCAGGAGGGGAACAGCCTATTTTCTGGTCATACATAAACATTTCTATGAACTTCGATTAATCTGTCAATTACTTTCTCGATTAATCGATTAGTTTTGTGGCCTACAATGACAAGATGGTGACAAATATCAATCAGTATTTCCAAAAGCGCCTAAGATGACACCCACAAATGTCTTGTTTTGTCCACAACTCAAAGATATTCACTTTACTGTCACAGAGGAGTGAAGAAAAAACTGAACAAATCCACATTTAATAAACTGGAATCAGATAATTCCATTTTTTTTAAATTACAAAAATGGATTCATTGATTAACAGTTGGCGATTGATTCAATAGTCGACAACTAATCTGTGCAACTCTAACACGTATTCTGACTTGTGTGTGAAAACAAATGTTCCGCTCAGAATCAAGTGAAAATTTCATGAGCCACATAGACCACCAGTGACTTCCTAAAAGCAGGCCCCGCCCCCTATCATAAAGATTAGTGGGCGTGTCATGAGGATTAGCAGGCCCATCAACCAACAGGTCAGAATGACTTCTTTAACTCCTCAAAGTAACAACCTGTAGTTTTAGTGTGCTGTGTCCAAGAGATGCACTTTACGTTTAGAGCTCTGTGCTTGTATGGTGCATTGCAAATGGTAAAGAGACAAAATGGGTGATGTAATTGTTAATATTTCAGCTGACACACAAATACACCCGCACACGCACACACACACACACACACACACACTTGGCAACAAGTGCTTAGGGATTTCTCATCTGTCCACACATTGTGTAAACCCTACATCTCTTGTCTCAGTAAGACACAGCAAACATCTAAACACACACACGCTCTTAGAATAACCCATCAGGATATGTTGTAACCTGGCTGACAAGCAGACCCCCCCTCCCCCTCCAGGTCTGTCAGTATGTCTTTCTCTCTCTGTCAAACAACAAACAAAAGCACCTTCCTATAGGTATAGCATCAGCTCTCATCTCTTGAATTGTCTTAATACCTAGACTGATGAAAGAAAAATGCTAGTGCTGGTTTGACTTCCACCTTTTTACTTTGGCACCCCTTTGTGACTGTGACACACCGATATAAGGAAAAATTGTGTAGGCCTACATGTTTCCATAATGGCTAAGAGGTCCAAATCGGGTGGATAACGACACATTATGAGCATTACAACAACAATAAAAATAGCCAAGAGTAGGGCTGTAACATGTGGATTTTAATGTATGCAGCGTAAAGTGCAATGGTAAAACACTGCAGCTGGATGCCGTCCATCTCACGTCCTCCCCCTCCCTACTGTGTGGTATATATTCATTGGAAGTAGAAATAATTTATAGTAATCGGACAAACACAAAACAAATACCCCATAGGTTTAATCGACTGTCCCTCCCGGGGAACTTAAGTTTTTCATCTCCGGAATCCCTTGAACATAGGGTGGAAGACAGTCAATGAGGATAACTAAACAATGATTATTGTGTTTATTATATTTCAAATCACACAACATATGGATTTCTGTAACCAGCAAAAAAATAAATAAATAAATCCGGTGAATGCGGTGGTGACGTCATAACCCCGGTAGTGTCACGTCACCGCGGTACAGCGGTGATGTGGTGATGCAGTTATCGCCCTGGCCCTAGCCACTGGATAACTTGTTGTAGAAATGAGCTGGGTCTTGTTGATTCTGCTTTGTATTGTGATGATTACTGAAAGAAACAAGTTTGATGCCAAATAGTTCACTACACAATGACTACAAGGCTGGTGAGCATGCATAATACTTTTCTTGTGTATGTTTTCCCATTCACCTACATTGTAACAACAGGACTCCTAAATTCTAGCACAGTCATTATCAGAGGAGGGACCAGAGACCACCACGTGTTTATTTGAGAAGGGTGTGATGGGGGTGGCCAGAAAATAGAAAAAAAACATCTTAACTAAAACATGTCCAGTAACTGAAAAAGGTGGAGGTTCTATACGGGGAAAATACATTAAGTGAATGTCCCTGATTTTTGAAAACCCTTATGTAAATGACAGCTATGTAAATGACTGTACACCTGCCAGTCAATCTACTTAGAAACCAAATTAAACACATTGGGAAATAAGAATGTGCTCAGTGTTGTTAGTATCATAAACCAGGTGTTGTGCACTGGATGGTCCTGCATCAATTCTGATTGGCTAGGTCATGTCTGAAGCTGTTACACAGGTAACTACCATGCCCTCATATCAGTTTATTTAATGAGGCACACAATAATAAGGCTATATAGTATACATAAAAAATTGTTACAGTATATTGTGTACCTGAGGTATAACATTTGAATAGCACAGTAAGGCTGGTTATTTATCTGACTTGAGCAAAGAAGTTGTCAAATTGTGCTCTTTCCAAAAGTAGTCCCTGCTTTGGCGGAAGCAAAACAAAACACTGCTTGACTCCATGCCTTTTGGTCATTTTGGAAGGGTATAGTTGATATCTTAATATTGTTAAGTAGTCTCTAACATCTGCAGCTTCTGGTTTCATTGACTCAGTCAGTAAGTAACGAGCATTACTTAGTTAGTCTTAACAGTAGTCGAGGAACACTGCTGTGTTTTTTTTTTTACCTCTGAGTTGAAGGTGCTGTCATCCGCCGCTCCACACGCCACAAGCGCACACAGCCACAGCGCGAGGAAGGTCCGTCTCCAGAGCAACCAGAAGCAGCTGTTCCATAAGGTGGAGGCCATGGTCTGGGGCGCAAGGGAAATCAGTCCTCGTTCGCCGTGGTTCACTCCGGTGAAATATATATGTATATATATATGTAATGACGTTTTCACTAGCAGTATTGCTAGTTCAAGCGGTAACGAAGAAACTGTTTACTCCCTAGCAAGAATGCTACGACAGTCCTCAACAGTGCACGCTTGCATCGTGGGAAAGAGCTCCATTCTAGATACAGTCAGAGCAGCACTAGAAACTGCCCCTCCACAAATGTCGGTGAGTTGTCTCACGTGCTCATACAGCTTTCTCCTTTTAAGTTTTTTCTTTTCAGTGTTCACAGACCCTGTCACCTTTCTTTAGCCTACTTTGCAGTATCTCTAGCGGGAGTTACCCACCAGAGTCTCATTTAATCAACATCAAAGTTGTTGCGTTATAAGTAGGTTAACCATGAAAGTGCAATTTACAAAAGAGCCACAATGCCTCCAGCAATGTCTATCAGCAAAGTGTGTCTACCACAAGAAGGAGTTTTAGTAAATCATTAACTGCAAACATGTTCAAATCCAGTGGGTTAATAATAACCTCCCGTCGTGATAATACCGAATAAAGTGCAGTTAAATTTACCCTGAGAAAGTTGAAAACTAAATTAAAGAACAAAATGATAAGCCCAAAGTTCACCGCACTTGACCGACTCCTTCAGCAGAAGCGAACGCGGCTGTTTTAGCTCGCGACCTCTCTTGTAGAAAATACAAATATTTGACGGTTTCTTTCCCCTTAACATCCAGTTTTTTCCCTTTTCCCAGAGCAAATCTTCTCGGAAACAGATACTTTGCTAGGTACTATCAGTCATGTCCTGAGTCAATGGCTCTGCGTTGTCTTCCTACCGGAGCAGGACGGACAGTGGTCTGCTCTTCGTTGTGTTTCGGTACCTAACGTGGAGATGCCAGCGTCAAGCGTGACATCACCGTATCGAGGTGTCCCTGTCATGACTTTCAAAATAAAATGTAGTCTGACAAATAAACTGTAAAGAGTCTGACTTGTAATGAAAATGAAAACTATGCAGAACGAAAGACATCAAACTAATACAAACTGTTTAATTTCTACACACAAAAACTAAGACATTTTTTCTATTCAAATATTGTCCTATTAACAGCAACGCTAAGTAAAAACTGTAAAATGTCAGGGAGCTCATGGAGCAGATAGTCTCAGGTTATTTGAACAATGCAATTACATTTGATACCTAGGTAGCCAGTAATAGGCTAATTCAAATGCAAGCATGTCTTTGTTTTTAACTGAAAGCATTTTCAAAAATGTCTTTCAGGTGTGATTAGGTTTTGCCTCTTATTTTGAAGGCAACTGATTTCCGGCAGTGTCTTGTCTTTCGGTGCCTAACTTGATGGATCTGACCACTACAATGCTCTTATCAACCGGACGGATGGAGGTGGAAGTGGGGAGGGAGCAGAGAGCTAACATGCTCCCTCCCCCCTCAAAAACTACATTACACACACACACACACACACACACACACACACACACAATCT
This sequence comes from Etheostoma perlongum, assembly GCA_026937815.1. Lineage (NCBI taxonomy): Eukaryota > Metazoa > Chordata > Actinopteri > Perciformes > Percidae > Etheostoma > Etheostoma perlongum. The sequence continues at coordinate 34,177,502 of CM049371.1, forward strand.
GATTATGACAGGATGTGCTGATAACATATGAGATTTAAAACCACTATTATGTGTAATAAATTTGCTAATCATTAACCAAAAGATCAGATTTAGAATCAGAACAAAGAAAAGAACGTATTGCTTAGTAAGTAGCACTAATGAAGAATTAGCTTTTGTTGGTGGTGCTTTGATGAACAAATACAACATTATAATTAAATAAATAATAAATATAGAACAATGAATACATTCATATAACTATTTAAGAAAAAAGAGGCTGTATGGATTAGGACCATGTTGTTTTGCTACTGTAAGTTTTGTTTAGGCACACACACACAAATGCACACACACACACACAGGCAGCAGTAACACACAATGATTACACTTCTTGAATGCCATAGCATCTATTCTATGTCTGTCCACTATTTGCCATGTCTGTAAGCAATTTAAGCAGCACTCACTATAAAAACCTTATTAAATATAAGGGGGAAATACATAAATAAAACATGTCCATGTTAGAAGGAAGCACTTGTCATCACTGCAGATGGGGTAATAGGGCTGTAGAGAATGATCCTAGTTCCTCAGGCAGTCCCTGTCATTTGGTCTCTCAGCAGAGACCGTGGAGAGACACGTCTATATAATTACATCCCTATCAATGGATCTGATCTAGGGAAGAAGGAAGTAGCTACTTACAGAATGGTTATGTTAATTGTTACTGTTTCTTGGGCATTTCTTATGTATTGAGGAGACACAAAAACTAATTAAAGAGGTTGAGAAATAGGGTGATAGTATGATAAAGTTCACCATGTATGCACTCACGGTGGCTTGGCATTGCAGGGATCTAAAATGCTTACTGATCTTTGTGGCATGAGGTCGATACAGGAGAAGAGGCACCGTTATCTACCAAACACACAAACCACAGCCTTTCTTAAGCGCTTCTCTGTATTTAGTACATTATTTTTCAGCAAGTGCTTTAGATGTAGGCCTAAGTACAAATGGAAACAAAACCTGATATTTTCAAGCATTCCCACTTAGGAAGGAGGCCACAAACTAGATCAGCAAATATTTTGCCCTAAGTAAGAGTTTGACTCCTTGTTGTATTGTATATAATATGTAGCCACTTTTGCTGACAACTAAAAATGCACAATTTGCACAATAAAGAGTGCATTTTATTACCTAGGGTTTTCCAGTTAGTCATGCGGCTCAGCACCTGTTGCTGTGTGTGAGTCATGTTGCTTCACCAGGCTCTTTGTATCCAGGTGAGCAGTCTATGATGGCTTGTCTCAGGTAGGATCAAAACCCAGAGGCTAACATCAGTCAACCCCTGCCCACACACCAGGGATCTCAACCAACCAAACAGGGAAATCCCTTTGCTCTTGCTAGATTTTTCTTTCTTTTTTAACTTCATTGTTTTTATTAAAGGTCCAGTGTGTAACTTGTTGGACCTTTAATAAACCCTGACACTATTTGTCACCCACAACAAAACTTGTCAATCATAATACAAACCTAAAAAAACACTAGCAACCAGTAGCATTACAATATGTATCACCATTGTCTTTGAATTGGCTTTCATTGTTTATTTTTTGTGCTAAAAAGATTCAATTATGAATGCGTACTGAACCAGATATTAAACATTAGTGTTGTTGAGTTTGTGTAATAAAACAATTTGTCACATTTGAAAGATGTGGTCAAAAAAAAGTGATTGGCTGTTGCTATGCTGTGTAAAGAGTTTTGAAAAAGTCAACTCAGTATTGAGAAATGTGTGTAGCTAATTATTTTATTTTATTTTATTTTATTTTACTTAATCATTGCTGGAAAACAATTATTAACAATCTTCCACATTACTCACTGGATTAAGTATCATACCTGATCAATCAAAAGTCTAAAATGCCCTCTGATCTGTCTACTCTCTCTGATCTATCTATTCTATTTTGTTCTACTTTTTTAATTCTATTCTAATTTATTTTCTATTTATTTTGTTGTTCTATCCTATCCTGATCAAGTCTAGTATTTCTTGTAGTCTCTGTGCTCGCCACCTGGCAGAAAGGCCACCTGCATCCCCAGTTAGTAAACTTGCTGATGGATAATGTTCAACGCACACACACACACACACAGGCATGCACTCACACACACACACACAGCCACAGAAGGCATGCACAACATCACAAGCTGCAGGTGGGTCCATAAACACAAATGGGTTAGGGTCTTGAATTCCGGATCTTATGATGACAATACCAGCTCCAAACACCAAACACCATCACCATCATTTTCCTCCTCAAGTCAAATGAGTCTGTCAGTTATGGAGTGTTTCATGTTAAATAAAATATTTATTTAATCTCAAGTCATTATTATGAAATGTTATTTCATCCTATTTTTTATAACAACAGTTATATAGGACCTTTCATAATAAACATTTTACTTTGAAAAAATCTCCTTTTACCAAATTCTGCTTTTTTTCATGATGTCACTTTTCATATTGTCACTTTTTTATGTGTTTCACGTGTATCATTAAAAGTGGTGGTGTGGAATAAAACTTGACATGAAGTGTGTAAAATAAAAAATGCTGAATTGAACTAAAACAGACTTTAAAAATATTGCTTTTTGATTAAATGTCTACAATTAAAAAGAATCATTAAATCAGTGAAAATGTTTGTGAGTTTTATTCAGATATTCTTCTTTATTTGCTCCACTAAATGTTACAAACCAGTCAATGGCTGGCCATACAGATTCAGGTTTGGATGTGAAAGGATCAGAGCTACCAGGAGAGACACAATGAAATGTTTTTTCATGTTACAGTGATACATATTTGCAATTACTGAATCCACCAGGCCTAGTTTCACATTTCATTGTTGTTATTATTGTGGGGTGTGTATTCGTCATATACAAAAAGAGAACTCTTAACACCTTGTTTCACTTGATTTTTCTGATGTGCTACTCCCCTCTGTTGGTGGGAGTAGTGACTTGCCACTAAACCAAGGGCTGTGTAGTGTTCACCCATGATCTGTTATGACGTACAGGATCAGCTAGCTGTTACACACATTTAGTTTTACTTTAGATTTAGTGCTTAATGTGTATACAGAGTGTTGAGTTGGATCTTTTTTTCAATTATTTAGGTCGAGCCCATATTCAGTGGCGGCAGAGGTGACAATAGTAACACACGTTACTAGCTTTTTGTGTGATGCTGCTTCCTCTTTTTATGGCAGGAGGAAATGTACATGTGCTATCTTTCCACTTCCCGTTAAGCTCTATGATTTTCATGGCATTTGTTCTGTTGTCACATCAGCTGTACTCTGTATTTCCTTCAGACAAAATACTTTTTACACAGACTCAGTAAAGGTAGGCTATGTTTTGATTCCCTTTATTAAATATATTGGTTATTTAACTGTTTATGGAGTGTACTGTATTTTTGTGACTGTAAATGAAGTGTATGGAAATAACTGTAAACATACTTGCTGTTGTAGTCCCAGTTAAGATCAATACATGAGGTTAGGAGATTACGTTTGTACTGTAAGACCGGGTGTAAGACTTAAATACATGCCATCAGAGAGGTCCGATTCAATCTTTATTTCCTTGCCATACATTTATGACATTTGTATGTTCATAAAGCACAGATGTGTTTGTGTTCTGAATGAATCCTCTTTGCTTCACAGGATGAAGTGGTGGCTCCTCTGTTGGCTGGTCCTGTTTTTGGTGGTTCATAACTCCACCTGTATGAAGAGTGATACAAATCCAGGTTTAGATAAGGGTGGAAATAAAGAGTCAGGCCCGGGGTGACAAACCAGCTCCAGATAAGGCTAAGGATCAAAAGTGTAACTTTGAAAAGTTAAGTTTAGATGAGTGTAATATTGCAACGAATAGTTGTCCGAAAAATAAACCAGGTGAGATACTACAATATATGTTTTTTGGGGTAAAATATATCATTTGTGTATATCTTGATATATTGTAAATAAATTATTTATGTACTCCACAGAGGTTTCATGCACAAGATTGTGTATGAAAGAAGTAAAGAAGATTTTGGAAAATGGAAACACAAGCAACACTATCAAGTAAATATTTGAATTGTATTTGAAATAATATTTGTTTTTAAATAATAACATTTTTTGGATGTTTATGTTTGTGTAAGCATCTGTGTTTGTTTTAAAGTAATACAAAGTATATTACTATTTAAATGGAAGTAAAAACCAGGGCAATATGAATAATTTGCAAAGGCTTGATGCTGAAATCCGATTTAAGGTTAAGGCATTAAGTAAATCAAAATGAATGATAGGGTTTAAGGAAAATAATTGTTAATCAGAATGATTCATGTTAATAATTTCCTGTCATTTTCCACTAGAGCCATGGAGATTCTGGAAGAGCTTTTAACGGAAACAGAGTTGATTGAGACTACAGACTTGTCTGTCGGCAGTATGGTGGCCATCCTGCACAAACCCAAAGGGCCCTTCAAAGGACTTGACATTTCTGCCACTGATGATAAGGTAGGAATGCTAGTAGCTTGGCCCTAGAGATGGCAATGTCCACACTGATTGAACTATTTGGATGGGTTGCCATGACATTTTGTATGGATATTCAGGGTCCCTAGATGATGAATTCTACTGAGCTGATCCCTTGACCTTTGCTCTAGTGCCATCATCAGGTTGACATTTGGGGAAGGGCCATGGAATATGGTACACACGTTCATGTAATCACATGATCCTCTGACCTTGCCTCTAGCACGGCCCCATCCAAAAGCGCTTTTTAGTAAATGTTAGCATGCTAACATGCAAAACTAAGATGATAAGCATGGTAAACATGATACCTTTTTCACATCTGCATGTTAGCGTTGATAATGTTTGCATGCTAGCAGTCATTAGCTCAACCCACTGCTTTACCGAAGAAGAGTCTAAATGTCTTTAGCATAGCTGTAGGCTCTTAGTCTTGTTGAATGTATAACTGTTCTGCAACAAAATACATGCATTTATTTGTTTGTCCATCCTGCATTCTAATGAGGAGTTTGTAAGGACTACTATACAACTTACAAATACTACTTACAAAACATCTTCCTTGATTATTTGTTGCTGACGGAAGTATGTGGATTATGCCTAAAGTGTGTTCTCATTTGTAATCACTATTACCAGTCGTTCAACAATGACTAATCATTACCAAGATCTATTCAAAATTCTTGCAGTTGGTTAGCAAATTACCCATCCATAGATATGACATTATATTTAGAATGTGCTCTTTTTAAAATGATAATTTCTAGATCCCTAGGAAAAATAGGAATACTAGGAAAAATGTTCGTCTCTGCTTTGACCCATCAACAGGAAGTTCAGGGTGTGAGTTGCAGAACATTACTACAGGTTACTGTTTCACCCAAGACTGAATATTTGTTGTTTGCATATTCAAATTGTGACCTATGCTGATAAGGCAACATGGAAACGTGGCTGTGAGACCTGCATTATTTCTGGTCCATGTATTAACATGGAATGTGGCTATGATTCAGGCAACGTTAAGCGAGGATGTCACCAACAGCAGAGTGAGTGTTCGACTGCCAAGAGAGTTGGATGCTGGATCAAACAACACAGTTGTGTTCTGCATGTTCACGTGGCCTGACAGAAACAGGGTTAGAGACTTCACTTTTTTATATGAAACTTTGTAGGAAACGAGCCATTGTCCACAAAACAATAAAGGCCTACTCATTTTGCATTGCATTTACAACTTAAATTAAAGCATCACTCTTGGTTTTGCATGTTAAAACCTGATTAAATGCTGTTGGTTTATAGAATACAGGTTAGTCCAATGAGCTGCAGTTTTTTTGTGAAAACCAAGGGACCCGTAGCCCTGTTCTCTGCTACTCCCTGATTTAACTCTGACCTGCTGTGTTCCCCATTGTTTTTATGTTCTTATTAATAAAATTTAGATATTTGGGTTGAGCATGTAATTGGAGCAGACTGATCTAATGTGTTAACACACATTGTATCCTAAATCAAGCTAATGCAGTTGGTAAAATGTTACCATAACTAATAATAATGGCCCAAAATATTTTAATATAAAAGTCAGGTTGCTCATTTTCAAATCATGTTTTTCTAATTATTTCCTGTATTCTGGGCAGCCTTTGCCTTATTTACATAAAGAGACTGCAGTGAACATGTTCTTAATTTGTCAGTAACATTTTAGTGGTCTCATGTTATTTCAGTTCTGAGCAGAGACAGTTTTAAAACCAGAGTGGGCCTTTACTGTGGTGTGTACTGTATTTGTGTTAAAAATGGAAATTAACCAAATAGTTTCCTATTTCCTTTTTCTTATGAACATGTAATTCATTTAATGCTTTATTTTGTGGTTAAAGAAAAAAAACACCCTAGGAGGAAAGAGTGTGAGAGAGAATGAATGTATAGCTGGCATACAGTAATTTCTTCAAACTAAATTTCTTTAGATGTTAAAATGACTACATAGCTTCAAGCTCCAACTAACCCCCAGCTATTTTAACCACAGCAGCATTCTCTGTGTCAAGTGACGTGCCTAGGGCAAAGGCACATTCATTTGAAAATGCTAATAATATCACCAGTAATGTTTTTATCAAATAGGGAGAGCTCTTAAAAAACACTTAACATTGAATTTTTGCGAGCATTTAATATATGATGTTAAGCTTTATTTTTTTTAATTAAGATAATGTGGCAGACATAAAGGACACCTAAGAGATAAGATAAGATAAGAAAAACCTGTATTTGTCCCACAGTGGTGAAACTGCGGTTTGCAACAGCAAAGATAAGAGCAAAGATAGGCAAGTGTACAGAACTGGTTTTCAATGTAAAATTTGATACATCCTTCACAAAAAAGGAAGAGGTGTCAATTTCTGGCAAATACAACATCCTAAAAAAGTGCAGCAAAGAAACAATAGGTAGATTGTGCAAGCAGCTGATAACATCCATACTTACGTTTGCTGTTAGACGGCGGCCTCTGGTGGCCGTAGTAATTATTGTGGGAGCAAATAAGGAAGTGAGGTGACGAAGTGTAAGGAGAGGAGGGAGGCAGGTTTGGGAGGGTTTTGGCTAGAAGGGTTGCAGCCACAGCCAGATATTACACAAAAGTATCTCACAAAATATAATATAATAATATATTTTTTATACTTTCACCAAGATAACGTTCCCTGAGAGTGTATTAATTCCAACTATGATCTTTTTCCTAAACTTAACCGTCGTCGTAGCTATGTCCCATTTAGCCTTAACCATTGGGAAGGGCTGGATGAGTTGAATAAACACAGGACTTTCATTTAGGAGACTTGGGTTTGTGCCCCATGTGAAACCAAAAGTCAACTGGCCCTTTCTGGAAGAAACAGACTTTAACGTACTCTTAGTCTCTGAGGCACGTACCTCCTCCATAGCAGTTTTAACTGACTAATTTTAAGCCAATCCCTGATGTTTTACCGAACCTAACTGGACATTTTAGTTTGTTTCCAAAACTTAACTAATTCTGTTTTTCAACGTTAATTGTGTGTTCAAAACAGAAGCCGTTACGTTCAGTAAAACAATCACATGAATTAAAGAGCTACCACGATACCACTACCACTACGATATAGTGACCAGTACTGATAATAGAGAGGATGACAGGGAGGCTTTTTCCTATAAATGCAATAAATGGACTTTAGGAAAGTGTTCACTTTTCACATATTAATTGTCTTACATAATCTGTCAAACTAACTGATTGATTGTATGTTGTACTGTAGACCCTATGGGGAAGCTCATATGAATTATATGAGAGCAGACTGTTTGGCCTGAGCGTGAGTGGCAAGAATATTTCAGGACTAAAGGAGCGTGTCAACATCACAGTGAATCTTGCTGGAAATGGAACTACAACTTCATTCAACAAATTGTTTACCGTAACTTTCACTTCAATAACCTTGTACATTTGAATCTTTCTCCCAATAAAAGTATGTTAAAACCATTTAAAATACAAACGTTAACCTAGTATGTTGTTGTGTCACAGGAAACCCTACAGCCCAAATGTGTGTTCTTGAACTTTTCAACACAGGGTAAGTAAGGCCATCACATGTGTGTATAACAAAGGCTAAGACAAGTTGTTTTTAAATATAAGTTGGATTCATTGTGGTTTCACACATGACTAGTAAAATAAATTTATGTAAATCAAATGTGTCAGGATCATGAGTATAACTGATCTGTCTGTCTGTTCATTTGGACTTACCAGTATATAGCACTGATGGCTGCATAACCCTGTGGGAATTTGGTCAGAGTCATGTCACCTGCTCCTGTGACCACCTCACATACTTTGGCGTGCTTATGGTAGGGCTTCTTCTTCACACAAAGTAGAATTGTAGAGAGAGGGTAAGATGTACAAATACGGCTACAATAGGCCTTTTTCACAGCAGACATTTTTACTATTTACAATAGGAAAAGCACAGGTGTTAAAGGTCCCATGGGATGAAATTTCACTTTATGAGGTGTTTTAACATTAATATGAGTTCCCTTAGCCGGTCTATGTTCCCCGAGTGGCTAGAAATGGTGATAGGTGTAAACCAAGCCCTGGGTATCCTGCTCTGCCTTTGAAAAAATGAAAGCTCAGATGGGCCAGTCTGGAATCTTCCCTTTATGACGTCATGGGGGGAAACGTTACCTCCTCTTTCTCTGCTTTGCCTGCCCAGAGAATTTGACATTGAGAATGAGAGACACATCATGGCTTGCAAATGAGCAAAGCATGGCAGTTGGTCATGGCCACACCCCCAGCCTCCACGTTGCCCCGCCTCTCTCCTCCTCAATAGCATTTATAGCTACAGACAGAAATACCACATTGTACGTGAAGCTCATTGTGGGACTGGCTTGTAGTGACTGCAATTCTGCACCAAGATTGATTTTTGGGACAGAGACTTCAAATACAGTATTAGGGGACCACTAAGGTCTATATAAAAGAGACTTCAGATACAGTATTAGGGGGCCACTAAGGTCTATATAAAAGAGACTTCAGATACAGTATTAGGGGACCACTAAGGCCTATATAAAAACATCCAAAGAGCAGCATGTCATAGGACTTTTAATAAAAAACATTTATGATGGATCCAATCTTTTCAAGGGTCATAGTAAGTGTGACAGTAAATCAGCATTCACACAACACCAGGACCCTGAACCTACAGCAGCTAAGTGGAATTCAGTCATAGCTCGAACTATGATGTCATAAGTCATTTTAACAGGTATGGGACTTTTCTCCAGATCCTTCTCATATTGGGTCAGCAGAATGTAAAGACTTTCTTAATGACAATTTGCGACGTATTTGTGTTTTTTTTGTGTTGTTGTAGGGAGCCGGGATATTTGCACTTTTCGTCATAACACAGGAAGCTGTTGTAACTTTATTTTAATCTACCTGAAACCAGAGCCCATCTACAGAGAGCCTGTTCACTCCCTATTAAGCCCCATTGTAAAGAATATGGTTGCAGTTCCACTGGGGGTGATAGTGGGCCAGTGCAAAATTAATGTAAGTCTATGGAGCTAGGATGGCTAAATTTGTCTCTTTCGCCTCATTGTCATTGAGAAATCCCAGATTTGATTGTAGTTTTTGCTAGTTCAACATGGATTAGAGGTCAAAAGCTGAAGGAATAAGCACATTGATTTCTTACAGGTTGAGTTGTTAAAATTCTGCTAATGAACGCTGATTGGTCAATGAAGGACTGATTAAGACCGGAGATCCTGCTTGATGGCATCCAAAGTGCGCGCGCGTGTGTGTGTGATTGTGTGTGTGAATATTCTGACGTGGTCTTAAAAACATTGGCAAACCTCTTTCTGGCATGTGTATTGAAAGGAAGAGCCTAACCTGTCAGCTGTTTTGTCGAAGCCTCGAAAGAAAAAAGAAAGTGACTCAGAGGTCGCCATAAAGCAGTATCTCTGGCCTTACGAATGCAACATTCAAATTACTAGACCAAAATTATATCCTGAAAAAAAGGATATTGACCTCCATTCATTCTGCACTGGCCTGTGAACGCCCTCATATGAAACCAGAGTGGACTGCAACCAGTTCATAAGCTGGAAGTTTCCAGAGAGTGGAGGTTCTCCTCTTATTAGACATTCTTTGCTGAAACCTTACATGCATGATAAGAGTCAGAACCTGGAGACATTTACATGTTCATATTAAATCATGGTCATAGCGCCACCTTCTGGCTAGTACCCCCAATGTGCTAGGAGGGGCGAAGGCCTATTCATCCCTGCTAGCAGCTCTAATTCATTTTAGTGCACCTGTGTTTTTCCTACTGTGACATGACAAAACATCTTGCATGAAAAAGGCAAATGAAAGTGCTACAAACTACTATTGTGAGAAGGTGAACTAACTTTATGAACAAAAAATACATACAGCACAACAGCACTTCCAAAATGAAAATCCTAAATAAAATAGGCTTAAATATAATCAACCATAAATTATAAGTGGATAACTTTTTTTTTGACTTACCCACCATCAGCCCTTTAACTTCTCCTTAAACATATGCTAAATAACTAGACTATATAACCTATGACTGCCATGACTTATTACGAATATTCATATCAGAGGTACATTGGTCTGAATATTGATACTGTGCATTGCTGTGTGGCATCTTGCATTGCTGCCTGCAGTAGTGTCATTCTTGATGCTACAGTACCACCACATTCTATATTAAATCAAATTCTACACATTGTGACTTTAAGTAAAGATACAAGTAAAATAAAGTATTATCAGCAAGATATCATGGTATCAAAGGTATCAAAAATAAAAGTAAGCATTAACTTACTGACAAATTAACCTGAGACATTCTAAATCTGGTGACAATGAGCACATTTAACAGGTGTAGAGGATGGATACCCGACCCGAGCCCGACGGGACCCGACGGTACCCGACGGGTCGGGCCGGGTTCGGGACAGATTTTTAGAAAGGATGCTCGGGTTCGGGTCGGGCTCGGTCACATCAGCGCGCGATAAGGCATTGAACATTTTGAATTTAAAACAGCTCAAAATAAATGTCAAATATTACCCTAACATCCGTCTTCCTGTGTGCTGTGACAATGAAAGACGTGCGTATTAAGCTCCATGTGGCAGCGCAACGATGGAAGATGTTAAAAAGAAGTTGGCCGCAGGAGATTTTAAAACTATTGAAAACGAAGGAAAGTCAGCTGTGCATTGATGCGCTCATCTGTTGACATTTCCGAATGCCTTCCTACAATTGCTTAATAAAAGCAGGCTTTCCACACAAACAAACGTACATGTGTCATTAGTATGAGAAACAAATGCGATTTTAACTGTGTCGGGCTCGGGTCGGGCTCGGACAGAAATATCTTAATGACTGTCGGGCTCGGGTCGGGTTCGGTTACTGCTCTGTCGGACGCGGGCCGGGCTCGGACAGAAAAATCCGGCCCGATCCGCACTCTAAACAGGTGCCCTGCCACACAAAACCTGCATTTTTTGCAATATGTTAGGTCCATATGTGTTAATGTTGTGAATATGAAGATGAACTGCTACCTCCTCTGTCAGCTCGGGCCACAGAAAACAAATAAGAGGAGAAATCAGGCTAATTACAAAAGCTGGTCAGTCTGATGTCATGCCCAGTTACGCTGGTTCTGATAGCCAGGCTGTCATTGGCTAGCTGTTCAGAGTCAAGCAGCTTAGTTGATTGAATATTAATGAGAACTGGCACAAATGGAGCTGAGTCTTCCTGCAGGCTTTCTATACCACGCTAGACTGGCTTGAACCAAGGTAACCAAAGCAATTTTTTCCACAAACAATGTTACAAAGTCCACGGTAGAACTTCTAACATTATCACAAAGTAATGAAATACGTGTGGTAGGGCACCTTTAAAAATAATGTGCATTGGACATGTGCATATTCGAATTTGTAACCATGCATCATAATGTTTTGTATGTAAATTGTAAGTAAAAATTCCCATGTAAAACGTAATTCTGTGCTTGGTCTTCAGGTTTCTGCTAACATCTCACCTAAAGACCAGGAGATTATGTCATACATCACTGTGATTGGCTGTAGTCTTTCTCTGGTAACCCTGATCATCACTGTTCTGCTCTTCATCACAAATAGGTAATTTATTCTACATATATGACTGTCACTTCAATCTATCCTTTCACATACAGTATTTCCAGGTACAGCAGCATCCTTCTGACCTTCTCCTATCACTTCTACAGCACTTCGGCTCTCTTTTTTTCCCCATTTGCAACACCTTAGTCCATTTGATGCCCGATATGTTACTTCACTTCTTTCCATATTTTTCTTTCTCTCCTGGAAGTAAATGGCATCCTTTTCTTCTTTATTTTCTTTCTCTTATCTATCCTTCCTTCCATCCTTCCGCCACTTTACATGACTTGAATTTCAGTGATACTATGGGATGACGATTAAATCTGCACAAAATGGAACACTTACCACAAATCAGTTCTCCTCTGTCTGACAGAAAAGCCAGAGCAGATCTCTCTATGAAGGTCCACATCCACCTCGTCATTGCCCTGATCCTGCTCAACGTGCATTTCCTCCCCAGCCAGGCAGTGGCACTGTCCTCCACTGGCTTTTGCTTGTACATGGCCCTTTCTCTTCACTACTCTCTTCTGGCCACACTCATCTGGATGTCCCTGGAGGGGTTCCACCTCTACCTTCTCTTAGTCCGAGTCTTCAACATCTATGTCAGGAAATACTTACTCAAACTCAGCGTGGTGGGATGGGGTGAGTAGACTCGCCATGGCCAGAGACCTACACGTTGTCTGCATCAGTCAACAAATGTTTGTATGAATGAACTCTTAAGCAGTGATGGAAGAATTACTCAGATATTTTACTCAACCCTCCCAGGTATAAGCCTTTTCTCCCCACCTTTGGTTTGCTTGGTCTCCTTGTGTAATAATGCACAATAAAGTTATTGACATGCTTTTTATCAGGAGAACCTGGGCTATCGGGATACGTATGGTGCCTGCACCATACGTATCCCGATGGCACATGAATGTATAAATTGTTATATGACTATAAAGACAAAATAATTACATTTCACACACACACACTGACTAGAGGTCCCTCCTACCAGGGGTTTCTATTGTCTGACTAAACACCACATACAGCTGACAAACTGCATGTGATTGGTCCATAGACCCATCAGTCAGCGCCATCTTGGCTCCTGCCTGAAACAAGGCTCTCTAAATTGATCCATGAGAACAAGTGGAGGATAATTTTATTTTCACACAGAAAGATTAAATAACCTTAGTTGTTGATTTATCGCTTTGGAATTACTAAACTAGGTAACTTATAGTACAAAGTTTCCGGCCAGATTACTAAACTTCTGGAAGGGCTACAAAGACACCAAACGTCCTGCTGGAAAGCTGGAGCTAATGGCTAAGACAGCTATTAACAAGACCTGACACTGGGTTGAAAGGTTGTGAATCAAAACGGAGATTTGTGAGTTGATGTTTGGATTCATATGTATTTATTATTGTTACAAAAACACTGTAATTCCACAATGGGTTAACAAAAAAGCTTCTGGATGGCCTACAAGGAGCTCGTTGAAACATTTCTCTGCCTCTAAAAAACAAATGTAAGTCTCTGCACTATTGAACTGAGATATTATGTATTATTCTATTATAATTATTGATAAATTAATGTTGTAACGTTCATTTCTTTTTTACTAAATATACTGCTGGCTTGTGAATTTGACAACAGATTCAAAGTTGCATCTTAATCAATAGTAGTACATCATAATGTATGTGTTCATTATATTTTGAAATTTCTTAGAGTATAAAGTTCATTACTTGCCTCTGAAATGTAGTGAAGTAGAAGTACAATTACTCACGATTGTACTCACGTACAGTACTTGCCTAATCCTTGTGTTTCAGGTGTCCCAGCAGTCATTGTGGCCCTGGTCGCCATCATCGACAGAAGCTCGTATGGACGTGTCCCTCTGGACTCAACTAACTCCAACAGCACCGCAATGTAAGGGAGAAATTGCAAGCATCTACAATCTAGACTAATTATTAACTGACATTTAAGTGTTTTGCATGTGAAGTAGAGCACCCACGCCATTCACAGTAACGGGATACTTTTTACTGCATATACAGTAGCTGAATTTCTACTCACCTGAACTGACAATTTTACAACTCAGAATTCAAATTACATTTTTCAGTGTATAAGACATCTACTCTCTCTCACTTTCTCTCTTTTCAGATGCTATATAGTCAATAACACAGTGAAGATGGTGACTACAGTTGGAGTATTTTGCTTGGTGTTCATCTTTAACGTGTTCATGTTAGGGGTGACAGTCAGAAGCATTGTGATTCTCCGCCGGAGCCAAGAGGTTTTAATTTTGCTCTTGTCTTGGAAAATGAACTTAAAAAATTAGGTCTGATGATATATTTTTTAATAGTTATTGCTGTCTACATATCCAAGTGTCCATTGTCAGTTTATTCAAAGCCTAATATAATGTACTTCTAAGTGCCATAGAGCTCCATTATTGTTCTTAAACTATTAAAAACAAATACTTGAGCCACACCACTGCACCGGGTTACATGGTCCATTAGATCTTTACACTGTCCTGCTACTGTAAAAAAAACTCACTAGAGCAACAAATATATTTTAATCTGTGGCCAAAAATAGTCACTGACAAACAAGTTTGTTTTTTAACCTGGGGTTCATTCCTAAAACAGTTTGAGCGTCAAAAACTTTATGCACCTTCTGAATTTTTATGCACTAGGTTGTATCTTTTTTTGCATCAAGCAGTTCATCGAAATATGCTACATTCATATTTTTATTGGGGGAGACAAATGCACATGTCCTAAATATTAAGAGGGACGTGTCCCCTGCTGCACCACCCCCAAAATCTGCACAAATGCTTACAAATGAACTACTAACTCCTGTTTGAGTCATGTTTGCTAAAAGCTACAGTGGCCAGCTGTTCTCAGCCTTTCTCTGAGTCTTACTTTAAAAAGAAAACCATATCTTTGTGATCGTTGTGTCATTTTCAGTAGAAACCAATGCACACAGTCACAGTAGGGATGTTGAAAAGTATTGATTTGCATGAGAATTGTTGACAATAAGAACCGTAGAATATCACTGGTCTTGTTCTTGGTCTTTGTCTGATATCTAAAGGATAGCTTTCCCTTTAAAAAATAAATCAACATACATTGGGTTGTCCAATCTGTATTTCTGTGCTTTTATGATAACCTCTCATTCATGTCTGGTAAATTTGTTTAATAGCCATTCTTATCATAGTTGTGTCCCTTATACATACAGTCTGTATAAGCATGACTCCTGAGAGCACAATTTTAAACAACTTGAAGAAGAAGACTCGGGGGTATTGTTTTCAAAAGCAGTTTTGATGTTCACTCTTCCAGACAGCAAACTAACCTAACATGGTCTCTTACTGGTAGTTTTTGATTTTCTATGACCTGCTAATCTAATTAAACTAATACACTATATTTTGCACATCAGTTTGGGCCAAGTGACCATAACAGAGCCAAGCGAGACATCTATACGCTGCTGGGGATCACCACTCTGCTCGGCATTACCTGGGGCCTGGTCTTCTTCTCATTTGGCTACCTGACCACTGCTGGCCTCTACCTCTTCTGCATCCTAAACTCACTGCAAGGTCTGCACAACCGGCTTCCACATTGTTTACTGTGGTGTTACTGTAAATATGACAGAAAGGGCTATTGGTTGCACTTGTTGTATGTGCAACGTTGATCTTCTTAGTTTGACTATAGAGCATTTTGTTGCCCAATCTAACTTTGAGGAGGAACTGTAATGTGTTGTCAGTGCCAGACAGGAAACAGCACTCCAACTCTCTCACTGTCATTGTGTATTGGAAACACAAAAGTGTACAGCCACATGGATAGCTTCACAATTACTGATCAAAGGCTCTCTTTTTAACCATAACACAGGCTGGGTATTTAGATCGCTATTGCAAACTGACAAGATTACCTCAAATGTCAAAAAAGGTGCATACAGTAATATAATCATATTTTAAGTGTAGCTTATTTGTATATTGGACACGACACAGCTGTTTATCAGTGGCATTTGCATGATTTGCATGATCCTCTCCTCCTGTATGATGTCTAACACTGTTCTTCTGTGACCCAGGTTTCTTCATCTTCCTGTGGTTTGTGATGTCTCTGAGAAAAACTGGAAAACCAGCTACTACTGGGAGTAGTGAAACACGCAGCACCAACAGCTAAGCCTAAACCCAACACACCAAGACATTTTTTCTTGTGTGTGTGTGTGTGTGTGTGTGTGTGGTTTGCCCTTATTATTTCTGCTTTAGATCATGATGATTTAATGCACAACCATGTAACAAAGAAGCAAGCATGATAGTTAGCGCTAGCTTATTCAGGTGACTCCCATATTAGATTTCAAAAAGTTTAACAAGTCTTAGTTTTAGTGCTATTTTTAAAGGTGTTACCAATTATTGTCACACCCTGGGGTGCTAAAACCTTGTGGTAAAAGGTTTATCCCTCCTCTAATACATAGCAATTCTACTTCATCCATTCTGTGCACAACTTTGTGAACATAAAAATAGCATTTAAGCATGTACTGTCTTAGTGGGATTTTCACAGCCTGATGAACTATGCCATCTTCAGCTGTCTTTATACAAAAACATGCAGAATAGAAGTTGAGAGGATATCATTTATGTCAGTCACTATGGTGCCTAGTGTAACCTGCAATTGGGTCGATTCATCGTCACTTATTTGGTCACCATCCATTCCCATCCTTAATTCAAGCACACAGCTATACAGATAGGATGTTTCAGAATTTTCACTTTTTCAGTTTTCGGGCAGCATGACACAGGTCTTTACCATCTCACTCCTTTTAGTGGAAGTTTCAGCAGAGAATGAGGAGATTCCAGAATAATCCCATAATGACTAAAAATAATGTAGTCTGGATCAAAGACAGTACATCTCCAGGATAATTGGCTCAGGCGTTGGATGTTTCGCCGGATGTCCCTCGCCTTTCACTGCCTCGCCTTTCGCCTTTGTCTGCTTGACAATCCCATTTTGCAGCAATAAAATTGATATGAAGTGATATGAATAAACAGAGAAATGTTTCTTTTCAGATAAAACAGATGTTGACAAATTTTCCTTCTGGGGACATCATTTAAAATTGGAAAAAATTAGAAGTTGGAAAAAATGTTATCAATTGCAATATATCGCAGAACATTGCAGTATTTTTAAAATCACAATAATATCGTATTGTGGCATAAGTATCAGGATGATATTATATCAGGAGGCGTGTGGTGATTCCCACTCCTAAAGTCCAGCTAATTTAAATAGCTCATGTTACTGTATTGTGTGAACAGTTAACTTCAATAAATATTGTATGTGGCGTTTTGCTGGGAACAAATGTTCCACCAAAACACTTTCCTTTCCGAGAGCGTTTTGTCTGGAGCTTAGTGCCGGCCAAAACTATTGTGATTGGTTTAGTTTTTTCTCCAATCCTGGAATGTATGTTTGGTGTATGTTTCTCCATGACGCTGTGGAGATAGGTCTGGCAATGCAAGACTAGAGATAATGCAATAAGAAATGATGCGTTTGCAAATGTGTCCACTTGCACTAAATGATGCTGATTGTTTTTTTCTGCCTCAAGGCACACATCCGCTGTTTTGCATTGTCAGATGTGCTGTGGGTCTGATCTGACATTGAGTGCTGTGAGAGAGCTTAGATTCTCTGAGAGTGAAGATTATGTGTCCTGAGCATACAGACAATACATCTGTTGCATATTGTATTTGGAATACTGATTTGTGAAAAT
Source organism: Etheostoma perlongum (assembly GCA_026937815.1). Classification (NCBI taxonomy): domain Eukaryota; kingdom Metazoa; phylum Chordata; class Actinopteri; order Perciformes; family Percidae; genus Etheostoma; species Etheostoma perlongum. The sequence goes on from CM049371.1 coordinate 34,195,198, forward strand.
GTTCATCATATTAAACATTATTCATGTTTTTCTAAAAGCCAGTGTGTGTGAGTATCTGCATATATTGTTTTAATGTTGTGCAGTTTTAAGTATATTATATATATTAAGTGTTTTATCTTTACTAATTCAATAAAGGATGACATATCAGGAAGTTTACAGTCTCCAGTAGTTTTCCAAACCATCAGGTCATTGTACATGATATCACATTTCTGTTGACAGACCCGGTTTACTGTAGCAGTGGAATTTAGACTGTGACGTCAGTTCTTAACATATCAACAAGAAACAAAGCCACCTGCAGTAATTGTATTGCACCAATATAAAAAACTATTTGCATAAAACAAATACATCCAGCGAACACAAGCACTATTCTACATTACTCCTAACCATGAGTTAAACCAACCAGAACGTTTGTCTGGTTCATTCCGTCCAGAGGTAAGAAGACTTCTACTCTCTGTCCACTGAGTAATATTGTATTTGAGTATTAGTTCAAATATTTCTTCTTCATTGGTGTATACTTTGGGCATCTTGTGAAATTGCTTGTCTTGAAGTCTAAAGATGACATGCAGTCTTTTTTGGGGAATGTATTCTACCTGAAAACTTTCACATTTTGACTTAAAATGTCACTTTAGGTGGAAATGTCTGTAAGAATTACCTCTGTTTGGCCAACAAAGCCAGAGCCAAATCTTGTAGGCAGAAGGTGTTACAAATGCAACTTTGTTCTGTTCTGTTTTGTTTCTTTTGTCTGACTTTAAAAAAAAAAAATTTTTAATTTAAATTTAATTTGAATATAAATAAACTTTCAGCTAAGATACTCTCTGCTCTAACATGTTGCTTTATTTCTGCTTTGATTCCATCAGTCACATATTCAAAGGAAGTACAATGGTTCCCTTACTGTTATTTATGCTGCTGCCCACATCGCTGGCTCACAAAGGCACGGATACCACTTCAGGTACGGTTATTTTATGTTTTCTTCTCCAAAGAAAAAGTAATGTATCAGTTAAAATAGGCAGAAATAGATATTAATTCTTTTTAAATTTATGTCAAGCTATTTTTTGAGATTTGTTTTTTTGTACATCTCACAAACTTAAAGGAACAGTGTGAAAATGAAAACGTAAGTCATCAATCACAACAGAACACAAAGAGAACTTATTTAGGGCTAGTATTATTAAAATTCAAATGGTTGTAGTAGGGGTCTAAAACAGAATTTACATCAGCATCTCCTAGATTTCCCCTGATCGATGTAGATACTCTAGTGTTAAAAACTGGGTTGCCCTCTCGTGCTACACAAACTCCTCTGATGCTGAAAGACATCTGTAAAACTCTTAATTTCAGTTTGAATTCACTTAACTTTTTTAGTGATAACATTAAAAACTTGCGCACCAGAGTATTACCAATGTAATCTATAAAAATAAACACACTTATATGTAATTAAGGGCTCTGAAACCTAATGACAACCACCTGAGAGAGAGATGCATTTCATTCTGAAGAATGCAAGAATAAGAAAAAGGACTCAAACAACTATTTAAACCATCCATCTATGTTTAAATTAGCTTTGTTATAACAGTCCAAAACCAAAAGGTATCTGCAAGTTAGGTGCTCTTTTGAATAATGTTTTACCTTTAGGGTTAAGGATAGGGTCATTTATCTTGCTGTCGTTTGTAATATTGTCTTGAGTCAATATAAATCTAAAATGTAAGTGTTTTAATTATAGTTGCAATAAAACAACTACGTTAATCGAAGTTTTTCTAAGGTAAAATCAATAAGCTGTGGAATTCCACAAGGAAGCTGTATGTAGCCATTGTTGTATTCCATATGTATCAATGAATTACTTTTGACCTTAAAAAATGCAAAAATGACGATGTATGCTGACGACTCAAAAATATACATGGTGGCATCCACAGTTGAGAGGCTTACTAGTGTTTTGAATGAGGAATTGCAGTTGGCATTGGAATGGTAAGAACTAACCAACTAGATTTCTCAGTTATTAGGACATATTCAAATTTTTACTTATTTCTCGATAGGAGTAACAACATATATGAGATGAAATGCTAAACATATCAGATACAGAAATACGATGTCCTGAAGCATTTTCCGCCATCTAGAATTATTTATTATACACGCCTATTTGTATAACTAATGACCTGTTTGATGTAGACTAACGTGTGAGATAACGGTGACGGTTTGCCTCGCCACATATGCTTAAGCCACGCCCCTTTTAACTTCAGCTAATTAACTGTGTGACGTAGAGTCTTGTGTGAGGTATAATTGAAATCAGCAGGGAGTTCCTTTTTCACTGGTGACGATTTGCAGTGTCTGACTGCCGCGCAAATGCACGGTCGCAATGAGCGGCGTCCGCCAAGGAGCAAGGGCCCATCCAACACTGCTTGCAGCTTTGAGTTTTTCTTTCAGTGATGTATTGAATGTTATTCTTTTGGGTTATTGATTTAATGTAATTATGCACAACAATGTATAGCAGCACAAGTTTTAGGTCATTTCCTTCATGTCATTCTTACTGAAGATTTCTAAAATACAGCGAGTTGTTCCTCATCTTCTGTTTCTGTGTTCAGTTTGTTTCCACATTTCAGATGGTAACATGACTATTACCGACAATACCCGCAATACCACCATCGATGATGAGCCGCTTGGTAATGTGAGATGCCTGAAAAATACACTCCCCTGCTTCTTTCAATGCACGTTCAACAAAATGTTGAACATTGTAAAACACCATTGCTTTAGCGCTAAAGTGACAATAAATGGCAGATGGATTCAGTACAGCATGACAAGTAAGTATACTGTCTCTCAAGCAGACTGCTGACTCTTTGCATAAAGAATAAAGCAAACCAGATCTCTGACAGGGGTCAGAAAGGTGTGTTCCAAAAACATGCATCTGCATCTTAAGTCTGATTCCTCTCTCACTTTTCAGATATCAATTGCAGTTTTTACGAATGCAATTACACTGCCATCTTGCCAATGTTGACTTCTCTGACTAGTCACAACTATAAGGCAGACATGATGCAACTCTTTTACATAAGGAATTCATGTCAAGACCTCTTCAGGAGCAACCATGAAGTCAAGAAAGTCTTTATAGAGTGAGTGCTCCATTTCAGTATGCTTTCAAACCTTTGTTGAACAGAGAGTGACATCTAGTGCAGGGTTTTCCTTACCATTACAAGGTTCAGGCGCAGCACCCAAAAAATTTTGGTCACCACCTACACCGCATTTAAGTAAATTGGTGTGAGGGACAAAATTACTTTTAACAATACACTGGTTAGAGCAAATGAGGTGCAACCATGTATGCAGCTAATTTGAATATCTCACGTTACTGTATTGTGTGAACAGTTAATTAAATATTGTATATGGAGTTTCTGTTGCAAGTTGGTGAATAAGGACGCTATACAAACTGTGTGTTCAGCTCCGTGTATTTGGAAATGCCGCACAGCATATACAGGCAGGTAACACAAGTGAACGTTGACTTCCTGTTACAAACTGACATGCCTAATTACCCCACAGGGTGGAGCTGTTGCCTAAGCTGTACAACAGGATACCCTGTAACACTTTCTTACAGTGCAAATATTTCACCAAAAACAAGTTCCTTAGCAGCAATGCAAGACTAGAAAATAATGCAACAAGCAATGACACTGATGTGTGTGCAAATGTAAAGACTTGCACTGGAGTTGTCCAGAGGTGAGAGGGAGAACAACAGTAAATGGTGCTGTTTATTTTTCTGACTCAAGGTGAACATCCACTTTTTTGCATTGTGTCCAGATGTGCTGTGGGTCTGACCTTGATTGAGTGCTGTGAGAGAGTTTAGATTCTCTAAGATTGACTATTATGTGTCCTGCACCTCTGTCCTAAACTCCAATAGTTAACAGTAAATCTTAGGGGTGCACAAAATACACTAGCACTTTTTTGCACTTTTCACTTTAATACTACAGTTAGTTCATAGGATGTTGTGTTGTGTGTGCTATTATGTGTCCTAGGACACTTTGTTGATCTTATGTTTATGTTCTAATGTTGGTTTTATTTTAAGTTGATTTTAGAATTTTCTATTTCTATTACATGTTTGTAGCACATGTTTTTTTTTCTGTCACATGTTTGTAGCACGTTTGTTTTCTGTTACATGTTTGTAGCACATGTTTTTTTTTCTGTCACATGTTTGTAGCACATGTTTTTTTTTTCTGTTACATGTTTGTAGCACGTTTGTTTTCTGTTACATGTTTGTAGCACGTTTGTTTTCTGTTACATGTTTGTAGCACATGTTTTTTTTCTGTCACATGTTTGTCCAAGACAAATCTAAACCGAATTTAATCAGCGTTAGCATCAAAATGACTTCTTTGGCACGTTTTATCTTTTAGCTTTTTGAGTATCTTTTTTTAGCTTTTCAAAACATTTTAGACACAGATAGATATGGTAATAATAACGGTCTAAAATAATTTGAAATTGCATTTTTTATTCATTAAAAAAAAGCAACATTTTCTTGAGGGAGGACCCTAAAAAGAGAGAAAAGTGACGATGGAGGGGTTATTTCTTATAGGGGGCATCCTTGCTTGCCCCAGGGTCATTTTGAGGAGATGAGATGGCAGTATAAGTAACAGTTTCAAAGATAAAAACCTTATGCCTGATTATTATAGATATATGAAGGTATCAGGGTCTCCCAGGATGTAACTGATAATTCCTAACCGACATGAGGGAGCAATAAAAAACTGAGATTGATGTTCTAACTAAAGATCTATGTATAACCTAATGGGTCTGTGACAGACCAAAGGTACAGAAAGTCTGAGGTCAGTGTCAGCCTCAGGATGGTATTATAGGACTACAAATAATAATGTGACTTTATAGCTGTATTTTTTGGAAGAGAAAAAAAAACAGATGAAAACAAGGAATGCCTTTTGACTTATGGAGGAAAACTAAATTAGCAAGTTTTTATTTTTCTTGATTCTTTCTTGCACACATGACATTTTTTCATTTAAAAACATATAAGTAACTAAATAGCTGCAGATGGTGATGTCATTCCTGTTTCCACGGGTAGTTTGCCTAATCTACAGTTTACCAATGTTGAAATATTATTATTACAGTGATGATGTTCCCACAAAAGCCCGGCAGCTCTTTTTATCTATTGATCAGCTGACCAATCAGTAAACAGATATTGATCAAAAAGCTGTTGCTTCCTCTCTCCTCATCTCCTCCAAGATGCAATTAAGGGCATGTAGCATCCTCAGTGATGAGAACTTGAATAATTACCAGGTTTAGATGAATCTATTATAATTCTTAAATCAAATGTGTTTCCCATGTGCACGAGACTCATACAACAAGTCTGGCTCACTCTTGAATATTGTTTGTACCTACAAGGTAGTACAAGAAAACGGTTAATTGCTACAACTTCTCTGCAATCACTTGTACATGTCACATCAGAAGAAATGGGTTTGAGGTCCATTTCTTTTTCTTTTTTTTGCAGTGTGGAAAGAACAATGATTCATAACATAATGGGAGCATCCCAGCTTGAACCTGGAGGCTCCATTAACTACCACCTCAAGGACTTGTCTCTGACGGTGCTCAACTTCAGTGAGGCTCAGCTCAACGACTATGAAATCAAGAAAGAAGCTCCACAGGTACACGCGTTGTGATGAAGATGGGGCTGATGTATTTAGAAGAAACGGGGATGTTTGGGATAACATGATGCTGAACATGTCTTTGCTAAGATTAACATTGATGGGTGTTTTTGTGTGTTTTGAGTGCAAACCAAACCACAAACTGTCCTATAGTACTTAATGGCATCTTCTTCTATCCAATGTTAGCTGCTGCCACACAACACATCATTTATCCCTGACATTTGGCTGCCTGCAGATGCCCTGCGCACCCTCCCAAAGGAGAAGAGGGTTATTGGTTTGGTCAGCTACATGCAGCAGAACCAGTTCAAAGTATTTCCTTTATCCATTTTACTGTTGCATTCGTGCACCCAGTCCACAGTCCTTACACCCTCATGTCACGGCTTAACATTCAGAATGAATGAATGTTTGCAGATTATTGCTTATTACGTGTGTGTGTGTGTGTGTGTGTGTGTGTGTGTGTGTGTGTGTGTGTGTGTGTGTGTGTCTTTTAGTTTAAAGATGAAGAAATCTCATCAATGGTTCTCAGAATCGAGGTGCTGGGCGAACAGCGCCTTCAGGATCTGAGCAAGCCAATCAAGATGACTTTCAAAACTGCTCTTCACACAGCTATGGATGTAAGTCTGTCTGTGCATGCATTCTTTCATGTTTTTAACATTGATCGGTTTGATTGTCAAACGTGGGTTTGAGGGCGTCATCTTGGGCTTTGGGGAATCAACATTTTTCACCATGTTTGAACATTTTATAGACCAAACAAGTAATTGAGAAAACAATCAACAGACTAACTGACAATGAAAGTAATCCCTAGTTGCAGCACTAGACTCACATTATTATGCAAATGGTAGCCATTGCTAAAGTTCTAATTCATCAATAATGTGTCAGACCACTGCCACACTGAACATTTTGGCTTTAAAAGGGAATACAAAAAAAATGATTTCACTGGATTTGATCACAGTGTTTGCTAAACCTACTTTTTATGTTTGGGGTAGCTGTCTTTGACTGGCCGGCAGGTACCATTGTTAACTTTAATGTATCTCTTATTTTTTTGTATCTTTACAGAATGAGTCATGGTTCCAGTGTCACTATTTTCATGAACGTGGTAGGTTGTGTGTTTGTCTTGCTTACATAAATATCAAAGCACTGGAATTGTATTATTGTCCATGAGCTTGCTTAACAAAGGTCAGAAAAAGGTTTCTGCAACATAAGTTATATGATTGACTTTATGATAGTCCATATTCACCTGAATATTATGTTATTGCATATTTATAATTGTAAAACAAAACAAAAATAAGATATTTTTTGTTTATCTTTTAAACTAAGTTTAAATGTTCACATTCCCAGAATTGAAATGGAAAACAGATGGCTGTAAGACCGACAATAACCAAACTATCATTACCAGTGATAACCAAAGTATCATTACTTGCAACTGTAACCATGCAACACCCTTTGCAGTCCTACTGGTAAGAAGACACACCTGATTTGACTGACTTCTTCCTGATAAAATTAGCAAGTTAGTCAAGCCTTTAGTCATTGAGAACCTTTTATAGAGGAATTAAAAAAAGTATCACAGGAGCAAACAAGAAAGTGAAGTGACAAAGTATAAAAGCCTAAACAAGCACAAGACCGGCCTTTGTGTTGTTTGTGAATACACAAGTCAATGGTCATTGTCTGAAATTAACTGACTTTTACAGACCTTAGTCTGTGACACAGTGAGACAATCAATTATGATTTGCTCAACTTCAACTTTATTTGTGTCACAGAAGGGCCTTTAGGTGTGCAGCAAGTATAAACACATACAAGACACATAAGTACATATACACTGGAACACAACGTAACAGTACGAGGACAAATACATACCAGTACAAGGTGCATGGATAGCAGCGCCAATGTAACATATCATAGCATATCAGCCTAAAGGTTGACACAATATAATCAAGAATGAACAACATCAGCATCCATTACATACATTGCTAACCTTAACTAAGTATTTGTGTTGCTTAAACTTAACTTAATTGTTTCGGGTTAGGGTTAGGGTCCATGTGTCATGACTGTATCATAACAGGGTCATGTCACTCGTATGTAGATACCTTCATGTAAAATGTTACCAAATATTCATACCGGTTTATCATCTATGTTTGAAACAGCTAAAACTGTCTTTGACTCCAAAGAACACTAATGCTTACAAAATGTGTACAGGTCATTGAAAACATAACATAAAATCATCTTCATTTTATGTTTACCTAGTTTTCCCCATTAAATTATGAAAAGTCATTAAATGTGAAGCAAAAGAGAAATTATGTCCAGCACTTATTTAGAAACGTTAAACATTGAATGGAATTAAATTTGACCCCAAGGGTGACAGGATGAGAAATCACTCTATGATTTGTTCCCAGATGTTGGGAAAAGTTCATCTATAAATTGCAAATAAATTCCCTATTTTCTGCAGGTGAAAGTCCCAATTTCAGAAATCCACTGGAAAATCCTGTCAAACATCAGTTACATAGGCTGCGGCCTGTCTGCGTTCTTCACTGCTTTGTCCCTTGTGATATATGTCTTTGGTCGGTAGGTATACATGTACTTTATGCATTCTATGAAACTCAGTGTTGTGTATCCACGCAGTGGAAGAGACACAGTTTCAATATCAATTTCAATTTTATTTATAGTGTCAATTCATAACAAGTGTTATCTCGAGACACTTTACAGATAGAGTAGGTCTAGAACACACTCCATAATTTACAAGGACCCAACAGTTCTAGTATTTTCCTCCAGAGCAAGCAACAGTGCGACAGTGGCAACATTGGAATAAAAGAATAAGGAAATGGAGCAGCCAAATCCTGTCTGATTATCAAAGATCACCTATCTTGCCTGTGTCTGTGGCCTTGTCATTATATGTCCCTATCTCTCTATCAGAAACCACAGAATGGATTACTCCATCTCTATCCATGTATCTCTGAGCGGGGCCCCCTGCTTCTGCTCAATACAACCTTCCTGCTGACCGAGTGGGGGGCCACGGTAGAGCCAGCCTGGGTGTGTGTGTTTGTCGCAGCTCTTATGCATTACTCCTTGCTCTGCTGTTTCACCTGGATGGCCATCGAGGCACTCCACCTCTATCTACTGCTAATAAAGGTGTTTAACACCTACTTCAAACACTACCTGGTCAAACTGTCTCTGGCTGGATGGGGTGAGTGCTGCGATAACACCTATGTAGTATGAGTGGTTTGGTGGTGTCTGATGACCAACATGGTGACACCATCTTAACAAAGACAGGAGACAGGTTTCAGTTTGTCAGAAAAAAAACTAAAAAAGGAAACAGTGTAAAGTGCCCATATTATGAAAAAATCTTCTGGGATTTGGGGTGTTATTTTGTGTCTCTGGTGCTTACACACTCATACAAACGTAGAAGAACTTAAAAGAACATCCATGCTGTTTTGAGTGAGATCTGGTTTCTGAATGTCTTCTTCCTTCAGTCTCCGGGTGAGCTGCACAGCTTTCTACGTCACTAGCGCTAGCATGCTAGCTCGCTGTCAATGGAAAAAAACTGCTCCAACAGCCACTAGTGTACCATAATCTCCAAAAGAACTACTTCCTGTCCCTGTTGTGCAGGTATTCCACAAGTGGCCCTCGTCTAGAAGACGTCTCCCAGCTAATCCTGCCTTGGACTGACCAAAGCTGGAGAAAGAGTTATCTAGCTGATGGGATCTTACCTAGCTACTGAGCATGTGCAGCTCCCAACAAAGATAGGATAGAAGTGTGATGTCTCACACTGTAGCTAAAACAAGTGAGATGTCTCACTCTGTAGCTAAAACAACAATATGTTTTATTGAAAATGAAACCACATAAACCTATTCTGGTACAACCTCGAAATACAAATATGAACCTGAAAATAAGCATAATATGGGCACTTTAAGAAAAAACCACTGAGCATCTGTACAAAAACTATATTAAAACTGAAATAAAGTATTTATTGTATTAGTGTCTTAACCAGGCATTGTTGTTTTTAATTTAGTTTCAGTAACCAGTTTAGTTTAAGTTTTTTATAGTTTCAGTTTACAAAGAAATATTTTTCACGGCTTATTTTCATTTCCCTTGTTCTGTGTTGTGTGATTGTCAGGAATCCCTGGTGTAATCGTGGCAGTCTCTTTGGGAATGAAGGACTTCAAAGAGTTTTATGGACTTACAGAAATGACCATGGCTGATACTAACCAAACCAACGCCATGTAGGTGAATCCAGTGTGACAGGACACCAGAAATAATCAATTTTAAAAATATGAATAAAAAGCCTTTAAAAAAAAATCACAATCTATAATTTATACACATTGTACATGATCAAACAATGTTCATACTATGTGATTTTCATCAAAATGTTTATTTTACTTATGTTTATATGTAGGCTACATATTGATTTATATGCAAGCTTATTCTGCATATGACAAACATCTCATACAGGAGACATTATGTACTCGATAATTATCGTTGATACAACATTTTTTTAGGTATAATTTTGTACCATATTTGTATGACAAAAAGCCTTAAAATCATGTAATCTTGATTGATTTGGCCCGTTTTGGTTATGGTGGTACCATCATGTGTGGTTAACAGTAATGAAAATCAGTAATGTGTGTGTGAAGACCATTTGAATACTGCAAGGGATTGGCAGACTCGGCCAGTAACAATGGAAAGGGAATTACAGAATGTAAAAAGCCTACATTAAATTGTTACTGTTTAAATAATACCAACCATTAATTGTATAGAATCTTTACTGAAAAAAAATTAAGGACTGTATCTTCAAATATTTGAGATCAAATTATTTTATTCATGATTGTATGTCCCCTGACCATAAAATCTCTTGTGAAACTGTATTCTGACAGCCCATTGGCTTATCTGCCTGTCCCACAGCTGCTGGATCACAGATGACTCCTACTTCTACTCCTTGAACCTGGTGTATTTCACCCTTATATTCATTTTCAACTCTGGCATATTGTTGGTAGTGGCCTCTAACATCTGCAAAATGAAACAAGTCTTCAGGAGCACTTCAAAGCTTGGAGCAGAGGCTCAGGGAAAGACTTCGAGAGACGAGTCGTGCAGGAGTGGCCTCACCGTCATGGGTCTTACCTGTCTGATGGGGACCACCTGGGGCCTGGCCTTCCTGGGCTCAGGATATATCAACTACCCCATCCTCTACCTCTTCTGCATCCTCAACTCTGCACAAGGTCTGCGCTCAGTTCTGAGACGTTTCTCTCCGTTAAAATGTTTTCAACCTGTCTATATGTTGATAGGTTGTTCTGTATCCACAGTTCTCTTTCACCAGCTTGTAACTCCACTCATGGTTTCATAATTTATGTATCTCTTTGTCAAGGTTTCTTTATTTTCCTTTGGATCTGTCTGTCAGCCAAGAAGCAGAGGAAGAGACACATGGAGGACAGACTGACTTCTACTCCTGTGAAGACTTCAAATATCAGTCAAATGTGATTAGACCCCCTTTCCTGCCACCAGTCCAGGTGATAAAGCCCTGATGTAATCGTTGATAACATAGCACAGCTGATGGTGGGGGCATCTGGATCGTGGTTGCAGCTGCTGCAGTGGTCCTGTTTGACGCACACTGCTGCTACTACTACTACTACTATTATTACTAGTCATTGTTCAATGGTCTTTACTATTACTACAATGCATGTTGTATAATGTTAATTATGCCATTCCATTATACCCAATGCTATAATGATTATGAGTCATATTTCCGGACTTATTATAGGTGTTATCAGTTAGTTAGATTGTTGCTGTGCATCTCTCTCTCTCTTTCTCTCTCTCTTTCTCTCTCTCTCTCTCTCTCTCTCCTCAACTGGTCGAGGCAGATGGCCGCCCACCTGTAGAGCTATGTATGTTCTGTTCAATGTTTCAGCCAAATAATTTATAATCCTTGAAGTTATATACATATTTGATTTAGTCAGATACTATATTAAAAACTTTATAAATAATCCGTGTGAATAGTATTGTTTCCTATGTTGTATAAGCTGGCATCGTTTGAGAGCATAATGTGGTTGCAGTGTGAGTTTCACTTCCCCAGCAGGCTGTAAGTGCCAGAACTTATTGTTTCTTTTTTCTTGCGTATAGGGAAACAGATCTTGAAGATTTAGTCACAGTAAAAGAATGATATCATTTTATTCTATGAACAACCAGAGTCACATTGTAAAAGGAGGAGATTTTATTGTCTTTCTTTTCAGTTATAAAGCAGTACTACTTCTCAATAAATCAACATTGTGACAAAAAAAGGAAATTAACATCAGCATCTTTAAGGAGTTGAGTCATTAAAATATCCTTTAAAAGGCGTCAGACAAGAATCACTTCTCGTCCCTATCAGCTCTCCACTCCCACTCAGCCACCACCATGTGATATAATGCAGATGTGAAACTCCCTGCTCATTCATCGAGCAGAACACCGCTGTACAGGGAACAGTCACATCACATGTGTGGTTGAGGATCACTGAGACGCGATGTGGATTACTTTTTCTTTAGTCACACTTGCATGGATTTCTACGGACCAAGCAAAAAGTAAGTTTTTTTTGTTGTGAATTGTATGGCTGTGTGCTTATGAAGTGAGTACCATTTTCACTGTGAATAAATTACAGTTAAAATGGTCCCCTGATACACAACGTTAGGAACTCTTACCCAACCAGTTGTGCAAACACTAAAAGCCACAGTTTCCCAGAGTGTAGATCACAATCTGACAACATGTCACTTGTCTTCTTGCATTGGCCTTCCTTTATCTATATATTGTACTATCTTTGACTCTTTCCCTTTGTCTCTCTGTCCCCCTGACAGTAAGCTGTGAACAAGTCCTCTCTGACTGTCTACGACCAGAAAAGGTCCCCTGGACCAGGTACATCATACTCATATATATTAAGCTGATACTGTAGATCATACTCTCCTCTTATTGAACAAAAATACATCCTCCTCTTACACTAACAGGGGCGTCGGACTGGGGGGTGAAAGGGGACTGAGTACCCAGGGCCCAAAAAGATGCTGATAATGAATAGCTGTGGATGTGGGGAGAAAATGCCTTTCTATAGAATTCTATGCTACGCCCTTGTTCACTAATGAATAAGTGTGGCTGCTCACTGTTGTCTAATGAATGCTGGTAAATCCCCGACATGATTGTGAGACCCTGAAACAAAATGTGGACATTAACAACAACAATTAATCATTTTCTTTTATCCTATAATACAATTATCATAGCGTACCATATTATTGGAAGAGGAACCAGTTTGTCAGCCTTTAAAGGAACATGACTGAGCATTTCTCTATAACAGTGTTTTGAAATCATTTCACCTAAAATTAATGCGTATTCAAGTTTATGTAAGTGTTTGGATTGCTGAAATATGTGAATTATGTGTTGGTAGGTGCTATGAGGACAGCATTGGGAGCTGTTTTAAAGGGAGAGGCCATCGAATCCCAAACTTCATTCATCAGAGAGTGAACTGGTCTCAAACGGTGAGGATATTCTCGTGTATCTCCCACCTCTTGTCTTATCAGGTTCTAAAACAATCTCAAGTTGTATAAAATGTACTAATACAGTGATCTTCAACAGGGGGTCATCAGAGTCAATGCAGGGGGGGCCCTCCAAATTCTTGTTCATTTTTGAAGTTTTTTCAAAAATGACAACATGAATCCAACATATTAGCAAATATAGGTACTCTTGAGCAAGGCACCAAACCCCCAACTGCTCGGGGGCGCCTTTCCATGGGCAGCCCCCCCACTCTGATCACGCCATTTAGTGCATGTACAGGTACTGACCATGTGTGTGTAATTCAGGCCTTTGTGTATTGTGTGTCATGACAACAGAGCGTAAAAATGGTAATTTCCCCTTGTGGGACTAATAAAGGATACATTAATCTTAATTAATCTTAATAAATCTCCACTGACAATCGGCTTACTGGCCTAACGGCAATGTAGTCACTAAGGCCATCACAGAATCCTAACAATTCACTGTGCCATATGTATGTTTAACATTCAAACATGATTTATTAAAATCATGCCAACAATTATTAGGCTATTTGAATAGCTTAGTATTCTATACAAAAGATGTATGTATAAAGACTTAAGGCTGCCATACAGGTCATTGTAGGCCTAGTTTAATATGTACTGTATCTTAATTTTATATAATATATGTAGTAGGGGGTCCCTGCTCTGTCTCTCTTTCAGTTAAGGGGTCCTTGGCTTAAAAAACATTGAAGACCACTGTATTAATAAATAAGCAAAACAGGACAAAAACACAAACATGTGTAGGCCTAGTAGAGTTTAGGATGTTACACTGTATTGTCTTTCCTTGGAACATGTGCACAAAATGCCAACATGTTCTCCAAACCATATCAAATGGGTTTTTTATTCTGTCCATCTAATTCATAATTCAGCGCCACTAGTGGTGGCAGACATTACAACCCACAGGAGCTTTTCTGTCCTTCTATCTTCTATCTATATCTAAACCACAGTAACAGTCACATTTCGAAACACGTTAACATTGTGAAATGTTCGCAGTTTGGATAGGTTTGGCACAAAAACATGTTTATGTATAGGCACCAAAACTACTTGGTTAAGTTTAAAAAAAGATCATGGGCCAAGTCCAGCCCCAAAACGTAGCAACACGTCCTTAAGCGTCCTTTTTTTCCAGAGGACTGTCTGAGCATCTGAGCCATTCAGTCGGAGCAATTAAAATCAGCAATAAGTTAATTTCCATGGATAAATCATTTCCATCTTTTTTTTTTGCATGTTTTGTGTATACATTATGGTTTTCAGGTTGAAAAGAGTCCAACGCCTGAACACAGCCTTTACATCCCAGCCTCGGCTCTCCAGAGAAGCAGAGGACAGGAAGCGCATGACGGGGAAGTACTGCTGGTGGCCACTGTGATCAACAGCACTTTATTCCAGGTCAGTCACATTTGAACCACATAACACTGAGCCACAACATTAACTCCTCCTTAGTTTCCCTTATTAATCTGATCACAGTAGGCATGTACATAAAAAGAGAAGTTAAGTTTTGGAAATCTGACACAAACATGGCAGCAATTCCGGAGGATGGATAGCTTACAGAAGAAGGCCCTTCATATTGTTGTGCACTGACACTGGCTTCTACTTTCACTTAGCTCCGTCTGTATATTTAAATAAGGTATGACTTTCCCCTCATGATGATTTGCATTAATTTCCATGATCTCTGTACACTCATAGCCAGCCATTGTGTGCTATAAAAAATGGAGGAAAGGTTGATTGAGGAAGCTGATTCACCTCAATACCCCAGTATTAGTGTCCTGTTTCCCCTTTGGCACCAGGTGGGAAATTTGTCTTGGGCAGTTAGTCTGCAATGCAGTTATTAAAAACAACATATACAATAAAATATAAATACAATGGGAATGGGAATTGTTTGGTTTCTGTAAATAAGATCACAGAGTACGCTCTAGACCTGCTCTTTTAAGAAAAGTGCTGTGAGATAACTGTTGTGATTTGGCGCTATATAAATATAATTCAATTCAATTAAATTCAATACAACAAACAATAATATGACCCTAATGTTGTGGAATACACAACATGGTGTGATGCAGTTAACCAATTAAAACGAAAAAAAAACAATATATTAGGAAATATACGTGCGGTGATAACAACTCTATAAAACATCAAGCGCAACAACAAAAGTGCAAAAACATAAATCTCCATCATCAGCAATCTTCTGTCAATCATCTTTCCTTGCAGCTGAGTCCCACTCAAAGAAAAAGGAGCCGAGGTATAACACCAGACCCACCTGCCCACCATGTTTTGGGGGGGGTTAGTCCTGGTAGTGAGGGCAGGGAACGTTCCTGTCAAAAACCTCTCACAACCCATCAAGTTAACCTTCACACACAACAAACAGGTAAAATAACAAAACCAGCTGTGAAGGCATAAATACACTACCGGTCAAAAGTTTGGGGTCACTTAGAAATTTACATACCACTCCATTATAGACAGAATACCAGCTGATCTGAGTGGGGGGGCTGATCTTTAATGCAATATCTACGTTGCCCATTATCAGCAACCATTCATCCAATGTTTCAAAGTCACATTTTGTTTATAATCTAATATCATTTTAAAAAACTAACTGAGAAAACATTGGAGAACCCTTTTGCAATTATGTAAGCACATAATGTAATCTGAATATAAATATAATAATGTAATCTGAAAACTGCTGCCCTGGTTAAGAAAACAATGCAACTGATCTCAGCTGGTATTCTGTCTACAATGGAGTGCAATGGAGATGTCTAAGTGAGCCCAAACTTTGGACCAATAGTGTATAGATATATAGCTGAATCTGCTTTCATCATATCTTGAATAAACTTTTGAACGTGTTTCAGGTTGGACATGGGACATGTGTGTTTTGGAAGGAGTCAACGCTTAATGATGGAACAGGTACACTACTACTAAGTGCCAGCCACAGTCTTTTTGCTGCCAAATTAAAAAGAGGAACTCAAATTTAAACATCATATTGTGTGTGTGTGTGTGTTTTTTAGGTACCTGGAGCACAGAGGGCTGTGATACCAATGACACTGGAGCTGAATTTATTTGCAGCTGCAACCACATGAGCTTCTTTGCAGTGCTTGTGGTAAAATGACAATTTCCTCTCCTCTCCTGCCTAATGTGCAAAATGATTTACCTTTAAGGGATGTTTTCAAAAACACAAGAGCAAAAGTGTGAGGAATGCAGCGTGTTTAAGCGCTCTATTACCACACTATTTGTAGCTGAACAATTACATGTATAAGCTATCATTTTTTGAGGGTACAATTTTGTTACTGGGGGAGAAAATAGTCAGATGTAGCACATATTTTATCTGAATTTCCAGAAAATGTTATTGTTGCGATATTGTGACTTGTTTTGGAATTTCCAGTATTTCCACTTTCAGTTTTTTATGTGCAGATTGAAAGCGTACACAACTTACAAAATGTAATTTAAAGAAGCATAGTGGGATCTAAGACACATCTAATCAATATTTACAGTATATGTAAATATATATATACTGTATATACTAAAGATGCTTCCATCAGACTTCTGAACTTCAAATACACATATAAATTGAATGTGTATTGTCCCCTTTTCTGTGGCAGAACCCTGGGTTATCAGTGAGACAAAGCGATGCTGTGAACCTGAGCTATATCACCTACATTGGCTCAGCGCTCTCCGTCTTCTTCACAGTCATCAGCTTGATCATCTATATATGTTTACAGTGAGTTTTAACATCTGACTTCAAAATAATATTCCCATAAGTCTAGAGTGAGTTATATGAAAAGGTTTCTGTAATGATAGTTTAACCGAGATGATGCCATTACTACTTCCTGTCATGGAACTGAAGCAATATGTGTTACATATGCCGACATGCATGTAATGTGCAAACTGCTGTAGGGAGGTAATCATGGGTTACAAGTTCAACAGATGTATTGCACTTTACCAGAGTTACAGAGTGTTAACGTTCGAGTTAGTGTCAGTCCTGTCTGTCAAAAGATGTCAAAACAAACAAAAAGGAAAAGAAAATAAGTGTCACACTATCTCTGTGGTTGATCTCACTTCCTGTCAGAAAGCAGGGTAATAACAGGAAAAAACAGAATTATCTTAATAACATCAGTGGTAAGCATAAATGAAACTGCTTGTTTGTTGGAATTTGTCTCAAATCGGTGCGGTTCAACACACTAGCCAAGTCCACTGAGCAAGAAAGTGTAAAATCAGTAGCCACGGTAACATCAAAACAGTTTGGGCTAATATGTAAATTAATCTCATTCCAACAATTAGAAGTTAAATTACATTATTGTGTTATTGTTTAACCCTTGTGTTGTCTTCCCGTCAAAATTGAAAATTAACACTTTTTTGACGCTTTTTATCAATGTTAGTCACTTTTTTGACGTTTTCAACACTACGTAACACTAACTTATTAACTTTATGGTCAATAAACTTAACTTATAGGAAATTATACCTAACGTTTGAGTTAGAAAAGCAAAATTTAGGAATTATTTAGACTAAAATTAAAGGAATGGATGTTCCACATTGTGATGGCTTTAAACATTACAGACCTGCACACTACATCAGATCATAGGACTGTGTTGAGGTGAAAGTATCTGTTGAATTTTGGTCAGTAATGGCCATATGTAGTCCTGTATCGGCCAAATAAGCAAAAGAAAATTGATCATAATATATTGTTTTCCTTTTAGACGTCGGCGTCCAGAGAAGGCTACTGGGGTGCATTTGCAACTGACAGGAGCGCTGCTCTGCCTCCATCTCACCTTCCTGCTGTGCAGCTTCTGGGTGTGGCAACTGTCTGAGAATGAGGAGGGCTGGGTTTGCAAGGGTCTGGGTCTCTTTTTACACTGGTCCCTGCTGGCCACTTTCAGCTGGACGGCTCTGGAAGGCTTCCACCTCTACCTGCTCTTAGTCCGAGTCTTCAACATCTACGTCAGGAGATACCTGCTTAAGCTCAGCGTGGTGGGATGGGGTGAGTAGAGTGTGGTTGGGGCCGTGTTTCTGTCAAAAGGTGTATAATAATAAATCTGAAATATGCTGCTTATAACTTGGTAAAGCCAAATTAAAATACCCCATGCAGCTCAAATAGAGTTGGACTATTCTTTCATTATTCATTTTGAAATGTGAGAATATTACTTCATACAGCCCCACATATTGTTGCACATTTTTAAGTCACACATGCAGTACCTGTTGGAGTTTTTTCTTTACCACTATGGGTGCCATAGAGCAACGTTTTTAAGGTTGCAGCATTATCTCATGTTTAAGCATGCTGAGAGATGAAGTAAGGATTACTGTCTGGGTGAAGCAGGCACAAGGGCCCCCGTCCCCAAGGGCCCTACATCCATAGAGTGTTAAAGGTGCAGTAGGTAAGCCTTAAGGTAAACTAACTTTTTGTCATATTTGCTGAAACTGACCCTATGTTCCTGTAGAACTACATGAAGCAGGTCGTTTAAAAATAAACTTCACAGCCTGTAGTGCGATTTGCAAAAATCTACTGCTCCCTGTTCAGATGCACCAATCAGGGCCAAGGGGGTGTCTAACTGTGTGTCAATCACTGCTCATACACACACAGTCATTCTCCCTTGTGGGGGGAGGGGCTTAGGAGACTACAGCACCTTTAACTGCTCTGCGGTCATTTCATTTACTGAAATTATAAGAGCTTTCAACCTGCATCAGATCCTTTTTCCACTTAGGGACATCAGGAACAAGTTGTAAACTTACATATTTTTACATTATATTGCAAACCTGTTCATTATTTACACATCCAGCAGATTTGAAAGAATATTAGTATTATTTGTATACATTGTCATATATCTGTCCACCTGATTAACACATCCTCATACCTAAACAACATTATAGGTTGATTTAGACTCCCAAAACAACATTTACGACCTTTCTATTCACTTCACGTCCTCATTTGCTCTTGTGATGATTACTTCAGTCATGAGAGGTCAACAGGCCTAACGGGAACGTCATTTTGGGTCGTCATGAGCTGTTTGCATTATTGACCCATTCGGCAGTTGTTTTTTTTCTGTTACTACTACTACTACTGTATTCTGCTAGTTGCTAGCTTTGTCTGTCTGACAGTGCTGGGCAAGTAGCAGATAGTCACTGAGAACAACTACAGCTGGTCTACCACAGCCGTTCGTCAGCTATTGCTTAACTTTAACACAGGCTAACATCACCAGACTTACCCTTTATACACATTACTGCAAAGATGGAGTCAGAAGGTGCCAGCAGCTTCTTTTGTCCTGACTCACCAAGCATGTTTAGCATGATTGTGAGTTAGATAGACATTAGTGTTGAATGCTGGTGATTGAGGTGTTAATGCACTGTAAAAAGCAGCAATGCAATAAGAGGAAAATAATAAGTCTGCAGATGATGTAAACAATACAGGTTCCAAAACATTTGAAAAAGGTATCCTGGGGGATTGATTTTGATCTTAAACATTTTTTTGATCTTTCAATTAAATCAAATCAAATATAACCTGAGAACAGAAGTGTTCTGTTGTTCTCCCTAAAAAAAGCCAAAATGTGTCTGATGTTACTATTTTTAAGTAACATATATAGGGTAGGTTTTTGGCATTACCGGCGTTAACTGACTGAACGCCAATAATAGAAAACATTCAGGGCAGGATCCCCAGAAGCCAACCCCTCAGTCCGGCCCTGGTCAGGGCTTGTTGAAGTAAATTCTGTATCTTTATTGTCTTCATGCAGGTGTTCCAACACTGGTTGCCGCGGTTTGTGGGATTTCAGGTGTTTATGGCAAATACAATCTGAGGGATGCCAACAACCAGACTTCAGCAGCACAGATGTAAGAAACCAAGATTTATTGTTATGTTTGAAATATTCAACCACACAGTGGTTGTTTGGAATTTGAAGCAAATATTGTTCATAGTGTGATTTTAAGCATGCACTATTTTGTTCCTTGCCAAGAAGCAGATTATTTGTAATTCAAAGTTAACTTGATCTTAGTCTATAATCCACGACGTTCCATTTCGGATATTCTGCCAGAGGCATGTTGTTTTGCCAATGTCCATTAATGTTTTCTTTGTGTTGTAATTCTAACCTCTGCTGGATTCATGAGGACTATGGTTACCTGGTCCTCAGATCTCTGCAGGGTAAATCCAGACAGCTAGCTAGACTATCTGTCCAATCTGAGGACTATGGTTACCTGGTCCTCAGATCTCTGCAGGGTAAATCCTGACAGCTAGCTAGACTATCTGTCCAATCTGAGGACTATGGTTACTTGGTCCTCAGATCTCTACAGGGTAAATCCAGACAGCTAGCTGGACTATCTGTCCAATCTGAGGACTATGATTACCTGGTCCTCAGATCTCTACAGGGTAAATCCAGACAGCTAGCTAGACTATCTGTCCAATCTGAGGACTATGGTTACGTGGTCCTCAGATCTCTGCAGGGTAAATCCAGACAGCTAGCTAGACTATCTGTCCAATCTGAGGACTATGGTTACCTGGTCCTCAGATCTCTACAGGGTAAATCCAGACAGCTAGCTAGACTATCTGTTCTGTTGCGCGACGAAAACAACCTTTGAACGTACACATGTTCCACCAAAATATTTTGCAGCGTCTCTGTGCCAAGTTTAGCGCTGCCCTGGACGATTGTGATTGGTTTTAAGAAATAATAAACCAGAGCACCTTTCTCTCCCATCCCAGAATGCTTTGTGGACTAGCCAGACTGTTCTCCGCAGCGCTTTTGAGGATGATCTGGCAAAGCGAGACTAACTTAATCTAAATAGAAAAACAAAATATTGGCTTTAATTTTTTTTTTTTCTATTTAATAACTTTCAGATGCTGGATGAGCAACCAGTTCCCACATAGGCTCCTAGTCGGCTACATCACTACCGTGGCCGTACCAGGTGTGCTGGTGATACTGTGTAATTCCTCCATGCTGGCGCTGGTAGTGTTTAAGCTCTGGAGGCTACGGGCAAGCAGTAGAGGCACTGAAAGCAGTGGTTGGAAGAAGATAAACAGGGAGAAAGGGATGAAGTTATTGAAAGACGCTGCCACAGTGCTGGGCCTCAGCTGTGTGCTGGGCTTACCTTGGGGGTTAGCAAGCACCACCTACATCTCCCTCCCTGGGATCTACATATTCACTATACTAAACTCCCTGCAGGGTCAGTATGAGCACGGCCCTCTTATAAAGTATTCTGCTTTTATGATTTACCAGAAGTGTTCACCACCTTTCTATTTTCTTTTTAGGTCTATTCATGTTCCTGTGGTCTGTGGCTTTGACCTGCAAGTCTCGATCTGACAATGACTCCTCAGTCAGAGACCCTTCTTCTCAGAAAATAATGACTACCAGTTTCAACAACTAATGTTCACAACTACAACAAATTATTATCATTATTTATTTATATTAGCTGTTCCTTTGGAGTCCAGTTATGTGCAATTAAATGATAACATTACTTAATCCCATGTCTCATCATATCTTGCAACTTCCTGTAATGAAGATGGCAGACAAACATGCATCATGAACAACAATGGCTTCTAATTATTTATTGTTGCTACAATTATGATCCTTATTGTGACAGTAATATCAGAAATGGACAGGCTGAGTCAAGATTATGAAAATAAAAACATTCTCTAATTGTCTTTTCTGCAGTTTACATTATAATACATTGTAATAAAGACATCTTTGTTAAAGCAGTGCCTACACGTTACACCCAGTGTTTTCTGCGGTTTATGGTTTGGCCCAATTTGCTTTTAAAGTGATACATTTGAATTTTGAAGTGGGGATTGCATCAGGTGCTCATGGTACGCATGAGATGTGTGACTTTGGTGTTTTTTCAGGTTTGCTCGGATTCACACATGTCACACAGGAACAGAAACAAACCAATCGAGGAAGAGGACCAGCAAGTCCTGTGTTCTGTGAGGTAAAATCACAGTTTAAATATAAAAAGGAGTCTTGTGGCTTTGAATAGAGCATTAACCCGCTATACCATTGTCACTTGCCAAATATTTTTTTAAGACCACTAATTTATATTTGCATGTGTTTTGCTATCAAAATAAGGTTTTGCAATTTGTCTGTTTTCTAAAGGGGTTTGACTCATACCTGGAACATTCATTCCCATCCAATAAGCCTGAAGTAGTAATTGGATGTGATGATGTCTAAATGGGAAACTTGTCTTTCAGCTTGTATGTTAGCGCCATCGTGTGGTGTTCAGGAAATGAGGCACTGAAGGACTACACAGTAAATAAAGATATTAAGATGGGTTTTCTCCATTTTATTTAGCACACTTATTTTGTCCTAAAATAGACCATGGTTTAACTCTAAAACTATAAATAAGCTTCCTCCATTTCGGACTCTCTCTGGCTCTCTGTTTCCTGAAAGGTTAGTGAAACGGTGCAAATTCATGTGTCAAAGTTCAACTAAGTTATTATCGGTTTCCTTTGAATCTCAAACAAGACATGTCAAAGGTCATCACAGAATCTCTGGCTTAGGGCCCCTCTGGCCATTGGGGCCCTGGACCAGGGCCAGGGCCCACTAATCCATGTTTGCAGGTTTAGACGCGGAAGTGACAGCAGCGTTGGTTTCAACTGTTGTCTGTCGGACCAGTGCTTTGTTCTACATTCCCACGTACAGCTCCTGCCTTAGTTCATTTGTTCTGGGAAAACTATTTGTGTTCTCTGTTTTTTTCTATTTGTTTTTGTTGCTTTGCACCTGGTCAACAGTAAGACCTGTTCTGCTTGCACATTCAGTAAAACCATCAGATTAAAGTGATACCTTAGGCAAAGGAGAATTTATCAGGTCAAGAGGTGTTTGAGAGTTTTATGTTGGATTTCTGTACAAAAAAAACAGTATTCAAAAGAAATGAGATGTAGGTTTTATATAAATTTTAAACTGGTGAACATAACCTGGAATAGTAGCAGATAAGCGCCATCTGTTGGCCATTCAAAGGTCTAAGGTTTAATTTTTAATGGAAACATTGATGTATGCAACTATCAATTAGATTAATTCTATTTCAAAATGTAATTTATTTATTCTCCATTTAAAGACACATCCATGAATTTCTTAATAATCCTTCAACTTTTGAATATCCTAATTTAGGCATACATTAGGCCAAGGCCTACTATTATTGGTCACACTTTATTTTTGTGATGAAAAAATAATATTGATTATAATTATCCTATAAAAATGTTTTAACGAACCCTATTTTATACAGTCATCAAGCGAAAGACATTAAGAAAATCGAGATATCTATAATGTAGTTATTTTAGCAGTAGAGCAATTAATTCGAGGATATTATTATTATTATTATTACTGATCCCCTAATAGTCCACGGTCCTCCCCCGCGGTGCTGTGGTTATTGTGACACGCGGACATAAAGGCGGAGCTTTCCCGCTTCCCTCCTCCCAGTCTGCCAGACAAATCAGACCAACTCAGCAGACAGAGGAACAACATGGATCCGAACACGACGATTCTGCGAGTCAAGAGGAAAAGGGGGACCGACCCGGCCGATGCGTTGTTGTTGGCGTGTAAACGTATCCGGCCGGAGACGTCCCCGGGCTCAGGCGAACCGGTACCGGAGCCAAATGAAGCCGAGGTGGAGAATTCTGTCTTCAAACTCGTGGCGACCGTAGCGACACAGGTGAGAGGCCCGCTACGTGACGACATCTCATTCTCAAAGTGCGGGCTAACGTCTACGCAGCTGGCGGTGGAAACGGCATTTAAACGTTAGTTAGCGTGTCGGTACACACTTACCTATTTAGTAAATTTGACTGACCGATGGCAAGTTGAATTTAACGACCTAAAACGGTGATAGTCGTAGAAAACAACGTGCCTTCCGTGCTAGCTAGCTAACGCTAGTTGTTGTTAGCATGATACTCCGTTGTTAGCCGACATTAGCCGTAACATCACATCAGCCCCAAAATGCATTAACGTTAGTGTACACAAATGGTTTGCTCTTTTTTGTTTATTATAACGTCAGTTTAGCTGCTTTTCGGTGTCATGTTATTACACTTTTGGTTTCTTCCTCCCTTTTTCCGAAATGGTCACATGCTGACCGGTGTCTGGGTGGTGAGATGTTTTGAAGGATTCTGTTGGTACCTGCTTAATTTCCTTCAACTTCTAGCTCGTTATGTGTCAGGATGACGAAATATCTTCTCTTTCCGATGTTAGAGCCCTGCAAATAAACTCTCCCTTTTTGTCATCTCATCGCCAGGATGCTCCTGTTCAGACCCAGGTGCGACAGGCTTTGGCTCGGCCTCGCATGGCCCACGCACTGCGCCCTTCTGCTGCCACTTCCCAACGGATCATTGGGGGCCTCCGGAGCACAAAGTGGAGCACCCGGAGGGAGGAACGCTACAGAATCCTCTCCAGCCACCGTACGGGGCTGTCAAGCTCAGCGGAGCAGCAAACCGACCACACGGAAGCTGCTGATGGTGTAGAGGAAACTGGGAAAGAGCAGGACAAATGTTTGGGTCTGTGTGCAATCCAGGTGGTTGATCTCCTACATGAGGAGGTAGAGGACCAGGACAAATCTAGCAAGGTGAGTTGACAATATAATACAATTATGAACCTGAAAATTAGCATAATATGAGGACTTTAATAATACAAAAAATAAGTCAACAGTAAGGTTACATTTTTTTTTACATTAATGCTTGTGGACCACCAGTGTGGGAGATAGTATTATACCTTTATCAACCCGGTGAAGCAGCCTTTCATAAATATGCAGTGATTTGACAACTTCTGATATGTGAAAATGAACTAAATGGATATTATTTCTGTTAGAGTCCGACCCATAAATTAATTTTAAGACCGATACTAATATTTGGTTATACAAAAATCCGATATGCCAATGTATCGGATGATATTAATTTTTTTTTAAATCCAGGAAATGTGTTACAAAACAGACTTCCCAAACATTAGATATGAAATTTAAAGTCGTTTGAACAAAAACTATTAACAAAACAAAAATACGTTTTAGAGCGTCCTCTGGTGGACAGACTATCCAACGGCATCACTAACGGGGACGTTGTAGAGCGTCCTCTGGTGGACAGACTATCACACGCCATCACTAACGGGGACGTTGTAGAGCGTCCTCTGGTGGACAGACTATGCTGGAGTAACACCGTGCGTGGCTCCATAACACTCCCCCATCATAGTCAAAAGTCCTGGGAAAGCTCTGTCTGTAACGTGTTATCGAAGGCTTTTAACAGTAAATATTTGCATTTTAAAGCTTTAGTGTGCAACCTTTTGAAATTAATGAAGTCCGTTACATACACAACCCTCTCTGTATTTCTCAGTATGATGATGTTCAGGAGATTGCGGTGTTGGCGACTGTCACACACCAAAACTTGATTGAAGTTGATGACCTCTTCTGAAAAGTCCTTATTTTTCTATATATTTTTTTAAATAAATCCTCTGTCTCTCTCTCCTTGGCTACTATCAACTGCGTGCGGTCACAGAAGGCTTGTATCATGTGGACGCGCCAACGTTGTTATTGTGTTGTCGTTACTTAGAAGTCCTCACGGGGGCAACAGAAACTACGCTCTATAGCTTTAAGTGAAATTCTGTTTGTCTCCTACAACTAGATCTGTGTGCTAGGTACACACATTAGTTTTCAGTTGTAAGCTCCTTATTGTGTAGTGTGTTAACTGTGTTTAACGTGTTGGAGGTTATAGTCAACGTTGCGGTTTGTTTTCTTGTGAAGACGCTGTCCTCAGACCCAGAAGTGATCCTGTGTAACAGCACCAAGATGCTGCGGGAGCGCCTGAGCATCACCGGCGACAGACTGGGGGAGGACCACCGGGAGCAGGACGACGACTACGTCTACGATCTCTACTACCAGGAAATGGTTGCACCCGGCTGGATCCAGGACATCCTGTCTGTCAGGGCCTACACCGATGAGGGAGAACTGGTGTGTGTGGATGGATGGACGGACAGATGAATGAATGCTGAACTCTGAGTGAGTGAATGAAGACGTGGACACAGAGTAGACATTTCCTTAATGTTCTGACTGTGGAATAGTTAATAATGTGGATGAGTCAGCGCGGGTCAGCTGACAGCTGCTCTATGCCTACCTGTACACGTCTAGCTTCTAACTTAAGTCAACGCAGTGGACCACGGTCTAACACTGGAGGCCAGGCAGTAAAACCTGTTGCAACACATGGTGCCGTTCTAGTGAGGCTATTATTATTATTATTATTATTATTATTATTATTATTATTATTATTATTATTATTATTGTTGTTGCTTATTGTTAATATAATTTGTATAGCAGTTTTCAAAAGAGCTATACAGTAAAAATGAGATCCATAATTAAAATATAAATGAAGTAAAATGGATAACATTCAACAATCATACAACAATAACAGCAGTGACTAGGATAAATACAGATGAGACCCCCCACACACACACACACACACACACACACACACACACACACACACACGGAAAAAATGTCTAAATTAACATTCAAATGTGTCATTTTTTTATTTTAGCCAAAACATGTTATCTAACATACTTAAAGTACTCGTACTACATTGGTACGTGATTGTCTAAACGTTAATTCAAGTCCAACCCTGAAGCTGGCGCTGTAGTATCAGTGTTCGTTGTGTTCCCCAGGTGCCTGACGTTGTGGTTCGTGAAGAAGAGGTGTATGAAGACGAGGACGACGAAAACGAGGAAGGCAACTGGAGGAATGACTACCCCGATGAGGGGAGCGATGCAGACAGCGACCGCGAGGAGCGCTATGGCGGTACGTGTTCACCGACGGGTTTGCTGGTAGCCCTGAGGGGGACTCACCTGTGCGGGTCATGGAGGTCTACCTGACAGTCAAAGACTAGACATCTGTGTCAGCTGGTAGAAACAATCTTTGTGGCATTTGTCCAGTCTTATTTTTTAGATTTTTTCTTGTCTTCTAGGTTGTCCCAGGCTGAAGGTTTTATGACCTCTCCTATCATCTTTACTTGATCTCATGATGCTTTCCATTGTGTTGTGTGCCTGCGTGCTTATCACTGTCGTTCCTGTTCATTCATTGGCTGGCTTCTGTCTCCTGTCGTGTCTGCAGGTTACTGGGAGGAGGAGCACTCGTACAGCCAGAGGAGCTGGGGCCGCTACCAGAGGGAGGTGCTGCAGGAGCTGGACTGCCGCGGTGAAGATGACCATGAGGATGACGATGATGGAGACAAATATAATTCCGATTGATCTATCCCTCCCCCCCATGGCTGTCACTGGATCTTCCCAATGCACTCAACACAAATGATCACCATATTCCACATTCCTCTGTGTATGAGAGTGGAGGGAAACACCTGCTGCAATGGCACATACTAATAATAATCATAATGACCACAAATGTAAATGCAAACCTTGAGGCAAATGAACTGAAATCCCATCTTGAAGTGAAATTTGACAAAAAGACAAGAGTTGACTGAGAACATACTGTTCTTACCCCCCCCCCCTTGCGTTACCATACATTGCTAAACCTCTTTTTTGAGTGAAAGCATCCTCCGCTCTACTACACAGATGGTGAAGGAGTACGTGTTATTTCCTGGAGGATCCAGAGTGTCTTTGTCTTTATTTTTATTTTATTTTTTTTACTGTGGTGGAGTGAATTTGTGTGTGGGTGTTTGTGCCATGTGGATGGGTGTGTGTGTGTTAATGTTGCACATTAGTGTGATATGCCTTGTATGCTCTTGTGCTGTTAACACTTCTGTTATAAAGATGTCTTGGGCTGCGTGTGATTGCGTTTTGTGCATGGTATTGTGTGTTGGTATATTTGTGTGTGTATTGGTATATTTGTGTGTGTGTGTGTGTTAGATTTTTGCATAATGTGAAAGTGTGATGCAAGTTTTGTTGTGGGTGTGCGAGTTTGGTTCAGAAATCCCCTGCGAAGTTAAGATTGTTTCTCTTGGATGCCTGTTGAATTACAATTTTGTAAATATGTAGATGTGTATAAAAAGAAGGCTTTCAAAATAAACTCTAAACATCTCGGTGTCAATTTGTCCTGGAGGATAAATACTGATCAAAATATCAATTTAAAGATTAAATGTAAAAAATCATCCAAGATCCAAAAGTGTCAATATGCAGTCCAGTAATCTGCAATTTAAAATGTTCAAGTCAGGGTTTCTCGGTATGATGACCTGGGGTCAGTTTCATAAGCATGTGCAGTGGAAACTGAGTTGGTTAACCCTGAGATGAGGGGAACTCCAGCCTGTTTCAGAAAGAGGTAACTTAACCTCAGTTAGTTGCTATGGTAACAGAGTCTGTGAACCTAATGTAGTCTGGAGCAGGTTTCTGACTCAGCATTCTTGGATTTCTTCATTCATTCCGTATCAGGCACAGAAGTGCAGTTAGAGAAGCAGTGGCAGCAAAAACTCCCCTCAGAATTTAGTACTTAATATATAATACTCATAAGTACTCATTATTTCAAAAAGGTTTAACATTAGGGCCAGTTAAAGGTGCTTTGAGGGGTCTTGGGTGACATCGCTTCTTGTTGAAGTTTGAAGTATTCAAACAAAACGATACTAGCTCGGCTTCCCTCATCCTGTCCCCTCCCTCTCCCTTCTATGCTTCAGCACACTAACCCCCAACTTATGGCTAAGTGAGTGTATCTTCATGAAAAACTTTCTGAACTTCTAAGATAGGATTTCTCCAATTTGAGCCATTCCTTGCAGGGATAGCTACTTAGAAATATTTTTTTGTAACATATGTGACTAAAAGACAGAACCCTACAGTAGATACCTAATGAATTGCTATTTTGACTAAGTCTATTCATGTATGGATGTCTCGGGTACAGCACATTGAACACTACAGAAATGTACTTAGTGCCAAAGCAGCCAATAAACACACAATGCCGGACAGAGTGAAATCAGCAGCAGACAATTAACCCACCTCAGCCGCCAAATGGAAAAGGCCCCATGTTTTATTTCAACAGTTAAAATGCAAAAACACACCTACCAGACATTAGACAGTGACACCAAATGTACATTCGGATGATGACTCAGTCTTCACACAACAGCAGACAAAAAAACACAATCTTACCTTTGTCCATTCACTAAGCTTATATGATTTGTCTTTTCATTCACTGGTGAAATTATGCACATTCACGCATAATGCATATATATTTATACCTTTCAGTTAAAGTGGGTTAAATTCATATATTAAAAATGTACTGTATGTATAATCATCATCATGTCCCTGTGGTCATGTGCAGCACCCACATACTGTTTTCAATGCATTACATTACAGCTACCTGTGGAACTAACGACGCAGATCCTTTATAGTAGAGGTAATTAAATAGTGTGATGAAGAATAGAAGTAGCCGCATAACAGTACTGTCAATCCTTCGGTCGGAGTCTTTGAATGGCCTTGACTTCCAGGATAAAGCTGCAAGTGAAGGTGGGCATCTGGCAGCATTTTCAGTGTAAACAAGTCAGTGGTGAACAGTACAATAAAATGCTTTTTTTCTTCAAAGAAGAATCCCTCGCCTGGCTGCCCCTGGTTCCTGTCAGCTGTGAGGATGTAGAGACTGCTGGCTTGAGTTTTAAAGTGTTTTGAATGTTATTCGCTTTTGTCCATCTCTGTTAGTACACAGTAGCAGGTGTACTGGGTGGAGAGAGTCAGAGAACCTGCAGTAAGAGAAAACAACATCCAGTGAGCCTACGCTGCAGAGAGAGGGTGAGGAACGACGCAGTATGCTTCGATGTATGCTTCTGCGTAGGCTCCATGCAGACGTTTCGCCGTAGCCTATGGAAATGGTCTGAACTTTATACTTATGCGCTGTTGTCTGTGTCAATCGCTTTGAGAGAATAGCAGGGCCAGTGTGTGTGTGTGTAGGGAGTGTGTGATAGAGCGAGGGAGAGTGTGACGGTGATTAGCTTCAGAGCGAGTAGTGACTAGAGTCATAGTGAGAGAAACAAAGTGTCTCCCCTGTTCTTTCTGACCAAGGTGGGGAAAAGTTAACCCACTCCTTGATTTCATGTTGCTTATGTCTGCGTCGCAGCGACCTGTAGTTACATTTTCTAGAGAGGTGCATATCTGTATCTCCACGTACGGCGTCACTATGTAGATTTAACCCAGGACCATAAATTGGGCTTCAGGGTGCTGGATGTGCGGTACACTTACGCAGTAGCTTGGTGATCACAGGCGGCCGTTTGGATTCTGGTAGATAGACCCCCAGGAAGTAGACAGGGACCCCTGACAGGGCAATGGCGATGCCAATCAGGGAGTTGACAGTGTCGCTGTAGAGAGGAACGACCACCAGGAACACAGAACACAGACAGAACACCACCGGGTACACTAAGGACAGCTGCAGAGAGACAGGTCAGGAGGCAGGCTCTGAGCTCCAAACACATCCAAAAACCTTCATTTTGCATTAATACTTTAAATTGGATATTATCGTTTTTGTTTCACTTGTTTCTCTTGCAGTTTCTTGCCTCTTTTCCTATAATTTTTAAGAGAAATGAATAGGAATGGTGGGTTCAACTGGTCTTACCTTGAGAGGTCTGGGTCTGTCAGGCTCTTTCCAGCGGAGGTAGATCTGGCCGATGATGGACAGACCCATGAAGAACCAGTAGCTGAAGCTGTAGTAGTTGATGAGCTGGAAGACATCCTCCACTGTCAGGTAGATCAGTGACATGATGCACTGGACAGTGGACGGAGGGAGAATGAATATGTAAACGGTTTAAGATGTCAATGAATGTGAATTCCATTATCATTAACTCTTAAATAATTAACACTTTTATCTACCTCAAGCGGATAACTGGTGAAGATAAAGAACAGTTGTAGTCTATTTATTAACCGGCATAGAGCTGCAAACTAATTCCATTCACAGCAAAATGGTGCTGGAAAATAAGTTAGCTTATGCCAACAGTGAAGGAGACCAGTAAATGAGAAGGCTCCACCCTATACTTAACTAACATTAAAGGGTAACTTTGTTATTTTTCAACATGGACCCAATTTTTTAATTAGTCCACTATTAAGCAAGACCACTGCGGTTGGCAGCGGCCAAACAAGCTACTATGTATTGTCCATTCAACGTACTGTATGTCCTCTAAAAGATCATTTTTGTTTAACCAGAAACAGCCCTGAAATCACCAAGTGTATTTTTCAATGATAAAATAACTGTTTATTTACATGGAGTCTGGTGGGTTTGAGGATTTCGGGGATATTTCTTGCTAAACAAAAAGGAACTTACTCTTTAAGTAAAAGGTCTATCTCTGTAGGGATCCATCCCATAATGTTGTCAGACACTTAGAATAATAATCTGACTTTGTCAGCGGCAAAAAAAACACTTTGAGAAGACAGAAATTGACCGTGTAGATTTGCTCCAACAGCGTTCTCCCTCCATACTGGACCAATGTCATATTATTCACTTAGACACCAATGCACGGTTGAAATTACAGCAATTAAATTTACATTTGCTGTAGTTCCTCCACTATAATTAACATGTAAGAGAGCCGTTTTCTTACATTGAAGAGCAGAGCAGGGATGGGAGTGAATCTCTCTATGTGGATCATGGACAGAGCGTCTGGAAGGTGTCCCTCACGAGAGCCTACAAAGAACAACCTGGACACAACAGACATGAACTATGCAAAGCATCGGCCTGAAACCTCTACAAAGCCAGAGTACATGTGAGTAAAGGTGTTTGTGTGTGTGTGTCCCAGCGTGTGGAGGCTCCATGCAGAGCTTTTCCCATAGCCTACGTTAGACCCCGAAAAGAAGCACACGTTCCAGACTGGAGAGAAGAGCTTTTGTAAGGTCTACAATCTCACCGGGAACAGGACAGCATCGGACCGGCCCAGCTGTTAGCTTTCAGAGGACAAAGGTGGTAAGGAGCTAGCGTTTACTATGTCAGGTTATTAAAGCACCAATCAACATTTTGTTATCAGATATGACAAGCTCAGTCTCAGAGGTTTAAGCACATGCACGTATATAACAATGAGAAAAAATTGTTATAAAAATCTGAAAGCTGTGGATAATTAGAGTTTAGCGCCCAGTATTTAACTAAAATATGCCTATCCGATGTTCTCAAACAATTCCAGTTTAATGTCATTTGTTGTAATTTGTCCATTGTGTTGTGCTGTAATAAATGGATGTGCAGACATAATGATAAAATTGGACCGCCTACTAGCCTAACACATTTTTTCACATAAAATAATTAAACCATGGCCTAACAAATTACATTTGACAAGAAAGTGACTAATGAAGAAAACATATGTAGGCTAATATTGGATACAGTACTACACAAAATGAAAAGACAAAGATCATGTTAATAAAAGCTGCTCTAAAGTAG
This sequence comes from Etheostoma perlongum, assembly GCA_026937815.1. Taxonomy (NCBI): domain Eukaryota; kingdom Metazoa; phylum Chordata; class Actinopteri; order Perciformes; family Percidae; genus Etheostoma; species Etheostoma perlongum. The sequence continues at coordinate 34,227,584 of CM049371.1, forward strand.
GCCTTAAAACCTGTCCAAACCTTGCAGAGCAGCACAAAGCAGAATTCCTATGATTAAGTGGGACAGTGAAGTGTTCTCAAATATGTGTGTGGAACGATAGACTGTGTAAAAACGAGCGATCAAGATTAGTGAGCGAGCAGCAAACAAGCACAGCGCAACAGAGACGTCAACTGTTATTTTTTTTTCTGACAACACTACTCAAAATAACGCACATTTAAAGACGGGGTCAGGCCACCAAAAACAGGGACGTCTGGTCACCATGGACCTATAAGCGAAATATGTTCCCATGTGGCTGTGTGTGTCCTACCTGGATGCAGCTATGATGGAGGCATTGAGGCCTCCGTAGCAGGACAGAGCCACAGCCAAGGGGATGGTCCAGCTCATCACCCCGAGGGTGTGATCTGCAAATGTCTGGACCAGACACAGAAACTGGTTTAGCAGCTGCAGTTTCATCTCACACACAGTTTGGGTAGTTAGTTGGTTCACTTACCACTGCCACAGCATCGCTGGCCAGTATAGCGCTAACATCCAGAACAGCATAGTAGGCCACATTGGTGAGGATGTAGATGATGGTGACAATGGGCATAGAGATGGCAATGGCCATGGGCAGGTTCCTGAAACATCATAACCAGACTGATTCACGTATTCCAGCTTGCTTCTGCTCAGCCTTTCTTCAGAAAAGGACAAGTTACCTTTCAGGGTTTTTGATCTCCTCAGTAACAAAGTTGAGGGTGTCCCAGCCGGAATAGGAGAAAAGGGCAGAGTAGAGCGCCAGCGCAATGTCACCGGGGTCTGTGGACGATCCCTGAAAGGACGATTCAAAGTTGTTTGTGTAACCTAGGAGAGAAAATTGAGGGAAATTTGCACAAAATGACCACAATATTGTGCCTCTGTGGCCGTTGACAACTGTCGTTGATATGCCTACTCAGTCAATATTTCACTCATTTCTGACATGTTATTTCTTTGTTGTATGAATCTTACTGGATGCTATCCATGTCCTTGATTATCACATTAAGTGTTTGAGCCTCTCCACTCCACCTTCTGTCTACCAATCATTGATGCTGATCACCCTAAGCTATCTGACCTGCCAGTGAAGTTGATGTTCATGTAAAAAAAGTCATAGAGGAATAACATGTCGAACAAAAGTCATAGTATATCTTGTCAATAAAGTGATAAAATGTCACTGTATAGTATGTCAAAAAAAGATAAAAAGTCATAGTATAGCATGTCGAAACACAGTCAAGTTCCTCTTTAATAGAACTTTACTCTTCATTCCTGTAATGTTCTTGAATCTAATTGCACGTTATAAGATCTAGACACCCAACCTTCCGGGGGTCAGTGGTAGAGTGGTTGCCTGCCAATTGGAAGGTTGGTGGTTCGATCCCTGGCCCTGCAGTCCCATGTCAAAGTGTCCTTGGGCAAGACACTGAACCCCGAGATTGCTGTGCATCGGAGTGTGAATGTGTGTGTGTGTATCTCATCAGATACACACGCGCTATATAAATACAGCACATTTACATTCCACCTCCCTCTCATCACCCTAAGCTATCTAACCTGAGAGTCATGTATTTGTCAGATCCTTTTGTTTGTTCCTGCTACTGTGTTCCAGTCTCTGTGTCCCTGTGGTAATCTTCCCTGAGGTATCGGGGCTCTTGTTTAGTTATCCTGTTTTTTCCCTTTTCTGCTTTTTGGATTTAGTTTTTGTCTGCCTCAGTTTGAACTCCTAATGTCAATTGTTTTTTGCATTTTTGGATCCTTTTTGTATTTGCCCTGTTTTTGCCGGTTTATAAATCCTCATCTCAACCTGCCTGCCTGTCTCTGCAAAAAATATATAGTATAGAGTCAAAATATAGTATGTTGTAAAAAGGGAAAAAAACGTCATAGTAAAGTCATAGAGTAACATGTGTAAAAAGTAATTGTATGACAAAAAATGGCAAAAAGTCATAGTATAGTATGACAAAAAAGTCATGAAAAAGTCATAGTATACTATGTCAAAAAAGGTAAAATGTCATAGTATAGTATGATAAAAAAGGTAAAAAGTCATAGTATAGTATGATAAAAAAGGTAAAAAGTCATAGTATAGTATGATAAAAAAGGTAAAAAGTCATAGTATAGTATGATAAAAAAGGTAAAAAGTCATTGTACAGTATGACGAAAAAAGTCATTTTGTCTGTAAAGCGACCTTGAGTGATGAGAAAGGCGCTGTTAAATAAAATGTATTATTATTATTATTATTATTATTCAAAAGTCATAGTGTAGTTTTTTGAAAAAAAGTAATAGTAATAAGTAGTCATAAAAGTTATCGTATACTATTATTTTTTTCCGACCTACTGACCTATGACTTTTTCAACATAACAATACTATGAATTTTTTTCGACATACTATACTATGACATTTTTTATGACTTTTTTCTACATACTATACTATGACTTTTTCGACATAATATCCTAAGACTTATATAGTAAGTTTCATTTGATAGGACAGCTTAGACATGAAAAGGCTGGAATTGAACTTTAAAACATTATTGGTATTATTCAACATTTCAATAAAATTCATATAAATTAAAATTATTCCCATGGATCCAACTATTCTCACTATTTCACTTAGCTTTTCAACATTCACAAACCTTTTCTGAAGGCTAGTTGTATAATTTATTAATATTTTCTTTTGCTGACATTAGATATTCACACAGCTAAAAGCCATATTTAGCATTTAGAAAATGTGTTTTCTTTGGGCATTTGCCAACATGTTTTGACGTTAGCTTATCATTCTTGTCAGAGCTCTCTAAAGAGACAGAAACAGGTCTTGAACAAAGTAAATTTTCTCCTTGAGTGTCCATCTAAAAAATGACATTTGAGCATGAGAATTTTCTGGAGATATGTGGTTTGTTGAAAATGGGCTCAATAATTACTTTGGTGACTAAGGGGCAAAATAATTGGTCACAATCTGTGTTCATGTTCACTTCTCCCATTGGAATCAATACACTCAGGATCTGCCACTAGTCTCCTACAGACACATGGCAGAGGAGAAAACCCACGTGTCACATATACAGGAAATGACCCTGAGTTGGGGTGTCTCGGTTCTGGAGCAACATGAAAAGGTTAGTACTGCAGTGACACCACTCACCCTGGCTCAGCTTGACGATGCCGGTAATGATGATGACGATGAGGGCTGCCACCTTGGCATAGGTGAATATGTCTTGCACGCGGGTTCCCCACTTTACATAGGTGGAGTTGATTAATGTCAGTAAGCCTGGAGAGAGAGGAAAGCTTCATAGATGTTCTTGGTGCTGGGTCTACTCCTGTAGGGAACAGCGAGCCAGAGACATCAGCAAACAGCAGTGGCTCAGAGAGTAGCTCAGAAGTACTTACATATACACGCTGCAGCGAGGAGCCTGGCTGCTATGTATGGCGGTTCACATGTTGGAAACAGCGGTTGCACCAAGTAGTTTGCAAACGTGATGGCTATGACCGCCTGGCTGGTGGGCTCAATAATCAACAAAGATGTCCACAGGCGAATGAATGCAATGAAGCCACCAAATGACTCCAGGATGTATGCGTAGGATGCTCCTGACTTGGTGATGGTGGTGCCCAGCTCAGCGTAGCAGAGGGCCCCCATCACAGAGAACAGGCCGCCAATGACCCAGATGACAAGCGACAGCCCGTACGAGGCGCTGTAGATTAGCACACCCTTGGGGGAGACGAAGATGCCAGAGCCGATCATGTTTCCTACGATCAGACTAACTCCATTGAGCAGGGAGATCTCCTTCTTTAGTTGCATGCTCTCTTTGGGTGGGTCCGAAAGATGGGAGGAGTGGCCAGCACTGCTGTTCATCTTGGATTCTTCATGGTCGGCCATGGTGTTGTCGTCTCAGGGGCTTTAACAGCAGGAACTTAGGACCTGAGGGCTGCGGGCACTATAGACCCTTTTCCCTGTCTGGCAACCTCTGGAACAACCTATGCAACAGATTCAGGTGTATCACGTCATTGTTGGTGACAAACAGAGGAGCTCATGCTAAATGGTGAGTCAGATGAGTGTCTAGTGGCTGGTATTTAATCTCTTATGTGTCAAACACTGGTAAAGGAAAGCACAGAGTTGGCAGGGAAACAAGGAAGAGGTTTGGGATGAACAGATAGCAGCAAGGGCAGTAAGGAAACATTAACTGCAGAGGTAAGGGGGAGGAGAAACATAACATGGTCTGACACTGGGTGATTATGATGCCGAGGGTGATTCAGTGGGCCCAATTCTCATGCATCAAGATCAACTAAATGACAGAAATGAAATCAGCTCAACATGTCACAGAGCATGGGAGCCTATCAATAGTCATTGGGTAAGAACCCACTCCCCTCTGGCAGGAGCTACACATCCCTGCCACAACATTCCCACTTTGGCCACTCGCCCACTTCTCTACACATTACATACTTATCATTCCAATATGCATCTTCAACAATACTTTGCAATATTACTTTTTGCACTTTACATCCTGTAGAAGCTAAAAAGACATTGTACTTAGTATATGTGTGTTTTGAATATTAACTGTGTGTTTGAGTAATATCTGTAACTGTGAGGCTGCGCTGGGAAAAGTGTGTGGGGGTGCAATGACCAGGAACAGAATGCTCTAACTCCCTGCCACAACCTGACACACATACATTGTTCCTAGCCAGCTCAAACTGGTTCTTGTTACACTATTTCACTCTATCTCATGGAAAAGTACTGATTTATAACGCCCAAAACAGACCATAATACTTGTATCGCTCAACAACCTTGAAAATGTAATAAAAAGAAACTGTCAGAGAACGAGAGTCAGAGTTGAGCTGAGAACTGTTGTGTGAGACGAAGTGAGCACCGCTCACTTCCCCCTCCTCGACTCTCCTCCTCTGCAGACGGGTTAAAACTTCATCTCTGTGTCAAGCCTGATCCTTTTTGATGTTCCTCTGGGTTTAAATCTACAATTGATAATGAGTGAGAACTAAGTGTCTGAGTTTAGACCTAACATTTCTTGGTGCGAAACCGGGACCCAAGAATCCGCCGGTTTGGGACGGACGGGACCAACGGGACCACTTAGGATAGAAATCTGCTAAGCAGTCTCCGCCTTTGCATCGGAGGGTCCATACCTTGAGTCCGTGTCGGTCCGGACCGTCGGTGACGGTCCCACCGAACCAGGGAGGCATCAAATAGGTAAGAAAGCTTTTCCTAATACCAATAGTGTCCAAAGTAATGACCTTAAAAACGCTTGGGACGCCAGCGTAAAATTCCAGACGTACATGGGATTTAGGGATCTGGCAGGGCAGGATTCCAGGGATCTGGCAGGGCAGGATTCCACGGTGACAACGTACCGTCACTGAATTAAACTAGTTTACAGTTTAAAATAGGGTTAACCAGGGATCTGGCAGGGCAGGATTCCACGGTGACAACGTACCGTCACTGAATTAAACTGGTTTACAGTTTAAAATAGGGTTAACCAGGGATCTGGCAGGGCAGGATTCCACGGTGACAACGTACCGTCACTGAATTAAACTCGTTTACAGTTTAAAATAGGGTCAATCTGGGATCTGGCAGGGCAGGATCTCAGCGTGACAACGTACCGTCACGTAACTTAACATAGTTGGTGTGTGGAAAAGTAATAATAAATTGAAAAGATCAGTGGCTGACACAGACGTGAATTGTGAAGTTAAAGGGCATATGGTAAACAAAATAGATAAAAATTCACTGTTGAAAATTGGAAATGCTATGACTATCAGTGCTGTGACAATCTGTGAATGAGATATGTGCATATGTCAATATTTTAAGCTCTGTTGATTCAACTGATAAAGTTATGGTTTTGAATTGTACATGATAAAACAGAATAGATAAACATTAACCATAGTACAATTCACTGTTTGGGACTATGAATACAATTATTACCAATGATTATACATGAAAGTTAAATATAGTATATATATATATATATATACTGTTTTAGGCTGTCATTCCACTGGTGTTTTATTATTGTTGTACTGCTGTGTTACTGCTGTTCGTGTGACTGTAATCTGCGGGTTAGTGTTAACAATTTGTCTGGTTGTTTGCTGGTTTGGTTGTGAGACAATAAGAGTGTTGCTGCACAGGTGATAACTTGTGGTTCTTTGTGAGACTCTGCTTAGGACAGGGACACAGGTTGGTGTAACCCAGCGTTGTATTGTGAGTTGTGAAGTTTTATTGTCGCAGTGTTTCATTGTGGAAATTGTGTGATTTGTGAAACAGAGCAGGATGGGTTAAAATCAGAGTACAGCCGTCCCGAAGGACGTAAAATTTATGGAAGTGTAGAATTTGTAAAATAATGGACAAAGAAATACGGCTTTGATTGTAAACTTAGAATGACGTCTGTTACTAGTTTATTACAGCGATTGCAGGTGGAGGAGAGAGTTGCTCTTTAGGAGAAATAGAGACGGAGGATACGGAGAGAGGTGTGTGCTGCAGGAATGTGGAGGAAGCAGGCAGCCAAAAAGGGAGACAGAGACAGATAAGGGAAACTACAGAGACAACTTTTCCTTGTTCTCTGTTTGCGCCTTTTTATTTGGAATATAACGAAAACCAAGCATAAATCAAGTCTGAAAATGGGGGATTCACTCAAAATTGAACACTGGATTGGATTGATTGAAAAATTGGATGGGAACAGTCAGAACAGGAAACAACGGAGCCTGGGGCCCCTAAATAAAGGTGAGCAGAACCTGTTGGGAATCGAATCTGCGCATTGGTGAAATCTAAATTAAGGCAATGATGTCTCCATGGTCTGACTGATAAAAATTGGAGTGATCCAGTGGGGTTATTAATGCTATGTTGTTGAAGAGTAAAGAGTAGCCAAACAGTGGGTTTGGTGAGAAGTAGTGTGTATTTTGTCTGAGAGACAGACTACACACATGGAAGGAGTAATGTGTTAAAATTTCTGAACGCAGAACCTCTTAAAACATGGGTAGTGCTAAAATTTCTTGGCAAATTATATGAGGAGTAATGCATGTATACATGATTACAATTACAATTATATGAGGGTGTCTGGCGAATTACATATATTGATTACTGAGTTGGGACCAGATCCCTATAGATTACAGATGGACTTATTGGTAAAAGAAAAGAAAAAAAAAACAATGAGTCAGAGAGCTAGTGAATGAAATTAGGATAAAGTAATGGAAGAATATAAAACAGTTGATTGATACCAATTCCAAAATTGTTAGATTTAAGGAAAATAAGTAAAAAAGGGTACGTGCATGTACGTGTGTATGTGTATATATATATGGAGATATATGTATGCATATATATACATATTTGAAATTGCTCAAGAACAATGAGCCAGAGTACATGGATTGCCACTGTTATGGGAAGACTAAGTTTATTTTTTTTTGTTAACAGTAATTTCACTATGTCAAATATCTGAAAAAAGACAACTATTGTGTTAGTGCCAAAATAAGACTAGATTGCTCCAGCTAAGTGCCACACGTTTTACTAGCAAAAACATAAGATATGAGATGGAAAGATTTGGGAGAAGTGGCACTCAAAGTTCAAAGAGCAGATGATTAAGGGCAAGTTGATGACCCAGGGTTGGCATACAGCCCCTCCAGTGAAACGTACAGATATCAACAGGGGTGGGGGGGTGTTTACCACACCCAACCTATGCAAAACTGACCAATGATTTACGTCCATAGGTCTGAGTGAGAGAGATGTACAGGACCCAGCAGGGGTCCTTTAATGTTTATGGACTAAAGGGCCGGCCTATGTAGGCCTGATAAGAGCTGCCCAGAAACAAAAATAAGGCCAGACTGGCAGCCCAGGGTGAGACAATGCCCACTCAGACCAGAGGCAGAGAGAGACATTGCACCTGTAATTAGAGAGTTAGTAGAAGCAGGACTAATCAGATAATGTCCCGACTAGCCATGTGATACACCAATTTTCCCAGTAAAAAAGGCTGATAAGGTTCATTGGCGCTTGATTCGAGATATAAGACAGGTAACTGAGGCCTGTAATAAGACAATCACATAGACAAGATTCTCTTTTAGTTAATTGTTCATATATTAAGTGGATCTACATTGTAGGTTTTCTCTGAAACATGAGCTTCCTAAAGACAGATCCTTGAATAGGGCCTCCGGCGTCTAGAGACAGCTAGTATTGTTATGGCTTTGCAATTTCTCACTGTGAGCAAATAGGCAACAAAAAGCTGGCGCCTTGAGAGATATGCAACGGTCAGCTTGCCCAAACTGTAGGTTAATGCCTGAACCAATTTACAGACGAGATAAATTTCTAGCTTCTAAGATTGAATGATAGCTACAGTCAATTTTTGGATGAAGTGTGTTGTTTAAGATTAGAGTGTTTTCCAAAACATGGTCTGGTTTCTGTTGGGGCAAACGGGAGATAAGGAGCAGTCATGTGTTATGCGCACAGAGCTGTGGGGTCATTCTGTGACTCTGTTCGTTGTGAAGTTAGAAGTTGAAGAAGTGTTTGTTTCAGCAGGGTCTCTACTTCGCAACGAATTCCTGAGTTTGGCTTAACAGAAACAAGCAGTACAGTCCAGAGCCCCCACACTAGACATTAGACACACTTAAAACTCAGGAGCTACAAAACCTTATCTGACACACCTAGGGCCTTGATCAACAAAATGAGATGGAACAATGTGGAGGAAAGAAAAGCTTTTCCTCACCTAAAAGAAGAGCTAATGTCATCCACAACAATTGAACAGACTGTGGATTTTAGGGAAAAGATTTTTTTTTGGCCTCAGTAGAATAAAGTCAGAGAGAAACACAGTGAAGGTCACGGAAATACACAGAGATACCAGCCTAGTTAGCCAGAGCCAAGCGCGGCCCCGACCTCCTCCCCTCTCTGCTCCTCTCCTTCTGTGGGACAGGAACGCGCACTCTCAGAGCTGAGGTGCCAGACAGAAAGACACTGAAAGCTGGCAAACTACCAGGAAACCAGTCAGCCCAAGTAGCAGAAATAGTGGCTCTCACAGAAGCATGTAAATTGTTCAAAGACCAAGATGTTACAATCTACACTGACAGCCAATATGCTTATGCTACCACACACACACGTTCGCCAAATTGTGGGCTAGAAGAGGAATGAAGACATCAACAGGGAAACCAGTTCAACACGCTGCATTGTTGACAGACTTATTAGCTGCAGTTATGCTGCCCAGAACGTTAGCTATCTGCAAATGCAAAGCTCACACCAATGGAACAGACCCAATTTCACAAGGAAATGCAAAAAGCAGACGCAGCAGCTAAAGCAGCAGCAACCAACACGACCTCTCAAACCTACATTGCAAGTGAACCCCCAAAGACATTATACCACATGAAGTCCTGCAAGACATGCAAAACAACTCCCCTCCAGCAGAAATCAGCAAGTGGTTGTTACAAGGAGCGCAGCTAGGTCAGGATGAACTCTACAGAGTAGACGGCAGAATATGTCTACCCAGAGCCCTATTTCCAGCTGTAGCAAAAATTGAGCCATGGGATGAGCCATGTCTCAACAGGAGGATGGTATCCATAGTTGGGGAAACATTCCACATAACACATATTTTAAAATTTTTTGTAGAAGTTGTATCACATGCTGTAGACACAACTCACAGGGAAATGTCAGACCAAAGAGAGGAAAAACACCACAGGGCACATATCCATTTGAGGTCATACACATGGATTTCATTGAACTACACAGAAGTGGCACATATAGATATTGTCTAGTGCTAATAGACTCCTTCTCAAAGTGGGTAGAAATTGTACCCTCAAAGACAAATGACGCACTCACAGTAGCAAAAGCTATTTGCAAACACATTGTACCATCACACGGCATCCCTAGGATACTGTGGAGCGACAATGGTAGCCATTTCACCAACAGCATTGTAAGAACCATGTCACAACATTTAGGCATCGACCTCAAGTTTCACTGTGCATATCACCCACAGAGTGCAGGACTAGTGGAAAGAACCAATGGCACTATCAAAGCTAGGCTCAGGAAGACTATGGAAGAAACAGGAAAACCATGGCCTGAATGCCTTAGCTTAGTCAAGACATATATGCACATCACCCCTAACCATACAGGATGTACACCATTTGAGATAGTGACAGGGAGACCATTTCACTTGCCATTAGTAGAAGATCCTTTGGTACAGGACCAAGAAGGTGATGTAGATCCCATCACCAAGTGGCTGTGTGAACTGTTTAAGGAACAAGAGGTTGGGAGAACAAATGATCTGCCTAGTACCCCTTTTGTCTCCCACACAGACACTGCTGATACCAGGAGACTGGATCCTGCTCAAAGTGATCAAGAGAAAACACTGGCACAGTCCTAGGTGGGACGGTCCATTCCAGGTCTAGCTGACCACACCCACCGCCATTAAGGTAGCAGAACGAGACACCTGGATCCACCAGCGACTCCACCAAGAAGGTGACGACACCCCTGATTTGTACCCCATACCAGACTATGACCCAGATGAGGATGACCCCGTCTAGGGGGTCTTCCCCCCGATGTGTGCGACGCTGAATGGTCCACACCAACGGTGAGGACATGTGCTAGTAACCTCTGTCCTCCAACCCTTCTTCCTGCTACGCTCCACCCCTATGCTTGTGCGTACTCATGAACTGATCCAGATGATGAACTGGCCAAGAGGCGATCGCCTCCAGGCGGAGAGGGTCGAGTGGGAATTTTTCCCTTCATAATATGGCAGAAGGGTTTTCGCCCACTCCTGTTCACATCACCTGTTGTAATGTTTAACCATGAAGAATGTAACTTAAAGTTCCTCCTAGGGAAGCAGTTATATTTGGAAGATGAGACAGTTGATATATGTATATGTACAAGTTGTTCAAAACTCACAACAGGAGGGATATGTAGAAGCTAAAAAAGACATTGTACTTAGTATATGTGTGTTTTGAATATTAACTGTGTGTTTGAGTAATATCTGTAACTGTGAGGCTGCGCTGGGAAAAGTGTGTGGGGGTGCAATGAACAGGAACAGAATGCTCTAACTCCCTGCCACAACCTGACACACATACATTGTTCCTAGCCAGCTCAAACTGGTTCTTGTTACACTATTTCACTCTATCTCATGGAAAAGTACTGATTTATAACGCCCAAAACAGACCATAATACTTGTATCGCTCAACAACCTTGAAAATGTAATAAAAAGAAACTGTCAGAGAACGAGAGTCAGAGTTGAGCTGAGAACTGTTGTGTGAGACGAAGTGAGCACCGCTCACTTCCCCCCTCCTCGACTCTCCTCCTCTGCAGACGGGTTAAAACTTCATCTCTGTGTCAAGCCTGATCCTTTTTGATGTTCCTCTGGGTTTAAATCTACAATTGATAATGAGTGAGAACTAAGTGTCTGAGTTTAGACCTAACACATCCTACTCCATGTATACTTGTCTTGATATTATGTCTTATTTAAATATTTGTATTTTGTATTATGTTGACGTGTGCCTATAAGTACAGTGGCTTGAGAAAGTTTACACACCCAGGCTAATGTTGATTAAAAAGAGGAATAAAAAATAATCTTTTGTAAATTGATCTTAATTCCGTAATTAAAAAGATTTAGGAAAATTCAACCTTTTAAGGACACCAACTTTCTTTGTGAATGTATTGTAAATAAATAAATGATCTTCCTCAAAATACAGGGGGCATAAGTATACACCCCCCTGTGTTAAATTCCCATAGAAGCAGGCAGATTTTTATTTTTAAAGGCCAGTTATTTCATGGATCAGTTGGCCTTTGAAATTAAAATTTGACACACACACACACACACACACATCATAACATACCCTTCACCATACATAGAGATAGGCACGGGGGACTTTCCATAAGATCATCTCTCTATGCAAATCAAACCAGCTGTTAAGCTAACTGAAATAACACCGTGCCAATCTCTATGGTGAAGGGTATGTGATGATGTGGGGGGTGGGGGGGGTGGGGGATTTTAATTCCAAAGTCCAAGGGAACTTTATCAAGATCTATAGTATCCTGATCCATGAAATAACTGGCCTTTGAAAATAAAAATGTGCCTGCCTCTATGGGAATTTAACATAGGGGGGTGTATACTTATTTTGAGCAAGAATTTTTTTTATTTACAATACATCGGTGGAGAAAATTGGTGTCCTTAAAAGATTGGATTTTCCTAAATTATTTTAATTAAGGCATTAAGATCAATTTCCAAAATATGTTTTTTATTCCTCTTTTTATTAACTTTACTGTTTATACTCTATTGTAGAGTATGTGTCTATATTACTATTGTCTACTGAATGTTTACCAAAGTCAAATTCCTTGTGTATGTAAGTATACTTGGCCAATAAAACTGATTCTGATTCTGAAATGCAAAAACACATCTTGTGAATGATATGGAAACAACAAATGACACAACATAACTACAAAGGAAGAGGCCATAAAGCAACCATTTTTAATACATTATGCATTTTATGCAACTATTAAACCTTTTTGTTATGCCATGCTTTGACACCATCTACATTCTTAGAAACTTAGAAAGTGACGCGGCCTTCTGTCCCATTTATAGTTATGTTGTTGTCCTGTAAATTATACATTCCACGCCGAATATAGCACTACTGCTGCTATATCTGAGATGCAGTGACTTCATTTCACAGCCTACCCCCTCTTACTATTTTATATATGTATTTAGCACCACGTTCCCCCCTTTCTTTTTTTCTTCTTCTACTTATATTTTATATTTTTATATTTTGTGTTGACACTGTAAAGGGGTTGCTTCAATCTCATTGCACAGATACTGCACTTGTGTATAATGACAATAAAGGCATTCTATTCTATTCTATTTTATCAGTATCAAAAAAAGATAAAAAGTCAGTCGAAACACAGTCAAGTTCCTGTTTACGTCATATTTGCCAAGACAAACAACCTTCTAGTAAGTCATTGTATGGCTTTTCAAAAAAAGTTATAGTATATATAGTATGTCAATAAAGTGATAATAAAGGTTACTGTATAGTATGTCGAAAAAGTGATTAAAAAGTCATAGTATAGGAAGTCAAAAAAAGTCATAGTATTTCAAAAAGTGCATTTATCTCTTTAATAGAACTTTACTCTTCATCTACTTGAATTCTTCATTCCTGTAATGTTCTTGAATCTAATTGCACGTTATAAGATCTGAACACCCAACCTTCCGGGGCGGCTGTGGCTCAGTGGTAGAGTGGTTGCCTGCCAATTGGAAGGTTGGTGGTTCGATCCTTGGACCTGCAGTCCCATGTCGAAGTGTCCTTGGGCAAGACAAGGACACTTCAACATGGGAAGATTGCTGTGCATCGGAGTGTGAATGTGTGTGAGTGTGTATCTGATGAGATACACCTTGTACGGCAGCCTTGGCCACAGTGTATGAATGTGTGTGAATGGTGAATGTATGATGTAAAAGCGCTTTGAGTAGACCAATTACATTTTTTTTGTAAATATTCATCAGAATAATTGATAATGACAAATAAATGATTCTGATAAATGAATATTTAAAAAATAAAAATGGACTGTCAACCATGTTATGAGTCTGTCCACCAGAGGACACTCTAAAACGTCCCTGTTAGTGATGGCGTTGCATAGTCTGTCCACCAGAGGGCGCTCTACAACTTCCTTGTTAGTGTTGGCGTTGCAAAGTCTGTCCACCAGAGGACGCTCTACAACGTCCCTGTTAGTGATGGCGTTGCATAGTCTGTCCACCAGAGGACACTCTACAACGTCCCTGTTAGTGATGGCGTTGCATAGTCTGTCCACCAGAGGACACTCTAAAACGTCCCTGTTAGTGATGGCGTTGCATAGTCTGTCCACCAGAGGACACTCTAAAACGTCCCTTTTAGTGATGGCGTTGCATAGTCTGTCCACCAGAGGGCGCTCTACAACTTCCTTGTTAGTGTTGGCGTTGCAAAGTCTGTCCACCAGAGGACGCTCTACAACGTCCCTGTTAGTGAGAGACGGGTATGGCTGCAGCCTGGAGCGTCCCATGTCATCCGTCCCGTCTCATGCGGTCCCGTCTCATACGGAGGAGTGTCCAACGGCAAATTCAGAGGGTCAAAAATACGAAATTAATTGCAACAAATATGGTCACGAATTTACCCGTCTGGAAAATTATTCGCGATTTCGTATTTTTGACCCTCTGAATTTGCCGTTGGACACACCTCCGCATGAGACGAGACCGCATGAGACGGGACGGATGACATGGGACGCTCCAGGCTGCATCCATATACTCTTGGTTAGTGATGGCGTTGTATAGTCTGTCCACCAGAGGACGCTCTACAACGTGATGGTGTTGCAAAGTCTGTTAGTGATGGCGTCCCTGTTAGTGATGTCTGTCCACCAGAGGACGCTCTACAACGTCCCTGTTGGCAACACTGATTTTTTTTTTTTTTTTTTTTTTTGATAATGTGTTTTTGTTCAAAGGACTTTAAATTTCATATCTTAGGTTTGTATTTTTTTATTTATCAAAACTTTAATATATTTTGATGTTCCTCTGTTCTGTTGTGACAATAAAAATTATTATCATATTATTTTAGTGAGAACTCATAAATAACTACAAATAACTAACATTAGGGAAATCTGTTTATGTTTTGTAACGCATTTCTGGATTTAAAAATATATATATATATATAGCGCCTGATATATCGGCATATCGGATTTTTTAAATAACCAAATATTTGTATCGGTATCAGCATCGGCCTTAAAAATCTTTTATTGGTCGGACTCTACCATCAACATCCTGAAACCAAGGAGAGGGTTAACTTCTCCTGCTGCAGATTTTCCACCATGGTCAGAAAACACAGGGGAGACACTTTGTTCCTCTCACTATGACTCTAGAGTCGCTACTCGCTCCGAAGCTAATCACACATATGCCAGCTTGACGCACACACCACCAGCGCACAAGTATAAGCACTAACGTAGGCTACGTTGGCAAAAGCTCTGCGTGGAGCCTCCTCACAACCATAAAACTGCTTGTAGTTGCAGCCCTACCACTACTACCATCATTTTGTAGCTTTAGTATTCTCCACTAGTGTGTATCTGAGCATGTGCAGTATTATTGTTTTTGTCTGAGACAGTAAGATCATTATCAACTGGTGCTGCATGCCTTTCGAGTGTTTACGGCTGAGCGAGTAGTGGAGCTTGCTAAGTAAGCAGAGACAGGCTCAGTGTTGGAGGAGCTACAGCCAGGTACACACGACATGGAGCTCCTGATAATGGTACTAATCACCTACTGCTTCCTTTTCCTTTCCTTTTATATTTTTGAAGTATTTTAAACCTGTGACATAGGCGTTGTTATCTTGTAGTTACAGTAGTTTGTATTTGCATTCATTTGACTGAGATAACTTAAACTAATATACATTTTCCAATTCTGTTTTCAAGGTAAAAATGTCACAAGAATGCCAACTGCCAGTGAGACATTTTTCAAGTTGGATACATTGTTACAGAGATTTTCTGCATGAAAGTTGACATTTCAAAGTTGAACTTTTAAATGTGTAACTATGGCAACATCAAAAAGTATGCCATTGACATGTACAGTAACATTAGCCAAGTTAAGTGGATGAATACAGCAAAAAAAAAAAGGAAACAAGAATTCTAATAGGCATCTTGTGGCACAATATAGGCCTACTCAAGTTCCTGCAGGAAGCTTAAATTGCTAAAAAGAAGGATAGATCATTACAAGAAATAAAAGGTGGGTAGTGTTGAGTTATCTTTGCTTCCAACATTGATGTGACCTGTGACCTGAACCACTTTTGGTTAGCTAATTTCAGTTTTGAGGCTTTGTGAGTAGGGATGCCATAGGCTATATAGTAGGCTATGTATGTTGTTACATGTTGAATTTAAGCTATATTATATATTGGGAGACCCACATCATAAGAAACAACACAAAAAAACATCGTCTTACGCTACAAAGCATCCTATGACGGCGTTTTCTTCCTAAAAATAGCCGGTGTCAATGGCAACGACGATAAACCAGAATCACTAAACCTGACTTCCGATTATGACTTTCAAAATAAAGCCACAAATACATTTGTCGCAACGTTAGTAGATGTATACATATCTCTCTCTCTCTCTCTCTCTATTTGTATTTTACTGAATATATCAAGTTTGTGTAGCAGGTGTCTACAGTAGACCAAAAAACAAATGGGAAGTCAACGGGAGCTCACGGACAGCTGTCATGTAATAACAAAAGAATTACTAAAATACTGTTACACACACACACACACACACACACACACACACACACACACACACACCCAAATGCTAACAGTATTCGGTGCGGTTCAATACTTTAACGTTAACGTACAACAGACCCATGGCTTTGAGCCGGGGCAGCCCAGACGAAACATGTTTGCTTTCAACTCACCCTTAACAAAATGAAACATAGACTGGAAAATTCCTTTATGAATTGCTACATTGCTAAATTCGGCTTTCATTTTGAACATGAACCTTGTGACCTCCGGTGGTATCCAGGCTGTCTGCGGCTAGCTTGCCGCGACTCCGACCAGACGGGGCATGTCTTCGTCCCGTCTGCCGTAACGTTATCTAAATTCAGGTAGCTGTAGCTTCGGCGAATATGCCGACATGGTTCCGTTTAAACTAAGCTATAAACTAGTCCTGTTCAACAGTACCAGTTTCAGGGCTTGTTTAAGTCCTACCTGTGCTGCTTTGCCTCCTGCCTAGCGAGTTTGACAGTCAGCCAAGCCAGTGTCCATAGGAAATGCATCAGCACCCGTAAACAACTGGCTGCTGCTGCTGCTGCTGCTGCTGCTGCTGCTGCTGCTGCTGCTGCTGCTGCTGCTGCTGCTGCTGCTGCTGCTGCTGCTGCTGCTGCTGCTGCTGCTGCTGCTGCTGCTGCTGCTGCTGCTGCTGCTGCTGCTGCTGCTGCTGCTGCTGCTGCTGCTGCTGCTGCTGCTGCTGCTTGGAAGAGACGTCATGGGAGTGACGCTGCTATAGGAGCATGTGCTATAGGAGCATCGTATGGCCGCACACTGGATGCATATGCATAGACTGGCTACATAAGTGTTAGGGTTATAATAACAACAGACAACATTCAGTCAGTCTGATTTACAGTTTTTTAGTGCTTTTTTAGTTTAGTTTTTAGTTTTTTGTAATAATTTAATTAGTATCAATTCATAACAAGTTATCTCGAGACACTTTACAGATAATAGGTCTAGCCCACTCTATAATTTACAGATATAGCAGGTCTAGACCACTCTACAATTTACAGATAGATCAGGTCTAGACCACACTATAATTTACAAAGACCCAACAGTTCTAGTAATTCCCTCCAGAGCAAGCAACAGTAGCGTTAGGAAGAAACCTGGGACAGACCTAGGCTCTTGGTAGGCAGAGTCTGACGGGGCGGTTGGGGTTGAGATAAATTGTGGCAATAACAGTCACAATAAAAGATAATGGAACAGTGACAAAAAATAGTAGTTTGTAGTAGTTCATGGCATAGCAGTGCAGCATGACAAGGCACCACAGAGCGTAGTAGGATGTAGCAGGATGTAGCAGGGTGTAGCAGGGCATGTATTGTCTACTGTAATAACACTATTAGTTTTAAGTCATTATCTGAGACATATATCATTTGTGTTTGTGTAATAGACAGAGATGGGAAGTAAGTCAGTACAAATACTTTGTTACTGTACAAGCTAATACATTGAAATAAAGTGCAGGGAAGTCATCCAAACGCCTGTTTAAAAAAGTAAGTCTTCAACTGAACATAACCAGTCTCATAAGACAAGGCTGCTAGAGGATAACAGACCAGAGGGACAGAAGGACAGAGTAATTAGAGCAGTCTTGCTAGGAGCATGGGGCAGAGGGAGCCCTTGCACAGTATGTGCCATTATCATGTTAGTGAAGTATCAAGTGTAGTAAAAAAGATACACACACACACACACACGCGCACACACACACGTGACAAACTAGGGTTTTGTAGAGAGAGCAACACAAACACAACCATGTGCTTGCATGGGTGCATAAAGTTCTAGACCAGTGGTGATTTTAGACCCTTTATAGGGAGGGATCAAACCCCATTTAAATTTAATCTCAGGCTCCCTTAAAATTATAATAAAAATCAAATAGTAGTAGTAGTAGGCCTGAGCCCCCCTAAAGGTCTGATCCTAGAATCGCCCGTTCTGGACCCAAGTAGTCATACATTGTAATGCATAATCAGAATCAGAAATCAGAAATACTTTATTGATCCCCGAAGGGAAATTCTGTAACTAACAGGTAAAGGGCAGGGTTATGCTGAAAGGTGACCTGTTTCCCACCTTAGGGTAATATGTACAAAATTGTAGAGTATTAGATGTACGGTATATCTTAACAGTACAGTAAAAAAAATGTCAATTTTATGTGTTGTTTTGTTTTTTGTATGTTATTTCCCATCATGAGAAGTATGACATTAACTCACACACACCTAATGATTATACATTAAAGAGTTATTTTGCTTTTGTTCCTTGATGTACAGAGCGCAAAGATGGAGTTGACATATTACCCACACACCCAATCAACACATAACACACTTTTAATCTTTGGAACAGAGAAAAAGGCCAGTGACAACCACTAGGGTAGGCAGACAAGAGTGCCACCTGCTGACACTGAAACGCCATACCAGCGAGCACCTATTAGCACTGTACAATGCAGTACTTTTACAAATACATATTGGTGGCGGAGACTTGTGGTTTGAGGCCATCTTTATCACACTTTGACATGTTTACATGTCATGTCTGCATTGGCTGGCAGTACAGATAAAAGTCATCTACGCTTTTCTGTTGACAGTATAGTCAGCTTCTTCCAGGGGAATGAAAACTGTGGACTGGCAGAAGAAAAGCAGCATGTTTGTGAAGAGAACACGACATTTCAAACCCCCCAGGAGAGGAAACACAGGCACAGATAAGGAGCGATGAGCAGGAAAACAGCAAGCCTCGAACGTGTACACACAGAGACACACACACATACACACACACACACTTTCAAACCAACTATTTTTATTAACACTATTTACATTGATCCACTAAAACTCAACGATTCACAATCATGTGAGTGGCATACAATTTCACCTTGGAAAATAAAAAAGTGCAAATATCACAGTATCTAAACACAGACTTGATGGTTTTGCTGGAGATGAAATGTACGTCATACAGTAAAATAATATATACAGGAATAGGACATTTCTGTGTTATATCGGACTCCATATAGGTAAAAAATAACTCAATTTAAAGTTTTGGTTCATTTTGAAGATGAAGTGCTGATAATTATGTTTTATGTTAATTGTAAAATTATATCCAGCTATTATTTAATACACACATACTGTATAAGAAATGTCCTCTACTATGCATATTACAACAACACATAACTCACTGAGGTTCTATACATACATTTTCTTTTAAAGAATGAAAATCTAAAGTGCTAAAAAGATGCAAAATTAGCTATCAAACAAATGCTTACACAGTACAAAAAAGCTTATCTAAGGTTCAAGGAGAGCTTCAATCATAACAATAATAATAATATATAGTTTTTTTTTGCAGACAGAACAGTATAATGAAAAGATCCTCACATTTCTCTGTCTGGAAATAAAGCTTAACTTTACATCATTTACGATTTAAAATATCTCAAATAAATTCTTTATCTTCAATAACCAGACCCAGTCTAGTTCTTCTACAGTGGGAGGCTCCAGGCCTGTATAATGAGTATTGAGTTCCTGAGCGATGGTGTCATTTCTTCTCCACTGTCCCGGAGAAGATAAATCAAGTCCATTTTGTGAACCAGTTTTGAGTGGATCTTGTTGATTAAAATACTTCCAGCAAGGTGATTATAAAAAACTATTCCCCATGCATGTGCATTATGTTGTTCTAACTAAACAAAAGTAATGTACTGCACAGGGGACAATCTGCTTACTCGTCACCACATGAGATTACTAATGAACACAATTTGCACCCACAAGAATGAAGTCATTTAACTTGATAAGCTGGCGATGTCCGTGAATTTCACTCCGTGTGCTTGTGTTTACCAACCCAGCTGGTCTGTGATGTTTAAAACCAGAGGAAACCAGAAGAATCAGAGGTGTAGGATGTGTGGAACGCTCGCTCACTGCTGTTTTGAGTCACTCTTCAGTTGTGGAACGACACTCCACTCAAATTTCCCAGAAGCTACCACAACTGACAACTAAATTTCAGCTGTAGAAACAGTGAATCTACAGTGTCAGTGTTTTTCTCCATTTTTTCAATTACTATGATGACAAGACTGTATTTTATCCTGAAATGCTTGACTCCTGCAGCCCTGATGTGCCACCTGTTTTTAAGTCCATCTAACTCTTCTCTTGGGGCTGCAGCATGTGTTGCCTGGTAGACCCGGTGCTGGTGCTGCCCAGACCAGAGCCCCCAGCCTGTTTCCGTATCCAGTCCACTATGCAGAACCGCAGCATCAGGAAGAAACCTAGGAGAACAGACCACAACCAAGGTTCAAGCATTACTTTGTTTTCTAGGATCATGGGGGCTAAAAGCCTGTGCAATAAGTGGAAGGTAGGTTTAGACGAGTCTTAAATACATACATATGCTTCATGTAAATAACACAAGACAAACATCTTTCGGTGGGGAAAACATGTTTCTAAAACTAATGTAAGGTAGAAAGTAATCAAAATCTATAGTAACTGTAGAATGTTGTTACTAATCTGAATTTTGAAACAGAAGTAGAAGAATCTTTAGCTTTATTAGCTCCATTAGCTGTCCCAGGACGTTGGTATGCGTATCCTTTAACATTTTTAAAGAACTGTGACTGTTAGTTTGTTTTGCTCTGTTGATAAAGTAAAGTTTGCCTGCCAGTGGTTTTATTTCTAAGTATGTTGATTAAAAACATTTTGTTGCAGCTTCTCACTTTAGCTTTTAGTTGTTTTTAGACTAGTAGGTGGATTCCGTTGCCTTTGAACAGAGCTAGGTCAGCTGGTTTCCCGTTTGGAGTTATGCTAAGCTAAGCTAGCCGGCTCCTGGCTGCAGCTTCATATTTGCCATACAGACATGAGAGTGGTAAAATCTTCTTACCTAACTATCAGCAAGAAAGCAAATGTGTGTTGTGTATTTCCCATAATGTGTAAGTATTTCTTTATATATTTAACAAATAGAAAAACTTTTATATCATCAAACTGTCACATGAGCCAGTTGGCATGGAAAATGATCTTACTGAACTACCAATATACACTCACCGGCCACTTTATTAGGTACACCTGTCCAACTGCTCGTTAACACTTAATTTCTAAGCAGCCAATCACATGGCGGCAACTCAGTGCATTTAGGCATGTAGACATGGTCAAGACAATCTCCTGCAGTTCAAACCGAGCATCAGTATGGGGAAGAAAGGTGATTCGAGTGACTTTGAACGTGGCATGATTGTTGGTGCCAGAAGGGCTGGTCTGAGTATTTCAGAAACTGCTAATCTACTGGGATTTTCACGCACAACCATCTCTAGGGTTTACAGAGAATGGTCCGAAAAAGAAAAAACATCCAGTGAGCGGCAGTTCTGTGGGCGGAAATGCCTTGTTGATGCCAGAGGTCAGAGGAGAATGGCCAGACTGGTTCGAGCTGATAGAAGGGCAACAGTGACTCAAATTACCACCCGTTACAACCAAGGTGGGCAGAAGAGCATCTCTGAACGCACAGTACGTCGAACTTTGAGGCAGATGGGCTACAGCAGCAGAAGACCACACCGGGTGCCACTCCTTTCAGCTAAGAACAGGAAACTGAGGCTACAATTTGCACAAGCTCATAGAAATTGGACAATAGAAGATTGGAAAAACGTTGCCTGGTCTGATGAGTCTCGATTTCTGCTGCGACATTCGGATGGTAGGGTCAGAATTTGGCGTCTACAACATGAAAGCATGGATCCATCCTGCCTTGTATCAACGGTTCAGGCTGGTGGTGGTGGTGTCATGGTGTGGGGAATATTTTCTTGGCACTCTTTGGGCCCCTTGGTACCAATTGACCATCGTTGCAACGCCACAGCCTACCTGAGTATTGTTGCTGACCATGTCCATCCCTTTATGACCACAATGTACCCAACTTCTGATGGCTACTTTCAGCAGGATAATGCGCCATGTCATAAAGCTGGAA
Organism: Etheostoma perlongum; assembly: GCA_026937815.1. Classification (NCBI taxonomy): domain Eukaryota; kingdom Metazoa; phylum Chordata; class Actinopteri; order Perciformes; family Percidae; genus Etheostoma; species Etheostoma perlongum. Next base: position 34,249,660 of record CM049371.1, read on the forward strand.
TAATCTCAGACTGGTTTCTTGAACATGACAATGAGTTCGCTGTACTCAAATGGCCTCCACAGTCACCAGATCTCAATCCAATAGAGCATCTTTGGGATGTGGTGGAACGGGAGATTCGCATCATGGATGTGCAGCCGACAAATCTGCGGCAACTGTGTGATGCCATCATGTCAATATGGACCAAACTCCCTGAGGAATGCTTCCAGCACCTTGTTGAATCTATGCCACGAAGAATTGAGGCAGTTCTGAAGGCAAAAGGGGGTCCAACCCGTTACTAGCATGGGGTACCTAATAAAGTGGCCGGTGAGTGTACAGCAAAAATAGGGCTGTTGAGTTTTGGACCTGAATCAAAAAACAAGCACCCTGCATGTGACAGGAAACTGCTTTTCTTCTGATAGGCAACAGTAACACAAGGCCTTGATTAACCATGGCCTTTGTCTCATTCCCACACTGATACAATGGCCCCAAATACACGGTCACCAATGTCTGTGCCAACAATGAAAATACCCCTGACTATATATAGTTCAACCTTCTGTGAATGTGGGAATAACAAGATAATGTTACAGTTACTAACATATGTAGCTTTTTATGATTTATTTTAAGTCTTTTTTACTCTTTGGATCAGTATATTTGCCTACTGTAGGTGAAAACGACGTAATGCAATGTAAAAAAATCTGGTTTAATGGGTGGAAATGCAAGTATGTCCTGTTGTGATAGTTCTGTGGTATGATCTCTTGTAAATGAGAAGATACTACAAAACATAAACATAACATAAGTGGATAGAAGCTAATAGCAAAGCATAACGACACAATAAAAAAGGCAAGTACAATGTGGACTGACTGAAATCTATATGTTTTTAACTGGCACTGTACGGACCTTGAAACGAGTTGAGGATGCAGGAGAGGAAGAGAACAAAGTCAGAGAGCGGACCAAAGTCCAGGAAGGTCAGACCCCAAGTTGTCCCAAAGAGGCAGCTGAGGCCCCAGATGCTGAGAAAAGCCACACGGTTCTGCCTCCATTCATCCCTGGTGCGGATCTCCTTGTAGACTAGGAAGAGCATCACAATGCCTGAGAACACCAGGACAGCCAGGATTGTCATAGTGGTGAAATAGTGGGCGAGCAGGGCCTCGTGGTTCTCTGTCATCCAGCACCTGGAAACACCAAATGCACTCAGAGCAAATAATCCCAAAGAGGAACAAATAAGAGGCCAGAATAATGTTCAAGTGAATTCAGTTTTTTTTTAACAGACATACCATCATATTCCTGCTGACGACTACAGTCAAAACACAGGTTGTGTGACTCTGGGATTTACTGTGTTAGCTTTTATTCATACAGTATCCGGTACTGCTGTGTCTGTTTCTCTACAGCAAATATCTTGTTCAAATAATCTTGCTTACATCAGATAAGGATTGGAGACGTCATCACTCGGCACCACCTTTCTCACTCCATAAATGTCACCTATTGCAGCCAGGATGATTATAGGTAGAGCAGGGAGAACTGGAGAAGAATGTTCAAAGGGCACACATTAATAACCTGTTTACCTTCATGAGCCATGAAGGTTTACATAAAAATTTTTACTTGACGTGGAGGCCCTTTTTAGACTTTTAGATGGTTTAGATGTTCAGTTGTCAACTGAAATGGATCAACAAATCTCACTAATTTTCCATATCTTTTGTTTGCATACTTGCTGCATTCAATTTAAAAAATAAATACAAATATTATTATTAATATAATACAATTAGTGTAAACCTTTGTATTTTGCGTTGATTAAAAAAAAAAGTACAATAAAGTACAGTTGTAGAAATATTAATTTACACACTCACCGAAGCCAACCAGGTTCCATACATATGGTTTTGGGGGGGGAATGAAAACCATGTAGACCAGCCAGAAGGTGTGGAAAACTTCTATGCCCATCCAGGTGAAGGAGGTGAGTAGGGCGTAGTGGAGGCCCGCCCCCACCCAGGGGCACACACTCTCCCCTCCCACATTGGCCAGGACCCCAGTGAGAAAGAAGAGTAGATTGAGTAAGGCGAGAGACACAGCTAAGCCAAAGTGGATGGGTACGGACTGCTCCTTTGATCGCTTGCTAGAGGAGAGTGGAATGCAAATGAGTAGGTTATTAAATTGTAACAAAAAAATTATATATATTCTTTTTCCATAAACTGCATACACTAAATTAGTCTTGCCTCTTCCTGCAGAGATAAATGATGAGAGCAACACAGCTGATCACAGATACAGCACAGCCCAGAGATGTAATGGCGGTCAGTGCCAGGAGGTGGCGCACTGGTCGAGGCTCCATTTGCTGTCAAGAGACGCAGAGCAGTGAGTAATGCAACAAGGCCATACAACAACATATGAGCATACTGTATATGTTTATATCTCTAAGTGTACTAGTGTCTTTATGGGTGTGTAAAATCTTTTTGTTTTGTAGTTAAAAGTAGCTGCGTGTCTCACCACTAGTACAGTGAAGTAAGTGAGATGGTTACAGAGACACTCGGTGTATTTGGCTCCTTTCTGTTCTGTCTTGCAGCCGTCCTCCAACCAATTGACCTGTAACGGATCTGTACAAAGACAAATACAGATTTGAAAATACTTAATCATATGTGGGAGCTACAGTGAATAAAAAGGGAAATACAGATATATGTTGTTTATAAGGTTGGTTCAAAAGGGTTCCTACCTGTCCTGGTGTCCCATGAAACACATCTCCTTGATTGCATTTTCTGTAATAAAAAGAGAGACAGATGTGAGCTGTAATCACTTCCCATTAACTTGCTGCACATTAACCCTTGCATTCTTTGATTCAATAATTTTTAAAAGAGCTGCTACTGTTATAAGTCGCCTTAATCAAGTCCTACATGTAAAATCTGGATTGATGCATGAGCAGATCACCACAGATAGTTCAAGTCACACTTTAATATCAATAAAAGAGATATGGTACAGGTTTGACACTAAATGGTTGTTTATGTGCATGTGTGCCTTGCAGAGAGGAAGCAACAGACAAACCTAAGCGCACAGACAGCACCATCTGTTTTCGCAACATGTGAGGTAAAAACAAAAATCAAGTGGTTTCTGTGTGTTCTCTGTGTTCATAAGATAGATGAATGTCTTGAAGCAGACGTCATGGAACAGGCAGAGACAGTGTGTGGTTTTTTTTTTCTTCCACAGCATCAACAACATTTCACCTATATTTCAGGTCCATTCATATGGCTTTGGGGGGGAGGGACCAACCAGAAGGTATGGAAAACTAACAAGACAATATGATGTTGGACACACTCACTGATATAGACAAAAAAGCCACAAAAAGCACACAAACTTACATCATGGTGAAAGCCAATCCTGACTGGCTCAGACAGATTAATGATCACCTCGTTCTCCACAGTGATTTCCACCACATCATCAAGAATCTTGTGCTTATGACCGTCCTGAACACACACACACACACACACACACACACACACACACACACACACACACACACACACACAACACACAACACACACACACGTTTCAGTGTAGATGTCATGTCATTAGAATTGATATATTATTTCTTTTAAGTCTAGGCTTGGATCAAGAAAAATGGCAAACACTATGGTGTGTGAAATCATGCTGCTGTGTTGACTGAGGGCGGACATTGCCTTACCTGGAACAAGGAGTTGTTTTTAAAGAAGGTGCAGACTACTTTGCTGCTCAGTTTTGCAACGTTTTTTAAAGCAGGGGGGAGATAGACAGTGGTGGGGATTTCTGTAGATACACCTCTAGGGGCCTGGAAAACAGAATATACACAGAGAAAGGACCACTGCAAAGTTAGAGGCAGCATACCAGAGTTTGGGTCCATTCACTTTCAAGTAGGGTTGGGTACTGAAACACGGTGCCAACAGGGCAAGAGTAGTAATGAGATTGAATAAGAATAAAAATGTTGGTGCCAGACATTTTTTTTTCCAGAAGCATCGCTTCGCGGGACGATACATTACCGTTAGCTAGTAGCTGGATTAAACACAATGGTTAAAATGCTGACAGCTTATGTTAAGCAGTGTAAATTGTGACTATATTTCCCTGCCCGATGTGAGTCAAGTGCAGATGTGAGTTGCACATGCGTCACTTTGCTACAAGTAGCGTACAATCTGCTAACGAGCTAACCTTCTGTAATGTCAATACAGTAAAAATAGACCTACTTAACAAAGTTCATTCACTGCTGGCTACAAGTTAGCATCAAACACAACAAAGGCTGTCACTTGAATGTCATTTTGAGCGTTGAACATTAGCAATCAAACAACCATAGATAGCTAAAATATTATAAATATATTATATATATTTTGGAAAAAACCCAAGCGATACCCAACCCCACTTTCAAGTCAATGACTGAACAGTGAACTGGAAAACCACTATACATAAACCAAGTATCAATTCTTGGCCATTTCAAAAATACATGACGTAGGAACAAAGTCAACAATTGAACATGTTTTAACGTTTCGAATTTTGAGTTGAATCAATGACCTGAACCACCCTGCGGCTCTTTTTGTGACATGTGCATCACGAGCCCATGCTGTAATTAGTAGATCTGCAAGTTGATTGCCGGGTACTTACACAAATGGCCATATTTTAAGATAGTTTGGAAGACAAATGTCTGCTTTCAAAATCCATCCTCTACTTGCCAGTAAAAATGCTGCTGTCATTCACTTTCATGTGGTTAACCTCTCACCTATTTTCTCAACTAAATGACCACCAGCCTTGCCTTAAAATGAAAATGTTAACCCAGTTACTCATTCGCTGGGTTAAAACCTGCTATAAAGTAAGCCAATGATTAAAAATGGCTAAACACAGTCACAGGAGTGAAGCAGCATACTCACTCAGGATGTTATATGTTTAGAGTAGGGGTGTGACGAGACACTCGGCTCACAAGACGAGACGAGAAACGAGATTGAGTTCACGAGACAAGATTTTAACACTATTTTAAAGAAAACTCCAATTAAGAAATACAACTGGAAAAAATAGTCTTTACTCAGAGAACCAAGGTTACAACATAACCAAGTATTCTAGGCAGTAACTAAGGAAGTAGGCTGCTCTTATATTGATTAATGACCGTTTTAAGTCAAGGGGAGAACATTTCTCTTTGTTTAATATCATTAAAACAAGTTTTGCTTTCTGCTTCCGACTCATTTGAAAAAATACAGAAAGAGAGCGATCTGCCCGAGTCAGCGCCACACAGAACTGCACGCTGCAGTCCATGTTTGTGTGTGTTCAGCACCAGTTATATGAAGAGAGAGAGAGCCGCCGTAGCCTCTAACATTTTAACTCTGGGTTTTACCGGCAGCTTTTTACAACTGCAACTCCGCTACCGCTATGCAAAAGTGAACTCAGAGTCAACGTTGGCGAATGGGCATGGCGATCTTCTGTGTAGAGCACCACACACACACACACACACACAAACAGGACAGAGATGGAGCAGAAGAATGGCAGAGAGAAAGAGCACTGGGTGGCTAAATTATCAGCCCAAAAATGATACAACGGCAAGCTGTATCATTTGTAAAAAGTCTGTAAGATACAGTGGTAACACAACACATTTATACAAGCAAATGAAAATTCTGTCCTGGGTTTTAGCTAATTAATATCCAAATGTAAAATCACAAAGACACTTAAAGGTCATGAAAATTCATCCTCCTTAATTATTCAAAAGTATCTGTATATTATGGGCGATATTGGTCCTGTATTTATTTGGTATTGGCTCTATACCAAATATTGCAGTATCGTACACCAGGGCCGTCTACTAATGCTTTCTACCTCAACGAGAAGTCTTGTCATATGTTAATCTCGCGAGATCTCCTCACAGCTCTATAGTTTACAGTTGAGACAAGTCAATGCAATGCCTTCTGTCCACCACTAAGGGTGAAGTGAGTGAATGACTGAATATGTACAGTATGACAGTTACTATTCTGAATTAATTATTAACTGTACTTTATATTTACTAATTAATATAAACTAAATCCTTAATTGTCCATATACAACCAGAAATGTGTTGATTTTATCCATTGCAGTAGCTATTGCTATTATATGTACTTTTGTTTTCTTAAACAAAACAAGCTTTATGAGGAGGATTGAGTTATCAAGTCACTAACTAAAAAATAATCAGTGTTTTAAATGATTGCCTATGAAATTCCCTTTAACAGCAAAACATGTGTTCAAAAGTTCACTTTCTGCTTGCGTCTCATGGGAAAATGTGCTTCAGTTTTTGAATATACAGGTAATCTGCTCTGAAGAAATAGAAATTTAAGCATCTGCAATTTCAAAACAACACTGCAAACTTGAACTCTTTTGTGTGTTGGTCTTACAGGTGCTGTGACGTTGTAGCCTCTGCTATCCTCTTTCATCTCCACCTCGGAGCTGTGAGCGCAGCGATGTTGAGCCCTGGACATCCCCACAGTGTCGGAAGCCCTGGATACACACAACCAGACACCACCATGATATTATGCTAAAAACCGTGGTTTCAGATGGTCTTTAAAAAGAAGAAAGGTTATTTTTGTATCCCCCGCCCTTACATAGTATAAAGTTAAGCTTCCTGTTTTTAGTCAAAGTCCCCTTGATTACATACAGTAAAGCTCCACAACAGCGGATGTTGACAAAAACACCGTCATGCTACTTGGACAGTCAATGTGATGGTGCATTTGAGGAAAATAAATAAAGGAAATTACACGTTGACAGAGGAGGATCCCTGGCTCTGTAGATCACATAATTTCTCTGGAAAAGAAGCAAAGTTTTGAATTTGAAAGGTTAAACTTTAGACTGTGACACTCAAATCAAAATCTGACTCTGAACACCATTTGTATCATCTTTAAAGATTGGGTAAAATTAACTTGAGTCTTTTTTGTTAATAAGGTAATCCACATTTAAATATTACCTATATGTGACTTAAAAAGTGTAACAATCAATGTGGAACCACAGGCTCATAAGAGCAGAAAATAAGTAAGTCGGTACAATCAGTAAAACCTTCAAATTGATAAATAGATTCCATTTACAGATGTGCTGTAGATAACATTCATTCTTCCTTACTGCATTTGATGGGATCTCCTTGAAAACTGTAAGCTGTCATTATTTTGTCTGAGATAAAATCCTTGTTGACCCTTCCATCCTTGATGCCGTAGGCTGCGTTCTCTGTGTTGGGACCTTGAGACAGATCAGTGCAGCAGTTGCCCTGTATTCTGGCAGGCTGGCACAGAATAAGGTTCTCTTCTCTAACCTGAACACCAAAAACAGAAAAACTCATCAGTGCTTGCCATCCTCTCACATAGAGCCAGCTTTGAAAAGGTACAGCACTTTACGAGTTCTTGCAAGTATCACTTTACTATTTTTTCTAGGGGTGAGCAAAAAAATCCATTCACATTCATGAATGAAATGTATTTTATCACATGAGAAAAGTAACTACATGTACATAATGTGAATCGTTTTTTTAAAATTGAGAATAGATTTTGAATCGAAAATCAATTTTGAATCCTACGTGAGCCAAAAAATTATTTAATCAAATTGTGACATTTTCTGAAGCACCCCTAATGTTTTTCTAGTTGACAAATCTACTTGCAAATAAAGTAACCTGAAAGTTTTACTTGTCTTCATAAAAACGGTTATATCATAATGTTTAAAGGTCCAGTGTGTAAGTGTTTAGTTGTTCATTATCAAAATCGGTGTTGCCCGTTCACCAACTTGTCCTTTTTCATGAATATTTACCACTAACATCAATTCCAAGTATTCATATTGGCTTGAAATTTTACATTTCCATTTGCACGAACTGGGGTAGACACTCCATATTCATGTGCCATCATGAAGTACTGTACGTTAGCCAGTGAGGGACATACAGGACGTACTGCTCCGCCTTTCGCATTTTCGCTGTCACATGGCAAACTCACATGTGCTGCTAATGTTGCTAACAGGTCACATCCCAGCACCGGCAGGTTTGAAAAAGAAAACATGGAGGACCACACGTAGTCAAAATCTGAATTTCAGTAACAGGAGTCTTCTTCACCCAGAAAAAAAAGGATACTGAAAAGAGCAAAAGACCGGCTTTTTGAAGCATTAAGGCTACCGTGGCTGTAACACGTACTTTGAACTGCGTGGCGCGAAAGAGCTGATTGCGACGTATGATCTCAACGCTAGATGGGAGAGATTCCTACACATTGGACCTTTAAATGTCGCACTACATGGACATTTCTCAACAAACTCCTCATCTTGCCTTATTTTCGGAAATAGTTCCAGCTTCAACTGGTCCAGTAATGGCTGCCAGGACAGACAGAATTGAGATTCCTCCTGGGACTCCAGTCCAAACTTCCTGAGTGAAATCATGTCAGACCGCCTACACTGAGCTGTGATCTGCCCGTTGATGGACAGAGAACTCCGGTTAGCCGAGACGAAGATGTTGCTACAGCCTGGGGTCAGGTTGACGTTCAGCATCAGGGGGGCCTTGCCATGACGCCAGATGCCACAGAACTTCCAGTCCAGGTCATGTTCACTTGAACCTAAAGGAGACAAAAGTATGCACACATGGACAAAAGGTGGTTTGATGTTTAGTTTCCCTTGAAGCGTAATTATTGTTATAAAAAAATGCATTAAATCTAAATAAGAGTCATGAATGCAATGCTGACACTGGAAGTTTCAACAGATCACACAAACAAAACACGTTCATCACGAAATATGGATCTCATCAGTGGTGGAAGAAGTATTTAGATTAACTAAAGTCAAAAAAACAATACCACAATGTAAAAATACTCTATTTCAAGTAAAAGTCCTGCATTCAAAGTAAAAGTTTGAAAGTATTAGCATCAACATATGAGTTCAAAAACTAAAAGTACACATTTTGCACTATGGCCCATTCCAAATGTCTATATATCCACTGTACATCACCTTATTGTTGCAGCTGGTAAAGGAGGGGCTTATTTAATTATTTATTTATTTATATACTATACTATTGTAGTACTATATACTATTGAGGGATCACTATGGAATCAATAACTATCTTCATCCATAATAATATATCATCCTTTATTTGTTGGTTTTATTTTGTATTATGAATCTGAAGGATTTAATAAAGGTATCCAATAAATATAGGAGAGTGCATTATAATGGAGTAGTATAAGTAAAGTACCTCAAAATTGTACAGTACTTGTGTAAATGTAGTTGTTACTTCCCACCACTGGATCTCATCCAGTTCTGACTTAGTGATATTTTTCTGAAAATACTGAAAATCAGTATGTATCATCAGTTTTTTTAAACCACATCTTCTACATTTCTTATGGGCTCAAATATTAGTCATGGTCACATTTTGGACTTGTGTAAATGTTCAGTTATTTTTTTATTTACCACATATCTAGAACAAAGTCCCAGAACACTGCAGGCTGCTGCAACACTAAATCAAGGCTGAAGACCTTTCTGTTTGATGCTACCTTTTTTAAGTTTTTTAAAGCATTATCAATCTTTTATTCTTGTGTGTCATACCTATGTTTTATGTAAAGCACTTTGAAATGCCTTGTTGTTGAAATATAATAAATAGGGATGTAACAGTATGAAAATGTAACCCCACGGTTATGGTGACCAAAATCATCACGGTTTTCGATTATTGCGGTATTTTTAAAAGTGTGATCAATGCCTTTGTCAACAACTTCCCTTGCACGTTCTGCAGAGAGGATAACTATCTATACACTGTCCTTCGGCGTTCTTATAATAACCAAAATATGCCCATGCTTCAGATTTAGTCCTCTTAGAGGGCTGATGAATATCCTGCTACGCACTGCACCTGACTAAGAAACGCATGTTGGAGACTACGCAGTACTTCTGACTAAGAAACGCACATTGGAGGCTACACAGTGCGCCTGGCTAAGAAAAGTATGTTGGAGGCTACGCAGTGCGCCTGGCTAAGAAAAGTATGTTGGAGGCTACGCAGTGCGCCTGTTTCAGGAGACTCGGATGAAGCTGGGAAGGATTAAACCCATGGTTTCCACACTGTGGTAATCATGATATTTTCAATGAAAACGGTAATTGTTATCGTCAACATTTTTATTGTGGTTTACCGTTTCACTGGTAATCGTTACATCTCTAGTAATAAAGCTGCCTTGCCTTGTTAAAAGACGTCCAGATAAAACATCTTTGGCACCCAGGTTACAGTACACCTGCCTACCCACACAGTCTGTTTTCTGCTTTGAGTCTGTACTCCTGCAGAGTTTATACACAGGTTTACAAAAGGGTGAATAACAGATACCATTCTAAATGAATTAGTTTTTGACTATTAATTAATGGAGCCCATATACCCTGCCTTGCTTTAAGACACTGACACACACACTTCTCGGTACAAGTGAAACTGCATCGGTGGAAAATGTTGTCATCCTTATATAGGCTAAATATTTTCACACTGACCTAATGCCGGCAATGCTACACCTATCATGAAATATTAAACTTGACACACTATATTTGGTAATTAATTACACACGTTTGATGGCATGTGTGCCATAATACTGTCACTTAGTTATAGCAGTTTGAAGTGTCTGTGTTGTGTTCTAATCAGATCATCTACAGAGTAAACATGTGGTGTCTGAAGTGTTTAGCATATGTTGTATCTGAATGTCTCTTCTTGAATATGGCTGCACCTGACAACACATACCACATAGAGAAACAGGCCCAGCAGAGCTACAGTCCATTGTCACAACTGTGACATGAAGATAAAATAACTACTTTTCAGTGTGGTTATCTCACCTGCTGAGAAGATGATCAAGACCAACACAACCCTCAGATTATCTCTCAGTTGGGGCTCCATTGGTAACAACTGCCGTTGAGAAACTGAGAAGAAGAAATGCAGTTGTAAAAAGAGGAACACATGTAGTAATTCTACATAGATAGGGAGGGTAGCCAGTCAGTCAGCAAGGCTGCTGGTAAAGTTTAGGGTTAAATGAAAAAGCATTGTGTGCACTGTCTGCCAGATTTGAACTGTAAAAGGCAAATTCCAATGAAACACGAAAACATCACTTTATTTCTTTCTATGTGCAAACACACATCCTGTATAAAACAAAAAGTCTCTAAGATGTCTGCTTTGTTATCAATGAATACAAATGAGTTCATGTTCAAAATACACACAGGGACCTTTCTGTGCTGTTATCAATGGAAACAGTCTTTCCCTAGCGCGCGCGCGCACGCACGCACACACACACACACACACACACACACACACACAATCCAGTCTTTCCATCAATAGCAAGTTGGTTTTTCTCTTTGCAAGGAAAGATATTGACTGTTTCAATATTAATACACTGCAGTCATTACAGTATTTAGAGAAGAAGAAAATAAAAAAAAACCTTCGTTTGCCGCTGCCCATGCTTGGGGTGACACTGACCACCTCCCCCAGTGCAGACTTACTGAGAATCATGTGGATGTCACCACAGAGCATGTGTCAATTAACCACACACACGCACACACATTTCTATCATTTCCACTTTCTATCAAACATGCTATCTCATTTAAGCTTGATATGTATAATGATATATAATAACCTTGCCAGCTTTATCACAGTGCAGACACATTGCAATTTAAAAAACAAAAAATAAACACTGCATGTAGGACTGTGAGGAGTTCCTGTACTGTGCACGTGTCACCGAGAACATGAGTGGAAGTGCAGACGCAGGTTTTGAAGGGGAAGCAGAGCAGTCGCGGTTGTCCTCAGCATCAGAGGATGGTAATCACAGACAATGCAGAAAGGCAACAACGAGAAGAAAAGACAGCGCTCCTTAGTCTGGGGGGGTCCAGTTGGCTATTTATAACTATATGCTGACATAAACACCTGATACTCGAGAAGAACCTGAACCTTGGAGAACCTCTCAGAGACAGACTGATCAACAACCAAAGCAGTGCTGCTAACATCATCATGCTCGCTAACCTATACCTGGCAAAGCATGCTTGCTTTCTAGTTGCCCTGCGAAATAGCTATCTTTCAACAAGCTGTCTGAAAACTCCATACAGCAATATTACTAACTAACTGATGCTTAAGCTCAGTATGACTGCAAAGCATAACATTGAACCAACGGGGTTGTATTTGAAGTAGCTAGACATTGCTTTGAGCTCCTTTTTTTAACAGGGCTTGATATTGAATGGTTTGCCAGACGGACAGAAGTGAAGTCAGTGTGTTAGGTAACAGAAGCCGCATATTCAAACTGTATAAAACAAAACTAGCCCTAGTCCCGTTGAGGCTAGCTTTCAAGGTTATCGCTTAATTAGAGTTAGCATTTGACAGCCAGACTCACAACTTGACATTGGCTACAGTTGCCTTATCCAAACATGTATCAATCAAAACGTACAGTATCTGCACAAATATGCCTTGCAAAAATACATTTTCTAGCTTTAGGTTACTGGAGCCAAGTCAAATACTGTAAATAGAACACAACAGAATAGACTATCTTCATTGTCATTGTACAAATACGAGAGATAAGATTGTAAACTCTGTATTGATGCTATGAAAATAAATAAATCAAAAAATAAGGTAAAAATAGAAAATAAGGTAAACGTACAAACATGGTATCCATTAGTATTCTATAGTGCAAATAGTAGGTAATTATGTCAGTAAATGACAATAAAATGGTAGTAAAGTTAGAACATTATGCATTATTGGAATAGTGCAATGATACAATAGACCAGATATAACCATGGTAATGCTTCATGCTACTGGTCCCTAATTTCCTCCAGTCAAAATGATCAATTAAAAGAACTATGTGACAGACAAAAAAGAAAAAAAGAAATTGTACAATGCAGCATTGTGAAAACCAAAAACAGAACAAACAGAACACATCATATAAAAAAGACAGCGTGGGAGAATGCATTTGTCCATGAACACTGAAGGTAAAAGTTTCAGCAGCTATCACTGTGTTGGAGTAAAGTCAGTAATTATGGGGGCAGAGACAGATTATGGGGGGCATTACAGTAACATACTGATTCAGTGCAATCATGGCTCTACGGGGGAAAAACAAGTTGTATCCATGGCTTAGCATCATTGCAAATGTAGTGTTTCCAGCATGTGTTTAAATGTCATGTTTAAAGACGAGCATCCCCACCAGTTCTTTTAAAATACAGTACATTACTCATTATGAATTATGAATATATGCTTGACATTCACAATACATTTTTTCACACAATGTAATAAGATGATTCTAAATGGGCTTGGAACCAAGAGGGCATGAGTAGAACAATGGAACAAACTTAGTTCCTCTCCTGTAAGCGTCAGAGTCGGGGCGCTCTGGTAGTCTAACCTAGTCTGGCTTTCACCAGACCAAGCTCAATCTTTTAAGACTGAACATTAGTCTGGGGAGTCCGCGCTGTATTTTCTACTGTACAAGAGAGCCAGACAGATACAATAGGTTGCTCTGTGGTCATAAATAATGCATTTTCCTGCTTGTTTTAGATCTGACTTTGCTTTTTGGATCTGATTAATCCTGGTTTAGGATAGGTTTGATTTGTTAGGCTCATTCTAACCCAACTTTCAAAATGAAAACAAATAGTACTGTAGGTATGCAGCATACCTTAGCCTTACTGCATATAGGTTTCACACATTGAATTTTCTCTTCCCCTTTTGACTAAATCACGTGTACATGTAATGCTTATTGGTTGCAATGACCATCTCAAATGGAAAAAGTGCATATTTACAGTTGTATATTACTTATTTGTACTGGAATTACAGGAATTATTGGGACTTTCTAAATTATAGAGTGTTGTCTAGACCTACTCTATCTGTAAGATAACTCTTTTAATGATTTAGACTATGACTAAAATTGAATTGAATTGAATTATTTTGGGCAAAATAAACAGTGTGAAGCTAAATGATAGATGGACAAACTGGGCTGAGAAATTTGACTGGGCATATATTGTTGGTGAATCTTAACTGAACTTATAAATATATTATACATCTGTTAATACTAATATGTCATGTACAGAAATTACTATTCTACAACAAAAAAGTAAAATACACTATAATAACTAAAATATAGACTGCTTTCACTTCAGTTGAAGCACCCGGAGATCATGTGAAACTGTTACCTCTATATTATACACAGCATCATTTGGGGGCTTTGTGGTTTTGGCACTTCCCTTTATAGCAAAAACAACTTTTTGGGGAAAAGGTGCTACAATGTGACTTCACAGTGGTTTTATAAAAGGAACTAATAGACACACGTACATCCTTTGGCAGTGAGAGAGTTTAGCAAGCAACAGTAGACACACCCTATCCAGCATGCATCAGCTGCTCAGAAAGTTCAGTAAAAAAAGAAGAAGAGAGTGATCTACATTTACCTGTTTATAGTGTGAAAATAGATGCTATAGCCCAGAATTGGTTTAGACCTGACCGACTCTGCACTAAATGGGAACACAGTCTTAAGGCCCTGACACAACAACATGACGGCTGACTGACTGCCTCCTCGAGTTGGTCAAAAAAAGTGCTGACAGCAGCTGATTGGACAAATGCGTCCTGTGGGTCTGGTTTCTCCAGATACTCAAAGCCAGACTGTCATGGCGGCTCGTTCAGAATACGATCTCAAATTTTACTAAAATAATGTCAACATGTTTCTGAAAACGTTTTAAAATAGGCCGTGCAGCTGCTGAATCTGTCTTCATTTCAGATCGACAAAGGTCAGTTTAAAAGATTTTCGTCAGCTTGTCAGAGACTCTAGTAACGCTCACCCCGCTCGTCATTTCCGGGTTAGCTCTCCACCAATCAGATTGGTCATATGAGTCCGACTGCCGGCAGTGCACGCCTTCCGACCGAGCATGTCAGTTCTGCCAAAATGAAGGCCGCCGGCCCCTCCGACGGACGACGGCACAGAACAGACCAAACAGACTCGAGTCACTAACCTCGCCAGACTGGCGGGTTGGTGTGTCAGGGTCTTTACAATGTGGTGGCGTACCATGCTGGAGCATGCAGAAACTTGCTCTACACACCTACCTCTATGTGGATTTGTTCTACAATATGTGGTGTTAAATTGAAAAACATCAGTATATTTCGTGATGCAGTAAAATTTTGTGGAAGTTATATTGAGTAATGAGTTCATTCTTGTTCTTGGAGATAAGCAGAAGAAATTAACTTGGTAATGTCACGTACAGTAGATGACTGAGCTTGTCATCAAGTGACCCAAAACTGAAACTTCCATGACAAAGACAATATATTATACAATTGTCACCTGCCTCCTGGATTTGGTGATTTCCTAAATAAAAACATTTCCACCATACATTGGTGCATAAAAATGTGAAAAAAGTGTTTGAGGGCTCATTCTGTCCACATTGGCCTCATTCATACCAAACCAGGACTATCCAGTCGGGTTTGGGGGTAAGGTGGTGACACATAACTCAACAAGATTCTACAACAGTCATTCAGCATCCCACTTGTGGTGAAGTCACACACGCTACGGCGATAAGAAGTGACTCACGTCAGCCACGACATGAGTCACTTACGGCTCTCTGACTATAGACAATGAATTGATGAAGAAGAAATCTAGCACTGGGGGAGGTGGTCAGTGTCACTCCAAGCATGGGCAGCTGCAAGTGTGAAACACAGTGGAAGGCTCAGTTCTCTTAAAATGTTTGAGAGAAGGCAAAAAACATCCCCCACTATTAACTATGAATGTGTATATGTGTACCCTAAATGAACATCTGTAAAAAAGTATTACCACTAGAGCAGTGTTTCTCAAACGGGGGTACACATACCCTTAGGGGTACTTGAAGCACGGTGACATTTAAAAAAGTAAATTTAAAAATATCAGTCACACATTATACCTAAAATAATTTTACCATAATAATGAAAGAATTTAGTAAGCAGTTGAAATGTAGAATGTAAGGTGTTTTTTAGTAAATCAGATAGTGATGATGCAACACTGTGTTGTACTTCTTTATATAGTTTTTTTTGTTTTTATTTCTACCAAAATGTTTTGGTAGAAATAACTAGAAGGTACAGGGTGTGTATGTATGTTTATTTCATATTAAAAAGTGACTTTTACTTTGTAAGGGGCTTGTCAACAGAAAACTATTTACAGCTCAAACCCCTATAATCTCCCTCTCTCACGTAACATTTCAACTTGCTGAATTGCCATGACATGTAAACTAACTCTCTCTCTACACCCACACCCTCTCTATTGTCCCTGCACAGCGCCCAGGCAGCAATTCAGCTCAAGAATTTCCCCTATTCTTTCACTTCCCAGTTCTTCTGTGTGTGTGTGTGTGCACGTGAGAGTGAGAGGCACTGACCCAAGCCTGGCATAAATGAATGAGTGTGGGAGGCGCAGACTGGAACGCTGCACATACCGTAGACTTTTCTAATTTTTTTAGTACCAAGCCCATACTCATACTGAAACTTGCCGCTTCACTACACTTGTCCTCCTACACACATATAGGATGATATAGAGCATTGATGCATGTTTATGTTTTCTGTGGGATGCATGCATATCCTACATCATCCCATGCATGTTTGAACAAGACAAGCCCGACACCCCTGACTTCGCAGTAGAGCCCGACCAATAAAGGATTTTAAGGATACAGATACAAATATTTGGTTATTTAAAAATCCAATATATCGAACGTTATATATATTTAAAAAAAAGAAATCCAGAAACACGTAACACAACATAAACAGATTTTCCTAACATTAGTTATTTGTAGTCATTTATGAGTTCTCACTAAAATAATATGATGATGATTTGTTGTATTGTCAGACAGAAGGAACATCAAAGTATATTAAAGATCTGATAAATAAAATGTATAAAAAAACCATACTTAAGATATGAAACTTAAAGTCCTTTGAACAAAAACAAAATACCAAAAACCAAAAAAACAGGGACATTGTAGAGCGCCCTCTGTTGAGCAAACTATGCAACGCCAACACTCATAACATGGTTGAAGGGTGTTTCGTCCTTTTTTATTTTATTTTTTACATTTATCAGAATCATTTATTTGTCATTATAAATGATTCTGATGAATGAATATTTAAAAATATAGTTAGATAGTTTGGGAAAATGCCTAATATCGGCCGATAATATTGGCCCGCCGGTATATCAGTCTGACTCTACTTTGCAGTCTGTCGCTTTGAGTTTTCCAGTAAAATGTCCCATGTGTGTCTTTAATCTCTGTATCATATAGGCCTAGATGTCTGATTCACAGTTGTCTTGTGTGATCTCATGACCACATGAAGGAAAATGGCAGACAAAATAAAAATGTGATACAGACAGCAGATTAGGGTGACAGACAGAGTGGGTGCAGGGAGAGTGGAAGTCTGAGTCATTTAAAGATGTATAGAGGTGCAGCATTTTGTCTTCATATTTGTCTCACTCTACCACTTTGGTCCAGACTGAAATGTCTTTTTTTCATGGTCTCCAGAAGCTGAGCCCTACTGACTTGGGCATTAGGTAAATATTTAGATAATTTAGTGAAACATCTCAACAACTATTGGATGGTTTACCGTGACATGATTTTGGTGAAGACTTGGCTTTTGCACTAGCACCTTTATTGGATCAAAATCTTAATTTGTCCAGTGGTTTGTTTGGTTTATGACCAAAAACATGCTAAACTAGACTTTGGTGCTATTGTTAGCATGCTAGCAAATGCTTAATATTGCTGCTGCATGTTAGCATCATCGTTGTGAGCATGATGCTGATATTCTCAGGCAGAAAGGCTACCAAGCCTCAAAGCCAGAGCAACAAGGCTAAAGTGAAGCTTCTTCCCTAAGGCTGGGAGGCGTATGAACTCACAGACTTAAGTCTGTCCTCTGCACCTGCACTGATGCTTTATTCTTTAACTGCTGCTCGGTTTTTAACTGTGCTCTGTGTATTAACGTTTTAGAATATATTCATTTCATTCTAGCTAGGACATTTGTTAGTTATTGTGTATGTTGCTGAGTCAGACTCACAAATTTTGCTCCTCAGTGTTTTTGACAATAAAATGAATCTGAATCTTAGCTTTTAACTCAAAGATCCGCATTCGTCCAGCCTCCCAGAGCTGCGAGCATGTCACACACCTTCTAATGTAAAGCCACAGGCTGTGGTTGGACAAATTGACTGGATAATTAAAAGATAATAGTCAGATTTGATTATGACTTCTATCAAAAGGCTGACTTGGCTTCCAAATTACAGCTAGACCTAAGATCGAAACTTCACTACTGTAATATGACCTGTTTTCAGTACAGTAAAGAACCTTCAAAATACCACTTCCTGCCTTCCTGCCCCATTTTCGGCGACTGCTTTTCATGCCTATCCTTTTGTGTTGCCGATTGCTCACCTGAAAGAAATATTCTGGGTTTTATTAGCACTTTCGTGGTTCAGCTAAAGCCTGACACAAAGTAACGTTTACTTAATTATCTAGCACCTCACATTTACACAGCAGACTGAATTTGTAGTTTGCTTTTTGTCCGGTAAGTGTTTCGGTTTGCATTCACCCCACTCCTATACAAGCAGCTGAGGGAAGGAGCAAAGAATGTGCATGGAAGAGTAATTCAAGGAACAAAAGCTGCTCTTTGTTGTCAAGCCTTAGAGCTGAAGTGACAGTGAGCGTGAATTAGGGTCAAAGATCACTGGCTGGTTTGAAGGCTGTTTAAGCCAACACACAGCTCTCCATCTCTGACTCATTCAAACTCACAGAACGACTATGTACTGACAGTTGGGTCAGGTAAAGTAAAACACAACCTAATCACATTGAGAAAACAGGTCAGAAAAAGACTTGCTCACTTTTTCTTCTAAACACACTGACCTCATTTTCAGTTGTCTTTTTGCAAAAGCTGCTGCTGCATGAAGACGGCACTGTGTGTTGTGCACTGCTGCCAGCATGGTTAGAATGTAAGATTTGTGTTAGTTTTCCTAAAGCTTAATACAAGCAGCAGCTAGCATTCTGATGCTGGAGTGATGATTTACAGGAGTATTATTTCAGGACTTAAGTGTGAAGATAACAGGTTACAGTAATATACTGATCAGCTACTGAGGAAGCATCCTGAAAAGACATCTTAATAAAAGTATTCATAATGGCTCTGACTTTTTTCTTCTCACCAGATGCAACAAACTATCAAATTTGACCCGGGAGAGCTGCGCATAAGCAGGAATGAGCCTTAACGTCCTCTGCATAGAAAGGTATCAACTTGAAGTGAAAGACTAGATTTAATATGGCTGATGTGGAATGTTCCCGAGGCTAAGTTTCTGTAAGGAACGTGCATTCTTGTTTCACCATAGTGATGCAGTGTCTGCGTGAGTGTGTATGTGTTCCTTTATCTGTATCTTGCCGTCCTCTGTGAGGAAATTGGAGGAGCAGGTGGAATGCTGCAGATATTTCCTTTGAGGGTATGAATAAATCAATAAACACACACAGACACACAAGCCAGCATGTAATTAGGGCCTAAATCACCCCCAACGTGGCCTTAGGTGTGGGTCACAGGGTTTAGTTTGCCATCAGGGGCTTTCTTTTCCTCATTATGAAAAATGATGTCAGCACAAAAGAAATGGGGTTTCTGCAATGAGTCACACATCCTGCAATATTTGCGTTTTAGGGATTTCTCGACATTGTCATTTGTTCATTTTCAATTTCAAACATCAGACATCTCTGATCTGCATGTGCTGGTTTACAAATGCTGCAATGCTCCAGGTGTTATTTAGGCTTTTTCACACAGGCTTTTTTGTACCGAGTGAGGGCTTTTGATTGTGCACCTCGGCCCTGGCAGGAAACCACATACTACAGATGTTACAAGAGCGAGGTAGAGCTTTTAGTCCCTGCTCCCTGACTTTGATGCCTTTCACCACCACCATATCCGAAACACATAATTATAAAGATGCCTTTATGACCCCAGGTCCCATATACATAAAACAAACGGTTAATGTGGACACAAAGATATATTAACTAACACACAAGAGTTACAGGAGAACTGCCATTTAAACAATGTTATTATTAATAGGATATAGCTATAGCTATCGGAAAAACGGTATCGGCTAACTAAGACTCAAGTGCAGTAAGTTTGCCGAACACATTATTGTACAGGATAAGCATTTAATGAAACCTAATAATATATTGCTTAAAAAAATGCAATAGCATTATATTTTACAGTGATAACGCTACCATAATATTTTTTAAAAGGTCGCAAATGGAGGTGCAAATGATTATCAGTCACGCTTAAATGAATTGTATAGCATATAGGCTAGTTACTATAGCCTAGCTTGTTTTTCTAGAAGTATAAAGTTGGTATCATTTTTTCTAGGCTTACCGTCCGTAGTTTTTCTGTCAGTAGTGGAGGTTTTCTGGTCTCCTCCTGCAGACCACACGACTTTCTAATTCCCAAAGCTTCCAGGTAAAAGTTCCACTCACGGTTCCACTCACGGTTCCACACAAACGGAACCCAGTGGGCTAAAACACGAAATGAAAAGCAGCCT
Source organism: Etheostoma perlongum (assembly GCA_026937815.1). Lineage (NCBI taxonomy): Eukaryota > Metazoa > Chordata > Actinopteri > Perciformes > Percidae > Etheostoma > Etheostoma perlongum. Next base: position 34,270,056 of record CM049371.1, read on the forward strand.
GGCGTTACACACCACGGTGAATAGGCTACCTGGGATGGACGCTCAGCCAACCACATAAACAGACTGGCTGACCTGAGGGAAAAAGAAAAAGGGGAAAAATAATTCGTGTTCACTTGCTGTTGCTCAGGTCAATTGTGACGAGTTCAACGCACTCGAGGCGGTGAGATATTTTTAAAATGGAAAGTCCGAAGAACAACACGCCGGAGCTGAAGTGCTGACTAGAGCCGTCACACAGACCCGCGCTCGCGGAGAGACTGTCAGCGCGAGCCTGTCAGCGCGAGCTAGGTGGGACCAGAGATGCTGTCAGCGTAGCTACAACGAAGGGAGCGCTGTTTCCGGTATTGACTATAATACATCCATAGACCGTTAATATACAGTCAATGAATACATCCCAGGAGGAAAAAAGAACCAAAGCACCCTTAAGCACCCTTAAAGTAACTGTGAATTTTGCTCACCTTGCACAAATAACCTTACTCTATTTTTTTAATTATATCAGTCCATGCACATTTATGCCTTAGGCTAATTTGTAGGCTTCAGATTAATTACCTTGCAGGCTACAGTGAATGTTTTTCAAATTGTATGTTTTGCTTTTACGGGTAAAATGTAATGTAAAAAATAAATAGAAGTAAATAAGTAAATAGAAAAGGAAAATAGCCCACATTTGATGTTTCTTGTAGGATATCAATTAGGGGTCATTTAGGGCAAATGGGGCATATTTAGACAGTAATCGAGTCAAGTGTGGGAAGACAACATTATTAATAGCCTAGGCTTGCTCAAAGCCTCCTTTATAATGAATAATTAAAGCCAGTGACAAAACTTGCTGCCCGCTGCCCCGTAATTTGGTTTCTTATTGCCAATAGTTGTCATCATTTTGCAGTTTGCAAAGATAAGGAAGAGAATCAAGACATTTTTTTTGCTTCTTACGTGTTATTCGTAGGATATGACAGGCTATCTATATGAGTCTTTCAGAGCATAACCAAACATGAAAGCAGCAGGACAATCAATTGAGCAAATAAGTCCTGCCCATTGTAAAATGTCATTTTCTGCTTTTGCATCTGTGCAAAGTAATATTTGCCCTGCCATTCTTTTCAACCTAAAAAACACTGCTTATTGTACATACTACCAGAAACGTACACTATCTGTCCTGGAATTGTTACAGTGAATAAAACTTTTATAGTCCAAAAGTGACAAAAAAATTACTAAATGGGGGATTTCTGTAAATTGCGCTTCAAAGGAATATGTAATTTATTAGGTCCTTGGATGTTTTATTCTTAATTAAAAACCCTTTTGAAAATGACAAATCCTGATAAAAAGGTTTAATTCCCCTGAATGCATGCTTAGGTCAGTTCCGTATTCAGCCAGGGTGTAACCTGTTCTTTATTATTTTTTTTTTATTATTTCACTTCATATGGCTAATTTAATGGACTTTGTTTTACTAGTGTCAAAATGTGCGCTTTTATTTTGAAGGCCAAATCATTTCCGGTTTTATTCTACTAGCAGTGGCCCAATTGACTGCTGCCGAGCCGCAAGGTGTGAGACTGTTTGACTGGCGACTGGTTCTGGAAGCACGGGGTGGGGGGCTTCATGTAAGAGTGACCGTCCAATCAGTCAGCTCACTTTCCAAAGCCCCTCTCAATCCAAACTCCCGCATTACATAGCCTTTCATATGTCTTTCACTGAATGAAGAAGTAATACGACCTAAAGACCTAATAGTTCTTCATCATTAGGTTTTGCTCTTACATCTTATATCCCCCTGAAAAGGCTTGTTCCATTGAAGCATTGGGGCTCAGTTTAGGATATTGCATAAATAAATTATAAATTATGTTAATATGTGCTCCTTTGTATATATACACACGCAGTATACCCACTAAGAATGCTCCAGGATTTCTTTAAACCCACTTAAAATTGCCCAATGACACGCAACAACATACTTTCCATTATATTTTTGATATACTGTCATCTGTGTTTTTCTTTGCATAGGCTAAATAAAGGTATTTCTACCGTAAATTGGTGCAAAAAAAATTGAAATGCAGGAAATAAAGTCTGTGACGCTCAAAATTTCCCTGGGGAGGACACCCAGACCCGCCACTATGATATGTCCACACTGGTCCATGTATTTATATAGTACAGTATACCCGCTAAAATACATTAGACTACACCCTGTCAACCTGTCTCTGGCATTGATATCAGCCAGCGTTAGAACTGTACTACAATGCCAGAGGCAGCTGGCACACTAAGAGGTGTCAAATGTTACCACAAACCGCAGCTTCATTTTGACAGGGCTTTGAACTTTGAAGAAAAGAAAAGAAGTAAAAAAAAAACGGTATTGATAACTGCTTCTGAACAACAAGCATGTCTGGGAACAGAAAAATGAAGTCCCTTGGGTGAAGTGTGTTGGGTTTTTAGGTTGGCAGCTGTAAAGCTAAGCATAGAGATATAGAAATGAACAGCTAGGGATAAGAATTGAAACTTGCCATCATCTTCTTATAATTGCTCCCTTTTATAAAAATAAAATCACAAACACAGGTCATATTAAGATCATCACTGGGACTGCACATTGTGCACGCCATTTCCTGTTACTATAGACTTGTGATATACTAGATAAACAGAACTGAACTTTTTATGGCTACGCAGTCTTCCAGCAGATAATACAGTTGACTTTATGGCTCTGCTGCCCCGAGTGGAACCACAATTAATTTAATAGCTGGCTTTGTTGCAAGATATGAGCCAACAAGGTCTCTCCTGTCCCCTGGTATTGGCCTCTTGAAGTGAACCAAACACTCAAGGACACTGAAGGCCAAGAACATATACACGTGCATGTTTGTGCATGTGCAAATACCCTTTGTCCACTGTATTGTGTTGGTATTTTGTCCAAAAGATGGATACGTCTTTCTTTTGAGTTGTTTTATGTGAGGCATGTTTTCTTGCCAATGATTTGTCCAAGAAATATAGTTAGAATGAACGTGACTATGACTTGTATTTGAATTCTGCTTTGGATGAAAATATCCATGACGCAGCTGCAGGTGTTAAGAGCAGGTTAATGTTTAAACCCACAGCATTAACTGACGCCATTGTTTGTGTTCACCCGACAATACAAAGCCCATTTCCCACTAGAAAGATTAAACTCCTAGATTTAGGCCGGTATCTTCTCTGAAACTAAAGAAAGACAGAGAGGAAAAAGAGGAGGGGGGGGATTCAGCACCTGGCTCCTCTCTTCTGTTCAACTGTCTACGTGAATGGTTGGTTCAATGTGTGTGTGTGTGTGTGTGTGTGTGTGTGTGTGTGTGTGTGTTTTTGTTCAGAGCAGGGTTTGTCAGTTGAATTGCGTGGGCTTGGGTAATAAAGGGCCCACTGTCTCGGTGCTGACAGGTGTGCTTGGAATCACAAACACACAGGCACACACACACACACACACACACACACACACACACACACACGACAATGACTTTGGTCAGAGACAAAAGTGAGACATTTGTTACTTAACAGATCTGCGATGAGATTTGTGCCGACAGAGAGAGTGAAAGTGAACGAGGTTGAGGACAGAACAGAGAAAGTAGAGACAATGACAAGCAGCAGCTTGGGACACAGCTCCTGGGAGGCGGCTGACAATCTCAAGCCTGCACAAGTTAGCTATCTTAGCTATCTATCTCCATGTAAAAAAAAACATAGCAGACTTTGTGGGTGACTGAGGTCCTTCCTAATAGATGATCTATTTGGCCCACATTAACAGGGTAAGGTGCAGCAGAGCAGAGCAGTCTGTGCATGTGATGTCGTATACTACTGTATATTGGCCCCTGATTGTGTAATCCATATCTTGTCGAAAGCTCCAAATATGGTCAAAATAGTCTCTAACTGTCTGAACTTGAAGACAAATGATTTTGTGGTCTATTATATGACCCAGCTGAGTATGGACCTGACTGGTAATAAAACAGCACTTAGTGATTCAGTCAATTGAACATCCTGCAATTATGGTTGCCCACCAACAACCATTAAATTATGATATCCAAAAGCAAATCTTCTTAAATCCGCTACACTCACATGTGCTATTTTGCAACAAACATTACATGCTGTGAAAGAAAGCTTCTGTCTGTGAATGTTTCTTTTCACGGCGCACTATGAAGGAAAGGACACACCTTCCTCTAGGTGAGACACTGCTAAAAGTATTAACAATGATGCATTGTGTACTGGGAAACACATTGGTGTTCCTGCACTTGTAAGGACCAGTACTGGCAACTACAACACACTTTGCTATATGCAGTACCTTATTATGTATTTATTTACCAAAATCTAATCCTGTTCCAAATCTGAATTTTGACCTTAACCTATACTCTCACTTTAAAGTAAATGTAATGTATTTATCAGCCACTTAATCCCAAACCCCAAATATGTCAATTTCAGTCTAACAGAGGACATGTTCAAACACATCTGCCCGTGTTTCCATGATGGAGCATGCTCACAGAAGCCCTTTCTTGTTAAATTCACCAACAATAGTCAGAGCTTTTTGGGGTCACAGGGCTACACCCTCTCTCGCTTGTATGACTTTACAGCAGTGTCATAAAGGCGAAAAGGCCAGCATTCCCTATGACAACAACAGCTTCACACGGGGGTTAAATCAGCTCTACACCTGTCCCACGTTCAGACATCCATCTTTGGAGTTTTGTGTCAAAGTAAGTTTTGCACAATTGCACTTTGATTTGTTGCAATCATAAACAACAGTCAAAAGTGAATACAGTAGTTTTGACCACGTTCTTTGTGTGTGTGGGTCGCCGTGGTATGAGCATACACTGACTGGTTGCATGCAGGAAGTATAGCCGCAGTCATCTGAAAGCATAAAGGACCGATTCTAAGTTCAATGTTCCTAATCTGATATACAGACATAAATAATCAGAGGAAAAGCTTTTGGAAAAATCATGCATTCAAAAATCGTCACCTCCCTAAAGTAATGGCCTAAATCAGTTTTTGATAAAAAAAAATATGTCAAGCGTGTGACTTGAAAAATCTGAAAAAACAGTTATTTGACAAAAATGATTGTTTTTCCCTAAATCATCTAATCAGGGTGCTGGCCTCTACTTGTAAAATTGCCTACATCCTCTTTCCCTTACACAATTGTTTATTCAATTCTTTTAAATGAATAATTAGTTCACACAGAGACCTTTTAATATTCATCAGGTTAATCACAAACAGCAAAGGTTTTCTACTGGATGCTACTGGTTTCACACACAGACACACACACAGACACACACAGGCCTGCCCTTATGCATTATTAAAAGATTGTTAAACCAACATCACACACAAGCAATAAACCACACACATGTCCTCATCTGCAGGGCTTTGTCACCATGGTGACAACAGTGTGTCCTGCTAGAGACCAGCTGGTGGACCCCTGACTGTGATGCTGTCATGGGAGTGATGTGTGTGTGTGTGTGTGTGTGTGTGTGTGTGAGACACAACAAAGAGACAACACACCGTGCTGCATAGAGAACTATTAATTAAGCTGTCTGTTTGACACACGATAAGCTTGGACACACCAAAGAAGGAGAGAGGACATTAGCATATCTATTGATCTTTGTATTGATTGCATTGCCCGTGGAAAATGAGTATTTATTGGCAGATTTATTTTAGTATCTAATTGTGGTGGGAGGAGTGTTGACACTCCAGACAGCGTAGGCCACCATCTGTTTCCCCCACTCGTCCACAGAAAACAAAAGCAGCATGCAGAGACACGTCTGGCTGTCTGGTTGGCACAAGCACAGCTATGTGTGTGTCTCATTTAACATGATTACAGAGTTTCTACTACCAACATCCAGGCCCTCGTTTCCATCATTCCACACTGACTTACTCACTCTCTTGATTCTAAGCCCACCTCTGCACACTGGTCTCAGCTCCACCTCCCGTTCAGCTAGGATTGTTTGTCCATGGAAACCTATATATTATATGTCATATATATATTATATTACTATATCAGAATCAACATCAACTCATTTAGGTCGTAGCCTTCAGTGAATCCAACCTCTGCAGTTGTCAGGGGGTACGTGGAAAGACTGTATTACAATCTTTGTAGAGTTAGCTCAACTAATTTGAAAAAGCAAGCACAGAAGTTTTGATGAAATAATTAATATGAATTTATATGATCTCATTTTTCTTTTTTGGTAAAAAAAGCAGAAATTATGAATTGACTTATACTGTAGTTAGGATCAGAGGATGTTGATGGATAATCACAGACTGGTACATGGTATCAAAGCAGTTTTAAAACCGATTTAAAAATCATTTTCAAATGCTAAAACAAATTGAATAAAACACACAAAGTTCAATGAAAGAAACCCATATTTCTGACAAAAAAATGTTTTCAAATGTGACCCAGGGTTACCTTTAAACAAGGGTTAACTTTATGCCAGCCTAAAAGAAAGAAATGAAAAATGAAAAGACCCAGTAGAGAAGCTAAAGAGATCGCCATCATAACCTGAAGGCGATCCTGAAACATTAATATATCGTCATGAGACTTTTGGAAACAAGCCAAATCCCCAGATCTTGAAGCATGGTACAATAGAACACACACTAAAAATGGAAAAACTTGCTCTAACTGTTAGAAATTAAACAGAAAAATTATATAAATTTTATCCAGAGCACACAGTTAGAAGAATAATTAAACTTTCCAATAAGTGCATACTGTAGATGGATATGCATGTACGCACGAGCACGCACACACACACACACTCATACAGTACATACATACATACATACATGCAAACATACAGTACATACATACAGTGCATACAGACATTCATACATACAGTGCATACAGACATACATACATACAGTGCATACAGACATACATACATACAGTGCATACAGACATACATACATACAGTGCATACAGACATACATACATACATACATACAGTACATACATACACACATACATACATACAGTACATACATACACACATACATACATACAGTACATACATACACACATACATACATACAGTACAGTCCAAAAGTTTGAACACACTTTCTCATTCAACGCATTTCCTTTATTTACATGACTATTTACATGTGTGTGTATGTATATATATATATATATATATATATATATATATATATATATATATATATATATATATGTATGTAGTTTCTTACTGTATTATTAGAATGTACAGTATTATACTAGCTGCAGTGTTATTTCCGCCTTTTCCTTTATTTTCCCAAGATGCATTGGCTGAGTCCTGCAGCGGCCCGGGTTCAAATCCCATTCCCCAGCTCTCTCTCCCCCTTTCATGTCAATCCACTGTCAATAAAGGAAAAGCCCCCCCACAAAATAAATAAATAAATTACAGATAGTACTGCAATACCAAAATATGCACTGCCTTTTCATGTTATAACATGTATAACATGAAAAGATTCAAGCACTCCTTACCACATCACTATTTGTTATTAGATGACATCTCACCATAAATTTACATAAGGTCACTACATCATTTTTTGTTTTTTGTTAGTGTTTATTCTGCGTCATTGGATGGACTATATGCCTATAGTATAAAAAGGAATATAAGCCATGGTTTTTAGCTTTATAAAAACAGGCTTCGTAGCATTGTTCAGAACACTAGTAGTTCCCCTGGGCTTCTTGTCCAACTGAAATATGATGTATACTGTCAGATAACAGATACATGTCATTTTCCTACTTTAACCCTTCATTATAATTGTTGTTTTTGTGGCTGATTGCTTGATGCAATCATGTTCAATTCAAATACATATTGAAAAATAAAGGGTTAAACAGAAAATATCCAGCATTTCAGAAACAAAGCAGACGTGCACACAGGAGTTTGAGAAAACACGATAGAAAATGCAAAATGATAGATGATGAGCAGATGTAATGAAAGGGGAATGCAACTTGAAGTATAGTGTTAGAAATCCTCTTTATTTACATACATGGAACTTCACATTTGACTATAACTATACCAAGACTATACTGTACACCCCACCAGAAAGCAGCAGTGTGAAATAATGTGATGTCATTTCAAAACAAGCCTTTAACAAGCATTAAAAAACCCACTGTACTGGAGCGCCCTCTAGCGCGTCGAGCGAGAGAGAGAGAGAGAGAGAGAGAGAGAGAGAGAGAGCGCTTGGGAAAGCAAGTAGAGGAAACTAATTTAGGAAGGAGCAATAAAGTAGCACTTCATAAATACGCCTGAACGTTAGGGCAGCACAGTATATCACTTTTTATCCCGATTTCACCTGGCACAATAAACACATCGGGAAAGACTCTTTTTTTCTGTGGTGCCTTTTATATTCAATTCAATTTGTTAAATTAATTGTCTTTTTTTTGCAGAATACTGAACTCTGCAGAAATTCAGAACCGAGTCCACTTTTATCAGTCTTTTAATATTCAACAACGTTATTGTGTATTTTTCTCATATCGTGTAGCCCTACTGAGCATACCCTTTGCTATTACTGAATCTACACCTTCATCCGGTTCAGGAGAATGTTTACAAGATAGTAATCACAGTTGTGTGAGGGGGGGGGAAGGAATGTGGAAGTTCCTGCTCTTGTGCATCACAGTCACCTTTCCTCCATTCTCATTGAACAGAACGCACAGCGACTGTCTAGCTGTCGTCGGCTTGGAGCATCTTCTCGATCTCTTGATCCCATTGGTCGTCTTTGTTGTCGGAGCCGCTCACCACCTCGTACTCCTGGAGCTCCTGCTGCAGCTCCTTCTCCCAGTCGGCGGACTCGTCTGGATGTAAAAGCAAGACAATCATTTACTCTGCTAATCTAATAACACTCAATCAATGCAATCACACAATTTAATACTCAGGACTATTTAATACTCTCGACTTTTGATACACCACGCTATATTTTTGCATAATGTGGAAAAAAAAACTATTTCATTTACAGTTTATATAGATGCTCTCGGGACTGTGCACCAGGTCCCCCCCTTTCTCTGTTTTTTCAGCACTACCTATACTTTCATATTTTATATTTCGTGTCGACACTGTAAGGGGGTTGCTTTAATCTCGTTGCACAGCTACTGAACTTGTGTATAATGACAATAAAGGCTTTCTATTCTGTTCTATACAACGTTGTCCTCCAACATCCAAATTGGCTGAATAAGTAGAGTAAAAACTTTCAACTGTGTGATGCATCTAACTAAGAAAGTATTTCTCAAAAGGTGTGGTCCGTGAGAAGATTTTGTAAAAAAAAAAATTAATTTCATAATTTAAAATTCCAAACAGTGTTGCTCAAACTGTCTGCCAGCAACCACAAAGCCTAATAGTGAGGAGCATAGATGTGTTGATTTCAATATTAAATAAAGTCATCTAAGACTTTTTCTATGTCCACAAAAGGCTTATTTCTCTCAAATATTGTTCAGAAATCTGTCTAAATCTGTGTTAGTGAGCACTTCTCCTTTGCCGAGATAATCCATCCACCTCAGAGGTGTGGCGTATCAAGATGCTGATTAGACAGCATGATGATTGCACAGGTGGGCCTCAGGCTGGCCACAATAAAGGCCACTCTAAAATGTGCAGTTTTACTGTATTGGGGGGAAGAACACAGACGCCACTGAATGTGAGCTTTTGCTCACTCAAGGCAGTTACGATGATACTCTGCAGTTAGGTCGAGAGAGAGAGAAAGAAAGAAAGAGAAAGAGAGGGAGGGATTAACCCTAACCCTAACACCAGATACCGATTGGTTTTGAGACCTCGGAACACCCCAATACAGTAAAACAACAGCCACACCTTTGAGGTGGATGGAGTTTCTCGGCAAAGGAGAAGTGCTCACTAATTTATAATTTACACTGTTTATTGATCCCCAGTGGGGAAATTACAATTTACACTCTGTTTTATTAGTAATCACTACACACAGTGTGAAACACACACTCTCAGGACCTATTCATGCACAAATGGAGGGAGATGTCAGAGTGGGGGGGGGCTGCTAGCTGGACCAGTGCCTTGCTCAAGAGCACCTGGCAGTGCCCAGGAGGTGAAGTGGCATCCGTACGGGGACTTGAACCCTCCGGTTTCCAACCCAACTCCCTAAGGACTGAGCTACTGCCACCCCACCACTGCCAACTATCACTGATTTAAACAGATTTGCGAACAATACTTGAGAGAAATAAGCCTTTTGGGTACATAGAAAAAGTCTTTGAGCTCAGATCATGAAAAATGGGTTGCGTTCATAATTTTGTTCAGTGTAAATTCAAAGATTATTTTAATTGCTTGTTTTTTCTGTTTTGTCGGACTGCTGACCGTTTTTTGAGACACTGCCTCAAATCTACTTCACCAATTGGTTTGTGTTCGCATTTTAAACTCCTGTCAATTCGGAAACATCCTAAGAGCTAGAAAAGACAATCAACTTAATCTTTATCTTTCTTTTTGAGTAAAATTCTCATCATACACTCAACAGCCATTTCAGCTGCAGAGCTCGCCTCCCTTCAAGCACACGTTCCACCGAAACAAATTCCTTCCCGAGGCTATTTTGCACCGTTGCTACATCTGGAGCTTAGCGCCACCCAAGATGACTGCGATTGGTTTAAAGAAAGGCCAATAAACCAGAGCACGTTTTTTTCTCCCATGACGGAATGCTGTGTGGAGTAATCAGACCCAGGAAATAGAAAGGTCTGACAATGACCACTGACCTAGGAAACAACATTTAGCTAAAGGATCAGTAGAAAGTCTAACCATCAGGAGAAGGGATGTTCTTCTTATTGTCCAGCACCAGCTGCTCCATCTCTTTCCTCAGGTCCTCCTGGTCAATGCCTGTCGAGTCGAAAGCATCACTCACAAACTCCGACACTCCAGGGCTGGTCGACATCTCCTCCTCCTCCTCCTCCTGACGGGGCTGAGAGAGAAAAAGGCAACTGACTGTAGTTAAGCTTTAGAATGGTTGTTGGAAAGTAAGACAGCAAGATATGCACACACACCCACACACATCTTCATTTTAGTACTCTTACCTCCTGTATGTCGCTGATGGAAACTGGTGGTGTTTTTGGTCTGACATTATCTACAAAAAAAAAAAAGATTACAGTGCTATTAGATGTCCATATGCAAATCACAATGTGGTGTTTGCTTCATTTAATGTATTTCTGATGCAAGATACTCGGTTAGATAAAGAATCATTTTTAAGGTTCTAATATCTAAATACCTTATCTTGTGTAGATAGTAACAGTTTGCTACTTGAAGCCTTAATATTAGTCTGTATCAATGACGATTCATTTATGGGATTTTGTTATTTGGAGAGGTGCCTGTTCACCTCCTGGGCACTGCCAAGGTGCTCTTGAGCAAAGCGCAGAACCCCCAACTGATCGAGGCGCCATTCATGGGCTGCCCCCCCACTCTGACATCTCTCCATTAGAGCATGTGTGTAATTTAGGCCTGTGTGTAATGTGTATAATAATAATAATAATAATAATAATAACAACAACAACAGAGTGAAAACGTTGTAATTTCCCTTTTTTGGATTAATACAGTAAAATGTATTATTATTATACTCAGTGGGATACATCTGGCTGTATTAGCAGACCCTCCGAGCATGCAGTGAGTGGGGGGGAGGCTCGTGAGGTACATGTGTAGTTCTATAAGAAGCAGATTCAGGTCCGCCAGTGGCCCCCTGTTGATGTTAATGTGTATGAAAAGGTGAAATGGCTGCATGGATAAAGTCGGACCTGTTAGAACGATGTCCTCGGGGGACACACTGGCCGCTCTGTCCTCGCCGTCCTTCTGCTGCTGCTGGGCTGCCAGCGCTGTCAGCTGGGCCGACTGCTTGACCAGAGACACCCGGTAGAAATAATTCCTCCAGAACACCTCCTCCTTCACACTGTCACACACAAACGCATTTCAAAGTTGATGCCACAGGTGGGCACGCTCACAGAAACAGGCTCATAGTGTGAAACACATACTGTACAATATGACTGGACCCCAATATTCCACTGCTGGCATATTCGTTTGTTGGGTTCACCATAATGTTTAGTTGGGATTGAGCAGCTAAATGTCTGCTAGCTGCTGGCAAATTCATGCAGCGTCTTATTCGGTCCATCTCAGCCGAGAACGGAGAAACGTTGAGGTATAAATCCAGTCTGAGGTGCAGAGATCTGTGTGATAATACTGCAACAGGCAGTATTATCAAGCAAATTAATGTCGATAAAATGTGTACGGCTGCGCGTAAAGCCACTGTGCTAGGGTGAAGTGTGGCGCTGGCTAAGTCCTGGCCAGAAGCTTGGAATATTCGGCATTGATTAGTACCGAAGCATCGGAGTATGTAACTAACAACAGTGTGAAAAAAAAAGTAATTTTTTGCTGAATATAGTTTTCCTGTTGAATTTGAAACCTGATTCACACACACTACAGCTCACCCCCCCACAGACACACACACTACAGCCCCCCTGGAAGACTACTGACTGTTTTGGGACCAGGTCAAAGCGCATGCAGTTAAGGAGCTGGTCTTCCTCCAGCATCACTGCAGCCAGAGGATACATCTGCTCCATGTCGAAGTGGAACTGAACACCAGCGGGGGGGTCTCGCAAGAAGTTTCTCTTGTCCTAGAATCAGCAGTCAGAGGGCTCAGTTAGTACAAAAAAGGGGGTTAATTATCCCCCAGAGATAGAGAGCGATCATGTCCCAGGTATGTTGACACATTCACAGAGTGCATGATGTCTTTGCTTACGGCGGACAGAGCGAGGATCTGTTGCTGAATCGTCTCCTCCTCGTTGTAGCCGACCCAGGGAGGCACCGCTGCTTCTAAACACACACATCAGCACACGCTCGTCTTAACGCTCAGATACAGCCCCGCACACACCAGGAATGTGTGGTAGTAGAAGCTGCTTGGTCGGCAAGTTTTAGAAGCTGATGATGGGACTGTGTCCTAGGTAAATAGTAGAGCTCGGACAATATTAAGCATTTTCCAAACAATCGGCATTTGTAATGTCCGATAAATTATATATATATTTTTTTAAATATGAATTTATCAGAATCATTTATAATGACAAATAAATGATTAAGATAAATTAAACATAAAAAATTAAAACAACCAAACACCATTCAACCATGTTAGGAGTGTTGGCGTTGCATAGTTTGTCCCCCAGAGGGCGCTCTACAACGTCCCTTTTTTTAGTAATGTATTTTTGCTCAAAGGACTTTACGTTTTAAATCTTACGGTTGTATTTTTATACATTTTGTATATCAGAACTTTAATATGTTTTGATGTTCCTCTGTTCTGTTGTGACAATAAACAAAGTTTATTTTTTAAACTGCATTATCATATTATTTTAGTGAGGACTAATAAATAAATAATGAATTATAAATAATTTAAAAAAAATGCTTTGTTTCACTGTTACTACATTACCACTATTACTGACAGTCCCGTACTGGTCCCCACATCAAACCAAGAGGCGTATTTGAAAGATAGTTTGCCCTTTAAAGCAAGGGGGTATTCCCAGAATAGTAATCATTTGAGAGAGATTACTTGGTGTGTAATAATTACTTTGTTGTATAGAAGATTCTTGCTTTTTTTTATTATTGTACCTGATTTTTTTGCCTTCTTCTCTAGGACAAACTTCTCTTGCTCTTTCTGAAAGTCTCCTAGGAAAGTCTGCAAATACACAAGTGAGACAGACGCACACAGACAGACGCACACAGACACAGACACACACATTAAATGGAGCAAAGGAATATAGGGGCAACATTTCTATTAGAATATTGTCATGATATTATAACTGTGTGTGCATTTGAGCTGCTGTAACAAGTGAAATGTCCCCAGTGTGGGATCAATAACATCTATCTTATGTCATGTTGAGTGAATTGATGCTCTTGACAACAACAAGTAAAAGCTTTGACCCACGAGTTGTCTTCTAAATGCTGCCAAACAAGCAACATGCCTTGTCTATGATGCCGTCGATCTTCCCTTCTTCCACAGTCTTCTTGATGCTCTGCGCCGTCTCTACCACGGAATCAGAGATCTTCCTGGTGGCACTGGTGGCAAAACTGAAGATGTAATCTTCAGATGGAGGAGGAAGATGAGAATGTTGACAACTGCATCATCATTAAAGCCATTAGCAACTCTTTACAAGAAATCCCTGAAAGTATGGAATGAGGAGCCTAACAGTTCACATCGCTGTATTATCCTGAGTAACCGGAAACTACTGAGCGGGGAACATACAACATCTGTCAGGTTTACAAAATTTTGCATAACACCGCTCCTCCTCCATCCATCCAGCGTAACAACAGCAGTCAGATCACCAGAAGCACCAGATGAGGTGACCTTCTAATCCCATTCAGCAAAAAGATGAAGCAGTTAGTCAATTATTATATTCTGACCCAGTGATACTGGAAATTGGAATCCATTTCTCACCACTATCAAAGATATCCATACATATTCCACCTTTACAACACACCTTAAAACATGTGATGTGTGTCTCCTCTGTATTGCTTTTATAGTCTGCTTTGAAGCCTTTGCCATCATTTGTGCTTGCTTGCTTGTGCTTGCTCCAATTGTGTGCCACATGTTTGTATGTCTTGCTCCCTTTTACTTAGGCCTGCTGTAATTATGAATGCAAAGTCATTTATTTTATTTTAATCTCTTATCTGAATTGTATGATGCCTATTGACAACTGGCCGGGGGCAAAAGCAGGAAATTACACGTACAGTGATGATCATATGTTTATGAACCCATGCTAAAGTTGACCAAAAAGAGGAATACAAAAATCATCTTTTGAAAATTGATCTTAATGCCTTAATAAAAAAAATTGGAAAAAGCCAACCTTATAAATACACAATTTTTCTTTGTGAATGAATAATGTATTGTAAATAAATAAAAGCTCTTCCTTAAAATACAGGGGGCATAAGTATACACCCCTATGTTAAATTCCCATAGAAGCAAGCAGATTTTTATTTTTAAAGGCCAGTTATTTCATGGATCAGGATACAATGCATCCTGATAAAACAGATATTCAGTTCAGTTAACTACAGTTTATGAATAAGTAGGTAGCAGGTAGCCGTTGATATGTTTCCACTGCATCTGGAAGGGCTCGGAAACCAGTAGGTGGAAAAACCAGAAGGCACATAACACCGGTGAAATGCTCCACAGACACAGAAACCCCCTCATGAAGGCACAACTAGTCGATCACGAGTGGCTCAACAGGTAGATCTATAGGTAAACTTATCTTTCAGAAATCTGACTGACACTTCAGCGTGAGAAATCGGGGGTGTGGCGTGTGAGCGTGTGAAACCAGACAAATGCGTGTGTCTCACGGCCAATGCGTGAGAGTTGGCAGCCCTGCTTCTGTAATGTTAATACAGTAAAAAATAAACCTACATAACGACGTTGGTTCACTGCTGGCTACAAGTTAGCATCGAACAATTTCACAAGCAATTTCACAAATTTTAGTATGACATGTTATGATGTGCACCGTTTAAATCTGAGCATGCGCAACTCAGATCTGCACTCGACTCATATCGGGGAGTGACAGGGACTATTGTGGGGCTAAAAACATTGCTACAACAACACAACACAGATGTATCAGAAGACAGCGCCTCCTGCAGATGAAACCTTAGTTATACTTCATGAGAATGAAGAATGTGATGAACTACAATGGTTTATGTTTAGGTAACACAGACAGAATTATAAATCCTCGAGCCACTGAGCAGCACGTAGCTAATGAGCTAGCTAGCTAGCGTTAAATCAACTTGTGTCGCAGTATCAAAACAGCAATGATACAGTTGTTTCTCACCCCCGAGTCCTTTGCCGAGCTCAGAGTTTTCTTCTTGGTTGGCCTCTGGTTCTCCATCCTGGTCAGCTGGTTGTTGTTGGTTTACCTCGTTTTGTGCTTCTACCACCCTTTCTTCCTGCTCCACACTCAGCTTTTCTGTGTCCTCCGACTTCTTCGTGTACGTCTGGTCCTCCAAACCCAACCACGTCCCGAAGCTTTTGAACATTTCGTTCGAAATAAAATTACCTTTTCGCCTACAGATGACAAAAACAACAATCTGAACAGATGATTCTTGACTTTATGCAACCAGGAACTAAACCGACAGTTTTTTTTCTTCTCTGTTTGCTTTGTGTTATTCAAGTTGTCTGTTACTGCCACCGAGTGGTTAAAAGGGGGGAATGATGCCTTTGGGTGTTTTCTATGGGTACACTTCGCTTGTAGTTCAGTTGTCATTAATAGGACGGATATGCTGCATACTCGGTGTTTTGGTCGAAAATGTTAACAGAAATACGGTATATTGTGACAAGTGCGTTAGTTGTAGCAATTTTATTACGAAATTATTAATTAAAAAGAACTCCACACACTCTTGAAAAAAAACACAAACATCACTTCACAAGCAGGTGGCGATAGTGAGCTCAGAATGTTGACATCTTGTCTGTGGTTTACACAACAGGACGAGGAGGAAGACAGAGCGGCGGATTTGTGCCAGGCAGACAGGTGAGTGTGCAGTTAGTTACCGTTTTACCTAGCTAGCTAGCTAAATCTCGTATGTTATGTATCTGAACCTCAGGTATTAACTATTCAGTACAGAAATCCCTGTTATCCCGGTTATTCCCCCTGAGCCTAATCTGAATTGTGTCAGGAGGAACTTTAATAGAAGGGTTTCCAGGCTGCTAGGCCGTTTCCTTGTAAGGAGACGAGGTTACGCCAGACCTCTTATAAAAATCAGTCATTTAAAACATAGTCCGTTCAAACTTTACTTATATAGTTATTTGAATTATGTCTGTAAATATCTCATGGTTAATTAATGTCTTGTGATTTATTCGGCATTAAAAGCAAAAGCTTAAATGCCGAATTTATAGCGATGCAACAGTTGGTTGTCAACGTTACAGTTTATCGTGGCCAGTCACGGTTTGTGCTGATAAAAGATAAGCTGGTCGAGCGTCATGGACCGGATGTTAGAAGTAGATAGTTTTAGATGGCGGGGGGGTAACTCCCTACTCAGCCAGTAGGGAGTTGGGTTAGAAACCGGAGGGTTGCTGCTTCATATGGACTAAATTAAATCATGGTGGTGGACTGGCCTGTTCACCTCCTGGGCACTACCAAGGTGCTCTTGAGCAAGGCATAGAACCCCCAACTGCTCGGGGGACCTTTCATGGGCAGCCCCCCTCACTAGTGCTTGTATAGGTACTGAACATGCGTGTGTATTCACATTGTAATTCAGGCTTGTGTGTAATGTGTATTATAATAATAACAGAGTGTAATTTCCATCGCGGGCTTAATAAAGTATTCATTATTATTACTATTATAATATACTAACCCAACCCTGTCACGGCCAAACCAGAGAGGTTAAAATGGCCGGGAAAATATGCCTAATACAACTTTATCTAATGATAATAATAGACAGTAAGACGCATTATTTATTCATTTCATTTTTGGTCCAAAATAATAACAATTGCATCCTTACTTTAAGTCTTGCTCTACATTTTTCTTTATTTGAAACAGTGATGTCTTTTTTTCCAGGTGACAAAATGAAGACTCTGATGGTGTTTGATTTTGACCACACTGTGATCGACGACAACAGTGACACTTGGGTGATTAGGTAAATAATATAATGATGAATCAAATAGCTATTGCTATAAACCATAGCTGGGCGATATAGAGAAAATCAAATATCACGATATTCTTGACCAGATACCTCAATGTTGATATTGTTTGGTTGACTATTGGTGCTTTAACAAAATGTTATTTACACAATGAGGTTTTGGATAATCACCAGAAATTGAATGTGTTAGTTGGTAAAGGTAAATAATAGAACAGCTAGAACAGTCGATATATCGATATATTGCCCAGCCCTACTATAAACAATATTTTACAAAACACAAGTTTGGTGTATGTGTACTTTGGCAAAATGTATAAAAAATATACATATACGATCACTATTACAAGGACGTTATACAGTAAAGATCCACAGTTGAAATCCTCACTTTATCCACTGTGGATCTTTTCTTTCTTCGTCTCCCTCTTCCCAGATGCCTTCCAGGTCAGACTCTTCCCGACTCTGTGAAAAACTCCTACAGGAAAGGCCACTGGACTGAGTTCATGGGCCGAGTCATGAACTACATAGGTGAGAATTCCTTATCCTGTTGCAGGCCATTAATTCATTCGTTACTATATTAATGTTTCAGTGTTTTCCTTGGCTTTGTGGAAGACTTAGGTGTGCGTATATGGCGGTGGTTTTAGGCGTCCTTCCTCAAGAAAATATGCATTTTCTTTAAAAAAAAAAAGCAAATTCCTTAAGGAAAGTCCTTTACATTCATTCGGCTTAGATGGTGCTCAAAACTGCTTGATCGCTGCACCTAGACCTTATAAAGGCAGGGGAAACCCTGCCATTTCTATTGCTACCTCCAACCTACTGATTCCATGTGTCCTTCCAGGAGAACAGCAGATCAGCCCAGACAGGGTCCGCAGTGTGATGGAGACCATCCCCTTCACAGCTGGGATGACGGACTTGCTGACATTCATATCAGAGCATAAAAGCACCATTGACTGCATAGTCATCTCTGACTCCAACACCATGTTCATAGACTGGATCCTCCACGCATCTGGGTTCAAGGCAGCTGTGGATCAGGTTTTCACCAACCCGGCTAGGTTCAATGAGCTCGGGTACATGGAGGTGCGGTGCCACCACTCTCACGACTGCGACCGATGCCCCGTCAACCTCTGCAAGAGGAGAGTCCTGGAGCGGTATCTGTCAGAGCAGTCGGACGGAGGCGTGGAGTACGAGCGCGTGTTTTACGCGGGGGATGGTGGGAATGATCTCTGCCCGACTTCCTGTCTGAGAGGGCGTGATGTTGTGATGCCCAGGAAGGGCTACACTCTGGAGAAACTGCTGGCCAGGCTGGAACAACGGGAAGATAATGCTTCTCTCCGAGCTAAAGTGGTTGCCTGGAGCAGTGGCACCGACATCCTCGAGGAACTGAAAGCTAGTATGCAGCCGTAGTACAATACTTGACTGACTTCTCAGTTGTAACTGAAATATTGCACTGTGAGTGTGTACTGTAGAGGGCACATGCTGCTCTCCTTAATGTTTAAATTTTCTTTCACATTGCCTAGACAGTATTTCTCATTTTAAAGTACAATTGTTTTGGGAAAATTATGTCAAATCAGGTACAAAATCCTTGGAAATTGGTGATGTGTCTGCAACAAATATGAATATTTTCTTTTTTCAAAACAGTAACAAGCCCCTCAAACAAGGTTGGACGCTCAGTTATTTTTAGATTTGTCTTTAATTCGGAGGTGGAGGTGGGGAATGGTAGCCCGGCTACGCCCGCATACGTACTTCCGCTCAATTTTCATTATTCAGTACTCTGTGTGGGTTTGTAGTATATTTGCAGGTTTTCTGGCGATCTTCGGTGAGTTCCCTACTAATAGTGGCGGAAAGATGCGAGCAAAGCCATTCGCTCCGTGAATATTCAGAAGTTAAAACCCGAGAAAGAAGAATCTTTGCTGAGTTCTGTTGGTGGCCATGATGATGTGGCTCTTGGGGATCGTATGTTCACAGAAAGTTTTTTTATTGTGTATTTTTACTCGTGCTCTCTAGCTTGAAACAAGCTAGCGCAAACAGCTGATTACCTTATAATGGTAATAGTCAGGGCATGGAGGACGTAAAAATAAATGGCTATTTCTATACCACTACCAAGGCTCAGTAGCGCCACACCTCCACGGTAGCATGATGAGGGTCCCTACATGTAAACCGAAACATTGAGAACGTTGTAAGTCTACAGACAGTTTATTAAAAAGATAGTTTATTAAGACATTACAATTCGTGTATACAGGCAGGCGCCATCTTGGGAAATCAGTCATGACCAGTCGAACAACCTGTTTGAGCATTATGCATCAGAATTGTCCTTTAATGTCATTACAAAGTGTTTGAGTAACATTTTATAAAAACCAGTTATACATAAAGCCCTTTGCAGAGCACTTTAGCTAACTTATGCTTTTAAAAAACACAAAAACAAAACATAAAAATACACATTATGGCTTTATCTATGTGTTACCGGTACATATTGAATTGCAATAGGCCAAACTACAAACATGGCCAAGTTAGTGTGAAAGTGAACCAGAATATACACTATATCTGAAACTAAGGCAGCTAAACGGAATCCGTCGTTTTTATTATTATTATAATTATTATCAAAATGTCTTCTGTGAAAAAGGTGTGTTATAGTATAGCTAATAAATACAATTTAAAATCAGGGACTAGGGTTGCAAAAACTCATATCCAATATTCAAGGTAGGAACTTGGGATTCGTGAATGAATGGGAAATAAGGTTTTAAAAAATAAAAAATAAAAATATAGGGCTTATCTGGTCTACATGTTGTATGCAGATAGAAGCTAACTCTTATATTATTATATTATAAGCCGATATAGTCGATTCCTTTATTTTGTGAAATGTGCCATGTGGCGAGGTAGCTAGCTAGCTTGGGAATTTGAGCCAACCATGTGAGCTGTGTGCAAACTTAGGTTTCAAAGTGAACAACTCATTTATAAAAAGAACTGTTTCACAATAAAGAATGAATGGACACGGATGAATTACACCTCTTTAATTTTAATAACGCTACATCGCACACCTTAACACCTAGTGGAAGCTAGCATAAGGTGTTAACAAGTTAGCAACTGTTTGCTTTAGGCTATATGCTGCTTAACTGAAATATAAAAAATAATAAAATATTTTAACTCCACTGCTATAATCAAAATGAAAGCATGTAGTCCTTTGGCTCAGACAGCGCAGTGCATGATGGGAGAATGTGCTGTGCACAGCCATAATAATAGGACTTTGGGTTAGATATTTTTAAGAGTTTTCAGTGGTTAGGAGCAAAATGAGAGAGACATTTGGTGATGATTGATCATTGTTTACATACATTAAACCACATTTTTATTCATTTACATGAGTAAGCTACAGGACAGCGGCTTTCAAAACATGACCTACGCAAAAGAGGAAAAAAATGAAAACACTTCTGGAAATGCACTTCCGAATGCGTCTCTGTCCTCAGCACATTTCAAACCAAACTGACGCCCATGCTAATTTTACTTAACACACACATTCATATAACAGGTTGGATTTAGAATAATATTTTTGCTCTTTGTGGCTGATATTTGCTGCTCTGTGGCTGTAAACATCTCTGCCATCTATTCAGTGATTTTGGCCGTTTCACACCTCAGGTCTGTGGTTTGTAGTCCTATCTTGATTTTTTTTAAAACCAGGTTTTGGATTAACCATGATAATCATGTTAACTTCTATCAAGTGAATAAACCTCAACTAATTGTTTAAGCTAAATGAACAAAAGGTCCCAGGTCTTTTTTTTCTACCATACCCTCCAGGTTTACTGAGTCATCTATCTATACTGTACATCCAGGACTCTGACTGCTCGGCTCCACGTGCACAAAAGACGTCACACACAGTTGGACATTAAGTGCTTTGGGGTCCTTTGGTAGTTATTTCGGGGTACAGTGGTTCTGGGTTTCACCCTTGTGTTGTCTTCCTGTCAAAATTGAAAATCAACACTTTTGTTGACGCTATTTATCGATGTTTTTAACTTTTTCTTACGTTTTTGTCCCTTTTTTTCAACACTTTTGACGCTTTTTTCAACGCACTACTAACACTAACTTATTAACTTAAGTTTTACAGTTATTTTTGGAATTTATGGCCAATAAACCTAATTAATAGGAAATTATACCTAATGTTTGACTTAGAAAAGCAGAAATTAGGAATTATTTAGACTAAAATTTCAGATATTAGAGACCCCAAAATTAAAGAAAGTAGAGATTAGTACTTGCCAAAGAGCGTTGTGTGGAATCTATCATGTTATTTTGGGGAATTGCAATTGGGTAGTTATAAAGGAACATTGATATAGGAAAACATGGACAACATGAGGGGTAACAGGTTATAATATTTCTTGTGTTCACCAGTTAGCTTAGTTTAGCAGGTTAGCATGTTAATATTGCACTTGGGAAAAGTAAAGGCCTCTTTACAATCACCGTTCCCGAGCTGTCGCGCAACAATGTGACGTCAAAATGACGTTTGCCAGAATTTAGAGTGCGCGACCAGACCAGATGCCAGGAGGACTCTTGAGTGACTTCTGAACTCACTGGGTTAAGTTCCTTTATGGTGAATGAAAGGTTTGAGCTGACCAAGTAGGTCATTGAGAGTCTAGAGAAACGTTCAGGGGCTTACCAAAGCCAGTGGGCTTCATCCTATGGAAAGGATGAGAGATGTTAAACATATCCAACTTAGTAACGGTCATTGATTCATCTTCCCTTTTTTGCTAAAATCATTATTGATAACTGATCTGTTTTTCACCCAACCTTCAGCCAAAAGTTAACTGAAGAACTGATTTATCCTCACTTCTCAGGTAGGCAGATACAACCTGCAAAGACATTCCTTCCAAAGACTGACAGAAGAAAAACAAAAACAGCATCACAGCATTGGCACAAATGGAGAGGGATTTGGAGACGGATTTGAAGATGGATGCATGCCAACAACTCACTGAGACAGCGCTTGCCTGAGATCTAACCTGGTATTATGATCCAAGACTCAGCAGGCTTTGTTTACCTTCTAAATTCACTATTCAGTGGGAAGAAGCTTTAGATGAGGCTTGCTGTATTAAAGGAAGATGCTTAGTTGCATAAGTAACAGCCAGGCAGGCTCAACAGGGAGGCTGTCAAACTGGGACACTTGTCTTTGAAGTTTACTCAGAAAGTTTAGCGTTCAGGCCAGAGAGAGGGCCAGAGAGATTTCACTCCACCACTTTAAGAGTTGTTTTTTTATGTGTCATAGTTGAACTACAATTACACTCCTTAGTCACATGCAGTATTGCCCTGCTGTTTGTACAACACATTATTTATGCAGGGAAATCTAAAATAACAAAGAATGTGGTCTATTGTAGGTAAGGAGGTATCAGTCTTTCTTTCTATCTGTAGTAAACTCAATAGACCAGCATGCTATGCAGCTACAAGTGTTTATTAAGGTGTTCCCTTTGCCTATCAAAAGAAAGGTCATCCTGGTTGCTGATTGATAGCTGATGGGGGGGGGGGGGTGCAGTGAAGTCTATTAGAAGCTCTTTCCCGGTGATGCTGAGCGTTACTGCGCAGCCTCCACCTGAGCTTGAAGATGTAGATGTGACGTGGGCAACCTGTCTGAAAGTTGTAAGTCTTCTGGTAGCTGTGCAAGAGAAATCTCAATCGTTCCCAATCAGCAGAGACGAAGGTAGGTATGTTAGGAGATAACATAGGCACCGGCTAATTACTGTTAACTAACATGCTAGTTAACATTAACATAGATACCGGCTAATTACTGTTAACTAACATGCTAGTTAACATTAACATAGACACCGGCTAATTACTGTTAACTAACATGCTACTTAACATTAACATAGGCACCGGCTAATTACTGTTAACTAACATGCTAGTTAACATTAACATAGATACCGGCTAATTACTGTTAACTTACATGCTAGTTAACATTGACATAGGCACAGGCTAATTACTGCTAACTAACATGCTACTTAACATTAACATAGGCACCGGCTAATTACTGTTAACTAACATGCTAGTTAACATTAACATAGACACCGGCTAATTACTGTTAACTAACATGCTAGTTAACATTAACATAGGCACCGGCTAATTACTGTTAACTAACATGCTAGTTAACATTAACATAGATACCGGCTAATTACTGTTAACTTACATGCTAGTTAACATTGACATAGGCACAGGCTAATTACTGCTAACTAACATGCTAGTAAACATTAGTAATTAAACCTAAACAGCGAATGTAAGTTGGCACTGCTTGTGAGCTTCTCCTAACAACACGGTAATTTGTATATTATGCAACAGAAAGTGGCGTGGTTACTGAAACGTCTGCTATGGAGCCATAACGTGAGATAAAAGGTAATGGAGCCTTTATACATTGTAGTCTTTCTTTAGAAATAAACAACGGACAAATAGAGTCTTTAAATGCTTCAGATGTAAAGTTATTCACTGTCAAAGTGGCGCCATAATGAATGGCAGTCAATGGAATGCTAATAGCAGGTGATGGCTTGTTAGCATCAAAATGGCTCCATAGGAGGGACGGTGGAGGCTCGCATACCCCCCTGGTCCTCCCCCAGGAGAGTTTTGAGCACCAACGACTTCATTTCCTGTATTTGGATACACTTGTATGCACCAAATGTACGGTAGAAATACCTTTATTTACTATTGAAGAAGAAAAACACAGATGACAATTCAAAATATATCAAAAATATAATGGAAAGTATGTTGTTGCGTGTCAATGGGCATTTTTAAGTGGGTACGTGCGTATACCTGTGTTGCACACAGACTACACCACTGAAGCGAAGAGAAGGCGTCAGTCATCATTCAAAACCTTCACGCGCTCAGAAGGCTCATCCGCGGCAGCTGAGTCAAGCTAGACACACATAACCGGAACAGTATTGAATTGGTCTCCAAAATAAAAGCTTCGAATTTTGAACGTACAATTACAGAACGAACAAGGACATTTTATAATGTAGTAGGCTATTAACGCGGTCAGTGTAATATGATACTATTTTCTCATTACTATTGATCGTTGCTATATAAGCAGAGCCCTACATGTAGGACCTGTGAGCTCAAATGGAAACCGGCGTTTTATTTTGAAAGTCACGACCAGAAGTTATTCTGGCTGGCATAACAGTGGCCTCACGGATTGTCATGTGTGCAGTGTGTTTCTACTAACAAAGCGACGTTGCCACATTAAACGGCATGACTTAAAGATGAACCCTTAGAATCGATTACAGAGCATTTCAAATGCTATCTTTGCTAATTATTTTGAAATTCAGTGGAACCGAGATCAAATCCTGTGGACTATGTTGACCAGGTATGTTATGGCCATTGCCCATTCTCATTGATTTTATCATGCTCAAAATATTGTTTTGTTGCTTTAAAAAAAAAATATTTTTTAAACTTTACTCCAAAAATGTACTTACTTTAAAGTGCATTATGAAGGGGGAATGTCCAATGCCAACGAGTTGCAAAGCTAAAAATCATAACTTAATTGTAGGCTATTACTGGGCTTACCTAATAGCCTATTATTAATAGTTTTCTAATGTGTTTTTCCATGTGTTTTATAATATTATCAAGAGCTATTCAAGGGCAAACAGATCTATGAGAGAAACTCAACACCATAATTTAACACCGCAAATGATGCATCTATATGTATTATATCACAATAACACCATAAATTATGCATGAAGTGTTGATAAATATTTAAAGGAGCAATCCTTGATTTCAGCGGGCAACTGTCTCATTTGCACACCAAAGTGAATAATGGGGTAAGAGACCTTGGGGGCACTACAATAATTTACATCCCTTTTTTCTGATACATTACACTTTTATTTCTCCAAAAAACACCACAGAAAACCCCAAAGATATCTACATTACAACTGACATGCAGATCAAGTGTAACTTTAAAATGTCACAACCATACTGACAATGTTATGGAGCCCCTAAAGGCGTTTATTTTAAGATTAAATAATAATTATAATAATTATATACGTATTTTTTATTTTATTATTATTTCTATTTTAGGTTTTTATTAGATAGGACAGCTTAGACATGAAAGGGGAGAGAGATGGGGAATAACATGCAGCAAAGCGCCCCAGGTCGGAACCAAACCAGCGGCCGCTGCCGTGAGGACTGAGCCTGTGTTTATGGGTGCACACTTTACCAGGTGAGCTCCCCAGGCGCCCAAAGGTGTTGTTTTTTTTCCTGAGAAACTTTGTGGTGCGCATGATAAACCAATCTGAGTAGCAGTCAGAACGGCCAAGGAGGAGGTATTCATTTTCCTGAAAAACACAACGGAATGTATTGATAGTGTTATTAACTAACGTGTGCATGAGATACTTTCTGGTCCGCACAAGAAAAAAAGAATTTCCCATGTCCCGTAGGGGCTCCGTACAATGTCTATCCAAACCAATTATTACTTTGTAATGCACAGACAGACTACAACCGCGTCACCCACAAGAGCCCAGGAACTCTATGTGTATGATTTCCATGATGTGAGCCACCCTGAGGAGGTGCTGGGTGCCCTGAGAGGATTCTACTCCGAAGGCCTCTTCACAGACATCGCCCTGCAGTGCTCCTCGGGCCAGGTCCTGCACTGCCACAAGGTGGCGCTCTGTGCACGCAGCTCATACTTCAGGGTCATGTTCACTGCCGACATGAGGGAGAGGACCGACAGCCTTGTCAGGTATGCATGAGTATGTGAGAGAAAGGTAAGGCTCATTGTAGATTGATTATGCCAATCAAAGAAAGTTAAGCATTCATATTCCATGCCCCATTGCCATCTGCCTGCACTCATTATTGACCAACCCTGTGCATCTGCATCAACCTAATCAAGGACCAGTCAGGTTTGCCTTGACTCAACGTGTAAGCAATACTACAGTAAATATTCAAGGATGACACTAATGGCTGACTAAAAAGCACTTAGGGCAATGTTAAATGTAGGAATAAGAAATATGAAATCAACATCATCGACATAGCCATGGAGTCTCCCAGTTCAAAATGTGTCTTACAGCATTGTAAACACCTTGTTGGCATTCAGTTGGAAGACAGGAAACGTAACGGTTTTCATGTGGACAAGCTTGGTTCATGATCCGCGTTGCTCATCTTTGCAACCATCTGCTGAGCTGCACCAGCCTTTAGGCAGACAATGAAGCCCTGCCAGCTCTGTGACCTCTGACCTCCCTGTAAGAGAGGGGGGAGGAGGAAAGGGAGAAAAGATTCTTTAAGGGATCAATAAATTATCACAGAATCCTTTGAGAGTGAAGGCAGGGTCTTGTGTTCTGCGTGACCAGATGGTAATAGGGGACGTGAGTCATGAAGATAGAGGGCTGCAAGTACATTTTCTTCCATATTCTCCTCCACAATAAAATTATTGTTAAATACCCCTTAATGGATTTCAGCAGTACTTGGGGGATAATAAAGTCTTACAACTTGCAGAGGTTTCAAAAGATAGTGTCACATTGTAAAATATACACTGTGTTTCAGTAATTATGACACACTTACCTAGCTTTGCCCTTATTCTTTATGACGTGTCAATAGTGCCACCTATAACTGGAAATTAATTGCCTGTGTCGTCACCTGTATCTTTGTATTTTTTCTACACTTACTGACAGATACTTTATAAAACAATCTGTGAATGCGGGTCATACTATAGGACACTGTCACTATCCTGATATATACTGTAGGTACCGTAGCTAGTCAACGGACTGCACTTATATAGAGCTTTCCTAACTAAATGGATGAAACGCTTAACAAATGGTCATTAGCATTCACCCATAACCCCATAGTGAAGGGCAGCTCTAGCTCCTGAGCCATATTTCTTTCCTCCGTTTCCCGTTTTCCGTTTCTTCACTCTGAACTCCATTCTGTGTATGTGCATAGAAGCTTTACCATCCGTTGGCTGTTTCAACATCACTTGTTTTTTCTTTTTTTTTTATAAGCGTAACATGCATCTTTCTTGACCTCCAGTGGTTTCACTTTTCACCTTGCTGCAGGGAAGTACTAGCCTGGAAATCCAGACCCAAATCCTAAAGATTACAGGTCTGGCAGTGAGTAATGAAAATGGTCTAACTCGAGAGGCGGCACCAAGCATGCATTAGAAAATTTCACTGAATGCGATAACACTTCGATTAAACTCTTGCCAAATCAGGTTGGCAAAACAGCAATAACGTTCTTCTTGCAAAGGAAGGATTTAAGCGCCGTCTTCTGTTCCTCTTTTAGCTAAAAAGCCAAGTCTAACTCGTTTATTGTATTGGCCAAAACCATTTCAATCACCTGGTGTTCATCGGTAGCCATCTTGTAATGTATACTAATTACTTTGATGTTGCAGCGCTGTTGCACTCTGTTCAGCTCTCCTCTGGCCCCGCCTATATCAGATACACCGATGTGATTGGTGCAGCTCACCTCTGGCTGTATCAGATGGGTTATGTATGTATGTCTCCTCTCAGGCTGCCGGTAGTGGAAGTGGAGGTCTTGTCAGCCTTGCTAGACTACATCTACTCCTCCAGACTCACCATAACCCAGCTGAATGTGGAGAGCTTGCTGACGACCGCTGACTTGCTGCAGCTTGGAACAGTGAAGAGGGCCTGCGAGGCCTTCCTGGTGCGTCTGCTGGATGTGGACAACTGCCTTGGCATGCTGGCGTTCTCTCAGCTCCACACATGTCTCACCCTGGAGAAAGAAGCTCGCAGGCTGCTAGCCGGCAGGTCAGAAATCAGTTTCTCTCTATATATTTCATGAAAAAAGTTTTGCAATGGGGAAAATGAACATTTTAGACGACAAAGTGAAAGCAGCACAATACTGAATTGTAGTTGTTGCTTTCCAACAGTATGGAGTGGAGTATTTTTCCACTGTGCAGTGATTAAAGGAAATTTTACACATTAACAAATATGCTTGGACGGTTATCAAGGTATTATGGTATACCAGGTTATTTAGAAATCTTGAAGGTATGATTTTCAAAACCATCATATACAGACGCGCCTCTATTTATTAAACTCATACGGCGATGCTGTATTGAGACAGGGTTTCCACCAGTGTATCGTAAGCCTGGCGGCCCACCAGGTCAAAGTTGACACCCACTCAGTGTTAAGCATCTGGGAAATAAAAAATAAAGTATTTAAGATGTCAAACTAAAACATGTTATAGAAGTGGCAAACTTCTTTAAGTTATAACGTAATGTGCGTAATGTATAAATGTATCATTTGCGTAGGTTGTGTGCGTAATGTTAGCCAATGAGAGACACAGAGACAGAGTGTTTGTGAAGGTGAACATGAAGTAAGCAGTAATGTTATAGCTGTGAACATAGCAATGTGTGTGTAATGTGACAGTTTTTGTTGGTAAATAAATGGTACTCCTCAAGACCCAAGACCCCGGGCTCATCAACCTTATGTGGATACTCTACTGTACAAAATGAATGCAGACAAAAGTCTTAGTTTTTATAGAAGTGTCCCCTTCTAGGATATAATACATAGTGATCTATTGTAGTCGCTCTACCAGGCCACCAGGAAGTGCACCAGGCTTTGAAGCAATTTGAACATAGTCGCCAAACAGTGGAATTGCAACTCTCAGCCCATCACGTTATGCGCTCTGGCCCAAATATACTGTTTTGGAAAAAGAGACACCTGTAAATCAGTTGATAATTTTTCGGAGAGTCACAACCTCTCCAAAATGACTTGTTTCACTCTACTTCAATCTGGAAGTAGCCGGTTCGGCAGGTGGAGGTCTCTAGTCCGCCTGCTCTATGGGCCGCACAATGCGGAAGCAGGGCCCATCACCTGGGTCATTTTGGCTTCATGATGGCTTCATGTGCCACTGTGCAACTCTCAGAGGTATGAACAGGGCTCTTGAATCCAGTTCTTATTACACATCCATGCCCTCTACATATACATATTTTCTCACTGTATGGTTGCCAACGTCACTCTGTAAGAGATTCCTAATTAATGTCAGGAAGGCTCTAAATTTGACCACTTTGCTGCAGGTTTCAGGAAGTAATCAAAGAAGAAGAATTTCTAGAACTGGATCCTAAAAGCCTGAGGACTGTCCTAAAAGAGGAGAACCAGGAAGTGGTGGTGGAGGCAGTGGTCAGGTGGTTGGGCCATGACCCTCTCATGCGAACGAGACGTCTCTCCTCCCTGGCACTGGATATTGACCCAATGAACCTCAGCGATGCCTTGCTGAAAATACGTGGTTACAATGAGCTAAATGACTCAGACAGCCGCCTCCTTTCCACGTTCACCCTAGCGCCCATGTTCACACTGGCCTCCATGGGATTTGATAGGATGAGAGCAAGCTCCAAGATGATCATAATTGGGGGTTATCGTTGGCGCCCTTTGCCGGAAATTCAGCGCTGGGACCTCCTGAGCGGGGATTGGGTGCGGGGTAAAGACATGCCGGATCACTCCAAGGAGAGCTATGCAGTGGCCTTACTGGGCTGTACCATTTATGTGAGCGGGGGGTACCAAACCAACACCACACAGGTGTTGGATAGAGTCTGGGAGTACAACAGCGATTCTGACTATTGGACTGAAGGGCAGCCCATGTTGACTGCCAGGTACTTACAAACATAATGTCTGATTTGTTTTAAGCTTTGTTTCTTAAAAATAATAATAATAATTTAGTTAGGCTCTGAGTTTCCTGGCATAACTGTAGTAATGGACGAAGTGTTAGGATTCTTTACTCAAAACTGCTATAAAATCAATATTTTTTATACAACAATAGATGAACTGAAAATATAAAAATGAAATACTAATAATGGAGATCGACCCCTTTCAGAATGTTACATATGATATTTTTGTAGCTTGTCTACATTGGAGCTTATAGCAACTACTTTACTGGTCATAGGTTGGCATGTAGAGTTTGTCATATTAATGTAATCAAGTAAAAAAAAAAATGTCCCTCTGAAATGTAAGGGCCTAATTGTATGAAGTAGCTCATACTTTGAGTAAATGTACTTGCCCTCCACTATCACATTACTAATTATTCAACACAAAAACTATCATTCTTTCCATCATGGCAATACTGTTTGAAATTTGGTTTAAAATGTATCCAATACTAATCATACCTCCCCCCTTCAGGTACTACCACTGTTCTGTGGCCTGTTGTGGCTGTGTGTATGTCATGGGAGGCTACAGAGGAGCTTCAGCAATGCCACGGACTGAACTGTTTGATCCACTGAAAAGGAGGTGGATGGCAGTGGCTGATATGGCGCATGGTGTGTTTTTACAAGTTGTTTTTCTTCTCTATGCTCTTTGTTTTATTGTAATCCAGGTATCACATGAGAATTTGTTTGTCAAAAGTATCACATCTGAGATCATACACAATTTGAAACTGGTGAATGAACTATGTGGTTCAAAAGGTTTGAGGACAAACCCACACTACCACAATACAAAAAGCTTGACTTTCAATGAATGATGGGTGCCAAATATTCCTCACTCAGAAAACGGCCATATAGGTATAGCAGCTTCTAACCCATGTTTACGTTTCTTATTAGGCGGCGACCTCTAGTGGCCGTAGTTATAATCATGGGAGAAAAGGCGGAAGTGAAGTGACAAATGCCACACAAGGAGGCAGGTTGTTCTTCCAGAAAAATGCATTTTTTTGTGATTGTTGTGGGAAAAATCCTTATTATACGGCACGATTTCTTAAAAAATGTGATGGAACATGCGGGATATTTATGCAGTTTTATGCGATGAAATTGCGGGAACTTGCAAAAATTGTCTTTTCGGTCACTTCATAACGTTCCCATGGCAACAGGAGGAAATGGCTGCTCTTGTGTGAAGTAAACGCAACATTTTTCAACTTTCTGCTAAGATATACTGTATGTGACTTTTTTATGAAATCATGCAAGCCCTGCATTATTTTGTGCGGAAATCAGCAATATAGATAGATAGATAGATAGATAGATAGATAGATAGATAGATAGATAGATAGATAGATACTTTATTCATCCCGAAGGAAATTGCAGGCATCCAGTAGCAAGACAACCATAACACAACAAACACATATACACACATATATCACACATACCTAAGAATAAAAATAAAATAAAATTAAAAATCACTCTTCAGAAATGCAATGAATTTATGCGAAAGGCGTAATTAAAACAATGCGCCTCCCCGCATAAATATGCGGACTTTGGCTGATTATGCACTAAATAATGCGATTGAATACTCAGGTTTTTCTGGAGAGACTGTCTAGTATTACGGTCATGTGTTTAAAATGTATATGACGCTGTTAAATAGAATGGTTATATGTGTCATTTTTGTCTTTGGCATATTCTATTATTTAGGTATGAGGACATGTTGCAAATATTCCATGTGAATGCCTCCAATAGAATTTGTGCAAACAAGTTAACATCAATGAACAGTTAATTGATCATTTTGGGAAACATACTTAAATATATGCTTTTAATTGCAGAGACGTAGAAGAGAATATCAATACCACATAGACAGCTTTTAATCTTCTCATATAACTAAGAATCTAAGAAAGCAAATAAGTCTATTTTGCAAAAGGTCAAACTTTAAATTGACTCTATACTGTCTGTGTTTCCAGGTGTAGGGAACGCCTCTGCAACAGTGTTGGGAAACAAAATCTACGTAGCAGGTGGTAATTATGGCTTCAAGGGCAGCTGCAGCTACAACAAGATCCAGAGTTACAAGGTGGACATTGACCAGTGGAGTATCCTAACCACTTGCCCCCATCCAGGTTCTGATCTAATTATTAAATAACCAACTTCTCAGGAATACTAAAGAATAAGTAAAAAAAAAAATGTCATCTGCTCTTGATTGTGCATGCAGAAAGAGATAGCATCAACCTTAGCTGTTTCCAATTTAGTCTTTAGGTAGAAATGCCTGGCCTGAAATCCACATATTGTCATGTCGTTGCTCCCAGCAGAGTACGGGATGTGCCTGGTGTCTTTGAACAGCAGCCTGTACCTGGTAGGGGGCCAGACCACCCTCGCTGATCGCTTCAACCCAGACACAGAAGAATGGATCCCGCTTGCTATGATGAAGGAGGGGAGGATAGAGTGCGGCGCAGTGGCCATGCTGGGCTGCGTGTATGTCACTGGGGGCTATTCCTGCTCTAAAAGGACCTACCTGCAGAGTGTGGAGAAATATGACCCTCACACAGATACATGGGACATAGTCGGAGATCTGACAGAAGCAGCACGCTTGCATGGCTGTATCTGTGTTTATAATGACACATAGTGTGGAAAGACTGGCAAGTAAAAGATACTTCATCATCATCTTCTCTTGGATTGTAGCGTCAATAGGATGAACTGGTTGATTAGCTCCCAGTAGGCAGTGATGTACCACCTGGTTTGAGATTTATTAGTTCAAATCAGGAGAGACTTTATTTAAGAGTGAAAACAGTTGATGAGTTAATGAGCATGGTGCACAATAGGTTGATAGGTTGCGACTCTATCGCAATGTTAAATATTAGGGGTATAGAGGCAACCGTTGATCCCGCCCCTCGGATTAAGCCCAACCAATGATGTGTTCCCAGACTCAACATCTTCATGTGTAGCGAAGCCAACAGTAGCCATGTTAGCTGTAATAATTTGGGTAGAAGAATGAAATTACTTAACTGTTTGTCTGTTACCGAACGCTAACACGTCCACCTGCTGTTAAACAGTGTGCCGGTGGAACACAACCGGCACAGGTTGGTGTAGAGCGGCCAGTGCCGCCAGGGGTTTGATTTATGGCTATGCTCCACATGGCTGACTATCAGCCACTTTTCGATCTTGACGTCACTCCACCCTGCTAGAAACCAAATGCCACAGCCGTTCATAGTCAATTAGCAAAATGACTAATTTCCTGAATCTGCCATGTCAAGAGTAGTTTTTTTATTTTTATCAACCTCTGGTCTGCCCTGTAACAGATGTTGCCACATTTCAGATACACTCAAAGAATACAAGAATCTGACAGACTGATGTCTGTCGTTTTGCACGTCTTGGGGGCAGAAATAATCCAGTCCAATATTTCTCATAGCAGGAACTGCGCAGGTGAAAGTAACACTGTTAATGAAGGCTCACTTCCAGCAGTGTCCCAGTGATCCATGACAGTGTGTATTCATCCGTCATTCATTTTATTTTCTTTACCTGACACCTGTGCTTTTCCTACTGTGACATTTCAAAATGCCTTCTGTGAAAAACAGCCTATTAGAGTTCAGTAAACGTTTTAAGCAAAATGATCTAACATTTGCTGAACAGCAACCACAATTATGGGATTATAGTTATTAATGAAATGCAACACAAGTACAAGCAGAGAAAACTTGTGAAAAGCCACCATACGCTACTGCTCATACCAGACCAAGTAAAAATGTAGCTGCAAAATACCTATGCCAAATAATAAATGCAATTGGGCAAATACAACCTTTCATTCCTAAAAGCCATACATTGTTATTTATTCTACTTCTTCTTCATTTCTTTTATCCATTCTAAATGTACTGTATTTTTCAAGTTTTTAATGCTTTTATCAACATGGGATCGGACAAATATGCTTGCTTAATGCAAATGTTAATTATTATTGTGACAATCCAAAACAATGACAAATACTGTCTAGAATATAGGTACTTTATGCTCAAAGAATATGCTGAAAACATAATATGGCAAACTCAAGCTCCATCAAGCAAAAACAGATGGCCCTATTGACCTGAAAAACATTACTTGGTAATTCAAACACAATGTAGTGTCCCACTACACACTTGTACTTCTTCTACGCAACGTAGAACGTGATGTAGTTCCCCTTGCTATCCATCCATCCGGGAGGCATCCTTACCAGATACCTGAACCACCTCAACCGGCTCCTTTCAACGTGAAGGAGCAGCGGCTCTACTCCGAGCTCCTCTCGGATGACTGAGCTTCTCACCCTGTCTCTAAGGGAGACCCAGCCCCCCTCCTGAGGAAACCCATTCCGTCCGATTGTACCCTGGAGCTCGTTCTTTCGGTCATGACCCAGCCTTTGCTATCTAACGTTTAAATACCTCACCATATATATATATATATAAAAGGTTTCAGACCTTACTGTCCTGGGGTAATAGGAGCCATTTCTTTATTGTAATTCATTCATGAGAAGGCAGGTTTCATGATTCTCTTATTGACAGACAGACAGACAGACAGACAGAGACAGAGTTTGAGGCTCTTGGGCTTTGCCCAGTGAGGTTAAACTCAGATTGTTTATTCCTTCAGAAAAGGAGGCAACCTGGCTCTGGTTCCTGGGTATCCTTAAGCAACTTTATCTAGTAACTCCTAATCAATTTAGAGTTTTATCTATTCTCAATGGAGTGGTGTGTGTGTGTGTGTGTGCGTGTGTGTGTGTGTGTGTGTGTGTGTGTGAGTTAACAAAGTAAAAGGAAGAAGTAGATGAAAACAGATTGACAGGCAGTCCAGCAGATAGCGGGGCAGACAGAGGCAGACACACAGGAACAGTCTCCGGTCATCTGTGTCTTTCGACCTCACCCTCATCTGAACTCCTGAATCCCAGGGAGTTTCTCTCTGTGGAGTCGTACACAGGTCATTACAGAGAAAATGTACTATCCACGAGACAGAGGGTAAGAGGAGAGTAAGAAAGTCTTCATGCAACTGGAGCTGCATTATATGTGTATTTTGTAACTTGTTTAAACTTGATTGTCCATCATTGCTACTATTTACTATACTACTACTATACTACTATAAGTATTTAAGCGAATCAACAAAGCCACGGTTTGAAATGTAGTTTTTAATTTATTTTTATGTTGTTTTATGTTAATGGTATGGCTCTAGGGATAGCATGTCTGTTCATAGGCCGGTGCACCTCTTTGGTCCAGATCATTATTGACGTTTTTGTTTTTCTAAGTGAAATATCTCAACAACTATGAGATGGGTTGCCATGATATTTTTTTTCCCCTCAGGATGAACTGTAATAACCTCTGTAATAATAGCCAAACTTTCCATATGGCGCCAACATCAGATCAGCATTTCAATTTGTCTAGTACCTCCAAATAGTTTAGTGCCAATTAGCACAAAAAGCATTATAACATGCAAAACTAACATGGTGAACATGGTGAACATTGTCATTGTGAGGATGTTAGCAGCTGACATTAGCATTTAGCTAAAAGCACTGCTGGCCAGCCTTACGTTCCTGCTAGCACTGCTGTAGTCTCTCGTAACTACATTAACTACCTTTTATAAATATGATGACATCTATAACAGCTATAGTTCAACGTTTGAACAGCAAGAATAACACTAGTTTTATTTTGAAAATGATTGATTGATAATGAAATCCCAGCATAAGTTGCATAAGTTCAAATGTAATTATACAGTACAATGTAATCCATGACTTTACAGTTTCCATCTGTAGTGCTAGAGAAAGAGGGTGTCTTTAACAAGCAGCTGAAGAGTGTCACATATTAATTATACTTGGGAATAGCTAATATGGTACCGGCTGCAATACAAAAAAATGTCTCATTGTGTGAAACCCTATTAGGTATATGCACAGATCCCAGTCTGAACTTACATGACAAATGCTTACCCTTTTCCACCAATTACTCCAATGTCTATGCTCATTGTTCTCTTAGACAATAATGGCCCAGATCTAAATCTCCTTGACCCATTTCATTTCAAGTTCCACTGCTGTGCTCTGAAGGCTGAACACCAGACATGCATAACTGCTCTTTCTGTACGGCGAAAAGTCAGAGTAATGAACACATGATGCCAGGGGATGGCAGTGTTGCTCTATGGAATCTGGGACTATGCTTGGCAAGAAATACAACGTCTGTGTCTAAGTATAATTGGTTCGTAGCATGCTCTTTAGAGTTTTTCCTACATCTTGAAACCAAACTCAGAGGAGCTTTTCTCTTGACAAGCAAGGACACATACAATCATAAAATCAATAAAGGGACTGATGGACAAGAGAATCTTGTTGAATACCTTTGGATGTAGCCTAAGTAAGTGTTCATCCTTGATCAATGATGTTGTGGAGGGTAAAGCCCCCTCATCTAAACCATTTACACTTGTAGAATGCTTTTAAAAGGCTGGGAAGCAAGTAGCTTTCATAACCTTCTCAAAACATTTTGTTAAGTTGCCCTTAAGCAAGGCTCTCAACCAGATGTTTGCAGTGAAAACATCTGGCCGTGCTTTATCAGGGTGTTGATCCAGCTCATGACGCTACTATTACCTAGCCAGGTGCTAACTACAGCATGCTTTAACAAGGGAACAACCTGTGTCATACAATATTTCACCCACAAAGCCTTACTACGTCTTACCTTTTTACTATATGTTGACGTATCTATTGATTGTGGCAACAATGGCAAGCCATTAAAGAGCCCTGATTATGCTTTTATTTTTTAGATTTTCTTTTAGTGTGTTATAAAGCTTTTTTTTGTGTATGTAATACATTTATAAAAAAACAAACACATTTTACACAAATGGAGCTTTCTCTCCCACAGACAGCACAACTGTCTAAAAACCGTTTGCCCACATTCCTGTTTAATAATGTCAATTAATAATGTCATATTTTGAGAATGCCAGCCCAGTTTTTCATATGTGCTGCTCACAGGTGCTACCTGAGGCTTGTTTGAATCTGGTTGACCAATCACAACAGAATGGGCCAGCTGACCAATCAGAGCACACTGGGCTAGGCGGGCCAAGAGCTCAGACAGACTTTCATGCAGAGGAGCTGCACCAATGGGCAGTATGAGAAACATGATGTGTTTTTTTAACATAAAAACATGCAAACCTTTCTAGTAGGCCGCAAGAGTACAAATATGACAGTGAAAAGGAATATAATAAGGTCTCTTTAATAAAAGGGTTGAGGAACCAGAGTGTGAACAGATTGGATTGTTGGGTACTGGTTATCGATGAAGGTTGATAAAGGTCATACATTATTTAATGTGACCAAGAGAATAAATGAGGTGGGTCATTGGAAATCCACCTCTTATACACACCCAATATATTCCACCTTCCCCCCCTTTCATCTTTCCTCTCATCATAGCTCTTCTCCATGCCCTGATCCTTGTTGTTTTCGCCCACTTAAAGCTGATAATGAAATGGATGCACTGGGCGAAGCAGGCGATTAATCAGAGCAGATGTGTATCTAGGTGAGTGCCAGAGCAAGTCTCAGGAGCACAGGGGCCTGACGGCTCAAACTCCACGCTGGTTTCAGTAGGGAAGCAGAGCCCTCGCCTCTCACCCCATGGCTGTCATTACCAACGTATGTGCCAGCCTGCCTTATTACAATTAATTAGCCGGTGCCGAAAAGTCCTCACACTTCAGAAGCGATCACGTCTCATCTCGGCCAACGAAAAGGCTGCTGGTGGGCTGTTGTCACTTTTGCTGGCCTGATCAATCTGGGCCAACAATTTAATAGCACAATATGTAGTGGTTTTATCTTCAGAGAAACATCAAAATGAATCTGCCTGTAGTATTTTACATTTAAATGTAGTGCAAATGTTGTCCTTAATACACATTTTGGTGTCTTTATGATATTTTCTGTCCCCTGTATCCTCATAATATACAGATGATGAGCATATTTATAATCCTTTGGAAGTCAAGATTTAAAAAAAAAAAAAATAGCACTAACTATGAATAACATTAGGTAAAATAAGCAGAAAATAAACAAATAGAACAGATCAACTAGACAAAAAATAAAGCCTATATGTGACAATAATAAAGATTAAGCTTAATAGATTGTGATTCTGCATTGGACTCAATAATTTATTGCTACACACACATGCTCAGTACCTATATATTCACTAAATGGAGAGATGTCAGAGTGAGGGGGCTGCCCATGGAACAGCACCCCGAGCAGTTGGGGGTTCGGTGCCCTACTCAAGGGCACCTTGGGAGTGCCCAGGAGGTGAACTGGCACCTCTCCAGCTACCAGTCCATCACCATACTTTGGTCCGTGTGGGGACTTGAGTCAGCGACCCTCCGGTTCCCGACCCAACTCCCAACGGACTGAGCTACTGCCCCCCCGAGATCGGTGCGATGGACAGAAACCGGAAAAACCAACAAATTGTTCTCAGTGCTGGATTTCATGTGTGGAGCCCCTGGTGATACTTTGAGCAAAGTCTCACGTAGTGTCGAGCCTTCTTTGTGTTTTAAAAAAAGTGATTTTGATGCGATCATAGTAGCGCCCGTAGCTCTCCCATTCAAAAGGCCATTTGACCCAAAACGAGAATACAGTCAATCTTAAATTATGACTTTTAAATGAAAGGTACGTTCACAAAAAGACCCGAGGTTGCATTTTGGCAAAAGTTGCGCTTTAAGATGAATTGAAGCTCCCAAGCTGGATATCATTCAGTCATCTCACCACACAGATTCAGGCTTTCCAAACTGGAAAGAGCAGATACCCCTGCTTAGCTGACTAGTTGAAATGGAAATGATGCTGAACTAGTTCACTGCATGAGACCAGATACACATACTCAAGGCTACATTGGTTGCCTTCTGAGATGTCCAATGTTCACAGATGTAAACTTGACAGTATTTGATTAAGTTTTGCCCAGTGTTATTTCTGTGTGAGCTTCAGTATCTTCACAACATTTTACCTAATGTCTGCACAAGGCAGAATTACCTCTTTTGAAGTATGCTGTGCAGAGGAAAAAAGCCTCACATTGCTGTAAGCACCTTACTGTACAACAATAAAAGATAATAAGATTAGATTTTTTTAAGTTGAAAGCAAATTAGGTATTATAAGATACCTGGGGCAGCCAATATCAGTGGTTGAGGCATGTGTGCAAAAAAGAAAAAATGTCCTACACAAGTGAGATATTGGTTTAAAGTTTCTGATATCGCACATGAGGGCTGTCTGTACTGCAGTGTGACAGTAATATAACACCTGTTCATGAGCTTATTGCAAAATGATGTTGATTTTGTAGGGCTTTTCCAGGCTCATAATGATTTAGAAGTGTTTGTATAGGTTTACATGGTTTATTTTCAAAAACACTATATTGGTTCTCCCCATAACCAAAAGTATTTGGACTGGTAACTGGAGAGATGCCTGGGCACTTAAGGTACCAGTGCACAGGGCGCTGGTCCAGGCAGCCCACTTTGACATGGTTTAGCATGTTTGTAGATCAATAAAGAGTATAAATTATTAAAAACACTATATTGGTTCCATCCCCCCCATACGGACTACATCATCTGGATTGTGATGAATTACTTGTCACTGGGAAAAACTATTTGTTCCAAAGGATGTATGCTGAAAATACCAAATGAGTTCTACTGCAAAGCAGGTATTTGTTTGTTTGGTGGAGCAGCAACTGGAGAGATGTAGACCAGTTTATGTACTGCACATTTTATCTCACGTCTCCTATCGAAAGTATCTTCTGTTCCCCTATATTTCCTTCCCTGTGGGCTGCTTTTTACTCTCTGCTCACCTGTAACTAAATTAACTTATTATCACAGGACTCAAGACATCTCACCCTTACACACACATGCACACTGGAACATTTGTATCTTATGGTACACTTACAGTATTTGCAATGCAAAGATGACCAGATGATCATCATTACCAGTTTGGGCCTTGCTTGGGCCTTTGCACAACACACAACAAAGAAAGCCTGAAGGCTATGGCATTATGGCACACACACACACACACACACACACACACACACACACACACACACACACACACACACACACACACACACAATATATATACACACACACACACACACACACACACACACACACACCACTCCATGTGCCATGTCGATAGTGACTTGCAGTTTACATAATAATATGAAAATGCATATTTGACTGAAAGGATGCTGTGCCTGGTTCTCTGATTTACTTAAACAAATAGAAGAAAAGAAAGGTATGAGAATTGTGGAACATGTCTTAGTACATTTACTTAAGTAACTTTTTATGCCATTTCTACGTCTACATTTTAGAGGCATTTTGTACTCTTTTAGATTTAGTTGGCTGCTATTCCTATTATTCATGTCAAAAATATGTGGAATTCTATTCTATTGTGTCTATTCATGTGTACTGTGCCTGTTGACAAAGCAATAAATACATTATTAAATTAATCTCCATCTTCACTAACTATAGCCTACTATACCTTTACTTTGAATACATAAAATATTGCAAAATAAAAAAGTATGTACATTAAATTAAATAGTTCCTTTAATATGTCGTGTGTGTGTGTGTGTGTGTGTGTGTGTGTGTGCGTGTTCTGATGCCATCCCATATCAAAGCCGATGATTTAATTGGCCAGTTTGATGTAGGGGAGGGCTGGTAAGACTGTCTGAGCCAATTGCAGGCTTTTGTCTTTGGTCAACCTTTAGATTTGGGGATTCAACAGAATAGAGTAGAGAGATCTGAATGCTGAAAGTCAACACGTCCTTGGAGCAAAGTCAAGTCACCACCGGGGAATCATGTTGACGAAGAGCAGCTCCACCTGTCTCTTCATCGTCATCCTTAACTTCATCTTCTGCCTTCCCCTGCTCGTTCAGACCTTTCAAAGAAGGTATGTTTATGTCTCGCTCGAAATGAACTGGACTTCGGCCCAAAAGTACTGCAGGGAGAACCATATCGACCTGGCCACTTTTAGAAATCAGGATGACATCGATGCAGTACAGAGTCCATGCGATTATTGGAACAACAATCTCTGTTGGATTGGTCTCTATAGAGACCAAAATCATCAAAATGACTGGGATTGGTCTGATGGAGATCTAAGCAGCTATAAAAAGTGGAGTTCCATCAACAATCAGCCTGATAACTACGAGGGAAAAGAGGATTGTGTTGCTATGGCACAGATATTTTGGTTTGATATATTCTGCACTGACCAACGTGCATTTGTGTGTTATGATAATCCAATCTTGGTGAAAGAGAACAAGACATGGGAGGAGGCTCTGGAACACTGCAGGAATCTTGATTCTAATTCAACCAACCCATCCTCAGGTCTTACCTACGATCTTTCAGACATGGACTTTGGAGGTGACAACTCAGATGCCAGAAGAGCGATCCTGGATGCCCACACACCAGAAGTATGGATAGGTCTACGTTTCCTGGCAGGAGAGTGGCTGTGGGTGAACGGGAAGCCTCTGCAGCACCCACCGCCTTCCTGCCCTGCACCCAGGATGAACTGTGGGACAATGTCACGGACCGGGGAGATTTTGCAACAAAGGGACTGTTTGGAGAGAAGGAATTTCCTTTGTGTAAAATTATAAAGTACATATAGTTCAGATCCTATATATGTAGGTACTTGTTTTATTAGTCAATATTTGAGCTGTCTTCGGGATTTGTGCTTGTGAATGTGTGCTTGAAGTAGTTAGAGCATTTGTATTCACAAATTTGAGAGATTAACTATAGCTTCTAGATTTAAGACAGATAAACATGCTGAATCACAGCATGTTGTCTGTTATAATCTATCGTATGTATTTATTGTATTTAATATGTATTTACTAATAGTAATGAAAACAATACTTTTAAGAAATTACACCTGGAGAAGTAGATTTTTGTGAGCCATATTTTCTTAATTCTTAATCAGACAAGCATCAATGTAAATGTTATTAACAAAAATCCTCTTCATAGTATCTGTTGTCTAACGTCAATATATACGTTTGTTGTTGACGGCTGTTGCTCATTAAAGATAACTGGATGTGTTTCATTAAAAGAAATAATATGTGTAATTTGGAGTAGAATACTGGAGAGATGTAGACCAGTTCTGCAGTGAAACACCAAATGACAACATTATATTGTGGTTAGAATAAAGTATTTTTTTTTCTCTTCATTTCCCTTTTTACTCTTTTACTCTCTGTCACCTGTAGCTACATGAACTTATTACTACTCAAGACTGAAGACATCTCACCCTTACACACACATGCACACTGGAACATTTGTATCTTATGGTACACTTACAGTATTTGCAATGCAAAGATGTCAGCGTGACCAGTTTGGGCCTTGCTTATGTCCTTTGCACATAAAAATCACAGCACACTGTAGGGAATTATGTGTAAAATAAGGCCCTAAGGCCTGTCAGATCTCACTCCAATTATTAATTCCCGTGCCTTCTTTCATCTGAATTAAGTTTACACAGGGATCAATCGGCGTAGGGTGGCAACGGGGTGGCAGTAGCTCAGTCCATAGGGAGTCCGGTTGGAAACAGGAGGGTCGATGGTTCAAGTCCCCGTACAGGACAAAAGTACAGAGTGTGTGGACTGGTAGCTGCAGAGATGCCACTTCACCTCCTGGGCACTGCCAGGTGCTCTTGAGCAAGACACCGTAACCTCCCCAACCGCTCAGGACGCTGGTCCAGCTGGCAGCCCACTCACTCTGACATCTCTCCATTAGTGCATGAAGTGTGTGTATTTCAGGCCTGTGTGTAGTGATTACTAACAAAACAGAGTGTAAATTGTAATTTCCCAACTGGGGATCAATAAACAGTATAAATTTTGAGTTGAGTTAAGCAAGTTTATTGAAGTCCTGCATTTAAGAACACAATTGTGGTTTCACAAAATGGCCGCAGACAAATGTATACAGAGTTCAAGTCAGCAAGGTCTATTTCTGACTATGAACTCCATCTAACCACATATCTCGCTTGAAGGCGTCCCCCTCCTGTCGTCAGGAAGATTTTGCAGCTCTCTCACTCTCTCTCTCACACACACATACACACACACACACCAACCCAAGAGCTTGTACAGAAAAACATACACTCACATTCCTGGGCTATAGGGTAATCATAGCTTAAGCTAATTATAACACATCTACACTATAGAAATATTTCTACAACACTCCTTAGAGTCAACCAACCTGCTCAGCAGCACTGCACACCATGTGACACTATGTTACATACAGGTCATGAAAAACAACGAGTGCTCAATTTGTACCAATTTGAAACAGTTCAATGAAAAATACCTAGAATTGAGCTTAACTTTAATTTTCATGATTATATTTCATAACATAAAACCTCAACCTATGTTTAGGCCAACCCAATAAAGCAAAACTCAGCAGTACGTGAAATAACCAATGCCAATGTTTTTGAAAAATATATTTCTCTACAAAATAGTAAAAAAAATGCCAACATGGTTGAAGTTATTTGATGATTACAGCAAATAAACCATGGTTCATGTTAGGTACATGTTAATGTAAATGGTACATGTTAAGTTTTGGTAACTCAGCATTAATACATTTTTTTGGCCACTTTGGGGACAGCGGAACAAGCAGAATAAACAACACTGACGCATTATCAACTTATAAAGTTGTTGTTGATGCACCACTATGTTACGATG
Source organism: Etheostoma perlongum (assembly GCA_026937815.1). NCBI lineage: Eukaryota > Metazoa > Chordata > Actinopteri > Perciformes > Percidae > Etheostoma > Etheostoma perlongum. The sequence continues at coordinate 34,313,792 of CM049371.1, forward strand.
CTGTAGCTATTACAAGGTTGATGAGAGCCGGGAGACTGAATCAACACTCTGTAGAGCTGAGGGCAGGGTTGGAATAAAATCCTCACATATGCACTTTTTGTCTGGACCGGTTCCAACATTAAGAGATCTGCGGCTGGCAGGTACATTTTTTTCCACAATTTTTTTTATCCCTACACTTGCGGCCCACTAGACCCAGCTTCCATTTGCCAGAATTGCCAGATTGTGTCTGTTAGATTGCCTGTCTGTTATTATTAAATCTGTAATAGTTTTGTTCAGGAGTGCTGCCTCAAATGTAGATGTTATTGTGCAATATGTTACAGTGAAATAACTAATACATGCACTGTCCAGAAAGATGAGATATCAAATATTTTTGCTGAATCAAAATATAAACGTGCCATGTTTGGTGTAGTTTAGGTGTCCATGGCAAGCTCATGTGTTCTAACTTCATGGTTGATCCATAAAAGGACATCACAAGAATGCAATTTTGCATCAGACAATCAATTTTCTTTCCAGAATTGATTAAAAGATGCTATATTTCATATATCACATGCCTGTTGGCTATCTGTGAAGTCAGAGCTCTTCAGACTGAAGCCCACAGAGTTTGACATCAAGTAGGACAAGGTCCCCTGGGAGATCTGCCACCAAGGGAGCGCTCCCAGAAGTGGAAGTGACCAAGCAGAACCACAGAACAGGTTTAGTGGGATTCTCATTCTGTCACCAGAGGTCAGAGTATGGGTCAAGGAACATGATAAGACAATGGCTCACCCAGTAACAAAGTGGTGGAGACCTACCATGAAACAGGAGCCAAAGAAAAAACTGATCCGTCTGGGGCTTTCTATTTCAGACTGAGCTAGAATTAAGGCAATCGGTGAAAGCCCTTTATCTAATTTTTATTGTAATAGTATGCAGGCCAGAATGTAGAAGGTTGAAGAAAAAGAGTATAGATATGGCAAAAAAAAATGGAGAAAAAGTACATGACAGATGACAATCCTGCCATGACCAATCCCTATTGGGTTGCACTGGCAAGCCTCTGCCTGAAGCCCTTCCTAAGTTCTTAACAACTAGCTTGTTGCAGCATTAAAATTTAACATGGCTATAATAGATATTTATAACAATGTGGCAAATGACAGTGTAAAGAGAGATTATCACCCGACTCTGCAGCTCCTCACAGTTTTGCAGAGCTTTATAGTGAGTGTCAGCTCATTATTTAGCAGTCCGGGTGCAACTTTGCCATTTTGGTTCACTGTCACAGCTCTCATAGTGTTGTTTTCCACTGCAACAGACAGCTGTTATCAGCAAAAAACCTCTAATAACCCACTATACACTACTTGCTCTGCAATAAACAGCAGACAGACACCTTCAGCGACCAGCTGTGGAACATAGTAGAATATTCAGCAGCTAAAGAGCCAGATATTTCCCCTTAGGAGTTGGTACCGACCAGAGCTAAACAAGAGTGAAAATTGCGCTGTTGGCAACTTGCTAGAAAACAAATGGGACTGATGTATTTTCCCCCAGAGAACTGGGAACCATCACATGCAAAACTGAGAGAGGAAACCCTGTCCTGGTTTTGTTCAGGCTGTAGGTGAGAAAGATGCTTCTGTACATAGCTGTTTTCTCTTATGAACTCTGGACAATGTCCAGAGAACCAGGGCTGGAAAAGAAAAATGTCCGAGTTCCACTTCACATACAGTATGTCAAGATTGTATGGCTGCAGCCTGGAGACCTCCTGTCTCATTGCTCCTGTCTCATGCCTGGGTGTGTCCAATGTTAAGTTCTGGGGTCAAATATACAAAATAGCAAATTAGAGAGGGCAGCCATATAATGAATGGATTTTTAATTTGTCTATAGTCTGCATTTATTTCATAGACGGACATCATTTTTTAAGTATTTTATTCATTAGCATGATAGTCAGCATTTGTCTTATAGATAGATATTTTTAAAGTATTTTATTCATTTTCTGTTACTGTTTAGTTGAATAACACCAACAATATTTTAAGTATTCCATTTATTAGCATGGTAGTCTGTATTTATCTTACTATTTAGTTAAAAAACACCCAAAACACCAAATATATTTTTAAGTAGTTTATTCATTAGCATGATAGTCTGTATTTATCTTATAGACAGATATATTTTAAAGGATTTTATTAATTTGTTTGATGGCGGTTACGGTTTAGTTGAAAATTTGAAACATAGCAGACCAGGAGCAAGCTTTTATTTTGAAAAGTTGAAGTTTGGGGATGGGACAAGCCGGGAGGGTATGAGACAGGAGCCATGAGGCGGGAGGTCTCCAGACTACAGGCATACCCGACTCACACAAGCAGCACAGAACAGGAGATGATCTGTGTCAGACAGGCGTGGTGTCTGGGTCGAGCGTGCATGATGCAAAAAATCACGTTGTGGAAATTGGAGTGTCTTGTTGTTCATAGCACAATGTTGATGCCCACCACAGCCCCGGTTTTAAATTTGGTCATAATCAACAGAGTCTTTTGCCATTCCTTAAATTTGTCTGACGATTTCGGCACAGGCTCTTGCCGAAAGAAGTTTCCTCATCTCGCCGTCTCTACGGTTAGATCTTGACGTATTTTCAGATGTTTGTATCCTTCTGGATTTGCGCCAGTCACATGATGGAAATGTCATCCATACGCCCATTCCCTTGCTGCTCTATTCCACAAGGGCTCAATCAGACATTACACAGACTTTGTACTAGGGAGCTGGCAGGGTAGAGTCGGTTCAATTGGGACATTTGCGTTCTCGCATTCAGCTAATGTCCAAATAAGGGTTGCATTCCAAGTTTGAAAGGGACTCATGTCTACACATAATTTTTCGCACAGCCACATACCATCATACCAAAGTCACAGGGCATCATACCTGTCTCAAGAGGGCCAGGTTTTTTTTTCCAATCTCGATAGAAAAAAGTTCTCTCTAGCACAAAGTCAATTTCAGCAGCTTACCCGTGTGACGTCGTCATCTAAAGACACTCATGGCAAGAGCACTCATTCACATGAAGGACATCTTGCAAAAGATCAAACTGTCAGGTCTTACCATAAATCCAGGAAAGTTCTTTCTGGGAGTTGAAAGTTGCATTTGGATCAGGAGAGGTTTTTTTTCCAGACAAAAAGGAAAAATAGAGAGAACCAGAGAATGGCACACAAAATGGAGTTTTGAAGGATGCAATTAGACTGCTGTCTTCAGTTTGTTAAAAGATTTTAGGACCTGTGGCGGGTCTAGGCGGGGGCCAGGGCTGCCAGTGCCCCTGTTGCAACAAACCTGGACCTGTATATTAAATGCAGTGGGGTTTTCTCTCAACAACCAAAGCAAAGTGGACTCCCTAGTGATCACTATTAGTGATTGCTGTGATTTTGATAAATATTTAATATCTTAATATTTAATTTTAGAGTTTTGTCAAATGAGTGAAAAAGCCACCCTCTGGATCGTAACCAGGGTGCAAAATGAACGTTTTCTCCTTCGAGTTTAATATCGTTTTCTTAGACTGTTCGTTCATTCATTCATTCATTCATACATACATACATACAGCAGGCTAGGCTAGTGTTGTAGGGGTGAACTAGCCCTTTAGCAAAGTGCGCACATAGGCACACAAGGCTAATATTAAGTTAAGTTTAAGTAATTAACACCTAAGATTGATTTATTAACACCTAAGATTGATTTATTAACGCCTAAGATTGATTTATTAATACCTAAGATTGATTTATTAACACCTAAAATGAATTTATTAACAACTAAGATTGATTTATTAACACCTAAGATTGATTTAATGTAAAAGAAAGGGCAAAGTAACAGGTCTTTTCAGCTCTCCTGGTATGAAGTTAGCTGACTGACTGGAAGTGCCGTGACAAAGAAAATGTACTGCTGGCCATGTCTCTTGATGAAACTATCTCAGATATCATATTATTATTATTATGATAATTATTATTATAATATTATAACAAAGTAATGCACCTTCTCTCTGTGCCTCTAAATGTGTCTCTGTTTCCACCTGTGTATGTAACTCCTTAATAACTAGAACACATCAAGCAAGTCATATTATGTACTGCAGGTTGTTTGCCTGGACATCGCCACTGTTCTGTTGCAGTGCATTGTCTACACGGACACAGTCGCAGGGACAGAGCCCGCAGGGCTTTGAATAATTTGGACTTTCTCCAGTATTGCATTTATCGGTTGTTCCATCACCGGTTGACTGTGTGATCTGTAAATGAGCCTGTGCAGAAGGGCTGATACTGCTGGTGAGAATATCATCAATTGTGTTTTGTTTTCAAGCTGTGCTGCACAATGAGCTTAAAGTAACAAGAACACCGCAGACCTTGTAGACTGTGAGTAATTCATGTACCCCATGTATGTGCTACATTTGGATGTGAACATAACCTGTTAGATCTGTGAATGTTTTTAATCTACAATCTCTTAGTATTCAACACTGTTCTGTATCTGTATCAGAGAATTTGTTTTGTAGTGATGTATATTGACATATCGGGGTGATTCTTATGTTCCCTCAGCCCTATGTTCCCTCATTTCTATGACATTTTCCCTGCATCAAAATTAGGCCCCATTAGGTCCCTCAGCCCACATACCCCAACCCTGGTCGTATTTTAAGTTTTGAATGTAGGACCTTGTATTCACTGCTACAGATATACTGATGATATTTGTTTAGAGGTTATGGTAGGGGCTCAGGGCACATAGGGTTGAGGGAACATAGTGTTGAGGAAACTGAGGAAACCTAGGGCTGAGGAAACATAGGGCTGAGGGGGCTGAGGAAACATAGGGCTGAGGAAACATAGGGCTAAGGAAACATAGGGCTGAGGAAACATAGGGCTAAGGAAACATAGGGCTGAGGAAACATAAGGCTGAGGAAACATAGGGCTGAGGAAACATAAGGCTGAGGAAACATAGGGCTGAGGAAACATAAGGCTGAGGAAACATAAGGCTGAGGAAACATAGGGCTGAGGAAACATAAGGCTGAGGAAACATAGGGCTAAGGAAACATAGGGCTGAGGAAACATAGGGCTGAGGAAACATAGGGCTAAGGAAACATAGGGCTGAGGAAACATAGGGCTGAGGAAACATAGGGCTGGCACTGTTACGTACCTTAGCTGCAAACACCATGCACATTGATCCAACTAAAGTAAGTCACTTCTTTCCACTGCCCTGTTTAACCTTAACAATGTTGAAGGTGACTTACAGTTTACATAATAATATGCAATACGTATTTGAATGAAAGGATCCTGTGCCTGGTTCTCTGATTTACTTAAACAAATAGAAGAAATGTGTGAGAATTGTGGAACATGTTTTTGGACCATTACTAAAGTATAGTGCAAATTACATTTATGCCACTTACAGTGTACTTCTACACTTTAGAGGCAACTTCAGTTTAGTTGACTGCTCTACTCATCATTAATATAATAAATATTTGAATTGCTATTCTATTGCATGTCTGTTTATCCTGTGGCTCTTTCTTTTTTTCATCATCCAAAGCAATATTTTTTACAGTAAATACAATTTACCTAACTTGAAATATATAGTCATTGGTTGACAGTGATTCAAACATTCAACTCTTTGAGAGACTTTATAACAACTACCTATGAATGATAAACCACCACAGATGGATGAAAATTAAACATTTAGCCTTAAAACAGCAACGTATTTCAATGTGCACTTTGCCTGTTTATAAAGCAAAAATTACATTTTAAAATTGATCTCCATCTTCACTAACTATGACATTAAAATGCCAAGTACAAAGAAATGCATTGGTATTAATAATCTGATAAAATAGTTAAATGAAATAATTCCATCACTGGGCGTGTTCTGATGCCATCCCATAATTATGTGGGCAATATAATTGGTCAGTTTGACTTATAGGGGCCGTCATGGGAGGGATGGTAGGACTGTCCAAGTGAATTATAAATTCAAACTTGAGATATATAACAAGGGAAGTAGAGTAGAGAAATCTGAATGCTGAAAGTCCTGGTGCAAAGTCAAGTCACCTCTGGGGAATCATGTTGATGAAGTGCAGCTCCACCTGTCTCTTCATTGTCATCCTTAACTTCATCTTCTGCCTTCCTCTGCTCGTGCGTCAAAGAAGGTATGTTTATGTCTCGCTCAATAAGAACTGGACTTCGGCCCAAAAGTACTGCAGGAGCCAACGTATTGACCTGGCCACTTTTAGAAATCTGAATGATTTTGCTGCACTACGGAGTAGTTGCAGTGATCAGGATCTCTGTTGGATTGGTCTCTATAGAGACCAAAGAAATACAAATGACTGGGATTGGTCTGATAAGGATGTAAGCAGCTATAGACAGTGGAGTTCCATCAACAATCAGCCTGATAACGTCGAGGGAAAAGAAGATTGTGGTACTACGGGAAGTTTATCTTGGTATGATGAATTCTGCGGTGACGAACGTGCATTTGTGTGTTATGATAATCTAATCTTGGTGAAAGAGAGCAAGACATGGGAGGAGGCTCTGGAACACTGCAGGAATCTTGATTCTAATTCAACCAACCCATCCTCAGGTCTTACCTACGATCTTTCAGACATGGACTTTGGAGGTGACAACTCAGATGCCAGAAGAGCGATCCTGGATGCCCACACACCAGAAGTATGGATAGGTCTACGTTTCCTGGCAGGAGAGTGGCTGTGGGTGAACGGGAAGCCTCTGCAGCACCCACCGCCTTCCTGCCCTGCACCCAGGATGAACTGTGGGACAATGTCACGGACCGGGGAGATTTTGCCACAAAGGGACTGTTTGGAGAGAAGGAATTTCCTTTGCGTAGAATTTTAAAGTTCATATAGTTCAGATCCTATATATGTAGGTACTTGTTTTATTAGTCAATATTTGAGCTATTTTCGGGATTTGTGCTTGTGGATGTGTGCTTGTAGTAGTTAGAGCATTTGTATTCACAAATTTGAGAAATTAAATTAGAAATATAGAGTACATGTGGTTCAGATCTTGTATATTGTATGTAGATGCATGTTTTATTATGCAATATTTTAGCTATCTTCTGGATTTGTGTTTGAAGAGGATTAGATGTAGCATTTGTATTTACATATAATTTAGAGTTCTAGATTTAAAACAGCTAAAGCACAGGTACAGCATGCTGTCTGTTGTTAAAATCTATCTTACAAATAAAAAATGTATTACAAATAAAGAAATACACTTTGAGAATTAGAATTCTGCCACTGAGGTGATATTTGAAATTGCAGTTTGAGTCATATTTTCTGTCTTAACTAAAATTCCTCTGCATAATATCTTTTGTTTGACTGCAATAAACATTTGTTGTTGACCGTAAGCAGGGAGTTGTGTCTTTTAAGATACATTTCGGACCAACATTTTCATTGAAAGTAACTGAATGTTCTATCATTGCAGAGAAAATATTTGTAATTTGTAATAGAATATAGAAGCAGCTTATGGAAATGAAACATGTCAAAATGATCCAATCTGACATAAAAACAACAACAACATCCACCTTCTCTCAAAACTTTCACTTCATTAGCCCTTATTAGCCGTTGATGTTTTCTTCAACTGAATCTTGGTTGTCCATCCATCCATCCATCCATCCATCCATCCATCCATCCATCCATCCATCCATCCATCCGGTATCAGGGGCAGCAGCTCCAGCAGGGGACCCCAAACTTCCCTTTCCTGAACCACATTAACCAGCTCCGACTGGGGGATCCCGAGGCGTTCCCAGGCCAGGTTGGAGATATAATCTCTCCACCTAGTCCTGGGTCTTCCCCGAGGCCTCTTCCCAGCTAGACGTGCCTGGAACACCTCCCTAGGGAGGCGCCCAGGAGGCATCCTCACCAGATGCCCAAACCACCTCAACCGGCTCCTTTCGATGCGAAGGAGCAGCGGCTCTACTTGGAGCTCCTCTTGGATAACCGAGCTTCTCACCCTATCTGTAAGGGAGACCCAGCCCCCCTCCTGAGGAAACCCATTTCGGCCCCTTCTACCCTAGATCTCGCTCTTTTGGTCATGACCGTCTTGTTTTAACCCTTTAATGTTCACAGGAAGTCTGTTTTTTGGTGTTTAATCTGCATCCTGTCAAAGACCTTGCCAGAAAAAAGTAAGTGGACCTTAAGACTCAAATAATGCTTTGTTTTCACTCCAATGCTATGGTACACATTGAGCACACTACTTTTTGCATTGGCCGCAAATCACAAAGTGCAGAATTCTCAAAAATGTATGTTTTATTTAAAGATACTGGGCTATTTTTCCAAAACATTGTGTGCCTTGAGGCATGTGTCCAATGGGTGGAATTTGATTATTTGGGGATAGCTTTGGGATATCTTTTGGGAGCTCTGTGACAAAACCATAAAGGGGGCACTGCACATCACTATGTATCACCTCACCACCAATAAAATAATCCTAAACCATCTGAGCAGAGGGAAGGAAAGGAATCTTCCATAGACAGATGGTAGTGCCAATATTATGTTGACCAGATCATAACCCAGGTTTGAATAATTACAGTATATAGCTCAAAAAAGTACAATTTCCTTGGAAAACAGTAAACATTCTTGCCTTGGCCATGGCTTTGTGCATCCAAATGTCCAAACTAGTTATGGTAGAAATGACTCTAAGGCTTTTGCGGCAGCTACTAATAGACCAATGTATTACTTCTGTAATTAGCTATGACACTGAACATGTCAACCAGATTAAGACTGAATGCATGACAAAGACCCACACACTGACAGATGCATGCCAATAAATCAGTGACAGACATTTTATCTTGGTCGTGGTTGAATTTTATGTTTCACTTATTTAAGAAAATAAAAAGAGAACTGAGCAACAGTTTTACATATTTATTTTCATTTTGAAATTAAAAAAATATAGCATTGGGCAGGGATTGTTTTGGGTCCGTCTGTCCACCACTGATATGTTTTTGGTCCAGACTAAAATATCTCAACTAAAATATGCTCTTCTTACTTTTCCTTTACTGTCATATCAAGTCAAGATGTTCACTTATGTATGTTCACTCTGGGAAATATCTCAACATTTATTAGATGGAGTGGTACAAAATCTTGTCCAGACAGTTGTAGTTCCTAGAAGATGGGGGTGGCTGAGATTTCCCCATAGGGGATCGATAAAGAGTATAAATTAAATGTATAAATTATCAATCCTAATAACTTTAGTGATCCCCTGACGTGTCCACCTTGTGCCACCATGAGGTCGTTGGTGACACTTGATTTTAATTGACGTCTTGACAACCATTGGCTGGTTTGCCATGGGACTCTGTACACCTGATCAAGTGCCCTTCAGGATGAATTAATGACCTTTTTGTTGACTTTTCATCTAGCTCCACCATGAGGTCACAATTTCTATTTGTTCATAACATTCCCATCAGCCTCAGCTAGATTGGTGTTTGGGCTAATTAGCAAATGTTACAGTAAGTACATTTCCAATATCTGCAATTTTACAAGTAAAAGTTCAAACACAAAAAAACAGTACATTTACAGCAGAGGATGATACAGTAAAAAATACAAATAAAAAAATACTTGAGTAATTTCATACACATTTAACATTTTATTTTTAAGAAAAACTCTTTGTCTCTGACCATGCTAACAAACTAAACTACGATGGCAAACATGGTGAAAATGATCTGCTGAACACTATAATGTAGATGTATAGTCTAGTATTATAGGGAATTATTTCAGTACGTTGCATTAAGCTTTAAAAATGATATATAATGTTATATCCTGCAAGCTATCACGCAGCTTTGATATAGCTGCAGCGGTTCATATGATGGACGGTAAACCTAAAGGAGTTGAACGCTCAGTGTAACTGATGCTTCTCCGTACCTGACCTTGAATCATGTATTTAACAGAATTACACCTCCTTTCATTATTGTAAATAATGAAAAAGATGTACAAAAACACAGTGCTTTGACTTTTCATGGAATACTCCAGTGACATTCAGCTGGTGCCTTTTGATGAAGACTGGCAGTCAGAAATTCTGGGACTAAACAATCGGATTTGTACAAGGCAATCAATGAGAGCTTCCTCTGTGTGTAAGTGATGCCCCACATAACTGCACTCCTCACCTTTTCTGTCACTTTACAGGACAGGCTTACCTGGAAGGCCCTGTTTAACAGTGAAAGGCGCACACAATCCTATTTGAAGCCTGCTCTGTGGATTTAGCCACTTTTTAAATTCAAATCACTCACACCACAGTGTCAGGACAAAGGGAGGCTGGGGAAGGGGAAGGTGGACTTAATATAAACCAAAATCCCATTAGAGATGGACCGCAGGAAAATGAGGGGTTGGCACTGTTTCGCCTCACGACACGATGTGAAGAGAGATCTCTTTGATGGGGGTCAGAGATGATGTCCCACATTGCAGTTTTCCTTTTTTTGTTTTCACATTTCTACCCATCAAACTGGAAATCGCCAGAAGTAAAATGTATCATTACAGGATCTGTGTCCACCGAGGAGCAAGGCTAGAAGGAGTAGGTGACTTATCTGCCACAGACATAGGTCTTTGGGGTAATAAGGCATGCATGAGAAGCTGTTTCCCTCCTTTGAATGGGGTATCCATGTCGCTTGGTCCCTGTGTAGCCTGCAAACTCTCTGAAGTGGTCAACTTAGCTTGGCCTTCTTGTATAATTAGTCTCCTGAACCATGTAGGATGTGTTTTTTGATGGCGTCACCTCCTCTACTTTCACTTATACATGTCCCTTTCTCTCTTTTCTCAGTCTTCTTTTTGTCTTTTTTGAGTTTCATAGTCATTGTAAAAATCTAAAAACAACCTCCCAGATGTTCACTGCTGGTTTGACTTCCCTGGTTGCTATTGGCCTTCGTATGATAATGAAACAGTAATACAGTAGATGTTGCTCAGTGTTGATCTCTACTTCCTAGCAAAGCATTGTTTATGTTACAGTTTCCTCCAGGTGCTCCTGTTCCTCCAGGTAGCCGATTTGGAAACTCCCATCAGACATGCCAAGTGGGAGGCTCCAAAAGTAACTTTCCCTATTGCAAATTTGCATTTGATAGTTTTCTTTTAATGAAGTGTTATGATCTCCTCAGTACTCCTTAACACAGAAACACTAGAGTCTCCATGGTAATGATAATATACTTCCACTAGTGTATATATATATGTATATAAAAATATCTATCGGTCAGAGTTTGGGTCACTTACAAATTTCCATACCACTCCATTATAGACAGAATCACTGATAATCTGAGTGGGTGGTTGATCTTAAATGCAATATCTACATTGCCCTTTATCAACAACCATTCATTGCTACATTGGAGAACCCTTTTGCAATTATGTAAGCACATAATGTAATCTGAAAACTGCTGCCCTGGTTTAAAAACAAACAATGCAACTGGTCTCAGCTGGTATTCTGTCTATAATGAGTGCAATGGAAATTTCTAAGTGACCCCAAGCTTTTGACCGGTAGTGTATATATAGTGTATATACTGTATTAGTCAGTTTGAAATTGAACTGACTGCTGATACTATGTTTTCCTTAGCTGCCATTGTTAGTGAGGGGCCAGCTACAGGCACCAATCAGAGCTGTATAAAATGTGGAACTCTTTGTTGCCGCATTTGGGAACCCACCATAAAATTAATCATCTCATGAAACAGATACGCTTCCATTTTATCAACTGTATCAGTCCACACCAACTCCAAAACAAGCACCTGAGGCTTTTCTTCCTCTGGCATGCTTAGTGATGCATAATCTCCGAAGTCAAATTTTCAAATCACCCAACTCTTCTCTGGTTTATATGTTATGAACTTATTAGCAGTATCTGTAATGATTGATCAAGGCTCCCTGTGTCACTATGAGATTTCTGGCTTCAAAATAAGCAGATTGTACCGCGCGCGGGGGGGGGGGATACATATGCAGTAAATTGTTAAAAACTGGAGAAAGTTAAATTTTGACCTGGTGGTGGCACTAGAGGAAAAGTGAAGGGATCACCAGCGTTATCACCATTCATCCTGAAAGGAATATGATTGTACTGTATGTAGTACATTTTATGGTAATCTTCCGTAAAGTTGTTGAGATATTTCACTCAAGACCACAAAAATCAAGTTTATGGTGGAACTAGAGGTTAAGTCAGAGGATCCCCAAAGGCAGTAGTCTGTGTCCTCCTGGGAACGATGTTCCACACTGAATGGCAATCCATCCAACGGTTACTGAGATATTTACAGACCGGCAGACCAATATTTCCATTCATAGAGGCACGCAAGTATCATGGCTAAAAATGTAATTAAACAGTTGATTGAAGAAATTAAATACACCAAATCCTAAGCGTGATACATACAACAGCATTTTAACTTTGGCGATTGGATGCTTTTTATTGAAGAGCACCTTGGGAGTCCTAGTTTACATCTCTTCTCACATTTTTGTACGTACTGTAACTTTTTATCAAATAACTAGAACATCCACACGCATTCATTCTCCCTAGTTGGTGGAGTGGGCTGAGAAGTTGTCGATATTCATATTCTTTGGCTAAAATCCTGGCTTTTCACAATTGTACCTCACCTTTAACATTGTCTATTCAGAAAGTGAATGGGTCTTCTATGTGACTGCTGTGTCCAGAAAACACCCTCCTGCTTTGCTGCTGGACAGATGTGAGTTAGAAAGTGTAAAGAAGGGTATAGAAATTAAAATGGTTTAGGTAGTAAGATTTCACTGAAATCTGGCAATCAACTGTTGCAGACACATTACACATATCAGTCTCCTTATCTTTCTGTTCTGACCTGGGCGGTGGTGGCCTAAAGGTTAGAGAAGCAAGCTTGTGACCGGGAGGTCGTTGGTTCAATCACCAGACCGACAAGATAAAATCTGGGTGAGGAAAGCAGCGCTTGTCCCTCCCTCAGAGCAGCCCTAAGCCCTAAGAGCAAGGCCCTTAAACCCTCTTGCTCCAGTGGATGTGCTCCATGGCCAGCAGATCGGACTGTGGTTGCACTGGTATTAAGTGTAGCTGTGCAAATGTGAGGGTGTTCTCTCTGCCCTGAATGAATAAAAAACACAAAACCTAACACCAGTCTAGCTCTGAATTTGATAACCACCAAAGAGCTGCAACAAGAAACACAATTTAGCGCAGAGGTAACACGTCAAGGCCATCTGGTTCAAATCCCCCGATTGGCCGAGAAAAACCTCTGCATAGAAAGTGAATGACTCACTCTGACCTATGTCAACAAATAACAGTCAGGTGCCTTTAAGCAAGGGCCTTTAACCCTCAACTTTGCCAGTGGACAACAATAGGAGACCTTCTTTTGACTCTGCTGCTCGCACATGTGGGTGTACGTTTGAAAATAGAGAGGTTCAACACAGACAAAGAATATTTGTGCCAAGTCAAGCTTCCATGACTATATATAAGCTATTTTAAAATCAAAAATCATAGATATTAGAAAAGTGTAGCTCAGTGTGCTAAAACCCCGATTAGCCACCCTAGCTATAGAGCACCACTCCCCTGGTCCCATTTCCTCATGCTCCAGTACGATGGAGATTGTTCCTACAGTAAGTTGAGAGAAAATGAAGAAATAAATGACTGAGACATGGTAGGGAAAGAGGGCAGCCTGGCTTTGCTTGCCTGCCTTGTTAAAGGAAAAATTAATTACTGGAGCATTACACAGTAATGCATCAAATGATCATGTCAGCTTTGACTGTGCATGGGGAATGATTAACAACCTAGAAGAGCTGTCTCACAGTCTGAAACGGCCACTGGGTAAAAAAAAAAGATGTTTCTTTAAGTTTATAACATACAAGATTTTCTAATAATACATGTATGTGTTGCAACTCTACTTGATGTGAGCTTTGTTTGAGAACGGTGCAGCATTTTCTCACCAAAAGCATATTTTTCTTCATTAGTTGGAAAACAATGCAACAACATTGCAACATATGTCTTCTGTAGCTTTTTTTGTTTTGAGTACATTGGGGTAAAATATATCCAACCAGTGTATTGAAAACCTTTCATTTATGCAATATTTATATATATTTCCCCTCAAGGGCTACGTCTTTGGAGAGTTGCACAAAAAAAGTGCCAAGTATTTCACATTAGCAATAAAATTCATCATGAAAACACAAACTCACTAACAATCCCAATGAAGCACAGCAACACCTCAGCAAAGATGGAGACATAACACATTTTGCAGTCTAATGTAGCCCAATAATAAAGTGTTTTTATTAATAGACAATGCATGTGTCATATGTGATGCATGCATAATGCTGGGACAAATGTGTACGGAATCAATCTGAGGAATCTCATATTTGATATTTATGCTGCGTCTCTTCAGCTAATCCATCTTCACTCTCTGCAATCATAATCATAACTCCACCGCAGCCCAAATGACAAACCATCCAGTCATAGAACATATTGCATTTATAACTTGAGTTCCCGCCAGTGGTAAATGTTCCCTCAGCCAGACTTATATAATGTATTTAAAGCACGGAATCCTATCTTACTTCTTTAATTAATTCCATAAATCATCATTAATAACCTTTAAAGCCCCCCATCTGCATGGTTATAATCACTATAGTCAATCTTTGGTGTCAGGTTTGATTGCCAATCCATGTCCTTCTCTAATTGACCTTGTCCAGTGAGGGAAGAGCAGACAATATTGCATTTTCCCACTGGTGCCCCACTCATTTCTACTCCAAATGAAGACTGCTCCCAGTTTGTTCAGCAGATTGAATTCCAACACTATCTTTTAAACAGCTGACACAACGCTACTTCAATTTAAAGTTATTGAATGTGCAAAATCCTTACTGGCATCCAATAAAAACAGATGAAAAAGTCATTTTAACACTTACCACAGAAAATGCGTTTGTATTTGTGTGAATGATATCTTTAATTTAGTTGGAGGATGAAGTAATGTAAATATATGTATCCTTATGTTCACTGTCACAGCTGCACTGCCGACTGACTCAGCACTCATTCTGAACGGTCTAGGGACTCAGAAATTCTCTTTAACAGTTTTAAGAAATAAACATGTTGGTAAAAATGTCTTGGTCTCTGCGACTGTCCGATCTGTTCCGTTTCCACCACTTCTGGCTTATAATGTTGTTGATTTTCACTAACCTTTGCAACTTCCTCTCTTTGTCTTTTTAACACCACTTCTCAATGGAGCAATTTTATTAACAGCAAAAAAAAGTTAAATCACAGTAATTGTGGGCTCTATAGGCTAATTTGAATTGACGGTAGACCAATATGAGTCATTAAAAAAAGCTTTTGTTCAATTTAATTTATTTTCTTTAATGCTCTTTGAAGAATCAGTGGGATTTTGTAACATCTAGCGTAAAACGTGAATGGCGATATCTAGAGCCAGTGTTCCATTCTGAACGACTGGAGAAATGCGTTGGTGCAACATGACTCTATGTAGATATAAACAGCTCATTCTAAGATGATAATGACACAATAGTTATATTATCAGGTGATTATGGACTAAGGACAACATACAAATTAGTATATTATTACACTTCTGCCGTAAATCTCAGGCTATTCTTATGTTATGTTAATCATGTAACTATGAAAAGTAATGCCATTTCTATGCATTATTACTGTATACACCACAAAGCAGGGGAGCAAAGTCTGTGTCTTGGGGTAAGACTTCTACGCAGTAAAACAGGTGTTTGTGCCTCGGGAGAGCCCGTGATTTCACCTAAATTATTATTATTATTATTATTATTATTATACCTAAATATTATTATTTTTTCTATTCTTAAATTGTTTGGTGCCTTAACGTAGCCGTTATCGCCAAACGACTAAACTGTGTACACGATACAATATCATAGAAGACCCGTTCATGTGTTGGAAGCAGAGTAAGTGTTATAATCTGAGTTTGGTGGGAGTCTCTAAAATTGTAGGGCCAGAGGTAAATAAATTATATGGTTGTGCTATCAGAGTGAGAGAGAGAGAGAGAGAGAGAGAGAGAGAGAGAGAGAGAGAGAGAGAGAGAGAGAAGATATAAGCACAGCATGGCTAGCAGCTAAATATATATATGTCTTTTCTGCCACAATACGAGGCAAAACAAATAGAGAATTTTATGTATTATCATTTTAATTTTTCTATTCTTACTTTATTGTTTCAAAGTACCCTTTGAGGGACATGCACATAATTTGTTTAGTATCTACAATTATATGATGAAGTATCCTGTTTACTTGTATCATTATATCAGATGTATTTACTCATTGTTGTTATATGCATGTTTGTTCTTATGCTTTGGCATGAAATTGAAAATTGAGAGAGAGAGAGAGAGAGAGAGATTTTACTGCTTATTGTTACTGACACACACACAAACAAACACACACACACACACACACATGCTGAGTGGTAGAGCAAATCTGTAGGGAGGGTATATGATTTGCATGTGAGGGCCATGACAGGTGCACATACGACTCAACAATGCTCTATGTGCATGGTGGCACACAAGAAACAACATGGCCAACAGCGTTGCCTAAAGGCCGCACGCAGATCGCAAATCCAAAGAAAACAAACAGCACCATACAAAACACATTTGCAACAGTGTAATGTGTGAGCGGCAGCACAAATACTTTTAAAACAGCATCACCAGCGGCATCATGTAAAGACGCATGTCGCTCGCAAATACACACAAACAAAGAGAAACATCCAAAATACATGTGCAACAATGCATTGTGTGCACGGTTAACAACAGCATGACAACAACCATTGCGTGAATTCACACAATACAGAGTTACACCACATTATGCACAAAAGAGCAGATGAGATTGAATCAATATGAAAATACCAGTAGAGAGCCTTTAAAAGCAGAAGTCATCATCTTACTTTGACGCAGACAAAGTAGAACAAAGGGGTCCGTTTTCAGCAGGCCTCGATCGCGGCCCTGGAACCCATGATGTTAAAGTCCGATGATGTTGAAGTCCGATGATGTTGAAGTCCGATGATGTTGAAGTCCGATGATGTTGAAGTCCGATGATGTTGAAGTCCGATGATGTTGAAGTCCGATGATGTTGAAGTTCTCGCATTATTAAGAAGAATATAGTTTTGAGAGAAAACACTTCTTAATGGTTACTGCCAGCCACCAATTTCAAAGAGTTGTTTATCGCTACTTCTAAACGATGCCCCTTATGACCTCATAAGGAGCAAGATTCCAGATCGGCCCATCTGAGCTTTTCTTTTCTCAAAGGCAGAGCAGGATACCCAGGGCTCGGTTTACACCTATCACCATTTCTAGCCACTGGGGGGCCATAGACATATTAATCTTAAAATACCTCATAAAGTGGACTGTTCATGCCATGGGACCTTTAAGTGTTACTGTACACATTGTAGAGAAGGGGTGTAGCATATAGCAGCTGTAGTTCTGATTTCACAAAGTTTTCCAAATTGTAGAAAGCTTTGTCAGGTCCTTATTATTAAATCTCAGAGGGGGGCGTTTCAGCCCTTTATTTGAGTGGGGTCTGCTTGTAGTATACAAGTATACTTGTATATCCACGGTCAGACGACCGCCCTGTTTCCAGTAGTCTTTTCATCAGTCTTTTTATGGAGCAAAATATGGTGAGATCTCACCTTTTGTCTAACAGGGATGTTATTCACATTTTGAGACAGCTTATTTTATGAACAGTAACACGAACAAACTGCTGTGTGTCGAAGAAAGAGCTTATTTTAATTGCCAGCGGGGTGATTGAAATTCAAGCCCCATGACAACAACTCAAGAGCTCTTAAACAATAAATATCTAAACCACAGGGTCCCTATTCAGCTCTGGGCCCCGTAAATTATTCAGGGTACGCCTTCTTCCCGTGGTGTCCCTGATTGCTGGAACTGACTGTGTCTGCTGTGTATTGAAGTGGCAACAATATACTTTTTTATTAATATTGACAGCTCTCAAATGGAGCCAAAGTTTGGCAAAGGATAATCCACGCTGTCCATAATTACTCTTGATCATTTTATTTACTGTACAGTGACACAGCCGTCACAACTGATGCTTCTCTTATTGCCCTTTGTAATTCCTTACCTTGTCAAAAACTATGCTAAACAAAGCAACTTTTCAAAAGTGACCATATAACACGCACACACACACACACACACACACACACACACACACACACAGTGATTTATTTTAAGACTCTGAGAGTCTAAGAATGCCATTTAGTAAAGATGGCAGTGGGTAATAAATCCTCATCAAGTCTGGTACATCCTGTTAGCTTCTTCTCTCCTAGTGACAGCTTTTTAATAAGCTGTGTGTGGTCCTGTATGTGTACTTGACATTTACTAGCTGACGTTACTCCTCCCTGTCCGTCAGTGCACATTATGCATATTCTACCAGAACCCTAGCAAAGCATTAGAATGTACTATAACCGTGCCATTCGTACTTTTCAAGGTCTGGGCAAATGGCCCCAGCCTGTTTGTTGGCGTAATTGATTTCTTTTCAGCTGGGCAAATGAGTTTCTTATTTCTTTGGAAGTTATTTATATGGAAATGGTGTGATGTTGTGACTACATTAGTCGAGTTATTCTCACCTCCCTCTAAAGTCCCTACCTCCTGGGGAAACTCCCTTTGTTGCCATTTGCTGTTTTGCTGATTCTGTCAGCAAAAATTAATTGGTGTCCATTTCAACTCCCCTCGAGCCTTAATTTCTATGAGCAGAGAGATACCCAGGCCCAATTAGGTGGTGTAAATAACATTTGCTCTATAATTGCTTCAATAAAGATTTATCGCCTTCTCTTCATTGTCCTTATGTGAAGGCATTGCAAGGCCAGCCAGAGGAGACTGAGGCATGCATTGCAAAGTTATCTGGCAGCGTGGTAAAGACAGGGTATGTTGCTGAACAGTATAGACTGTTCAGGCTGTTTATTGTATCATCCATGCCTATGTCAAAGGTAGATTGCATGGAATTGCGTATTTTGCCTGGGGTTGGTTAAGGAAATCTAAAGAATTTTTTTTTAATATTCAGAAAGGACACACTCACAAGGACAACAATTATGTTATTCTTCCCTGATGGGCCATATATGACAACAACAAATGCAGACTTTCTCTGGAAACAAAATGCAGACTAGAATATATCATGAGCATCCTGAGTTGACCCTTTCCCTTCATGACAACCTTTGTTTCTGTTGCTATGCCTGCAGCCTTACATTTTAGAATGACGCATATGTACTTCACAATGGTGACAATGGTAGGTTTCTACCTTGAAATCTGTGATATTTGTAAAAACAGGCCCTTGTTTCAGACCGAAGTAGGAATTACAGGCTCCTCATTAGTGACCACGGATTTTGCTGACTGAAATAACCTGACACTGTCGACATGAAAGAACTGCAACAACAACAGTAGTCTATATGCTTGATGTTACACTTCCGGGATTGCTGCGTTGCCGCTGGAAAATCCACCGGATTTCACTCATTTAGGCCGGATGTCCGTTGCCTTGGGCTTCCTTTGTGTTGGCATTCTAAACTCTGGTGGATTTACACACTGGTTAACCTTTTCTCAGATCTCTGCAGGGTAAATCCAGACAGCTAATGTCCAGTCAGAGTTTTCTGTTGCACGACTAAAACTACTTTTAAACGTACACATGTTCCACCAAAACAAGTTCCTTCCGAGCCTTTTTTGCAGCGGCACCGCCCAAAATGATTGTGATTGGTTTAAAGACATGCCAATAAACCAGAGCATGTTTCCTTTCATCCCCAAATGCTGTGTGGAGTAGCCGGACCCTCCTTCAGCGCGTTCAGTTCTATTTAAGGTAACAGTCACACTTTTAAACACATAGAGAACATGTTCAGTTTAGGCAACAGAAACACTTAGGGTTAGTAAAACATCAATGTAACGTGATGTCACGGACATCATTGCGTCACAAACTAAGGTCTGTAAAACTTTTTACAAGTTTATATTATATATGTGAACTAATTTCTAAATATGACAGTTGGTTTTTATACGGGACATACACCCGAGTGTCCTAAGTGTTTGTTGGACCCATTTTGCCTCCTTAGATGGATTTTGGTCTTTTTTTTTTAAGATAAAAATTCTAAAAATAAAATGTTGGGGCTTTGTTTTGGAAAAGAGGTGAAAGAGAGAATCTGATTTATGGTTGGTGCATACGTAAACAAACACACATATTGAACATTAATATGAAATGAACAGTAAATACAAAATAAATATATCCAAAATAGCTGATTAACATAAGAAGAAAGAAAAAAGAGGCTGAATGGAGTAAGTGCCGAATGCCCAAAAAGGGGTATGACATGCAGCAAAGGTCAGAATTTAACCCTGGCTGCTGCGATAAGGACTGAGGCTTAGTACGTGGGGCGCACGCACTACCAGGGCACCCCAGATTTTGTCATACACTTCGTCTCCTCACTACCTTGTTTGCTCTCGGTATAATAACAACAGCCACATGAGGTCGCCGCCTAACAGAGAACATAAATATATGAACTTCTTGCACAATCAGGTTATAAAGTCATTTTCTAGGTGAGGATGGTCTAGAAAGTCCCTACTCTGCTTCTAACATAGTCCCAGAAACCAGCCCCTATAACGATTAGACATGCTTAGTACATGCTTAATACATGCTTAGTACATGCTTAATACATGCTTAATACATGCCATTTTCAGAATCAGAATCAGAATCAGATTTATTTGCCAGGTATGAGGACACCCACGAGGAATTTTACTTTGGAACATTGTTGCTCACAATGCGCTTACACATACAAAACAGCCAAACAATACATACACACTAATATATACATAAAATATATACTCTAAACAGAAACAATATAGAGGCATGAGTGCAATGAAGAGTGCAATACAAATTATTTAAATGTGAAGCATAGTACCTTTTCAATGTTAACATGTCACAATAAGAAAGAACAGCCTTCAAGTACAAGCTTACGAGAGCTTGCCAAAAGTGTCTGTATTATAATAATTTGAAGGCTACTTTAGGGCTTTTGACACCACATTACATGATTTCTGAACAGTAAAGTACAACTAATTTCATCTGAACTGTTTATATGTCCATGTAACTGTTAGGAGAAGAAACTAGGGAATGAGGTCAGCCATCTTCACTACAAAATACATGTAAATGTACGCATGTGTATGCAAATAAATCCCAAGTGTGTTTTTCGTTATGTTAAGAATGTGCTGGAACAAAGCCAGCCATTGTTACTGTGTTGTGGATTCACTTATATGCAATCGTACATCAAAGATGATCAACGATTTTTTAGAAAGCCTTTCGGGGTGATCTAAACAGTTCACAGTTATATTAATGATGTTTTGAGATATGATGATAAGTGAGGGAGTTCTGGTGTTGGCAAAAACATCCACTGCTCATGAGGGACCTTGGAAGCATCAGTTTGCCACCGTTACTACAAGCTATTGCATGCCTATTCATCCATTTCCCATGTAGGATCCAAATAAACATGGCAGTGCGTGGTCTGCCAGGTGGATCTGGGGCTTGCCACCTCCTCTCCTCTGTTTCTTTTCCTGTATTAATAGCTTCTCAGGAGAGCCAGAGAGGTCTGCATGTCAGGTTTTATCTCCAGAGAAGAACAGGGAGAAAACTAAATGAAGCCTGAACTTGAGAACAGCCCCATCTCAGCTTCTCAAGGGGATGCTCGAGGCATATTAAGGGAAACATCAGTAATGTGCAAAACAAATGGAGGGATGTGAAAACCCCTAAAGACTTTCCCCCACCAGCACGTTGAGCTGCTGCCATAAATCTCAGGACCCCTGTGCCCACTGTTGTATCCAGTCTGGGGAAGAGAAGCAGGGACTAAGCAGAGCCAGGTTTCTTCCGCATGGAAACAGCATAAGTGTCAGAAGGAGGCTTTTCATTTCAGCGCTTAGCTCTGCTTGTTGTCTCTTTGCCAAAGGCTTTTCAGACCTGATGCGCTAAACAGTTTGCCGAAAAGTTAAAGCAATTATCCGTCGTTGATGTCCGGAGAGTATTTACCCTGCCTTCAATGACAGACTGTTTATAACTACATGATTTGGATAAAGACTAATGGAGTGTGAGTAAAGCACAGGAGCAACAGGATTATACTAATAAAGACGTATTATGGCTGCGAACAAAAGGCCTTGGCAAGGTATCCAACCACTAAGGGCTGGTGGGTTGGTGGTGGGTAGGGAAGGTGCAGCTGTACATTGTCCCTGATGACATGTAGGCATGCTTTGCAGTGCTATTGCAGATTATATTCCCAACACAACGAATGATGGAAATCAAAAACAGAATTTATTTCAACTTGAAATTCTTCGTAAAAAGCTGACTGATTAACTGGGATGAGCTCCGACAATATGACCAAGTAAACGACTGTAATAACGGCTGTAATAATCTTATGTCCACTATTGGGAGTATTGTTGATAAATCCCTAATTTCTAATACCATGGATGAATGGTAATATTAGAAAATTAATGAAAAGGAAGGACCATGCCCTGAAAACTTTCATCAAGACCTGAAGGGACATTGATTTGAAATAATTTAAAGTTTTGCGTAACAAAGGTGTTAAAGAACTCAGAATGTCCAAATCAAATTATTACATTCAAGTTCTAGCAGAGGCCAAAGGGAATGGCAAAATAATTTGGAAGCACCGCTGAGAGTTGGGTTAGGAATTGGAGGGTTGCTGGTTCAAGTCCCCATATGGACTAATGTATGGTGGTGGACTGGTAGCTGGAGAGGTGCCAGTTCTCCTATTTGTTTGGGATTTTCCACCTTTAATTTTGACAGGACAGTTAGGTGAGAAAGGGGGGAGACATGCAGGAAATCCTCACAGGTTGGATTCAAACCATGGACCTCTGCATCGAGGCATAAACCTTTCAGTACATGTGCACCTGCTCTACCTGAGCAGGTGAGCAGGTGTACCTGAGCAGCTCACTGAGCCAACCTGGCCACATGCTCTTGAGCAAGGCACCAAACCCCCAATGGCTCGGGGCGCTTTTTCATCTCCATTTAGTGCATGTATAGGTACTGAGCATGCATGTGTAATTCAGGCCTGTGTGTAATGTGTGTAATGACAACAGAGTGTACAAATATAATTCCCATTGTGGGATTAATAAAGTAGACATTATTATTATTATTATTATTATTATTATTATTAAACAGGCTACTAAATCCAAACAGTAACGCCACCCAAAACAAATATGAACTTAAAATGGGTGAAAGCCTCATGACTGATGAGTGTGATAGATGTTTCTAAATTCTATGATTCTCTCACACATATCACATGGCTTACATGGTCCAAAGCTCACCAGTCATCAGTTAAAACCATAGAGTGTCTTTATAACCGGTCCTGGACAAGAAGAGAATCAGGTACCATCACTGCCAAATTCTAAGCAAATATAAGATTTTAAGTTTTGTTAATTTTATCTCCCATGCATTTTCTTAAATTGATCCTCAAATGCCTAAGTAACGCCGCTCCCCCACCCCTTTGCAAAACATTAACAAGAGAGCAAAGTGGTACCAGATTGATCATCCAAGCATCAATAAAAGGCAATTGTAGTATCCCTATCTATAGAACATAATTTACCCAAAACATTATGGATCTCTCTGCCAGACCACATGAATGTATCCCAACATTAGCCACCTTCAAAAAAACAAACAAATTGTGGCTAATTCAGGAACAATATAGCTCTCATATTTAATTTTTACACTGTGCTCTCTCTGTATACTTTTTTCCTTTTTTCATTTCATTACATTTTATTTCATCTCTATCATATTTTTAATAATGTTGATCTGTGTTTTTATTTTTAACCAAAAGCCCTTCTAGGGACGAGTGTTGGGAATTAGCTTCAGCTAACACACTATGATACATACATCGATAGATGTCTAAGCTTATCTATGCGTTTTCTATCTGTCCCTATCTAAATAAACTTTAATAATAATTGACTGCCACTGTATAAAAGTGGGAACTCCGCCTAGCGGGGACGCTCACTGTCACCTGTTCTCACCTGTCACCTTAGTCCTGTTAAAACATGAGCATTAGCAATTCTAGTCCCAAAGCCTTTAAAATAAATTCTTGTGGCACACAATTTTAGGTAAACTGGAGCATTTCAGACCCATTTCACAAAAAAAAACAACAGACCACAATAAAAGAGGCCATTTAAGTATGGTCATTTGTGCTAGTGAAGCAATGACAAAAAATATTAAATTTCTGAATTAAATACCTTTGCATACTCAAATCAGCAGTTAAAATGTCAAATGCGATTTATCAACCCAGTAAAGGCAGCAGAGCAGTTTGCAGATTGAGTGTGAATTACCATTCTCCTCCTTCCCCTCTAGCGGTTGCTCATACCGAATGGTCAGAGTGGCTTGCCTGGCCTCATTTGCTGGTTAATTGCATTTTATAGTTGAGTTAAAGACCTGTCATCTGTTTCTGTGGTTTCATTTATCTTACAAATAACCTAGTGAAGGTAGGTTAAAGTACCTATGCAGGCCAAATAAGCTTTCGCTGAATTTCGCACATGGCTTTTATTGCAGATATCGCTTTTTCACACTCTATTTCATGCCCATGATGAGACGGAATTAAATTTTGGGAATTAATGCGGCTGAAAATGTTCGGGAAAATAAAATGTGAACAAATGTATCTTCGGCTTTGTGGATTCCAGCTGTCAATTGGGTATTGCTGGAACAAAAATTCCTACAACACAGAACAGATTTGGAGCTGCAAATTCATTAATAATTAACCCACCTAAAAACATGAACAATACAACATCAAACTATCTCTGGTGCTGCAGTACACAACATGGTGTTGCACCTTTTTTTCCCTTCAAGGTAGTGTGTATTCCCACTGTGAATGGTGTCCCCATTCCTCGTAATTATGCAAATGACACATTAATGAGGTGTAATTGTGAATTCATGAAACAGCAGGGATAAACTCTATAAAGATGCCATGTCTTAATAGGGGTAGTGGAAAGCTTCATCATTGAAGGGCTGAATACACTAATTGTTTACCCACCACTGCTACTTTAACTAGCACATATTCATTTCAGGGGCATGACGTCTAGTTATGCGTGTTTATACTACTTAATAAATGGTCTCGAGTGTTTATCGTGGCAAGGAACATTTACTCCACAAACTATACAATTCTTAAGACACGGACCCACTGCCCAGGAACAAAGACACAACTATTTAGCCTTGACATTTCTTCTCTTGTGTACAGCGTGTGGGATAATTAGTGCACTGCATTACCGCTTATTGCTGTCTGTGGCCTTTAACAGTTGAAGTGACTCAACAGTTTCACAACCGTCTTATTTAGTACATCTGTAGTTTAAAGCTCTGGAACATTTCTTTCAGCGTTTTGAATTGGAACATTTAAGGATTCAAAGACTTCTAAATGAGCCGTTCAAGCTGTTTTTAGATGTGAAGTAAAAGGCTACATTTACTGTACATTGCTACATTTTGGTTTAAAAATGAATATCTTTTGCTATGTTTCCCCCTCTCTATATTCTAGATTTTGTCAATGAGGGAGAAGGAATAGACATAGTTTTATTTAATGTATTTAGTAGAAACGAAAAACACGTTAGAAAACAATTATTATTCAAAGCAGAGTCCTTTTATATGTCTAAAAGATATCTGCAATGGATTTAGTATATCTATGTGTTTATGACTTCTTTTTATTATTAAGAGTTTCACACTCAAAAACTCGGCTGATCTCCTTCATCAAGACTGTGCCAGTTGGCTTTGATCAGATTTGATTGACAGTGGCCTGGCAACATTAGGAAGCACCCACACAACTGTCATCACGCTTTGTATCAAATGTTGCTGAACTCTGAATTGCTCAAAGCAACAAGCTGGAAATAAAAAATCAGTGCCAGTAAAAGAACGCTATGTTTGATTTCATAGCGCTTACCATCATTTGTAATGGTTGGAACAGCGCTGTTCTCACCAAAGTCATCTAAAATCTGGGAACGCAGCAGAGCCCCAGGTTAGCTGGAGGTGTTGAGTAAAAAAATAACAAAGGTAAATGGTCAAATTATTACCCAAACTGTCCATTTATCAGTTTTACTTGCTAATAAAAGGGCAAACTGTTTGTGTGAAACCTTATAGGGATGTCTGACCTTATCCAGTTTACTGCCCCGTTAGACGTACTTTTATCCCCGTTCCAAGATCTTAGCATGTGATTATAGCTGATAGAACCAACAGAGTTACAATAAATTCAAGATACGTTGTAATAAGTCACAGTTTTTCTTTAGGCACCAACACAAAAGAAACCAATGTTTTAATGCTTGTTAGTATTCAACCGTGGTCGTAAGGTGGCAATGGATCTGCTGGAAAACACTAAGTCTGTCACTTCTCTTTGGCTTTAGAGGAACAGGTTACTCTGCGGGTGTCAGTGGTAGTGAGTTAGAGAGTTGCAGAGAGGGGGTGCTTTTGCATTCGTGACACATACAGATGTCTGGAATCAACTGCACATGTCAGGGCTTTAATTAGTGCCAACACTAAATCGATGAGGGCTGATTAATAAGACAGGGGCCAGTGCGAAGGTTGAGGCAGGTTACCGAAACAAGAGAGCTTGCTTAAGGAGAAAAACTAATTGTATGAATTATTGAGCAAGCTGTCCATTCTGAGCAATGATGCAATTGGTTTTTTTGGAGGGAAAAAATAAATAAATAATAAATGAAATGTAACCACTGGACCTGCATTTTTCTTTAACTTGACTCACTGTATGAAAACTGTGGCCATGACTGGTAGCTTGGTATATCTAGGTTCATCTTTGAACTCTTAGCAGTCCAACTGGTCATCAACTTATCATCAGCCCTTTGTTTTTGTTGGCATTTTAGGCCTTTATTTGAGAGGACAGCTTAGACATGGATGGGGAGAGAGAGGGGGATTGAAGCGATGAAGGGCCGCTTTTCGGCAAGGACTGAGCCTCTGGACATGGGGTGCAAGCTCCACCAGGTGAGCTACCCAGGCTCCCCTCATAAGCCATACTTGCATTGGACTAGTATTACCAGGGTACCTTATGTGATGTAGAAACGACCCGCCCACACCTGTTGTTTCATGCACCGCATTCTAACACATTCTCACTCCTGCAAAATACAGACGCTTGGGCATGTGCCTTCGGAGTTGCTAAAAACGCTTGGACTCTTGGGGTTTCTTTTGACACTCTGGGTCGGGACGTACGAGTAACTGACATGCGGTACAAGAACAGGAGGAAAAGATCGTAGGTGGGGTTATAAATGAACATTTCAGTGACACTTGGGACAAGAACGGGACACAAAGCCTAGTCCCCTGGGTGACAGTCCTGTGTTGTTTGACCCATCCACCACCCTCCTTTTTACCGTTGTCTTGTAATAGTACGTCATCTTACAGTACAGCGGAGCTGCTGCTCTGCCCGGCGTGTCCCAGACAGATGCTGAAGGGTGTTTTTTGCGTATTTGACACTGAGAGACACTGACCGGGCGTCAGTTTTTGACGAGTTGGGCGTGTGAATGGGTTGTGGATTCACAGGGGATAAGCAAAGCCAACACTTCTGTCAAATTTACTGATATTATCCCTAACATAGGATGTTGAGCAAGAGTCAAAATGTTCATTTATAACTGCCAACGCAGCCAATAGAACCCCGAATCACAGAGATGCCGCTTTACATGGGACACATTATCACACAAACTCTGTGATTAGCGAAATATTGGTGGAATTTTTACTTGACAAATTGCAGACATGGCAGATTCCCACGAAATTAACATCACAGACGACGTCTGTAGTTATTACTAAATACTAGAGGTCCCTCAAGGTAACACTAGTCCCATGTGAATAGGGCTATATTCATGTACAGTATATATACAGTAACCTTAATCAAGTTTAATTTGACGCATTTTGTGAAAGACTTTTTTGACAGAAGACATGTGTTGTCATACATACAAACAATAAACACACACAAAGATGAGACAGATGTGTGCAGCGATACAGGGGGCAACACAGCTCACAGCCTAGGATAGGGTAAATGCATGGTGGTTATTGTGCTGTTGAAATTTCATATAGATTATTTGTCATACATTTACCAATCCAATTAATGTTTTCAGATTTATAATCAAAAAGACATGTAATTAAGGCTGACCACTCATGTGAAAATCTATGAAAGTAAATCTCCTGTTCATGACGGATGATTGGAAGTCGACAGAAATCACTAACTGACAACTTCGGAATACTTCCTGTGTGATGAGTAGGCATGACGCCTTTTCCTTATTAAATACTTATAAGTTGTTTTAATCCAATTTATCTAGCACGATTTACTGTAGTGGCTGAAAAGCAACCACCAGAAAATGTGTTTAAAGCACAACTTGAGTGTCGGTAATGTGCTTTGCTGCAAGACAGATGCGAATCGACAACATGCTTGGTGAAAAATAAGAGCTCTCTACTTCACAAGACTTTGAATACAGCAGATGTAAGACAAGGCAGCAGGATCACAGAAACAGAAACATTTCTTGTTGCTCCTCCTCTTACACATAGGTTGTTACCATAGACCGTTAATATTAACGGTCTATGGTTGTTACACACTTTTTGCATCAGAAAATTGAACCAATTTGTGAAGAAAGTAATAGTCATGCAACAATGTACTGCAGATGAACACGGGGAGACAAGAACAAAGAGATTAGTAAAACAAAGTTAGTACAAAAACTTAGCTTACAAAATACAATAAATGGAGTAGGGGTACTTTAGAGACCACAATAACAATAAAAGACACAAAGCGATTAACATCACAAGCTCCAGAAACTTGAAATAATTTATTTCTATTTATATTGCTTAGCAATATTATGGAGCGGGCATCCTAGTGGACCATTATGAGGTTTTTAACCCAACCATTCATTCCACTCAATCACAGTCAAATGGTCTCTGAGCAGATCCTCGGACATACCCCTATTTATGCTGTATACTTATTTTAAGTAGTCAAATGATTGACAAGTTTATCTTTATGAACTGTTGTCTACTTTTGCAGTCAGGAGCTCAATATCATCAACAGATATAAGAGGTGTTGAGGGGATTCAACCATGGCATGAAATTGGGAGAAGCATGTGCACATGCTGGGGTGACAGAGCTGACAGTGAGGTCTAGAGCGGCGATTACCCTCTCTTTCCCCTTTCATGCCTAATCTAGTCTATATCCACGACGTTTCATTTACAGGATTTTGCCGGATATCTGTCACCTTTCTCTGTCTTTGTGTTGGCGTTCTAACCTCTGGTGGATTTCTGAGGACTATGCACACTAAAAAACGCTGGGTTATTTTAATAACCCAAATGCTGGGTTAAGGCTGTTGGGTCTTATGTTGGGTTGATTTAAACCAACGTTGGGTCAAAGACTGTAACCCAACACGATGGGTCAAACCACAACGGCTCATTCTTCCGCCATTTCTGGACAGAAGGCAGGACGTCGACGAACACAGCTCCGGTAAGTGGAAACTTTAAGACGGTAAAACTATACAAATATGTTAGAATAACCAGACAATTTGGTTCCTGTAAACACACTAACACCCTTAGTGGCAGTTTGAGAGAAGCACACACGGAAAAAGCTGACTTGTATTCAATGCTATTGTTGGATAGTTAGGTGCTTGCATTAATGTTGCAAAACAGCTAAAATGTATTGAGAACAGAGTGTGCTTTGCAGCTGGGGCACACGTCTTTAACAGAAAATATGAAGACAGGAACTGAGACAGAGTACAGGCAGGGCAGAAAACCACAGTCAAGGCCGTAGCACGCAAGATAACAAGGAAGAAGGCCTGTTGTATGTGAAGAGACAGTTACTCAAGAAAGTAAAGTGAGTAGCAAAGGAGGGGCTCCCAAGAAGAGAATGATTACAAAGGGACAGACAGAGAGGCCCCAGCAATAATATAGCTAACCAATCAGGCTCCAGAAGGAGAACCTATTTCTATCTGAGCACGCCAATGTTAAAGTGCCTTTTGGGGGAATCTCTGCGCTAGGCAGGATTTCCATTTGGTCCGAAAAAGCATTTAAGCGTCTTTAAAATTTTACAAAACTCAGTGGATTTGAAGTGACTCATTAAACAGATGGATAAAATTTCCCAACAGTAAACACACTAACACCCTTACACGGAATTAATTAACTATATAACGTTAACGTCATGAGTAGCTGTTATTTAGCGTTGTTGACGCACTTGACAGTGAGGATGACGCAGGGAAAAATGACCGTTAGCTAGTGCTAACGCTACTGCCCGAGTTCTAAAACTATAAAACCTGATAGTAACGCAAAGCAGGACAATGATAAAGTAAAGAGACTTAATATAATGTAGCTATGGTAATGTTACCTATTAACTTAGCTAGCTGTATGTATGGTTAACCGTAACGTTAGTTCACTTTAGCTAACGCTAGCTAGCGAGCTATAAGGCTAGCGTTATAGCACATTTAACGTTAGCAGTTAACGGTTAGCTCAAACTCATCTTGTATCTTGCTAGCTAGCTAACTGCCTCTCCACTAACATTAGCTAGTAAATCTTTACTTTTCTTTGTCGCTATTTTTGGTTCCTGTAAACACACTAACACCCTTATACGGGATTAATTAACTATATAACGTTTAATAATGTTAGCTAACAGCTTGGCTGCAGTGACTCAGCATATAGCTAGCTAGCTAACAGCCTGGCTGCAGTGACTCAGCATATAGCTAGCTAGCTAACGCTAATCAAGTTATTGTGATAATATTGTGATTAAAATCCAGTGAGCACATAATGACTGTGGTCTGAAGACTACTATGGAAATATGTATTACTGTATCTTAGGTGATACATGCTTCAATAGGATGGGGGAAAGTTATGTTTTAAGATTTTTTACTGAATTATTTGAGCTGTGTTTGTGTTGATTTGCAGTCTTTAAAGTGCCAAATGATTTCAGGGATGTTCCAGTCTGTACTGCACGGACTCCACTGGGCCGGGCCGCTAAGGCTGGGCATTAGTTCTGTTATAGATTATGTAAAATATTTATATTCTTTGCTAGGTTAATCTAAAAATGCAATGGTTATTACAGAAAAGTACCAGTGTGAATGTACACTGTTATAGTGTTTAATTTATGCTATAGTATCCATATTAATTAATACATAATTGTAGTAAAAAAAAAAAAATTACATCTTGGACTCATTTTGATCATCATAGACCCTCATTTGGGTATTTAGCATGCGAGATTACACAGTGTTGAATCTAAACGGTCAACATGAGCGCTCTAATGGTTATGAGAGTACTTCTTAGTGTTAGTGCTACTATTTTGGTCAAAATGGCCGATGAGCGATAGAACAATCCATAATGATAAATCATATGTGACCCTAAAATTGTCTCTATTCATTTCTAACAGATGGATGATTTTGTGAAGGAGAAACTTCTTGAATGGACGCCGGCTGAGCTGCTCCCTGCGGTTGAAGGTATTCTACAGTACTCACTTTAATTATGGGGGGTTTAAAACAAATAAATTAAATTTAGGTAAAGACCATCATGCAGCTGGTAATACATACAGTGTAGCTTGCTTTATACATGTTTATATGTGTTTGTCAACCCAATAAAAAATGTTATGTAACTATTGGTAATATATACAATTAATGTTGTGTTTTTCAGCTGAGCAGATTGATAGAGAGTGCTTGTATCTCTTGGATGGAAACAGCTTGAACTCCCTGATACCTCTCCTTGGGCCACGGCTAAAATTTAGCTAGCTAGACTATCTGTCCAATCTGAGAACTATGGTTACCTGGTCCTCAGATCTCTGCAGGGTAAATCCAGACAGCTAGCTAGACTATCTGTCCAATCTGAGGACTATGGTTACCTGGTCCTCAGATCTCTGCAGGGTAAATCCAGACAGCTAGCTGGACTATCTGTCCAATCTGAGGACTATGGTTACCTGGTCCTCAGATCTCTGCAGGGTAAATCCAGACAGCTAGCTAGACCATCTGTCCAATCTGAGGACTATGGTAACCTGGTCCTCAGATCTCTGCAGGGTAAATCCAGACAGCTAGCTAGACTATCTGTCCAATCAGAGTTTTCTGTTTCACAACTAAAACTACTTTTGAACATGCATTTTCCCCCAAAACAAGTTCCTTCCTGAGACTGTTTTGATGAGGTGCTGTTGCTCCATCCCGCGCTTAGCACCACCCAAAACAATTGTGATTGGTTTAAAGAAATGCCAATAAACCAGAGCATGTTTTTCTCCCACCCCGGGATGGACCCACTGTGTGGACTAGCCAGAACCTTCCTTGCAGCGCTGTGGTGGAAGAGACTATGTCTAACCTGTCCTGTGAAATTAAAGGGCCTGAAATCTTTCTTGTTCTTCAGAGATCAGACATCAGAAAAATAAAGTCATTGATGCAGGCATGGAAAGCACTCACTGTACATATTTGCAGGTGGGTGCAGAGGCTCTGTGGTGAACTACTGTCCTGCTCAGGATGGGTCCCTCACCATCCTTGTAGGGATAGATCTTCTGCATCAAACCAATCTATAACAGGAATTAATACATAAATAATTGTTTTCTGTAGTCCTCGAGCAAAGGTAGCACAGCTGTTCCCATGTGATTCCAACACTCAATACATGCAGTTGACTAAACATCACATAAAATGCCAAACAGGTTCACTTATGAATATTTAGTGTAAAGCAGGTTTGGACATTTTTTATATTTAAATTTACAGCAGTGACTGATTTTATTCATTATTACAAGGACTACTTAGTGGTGGCTTTTCTTGAAGCCATATACATTTCAAGTGCATAAGCTGTTTAATGTTTTTTTTCTTATAAGTCCAGACTTCAAAAATAATTTATGAATATGAATGAAGATTGGTCGGAGAATTGGTGCAGCGGGGGCTGTGTTACATTCAATTTATCGCACCGTTGTTGATGAAAAGATCTACCGGTCAGTTTTGGTTCCTACCCTCACCGATGGTCATGAAGGCTGGGTCATGACCGATAGATCGAGATCCAGGGTACAAGCTACCGAAAGGAGGGGGGCTGGCGTCTCCCTTAGAGATAGGGTGAGAAGCTCAGTCATCCGAGAGGAGCTCGGAGGAGAGCCGCTGATCCTTTGGGTCAAAAGGAGCCAGTTGAGGTGGTTCGGGCATCTGGTAAGGATGCCTCCTGGAGGCCTGGTCTGGGAACGCCTCAGGATCCCCCAGTTGGAGCTGGTTGATGTGGCTCGGGAAAGGGGAGTTTGGGGTCCCCTGCTGGAGCTGCTGCCCCCGTGACCCGATACCGGATAAGCGGATGAAGATGGATGGATGGATTCTTTATTTATTTAGTCACATTGATGCATTAAAGGCATTATTCTACAAGCACTTATAATAACTGACAAACAATGAACAACAATTGGCTGCTGAACTGCACCACTTTTAGTACAGGGAGCTGTCAAATTAACATTTTTTTTAAGAGATGTCCATGTTTGTTGTGTTCTGGCTTTGAGTTTCTGACGACAGTATAGCATTTAGATTTACTGCTCCATGCTGCTACGAAACAGGAATTTTTCCTGTGACAGATTTGTTGAAGCATGAATCTTGTGAATTATACGATGTTTTTTCTGCACAGTGACAACACTGACAATGTCTGCTTGGCATTCAGAGATGTAAATTCAGGGTTATAAAAAAAAGACTAAAATATAAGCTGTAATCTCTCCTCACAGATGGCCTCTTCATATTTATATCAATTACAGCTATATACAGTACATCTGATAATTTGTTCCAATAATGCAAGCGGTGCTGTCTTCAGACTGTCTCCCCACGTCAACTCTCGCCTATTAATTAGACAGGGTTAACAAAAGGAGAGTGACCCCCAGGCTTCACCCCTCTCTGGCATATGCCGCCGCTGGAAGGATGTTTTTTACTCGCCCTGGCCCAGTGGCTACCTCCTGTGATTAATGTGTATATGTTGAGGGCTACTTTTGGCAGAGTCATGTCTCGAAAGTTCAATTGTATTCATGGTAAGCAGCGTTTAATTCAAATGAGTGTATTAGAATTGCAAATGCTAGTGCGTGGTTTGGAAGATCAAGTACAACGTCTCATTAGGTAGGGTTAAAAAATAGGAAGGTGTGAACGCATAGGAAGAAGAGAGGTAAAACATAGATTGTGAGGACGAAGCATACAAGGGAAATTGCTTGGATTTCAAATAGAATAAAAGTGAAGGATAAAAAGCTAAATTGCATCCAGCCTGAACATCAAGTTGAACTTTTTTTTTAACACCTTTTGGTCAAAATGAACTCTCAGTCACTAGTCCATGTCATTACAATTCATTTCAACAGCTGCTTGTTCAGATCAACCTGGAAGGACTCAACCACTTTGCAATGTCTCATTTCAAGTGCTCGAAACTCTGATAGATAGAAATAGACAATTCCACTACGGATTGCCTGTTAATCACTTTGGCATTTTTCTCCCAATGTGCCAAATATTTCTCGGTGTTCAGAATTTTCATTTGCATGCTAATGAAGGTGAAGGGCAGAAGCCACTAATTACAATCCAGTAAAGGCCTGCCTAATGGACCACTAAAGACATAGCATGGCTGAGCCCATAATTCCATTATGCAAATGCATAGTCAGGAGTGGAAAAACCCACAGTCATTGCAAACTAGATCGGCTGTTGCGGGACTTCTTGGCACTTGGTAAAAATGTAAAACAATATACTTGTCTTTGTAGCTTCTGTGCTAAGAACATTCTGTAAATAAAAACAATAATACACTTCTAATCTACATCCAGGCTCTATGAGCTGCTAAAAACTGCATTCTGATCAATGACCATGTGCATAACAGCAGCAGAGCTGATGTCATGTTATCCTGCTAGTGTTTCCCACAGTAAGGCCCTGAGCAGTGGAGGGCTGTAGCATACAGTATTTAGATATGGAAGCCCTGTGTGAGCCAAATAGTTGTCTTGTAACCAAACAAAATGTAGGTTTACATTCAGAGTTACTCACCAAAACATGTTGTGGTCTAAATAAAAGTGTTGATGTGGTTGATTAAGTTACTGTTACCGTATAAAGCCCACAATGACAATTTAATTGGTCCGAACAGCTCTGGTTCGAGCATAGCTGCTCCACAATGGATCAAGTCCAGACCCAACTTCCCGACTCAAATGTTTTGTGGTTAGGCTGGCATCCGTTAGCTACTGTTGACCTGCTATCACCCTTTAAATGTACCCTGTCCCTCTAGAAAAAAGACTATATGTATATATATATATTGTGTAGACATATATAGTGTATTTTCTTCATCATGAAACATTTGCAAGAATTTTAAATCCTGCAATATCTAGCAAGCAGTCTTCTGCTTTCCTGTCTTTGCTGGCAAATGGCAGCATGTATTGGCGTGTTACCGCCATGTGTTGTTGAAATCATATAACATCATGGCGGGAACCCGTAACACTTGCACATACCCATGCCACATGTGTCCTTAATGCAACAGAAACCTGCTCCCTAGTGCTACCAGAGGTCAAACTCCACAGAAACTTTAGGTACAAATTAGAGGGACTTTTAATGCTACTTAATGCTTCTACCACACTAAAAATCAAAGGGAAATTTTGTATTGTAATATATGTGTGCGTGTGTTTTACTCTGCTAGTTTTAATATCTTTAGATACTAGCTACTTTACTTTTTTACATGCAAAAAATACGACGAGACTATTAAATATAATGCACTGTAGTAGATTAAACTAACCAACAGTATTCCAACCTGTAGGGGAACCGCAGCGGAAAAAGTGATCTTTTGTTGCTTTAAGACGATCAGCTCCAAACAACTCTGTCTGTATTTATGAGTATGACTATGTTCATAAGATAATTACCGCTTCTGCATAGAAATTATGATTTTTTTAAAATCCTCCGTGTCCTCCTTGGCTACTAGCAATTGTGTTGGCTTTGCACGACCACAGAACACTTGTATCATATGGACGCACAGACAGTTTTGTTGTCATTACTTAGAATTCCTCATGGGGGCGGAAGAAACTACGCACTATAGCTTTAAGTACATTTGGCTAATAATACTTAAGCACTTTCAATGAAGTGACATTTTCAGTACAGGATGTTTACTCGTTATGGAGTATACTGCAGTATTATTACTTTAAATTACAAGAAACCATGTGTCGCCAAATCAACCAGCACTGAAATCATAAAGAATAAAGCAGCCATAGATACAGTAGTTACTTTTAGAATTTAAATACATAGAATAGCTATTGCTGACCATGAATAGAATCAGAAATGGGACTTTGATTCTTCCCTAAGCAACCATAAGTGATGCAGGAAGAGCATGCATCCTCTCACTTAAATGACTTAACAGCAAAATTGTGCAAAGCAAACACTAAGTTGTCTAATATTACTGATATAAAAATACAAACACAGCCTATTTGTGTCTATCATAACCATACATATGTAAATTTCATGTAAATCTTCTCATTTTGCCTTCCTAATAGTGATTTGTAGTTGCGGAAAGGCTGTGTCTAATCCACTAACACTCAGCACCCACACACCCGAAAAGATTCTTAGAAAACGCAGTGTGACGACTTTCCACAATGAGTCAAACCCCCCCAACCCCACCCCCACCCTTGCTTCTAAAACACAGCATTGTCACCAGCAAGTCAGGTAGGCAGTGAGAGAGAGCTTTTTTTCCATACCAGAAACTCAGATAAGATCAGAGAATGCTTCATTTTTAAAGAGGCTTTAGGGTGCAAAGGTGCCAGCCTTGGTGGATTAATTTTAAAGCTGAGGCAATTTGCACTTGTAATTGGTAATGGAGAAGCTATTTGCTTGCACCTTTAAGGGGCTTGTTTGCACCGCAACTTGATTTACATAATTTTATCAGGGAAATAGGCAAAACAAAATGCTGAAATTGAGGTGACAACACATGCAAAAAGTCTCCCTATATATCTCTGCTTATAGCATAGCAAGTGATCAATGCTGTTCGGATACTGTGTAGGCGTGACACTTTGGCCAGCATGTATTCATGTTTGGACACTCACTGGTCTCGTTCACATCCATCCAGAAAGACAGAGAAATAAAAAAAGAGCAACTTCCCCCCGAGCAGCAATGCTTCTGTCATTGAGAGCTAGTCAAGTGTCTGTCAGCAAACCTTCCAATGATCGCAGCATCCCTGGGGGATATACAGCAGCACAGCAGGTGACAGTCATTTAGAAATGTTGGCTTGGCTCTGGATCGCTACATCAAAGACCGAGAAATGGGACTAATCTCTATTCAGGTCCTGCCGTGGTGTTCTCTGTAAAATTACAGAGAGATCATAAGGGCCCTGGAACATCCAAATTCATACTTTAAACACATTGAGATACTTGAAAAAAACATATATGTGAGTTAGTCTACATTTTCTTTGTTTGTCATGTAAAAATATCTGACTGTGTCGAGGTATTTTTGTCCATTGTGATCAATTCTCTAATGGACACAAATGATTAAATGTTGCACCAAATCTTTTCTAACCCAACCCAACTATTTCTGCCACATATGGGAACAAATTAGAGGGACTAATGCTACTTAATGCTTCTACTCCACTACAATTCATAAAGAAATATTGTATTGTAAGATATGTAGAAATGGCCATCATATACTTTAATCATAAGCCCGTGTACACACTCCTAATCAAAACATAATTATGTCAAAAAAACCCTGACACACCATTTCTGTGTGACATATCCTGTTGACCTGCTATCACCCTTCAAATGTCCTCTGTCTCTTTGGAACAAAGACTATAATGGGTCTGTGAGGGTCTCAGAGGGTTATAAAAATAAAACATAAATGTCCACACTCTGATAGGACTTGTAGGGGTGTACTCTTTTAATTCTGGGTGCTTCTTCCACCAAGTCCTCCAAACTATACAAGATAATGGGTTGTTTGTTCCCTAGCCTGTAATACGACCCAGAGAAGACCCAGAGTTTTAAATGTAAAGGTTGCAATTTTAAAACATCATTATCTTTGTAAAATAGTTGCAGTTTGGTTATGTTTAGGAACCAAAACTGCTTTGTTACTTTTAATTTCAAACATATGACAACACGGCTGTTCAATAACAGACATTTCCGCTGTGAATGAAGATAGTTATTACAAAATAAATGTATATAGGCCTACTTACATTCGGATGGGGTGGAATTCTCGTAGACGGCATGGAGAAACTAGAGTGTGAATGTCTCTTCAGAGAAGCTGTTGGCAACTGTACATACACTGTATATACACCTAGAGGAAGCCATGGAAGGAACACTCTGATGCTACTTAACTTTCTAACCTTAGCATAGACTGAAATAGCACAAAACATGGTATAGTAATTATGGTAGGAATCACCAAGGGAGGGTTGACAATGTCTCTAAAGCCAAAAGTCTAAGACCCTGCACATCTGCTGTGAAAGACAAAAGAAAACAAAAAAACTTTTCTTTCCAGTCCATATGGCCAATTAGAAAAGAAATCCTTAGTGACTTTCACCTTAATTATTTCTCTATCTCTGCAATGAATGGAATCATTTTACCGTAAAGGACTTCTAATCAAGGAAATAAAGTGTCACATTATAGCTAATAATGGATAGAGACGCTGCAGTCTCCGGTGAAGAAAACTTTTTTTCCAAGTGCAGATGTGCTTAAGTGCACTTTGCTATAGGTAAGTGTAAAAAAAGAAATACAAAAAATCCACTTGTTGTGCTGTGGAAATGCATTATGGAAAAAAAAACTCACTGTTAAATGCAATCTCTTTGGGTGGTTTACAAAGCAGGCTCTTAATGTGAATAAATGATGTTGGTTCCCAGGATTGAAATGTGGAGAAGAGAAAGGCCTGCAGCAAGCATTTATTTAGTCATCCCTCTCTATAATACGTCAGTGACTTCTGTCGCTCCTCAAGGACTAGGTCATATCAAAAACATGTACAAAATACACACTGGGATGCGTAGTCACACAGGTGTATGAAGCCGTAAGACTGGTTACTTATCCACGCTAGTTCCTCTAATGCATTCCATTTCCCACCATGTCTTGTTTAACTTATCAGCTTTTATTTTGTGTGAAAAGTAAAAGGACCAAGACGGATCAGTTTTATAACTGTGCAAACTAAATGTCAACTATGTTGAAGAATTACAGAGTGAGAACCAAAAAAGACTTTTACATTTATTGCTTTCCAAATCCCTCGTGGACTATCCATAAGGGAAATCTCAGCAATAACTGCCTTCCTTTAACCCCTGTCATTTAATACATAAAGAAAAAAGTAAGCTTTCTTTTTTTTTCTTTTTTTTGGACAGCGTTGACGATTTAGTCTTTAATTAAATGTCATTTTTTTTCCAATGCCAGCTTTTTCATGTCTCTCTTTTTGTTTATCCTTTCCAGTGTCTTCATACGACTGCCATTTGAGTCTGTTTTTATTCTTTCACTAGGTAGCTGCTAGTGTCTTGAATGCGAGCTGCTTGTATGAATGAGCCTTGTCATTTAGGGGATAAAGAGCAAGAGGAGAGACGTTTAACCTTGCGCTCCCCGCGTCTCTTTGCAATCTAACCTCACGCGCTGAAGGTCTCAACTTGCTAAGTCTGAAACGTGACGCTCGCTGCATAGCAATGGCTCCGTCTTCAGATGCTGTTGGCCCATGCTATCCCTCTCAGTCATTCTTCATTACACAAGAGATGGAGAGTCTCATCCTATCCCATATTGCACTGGCTCCTTTACCAACCACGGTATTTAGATGGTCTGATTTCTGTCTCTTATTCTCTGGCTTTCATCATGAAAAGGTGTTTGAGCTTGGAACGCACATCTAGGCTCTTTTATTTTCTTTCTGTAGTAGTCAGCGATTGTAAAGAGATGGGAGGAAGAGAAACTAGAGCATTGTTATTCTGCAGAGGTGTGTGTGTGTTTGCATGGGGTCAAATCAGGGCAACATGCCTATTTAAAGGATATGGTTATTCTATGTTTTTCTCACTGACAAAACATCGCAGGAAGAGAACAAAGCCTACACTGTGTTAGTTCATCACTCAAATACTTTCTGACTTCCCAACCTCAAGAACATTTGATCCTACTGAAGACGTAAGGCTTTCAAAACAGGTCCAAACATACTGTATCATTTTGTATAAAAATAAGGAAGGACATTTTTTGCCTTTTTGGGGACTAGTTCAAGCCATGGTTTAATACACATTTTGTGCTTTTTTTGAGTCTTTACATGGGTGTCGGACTCGGGGTGGAATGGGGAGTACCCAGGGCCCTCGTGAGAATGGCCCGAAAAGATGCTAGAATGAATAGCTGTGGATGCGGGGAGGGGCCCATAGAGAATGAAAGTATGTTGTTAGGGTGACTACAAATGTATTTTATAGCTGTAGTGTGTAGTTGCTGTCGCCCCCATGAGGAACTATGAGTAAAGACAACAAATCTATTGATGCTTCGACATGATACAAGCCATCCGTGATCTGGCACAAGGCCCAACCCCTCCTCCACATAGTGGCTAGTAGCCAAGGAGGACACAGAGGATTAAAATAAAACATGATAGACTCTTCAGAATAGGTCATTATCTTCACTCGAGCGTCTATGGTGGCCAGCAGGGGCAACGTTTGCTAAATGCTGTGCATACGTTTTGTCAAATTAATTAAAGTTATTTTCTTAATTTGCTTGTGTTTTGTCCATTTGCATGTGTTTTCTTAAATTGCAGGGCGTTTGCCCCTGTCGGCTACCGTAAGCGTCTGCTGATGGTCTTAATTAGCTTTGTAGCAACTAATTTGGCAATGGCTTGAATGTAATGGATGTTCATTAATGTCGAAAAGTTATGCACTAAAGCTTTAACAATGAAAAAGGAAAAGATACAGTATGTCCCCACCTTTAACCGGTACGTGGTATGTTGTACATTAACATTCATTTTACAGAGCTAATGGTGTTACTCTTTGTCCAAAAATGTAAAATGCATCAGTACTTTGATACTTTTCTTGAACAGAGGAGGTGACACTGTCCATGCTTATATGAAAAACAGATTTATCTAAATACATATTTCATATTATTATTTCACTCCCATGTCTATTAATCTGACAACTCCCTGTACAGAACGTAGGTGTTATACAACTTCAATTCCATGTGAAAAACAGAGGTGGGCGTTTTGCTTTGATTTCAGACAGCTGTCGTAGCACGTCTGTGTGAGCTTGTTTTTCAAACCTAATTTGTCACTTGAGGTGGAATTAGATGAATTCAAGTGTAATCAGTGATTCAATTTACCGACATAATCTTCTACAAATGTTTCAACAAAATGTGAAAATAAAATGTTAGTGACAACTCCTCATACATTTATGCAATAGATCAAATATTAGGGCATTAAAACTAGTTGAAAGGTGCCACAACATCCCTGAAGTCACGACGCAATATTCATATCTTACAGCTATAAACGGATCTGTAAAGTGTCTGTTATTGTTCGATAAGTCCCACCATGAAGAGGGTTAGGTGTGCTGTCTGATACTGACGCTGGATTAGAGTTGAACTGGCTCTGGAGTGACTACACTACAGCCTGCAACGATTTCAACAGAAACCCCAAAACACTTTTAGACTTCTGAGCTGTTCTCTCAAAATGAACCGCATTGATGCTCCTCCATCCATTTGTATTTCCAAAGTGTGACAGCTGGATTGCAGTTGTTTCTGCACACTCAGTCAGATCATCAGCTTTCTATTCCAGTGCTAGAAGTCAGTGCCGCCTGCCTGGCATGACAAATAACCCTTAAGCGTTTTCCACCTACTACCTTCATCCAAGAATCTTCTGCAGTCCTTTTACTTGCATGTGATAAGACAGTTAGTGGTGAATATGCCTCCTGACGACTAAGTCCATTGACCCTCCGCTGCTGGTTTTGGGATCAGATACAAAGAGGGCCAGTTGGAGTTCAGTGGCAGACGGTTTTAAAAGAGAGCTGGGTGGTAAGCTTTGACTGACAGTCCCCTCGGTTCTCCCCTACCCTCGTTCACACAGTCTCAGTGATGGCTTAATGGTGTCAACAGGAGAGATAGGGTCCTGACTCCTTTATCTGGACAAAATCTTGGACCCATCACCCTCTCTGTTTGCAGTAATTGCAGGAGCAGTGTGGACTCTGCAGGGGGAGAAAGGCAAAGTAAAAGCCAAATCAAAAGGCTCAGCTTCAATCCACTTGACCGAGCCGGCCAACGGAAATAAATGACTTTCCTTTGACCGGCTGTACATCCATCTCTCCAGTGTCACCGCTGTCAAGGACACTGGGGCCTATCTCTGCTGCACTCCTGCTCTGATAAAATGAAGACAGGCTGGCGGTTAAACTGTCACTCCTTTCTGTCTGTTGGCTCCCTTATCAACGAGAAGCTTTCCATCTGTGGCCAGCATTGCCATTCATTAGTGCTGGGACCGAATGCCTTTGTCCCTATTTCTTTCTTTCACTATACATGGGTGCTGATTGGATTTGTATCGCGATTCTAGAAGTATTGAGATTCGATAGAATCGAGTATGGCGGTTTTCTTTTCCTTCTTTAACTTAAACAAAAGTTGAGAGTCAGTATATATCATGAGGGATTTCTAAAAATGGATTATTTTCTAAGAAGAATTCACGTCACATGTCAGTCAGTCAGTCTGACATCTATTTCAGTTGTAAACAACATAACATGGTTTTCAGCATTTTCTGCTTTTGCTCTGTTTAGCTGGAGTTTGATATGACGTAGACGTCGTCTGTACCGTATTCAACGGAAAATATTTAGGTGAATCATTGGTTAAAAAAAAAAATCAATTCTGGGGAGAAGAATTGATTTGTTTAAGTTGTCACACCAAAAAATGATCACGATTCACACGTGGATCGATTTTTTTCCCAGCCCTTCCACGCATCCACATCACCTCCAGTCGGGGAATGATGCATTAGAAAATGTGCCACATGTGTGAACCATGTGGGGTGCTTTAGGGTGTATAAAAATGTGATTCTCCTCCAGAGTTACATTCTGTGACTACACATCTGGCAATTTGGAGTCAGAGGGTCTTTTAGTGTCTACATGTGTGTGTCTACAGTACAGGCAGTGTGAATTCACTCCGCTCCCCACCTGAGAAATAGAGGGGAGGAGGTATTATTGGCACGGGCAGACGTGGCAAGTGGCAAAGCAGATGGCTCTCTGCTTACCATCATTTCCTCTCCCATAATGCTTCAGGAGCGTAGCGCACGGAGCACATACTACACTATGTCTCCCCATGGGAAGAAGTAGCTACAGGGTAGTCATTTTTAAGGAGCGAACAAGCCCGAGCACTGCACAGGAGTCCTAATTGTTTACCAAATACCCTGTTTCCTCTCTTCGTTAAACAACACCAGCAGGAGAAAATACAAAAAAGCACGTGAAGAGTTGATGCTGATGATAATACCTTTGCTTCCTGTTTAGCCACCTGCCTCGTTAGCCACCTCACAGCCGGTGCCAATGAACTGGACGATAATTCCAATTGGAGCTTTTCATGATGTTCCCTTCTTCCTGGCTCGCACAGTTCTCTGTTCTTTTCATTGGCTGCCCAGGCGCCAGATGGAGCCCGTCGTCGCCGCTCCACCCCAGGGCTCTTTCTCTCCTTTTGATTTAGGTGGAGCAAGACCTGTTTACACACAGTGACTCACAGTTGCTTCTTTATTTCCATCATTCAGACAGATATTGAAGTGCCTTTTTTTCTTTTTCCCTGAAATCCTGGTAAAGTTTGACTGGGTAAAGCCAGTCTGATCTGCCTGTGATTTGATTTCGCACATCAGCTCAAGCAAAACACCTGTTCATTTAGCTATCCTGCTTACGCAACATATTTTCAGGGACCAATCACAAACTGGCTAATCCACCTAGCGCGCTATTGGCGGGTTTAACACAATAGAGAAGCAACCAAGCAGCTTCTTGGTTGGTTTTCCATTCAACATGGAGGCCACCGAAGCGCAGCAACCCTCTGATGCCGCTGTCGCTGCTATGTCACCCGGATCGTTGCTCTGATTGGTTGAAGGACTATCCAACTGCGTACAGAGTCATTTGAACTATGCCCGTTTGTCACACCTCATGTGCAGTAAATACAGAGCAGACTCCCCAGACCGAAAGACTGAGCTTGGTCTGGTGATAGTCAGACTGGGTAAAGTTAGGATTAATGTATGAAAAGACACATTTAGATTTTTTCACCACAGTGATGTCTTCACACTGTGCACGCTGAATTACGTTCCCTCTTTTCTCATTCATTTATTTGTCTTTATTATAATCCTTTTTATTTTTTTATTGTACATGCATCATTTATGTCTATGAACTGACACGACTGACTGATGTGAATTGAATACTGAAGTTTTTCTTTTGATTTTAGAGTTGCCTCTTTTCTTCTTTGCTCATCATTCTGCTTCAGAAACGTCTATCCAAGGTTACCTGAGGCTCTTTGACGGAAAAGCACACAAACAAAACAATGCTTATTGTTCATTTACTTTCACAGAGTAAGAAGCGTGAACATTTTCTTTGTGCAACATGTCTGGTCTTCCCAGCAACAGCAACAGCACAAATAGCAGATGGTGGTCATCTGGTTTGAATACTGACACTCATCTGCTGCCCTACTTCGGCTGGATCCACAGTGTGTAAGGGAATCTGCAAGGTTTTGCGATGGAGAAATGCTTCCTTGCGTTAAATATTAAGAAGTCCGGAAAAGCGAAAAAGAATTCAATTTTATGTCCATCTTCACAAAATACCCGAACATTTGAAAGACATGAGCGTGCAAATGAGACAGCTGCAGGTATTCTGCCCCTACTCACAAACATTAAAAGGTGCTTGTACTGTGAGGTCTTTGCAGGTGCAAATCTGGCAGTCTGGCACTCTCTTGAATCCCCTGTTGGCAGAGAAGAAAGTGGACAGCACAGGTGGGGTGTGCATATTTATCTGACTTTTGGCCACTAGGTGATAACTGAACACAGCATCATTATGTAAAATGCTGGGAATTATCATAACATGACTAGAGCTGCGAAGATTAATTTGAGTTTTTTTTTTTTAATTGGAAAGATTCTTTGATGTCAACTTCTTATATGCAGTGGTGGAAGAAGTA
Source organism: Etheostoma perlongum (assembly GCA_026937815.1). Lineage (NCBI taxonomy): Eukaryota > Metazoa > Chordata > Actinopteri > Perciformes > Percidae > Etheostoma > Etheostoma perlongum. The sequence goes on from CM049371.1 coordinate 34,358,612, forward strand.
TTCAGATCCTTAACCTAAGTAAAAGTACTAATACCACACTGTAAAAATACTTTGCTACAAGTGAAAATTCAGAATTGAAATGTTATTTAAAGTACTCATATTATGTTTTATGGCTTTTCCCCTTTCCTTTATTGTGTTATTTATATTTATTGTGCATGCTTTTATAAGTGAAAAAGCCCACAGTCCCCCCCAAAGTCCCCCCCCCCCATCTTCAACAGAAAACACTGTTCACAAACTGCTCCAAACAGCTCTACTGTCTGTCACTTTGTAACGATATACACGCTATAATGCTCGCCTAGCTGCTAGCATGGCATACATCCTACTCTGCTCCTGACTGGCTAGTAATCCTTACTTAAATGTGTACTTAAGTATAGTACTTGAGTAAATGTACTAAGTGAGATTCCTACACTGCTTAAATGTGAATTTCTTTCTAGTTTTTTCACTCCTCTGTGACAGTAAACTGAATATTTTTGAGTTGTGGACAAAACAAGACATCTGAGGATGTTATTTTGGCCTTTGGGAAACACTAATCGACATTCTTTAACATTTTCTGAAATTTTATAAACCCAACAACTAATGGAGAAGATTTTCCACCCTGACATCACTATTCTTAAGTCTGCCATCATTCAGTGTCATACTGTAGGTAAAAGCCAAAGTAGTGCAGAGGACAACAACCTGCCATCCATCACTATTTTACCAACACTTGTACGATTACACAAGCTGTCACTGAGTAGCATAAATAAACCCTCGAGGTTATAGAATAAATCATCAGACATTAGCAAGGCCTTTCCATTTGTCAGATAACGAAGACAGGTTTATAATCATCTCACATTCAACCCAATATATAAACCCCATGGTAAATAAACCATCATTTTTCATGCACTCACTAACTTGCCTCATGATGCGCTTGAGCTGTAAATAATTGTTCCTTGTGTGCACGTCAATATATTGCTCCACAGACAGGTCAAAAGGCATTATCCGTACCTTCTACCGCAGCCAGAGTTGCTGCTGCAGGTGGTTGTGTCTTTGTGTGTGTGGGTGTGCGCGCTGCATCTGTGTATGTGCATGCCTACTTGTGTCAGTGTGTGAAATAGAAACAGCTTGGACTGGCACAGCACCACGGCGATGTAATTGGCTTTCAGAGAGAGGTAAACAGGACTGCAGCCACGTGGAGGGCAGCTGAAGATTGACCCTCAGAAAAGCGAAAGGAAAAGAGGGAAGGAATGGACGGGTGGCTGCCTTGGGCACCTCTCCACGCTAGCTGTCATCTCACTGCAGCTTTGACTCCGGAGCTGTTATTTTTACAATGTTTTTTCCTGTTGGAAGGGGGAGCTTTGTGGGGGGGGGGTACCGATAATCAGATCCAACCTCAAATATCCCCATAACTCACACAGAGCACTTTGTAGGGAGGACACCTTCCTCCAGGAGGGGTGGGGTGGGGTGGGGGGGGGTGGATGGGGTCATCCATGTTTCTTCCTCTGATAAGGCTGGGCAGTGTCTCTATTCTGTGGCGGTGTACTCTATGGCGCTGGAAGTGTGATTACTACACATCTGCAGAGGTGACAGCAAGACACCAGCTGAAAGCTTCTAAAAGGTGTCAGAGGCAGGGTGACGCTGTTGTGGGAGTTGTTTTTTTTTTTACCTTCCTAACCAAGAGGAGAGACCTCCCTCTCTCTGGCTGCTGGCACGCCAATGATGTCACACATGCTATTTGTTCAACTAATTGCTCAATGAATTTTATAATGTGGCTGTGCTTTACATGCATCTGTGTCAAAAATCAAAATTTTTGGCTTTGCAAACTCTGGAATATTTAGATATGATATGGAGCTGGATTATGCTGCCCACCCCCCTGCTCACAAACACACACACACACACAGTCCCAACTCCTGTACCATCTGCTTGAATATACAGTATTAATGGTAGCCAGTAATGGCCCTATGCTTGGTTTACAGTGGCAGTTTATGATGGATGTTAGGGAGTTTAATTGGGAATAACGAGCATGTTATTGGGACATCATTGCCTTACCATGTGGATGAAATGAGCACATACTACAACCTATTACAGTGCGGGCTCAGTCTGAAGAGTAAAGGATGGGATGGACTCGTGATATTGACAAAATGCTGTTATCATGATTATAAAACACTGCCAACTCTATCAGCCCTTTCCATGCCTGCCTTGGGCATTCTCTTTGTATTCTCTCTGATAATACAAAGAGCAGTGAAGTGAAGTACGCCTGATTAGCTCTAGCTAAGATGGCCTGCCCTGTACGCCGATGACTTTCTTCTACTCAATCTTAATTAGCAAGTGGAGATGCTTCCGCAGGTTTGATGAGGTCAAAGCCATTCATTTTCCAGCTCAGCGGGGACCTTTCTTGCATCTCCCTTTTGTATTGACACTCGGGGATAATCATATCGGTGACCTCTCTCTCGCTCAACTACATCTCTGCCTCTTGCCGAGCAACACAGCGGCTGGTCTCGCCTGAACTGCGAGGGAATCAACGCCCTTCAATACCTCTACTGAAACAGAAAAAAAGACAGAGAGAGAATCAATACAATCTTGGACTGAAAGAAAAGGGAGAGTGAGGGTGTTGGCTAACACTACAGGTGACAGATAAAGGTGTTGGGTACAACTACACTGCTTTTGTCATAGGCAAACAAAGATTTCCAGGATGACAAATGACAGCCAGGGCACGCAAAGCACAGGCAAAGAACATAATGTTACAGCACAAAACACTCTTCACACTCTGCTGCAGAAAATGTATACATTTTCACAAATGGAGCCTGATAGTATCAGGAAGACGGTTTCAGTTTTAAGCAAAGAAAATTGAATTGAATAGTTTGTTTAAAATGTATACTAAGCACCATTTCCCTAAAAACATTGCATGGATAGAATGGTAATCCCTCTCAATCATTACTTATGACCCACTAGAAGTGTGTGGCGATGTGTCTATCTGAAGAAAACCTGCCCTCTCTCTGTATTTTCCTTTTTTCTTATTAATTTGCTGTGACATTTGCGGGACATTTATGGGAGTCAACCTTTTTCTTTGGGCCCCACGTAAATGTGTAACCCCCAGCCAATAACAGAGCGCTGTGTGTTTGTGCTCCGTCTGTTTGACCGACACAGACCCACATGCAGCGACAAGATAAAGCTCTGCATATACACAAAGTGGGACAATACGGCATCTTCCTACAGGGTTGTGCAGAGGGGTGGGTGTATTCATTTGTGCTTTCGAATTTAACCGCTGTGAAACAATCAAAAATAATGTTTCATTTCTCTGATTCCCTGCTTTAGCCAGCCAAACTTTGCCCATCCCACAACATTTGAGATCGGGAACTTCGGTCTGGAATTGATCCGTTGTGGAGCAGCTATGCTCGAACCAGAGCTATTTGGACCAATCAAATTGTCAGGGCGTGCTTTACACGATGATGGACAGTAACGTAATCCAGAGCGCTTGGGTTGAATTTGTTTACAACAAAGATAGCTGCCGCTGGAGACCTGAGATGTGTAGATTCCTCCATGGCGTCCACAGTATCAGACTCATTTTCTGACTAGAGTATGACTATGTCAGGCTAGTTGCAGTGAGCTTGGAACACAGCTACATTGTTAAAAGGAGGTCTAACAGCAAAAACCATGACCCCCCACACTGTTAGATAGTTGGCACTTTTGCAATATAAGTCACAACGTGTTTTGAAGATCATGAATTAAAGTGTTTTTAATAATCCATCATTGGAAAACTGTTTTCTCACAACAGCAAGTACAGCAGGTCAAAGGTAAACCGTATTTACCTGACATGATGCAGTCAAGTTGTTTTACAGGTTTGTAGTCAAGATCAAGATGAAGGCCGGGGTTGAAGATGGGTATGGTCTGAGGAATGCAGCTCGAAATATGAGGGTAGGAAGTAGGGAAGGAGTCGTTGCCCCCCACCATTTTACACCTCTGGCCTGATTTGGTGTCGCGGCTGATGTGATCCTATCGCAAGATGTCTCTAGTTTTAGATTTCCTGTCTTTTGTCCCTCCAAGAAATTAAAGATTTCTATTAATCTTCTCTTTCTGGGTCTTACCAAAAGAGAACCAAATCAAAGTGAAAAGAAGTTAAATGTTTTCTTGTCAGTAAGATCGAGGTTGTCAAACCTACCATAGTCCATCAATCATAGGTTTACATAAGCTACAATTATACCTTCACTTTGCGGCTCATATTATAAGAGACGATCTTGGATATTTAGGCATCAAAATTGACACTAAATGAATGCCAGAACATATGGGGTTAGTGGTGAACTTCTAAATGTCACTGATCCCGAATCACAGTGATTAATTATGACATTTAGATGCACAGAGGCTCCCAGATACTGAAAAAGAAGAAAAAAAACAGAAGCAGCATATGGGCTTGAATGTGAGCCCTTGAAATAAATACCCATTTGATTTCAATCAGGAGAGACATGTTTGCAGATATGCAAATAAGATTTATTGTACAGCTCAAATAAAATGTACAAAGTCTTTGTAGATCAGACTCCATCGCTATATGAATCTTTGGTATATCTATATATATATATATATATATATATATATATATATATATATATATATATATATATTGATTAAAAGTTAGGTCTTCCTGAAAGAATACATTTGTCTTTTTATTGTTCTTGACAGTCAAGGCAAAATGACAACAGAGAGCAGTTGGGAAGTAGGGAAAGGGTTTCTTTAACCACACACGTTTGTTGTACACACAATGAAAGCCTCTACCTAGCAATACCTAAAGACTTTCCAACACTCCTGTGCAAGCGTCTCCCCCAGAGGCCATTCTGTGCAGAGGGACGACTTGATGGAGTGGGGCTGGATGGTGGTGAGACAGACCGCACGGCCGGGGGGGACTTGGACTGTGACATATTACCTTTAGAGAGCAGCAGCAGGGCCACTCACATGAAACCTATTAGCAGAGGCGTCTGTAGCCAAACTGCACATAGCTTTGCCCTATTTGGAAGCTTCCAAAGTGCCATTACTGGCAGCGTGCACTTAAACATAGAGGGGCTGTACTCAATATTCAGAAAATTAATATAACAGTAAACGACTATTTGCTGCGTCAATATATAGTGGGGTAATGGCTTCTTGAGCAGAGATTGAATTTACACTACCTCTGTGTGTGTCTGCGCTTCTCTGTCAGAGCGTGCATGTTAGGGCATGTGAGTGCCACGTGTGTCGGCATCAGGCGCCGAGGGCCTGGACAAGGTATCAGTATTGGTACATATAGCTAGGAAAAGTAGTGCACTGTAATTCGTATATATTCCACGTTTTCTTTTTCCACCTATTACTGTATGCGACCCATTGATTGGCGCTGAATAAGACTGTGAAGATCCACATAGGGAGGAGGACAGGGTGGATGGGTCCAAAACCCAGTTTGTGTTCTGAGAAAAGTTAAGGGGAAAACACAAAACTTTCACCCAGGAGATGGTTATTTGTGTCTAGGGGGACAGATGTTTTAACCAAACCACAATTGTTTTTTTTTGTAATTTGGAGCCTAAACTGTCGTCGTCGCATGACGTTCCATTATTGTTGGCTAACTTTAACTCTCACCTCACAGTGACTGCTACCCCGCTTGGAGTCACCTTTTGTCAGCTAAACTTAACTCTAAAGGCCAATGTCATGACTTGGTGGCCGTAATTTCATATATCATACTAATTGTTGTGCATAAGTTTTCAAACGGTATCATAAGAACCACAATGGTAATATGTAAATGTGCAAAATCATATTCAAGAAGTGTGATGTTTTGGGAAATATGCTGATTTACATTCTCGCAGATGAGGAGATTGATACCACTCTCATGTCTATACGCTAAATATGTAGCTGGAGCTAGTAGCAGGTTAGCTTAGCACATAAAGGATGTACAAAATCCTCTGAAGAACCTTTAAAAGACACTAATAAAAACATTATATGTCATTTGTTCGAGCTGCACAAAACTTTTTTTTACAGGCTCTCTCACACACACACACACATGCACACGCACACACACACACACACACACACACACACACACACACACAAGCAGGCTGCCAGTGGTTAGTTGAGAGGAACGCATTGAGCTTGTAATCATAATCTGCCAAGGCAACAGAAGTGTGGCTCCATTAATAACATACAGCCCCCTTCACATATGCTGATTCTACAAGCGTCTGACTGTGACTAAGACCATAGTCCAATATGTGAGCTATACATATGTACTGTACATACATCCTGGGAACTTCAAACCAGATTAGCATGTGTTCATCTTGGACTTTTTTTTTTAGGAATTTAGGCATTAGATCCAGGGAGAGGTTGAATTACTGTAGGTGAACTTCCAAATCACTGTAGTGATATGGTAATCCCAAATCTAAATAGGGCCGCTAAAGTATGTGAATGAAAGTGTGCTTGAAGTAATTATTATAGAGCACAATGCTGTTGTGCTTCCATACTCACGAATACAGAACGGAGAGAAAAAGCATGTTTGGCTGCCCTCATGTGGATTTGACAACAGCAATGGATATGCGACGGGGGGATTACCATAAATTTGTTTTTGCAGCAGCGTATTAGGAATCGAAAAATGTAAAGAAGAGAAGAGATTATTACAATCTCTGGGTGTCAGGGGATTTCTCGCATCACTGTGTGTTTCTATTTTTCTTCTCCTAGAGAGATGTGGAGCAGGAATGGATGTGTCAGGGAGGGCGGAGGGGGAATTCTCTGCTGAACAACGCGCTCTCTCGTCTGAGCAATGGGTCATATGACAGGGCCAAAGACGGGCCAAATAGAGACAAGGCTAATGTCATGATCAGGGGTCGACTGATCCGGTCCAAACTAGCTCACATCATTTCAGATCAGGTTCAGTAAATATTCTCAATAAAGAGAAATTATATTCTTAAACACTTCAAAATTAGTTTTTGGGGTGGAATTTTTGATTAATGTGTTGTTTGATGTTATATACACATTAGCTAATATTTCAGTTGATGTCTTACAGTCAAAGCTGTATTTATCTTAGTGCTGTCAAACGATTAAAATATTTAATTGTGATTAATCACATTCATGTCATAGTGAACTCACAATTAATCACACAGTTTTAACTATTCTAAATGTCCCTTGATGTCTTTTTGGCACATTATTTTTTCTCATTTTAATGCTCTCATCAACATGGAAAACTGGATCGGCTTGGTTTGTGCAAATGTTTTTTATTGAAAACAACATTGGCATATAACCTACTGTAGTGTTCAAGACCCGCCCCCCCAGCATATAGCCTACTGTGGTGGAACTGGACATGCTGCGATGACAACAAAGCACACAGATCACTTTGGTCTTGTCAACTTTTAAAAAGTAAACTTTCCATCCAGAATCTTATCGGCGTCCATTTCAGCGTCTCATACTCACCATCCACTCAAAACGCCGGCTTGTGAGCTCAAACGCCATGTGTGCAGCGTGCTTGTTGTTTTGTTTCCGTTCTATCTAGATACGGTGGGTATTGTAGTTTTTCTGATGTTGCTAGTTGTTGCAACAGCATGTGAAAAAAACTACAAAGTTTGCTAGGCCAAAAAGAATGTTAATCCCACCATAAAAAATAACGCTGTTAAAATGGCTTTGCTTTAACATTTATCTATTTACATATTTTAAAACAACCCCATTAATTGCACTTTAGCAATCATGCAGCTTTTTCCCTCCATTTTGCTCTAATACTCATAACAAGGGCAGCCATCTTGTTGGGTCTACATATACAACTAATGGTTGATGAAGCTTCATTTGGACACTTTCTAATTTGTACCAAATTCCTTGGCAATCCATCCAATGGTTGTCTTGGCAACAGTCAGCCTCATGGTGGTGGCGCTATAAGAAAAGTCAGGTGATCCTCAAAGTCAGTAGGTGTTATCCACTGGGACAATACATGTTTGTACAAAACGTCATGGCATTTCATCCAATAGTTGATAAGAAATGAATTATTGATCTAATATGAGGGCAACCAAACTGAGGCATCTTCTTAAGAGCCCTTAAGAAACCCCTTTCAAATGTCCCCTCTATCTTTAGCCGTGTAGTGAGGAATCAGACTCCTCATCAGAGAGGGGACTGGGATCCATGTTGCATACACTCAGCTTCAGTCAGGACCAACAGTGGAGTGGACCGACTAACCCAAGAGTACCACTCCTAGAGTGCTTCCCTCAAAGCTAAAACTCTATTTCTAAGGGAATGAAACAAAAAAGTTTTCACAATGTAGGGCATACGTCTTAACCACGTACACCCCAATATTGGCAAATCGCTGTAGTTAGATGGCTTTCTTTTATCCCTGTTAACACCTAGAGGAGAGCAAAATATTCACAAAAATCATGTTTTGTTTGGGAAGTGAAGCAAAGAATAAGGAGATGCAAAAGATAAAAGAAACTGCTTTTCTTCTTAAATATTGAAAGGAAGATGAAATGCAACAACCATTACTGCTCAAATTGAAGGCTGTGACACTGCAGGTGCATTGTAATCTCCATGCTCTGACAGTGATGGCTCACTTTTTAACTGGGTACATTATCATTGTGCTAACTAAGGTTATATAAAGGCTGCGTGATTCAGATGTATAAAAATTCTCCTTGATGTGTACCAAAATGTTGCCTGCAAACAAATGATTAATTAATAGGACAACGGAGGCATACTATTGAATTATTATCAGATAGTACAAGGGACACACTTTGTTCACCCCAATGATCACAGGTATAACACATGTCTGTTGCATTTTATAAAAGAAGATTACAATAACATTATAGGTGGCTTACATTAGTTGACTGTAGTTATCAATAATAAATACACTGTGTTGCATATTCAGTGTGCTGGAATTAATTCACAGGATTGATGCAATATTGCATGCACTCTCATCTGCACAGCCTTTGCGGCAGATGAGGTGGACTTTGTGAACAAAAAAAGCTTCCATAAGTTTACTGAGATGACTATATATCAATGAAAAGTATCTGGGAATTGATAAGCCGAGGCTGTATGTTGATGTATGATATTCTATAGTGCAAATTAACATTTTCATTCCACAACCTGCACATTTAAAGCAGATATGGTCAATATTTTTCATGGCAATGTTAAACCAATAGAGAACTATCACCCTCCTCTGTTGTGCCCCTCAGCTCTCAGGAGATTTGCAGTGTTTTTTAGCTGATTGTTTAGGTTTTCCTGTCCGCAACTTTACTGTTATCATTACTGTTCACTCTTGACGCTCTCAGGACGTCATATTCAGCCTAAACAGGGAGCTGTTTTCCAACAAAAAGAGCTCTAAACCCACTGAATGCTACATATCCAATACCAAACAGCAGACAGAATATAGCTGGTTGACAGTGGAGCATTTAGCAGGTACAGCGAGGACAGCGAAAAGTGAAAAGCACAGTGAAAATTCATCAGAAGGATAGTCCTGAATTGCCAGACTTCCTCCACAGCGGATGATTCCACACAGCATTCCAGGATGAGAGAAACATGCTGTGGTTTATTGGCAATTCTTTAAACCAATCACAATTGTCTAGAGCCCCAGTGCCTCTGCTAAAATCGCCTCGGGAAGGAACTGTCTTTGTTGGAACATGTGTATGTTCAAAAGTAGTTTTAGTTGTAAACAGAAAACTCAGATTGGACAGATAGTCTAGCTAGCTGTCTGGATTTACCCTGCAGAGATCTGAGGAGCAGGTAACCACAGTCCTCAGAAATCCACCAGAAGTTAGAACGTCTACACAGAGACAGAGGATGTGGATGGACACCCGGCAGAATTTGTGGCAACACCAGAACAATCCAGGAAGTGAATACATGCTGTTTCTCTGTTTCTGCTGGCTGTGTAAATGTGCTACTTGCTAAAACAGTCTCCATATCATCAAAAGGTGTTAATATGTAGGTGTTGCATTTACAGCTTATTTACACTGTTCTAAGTGGCCCAACAAAAAGAATCAGTTCGTGCCGATTTAATGATGTGGCAAATGTTCACAGGGATCTTATGAAAACAGCGTGGAGTTTTTAAATGAGTTACAGTTATTTGTTATATATTATCTGTGCATTCTTATGCTTTGATCACATTCTTTTGGCTTGAGATGTCTGCTCGCCTCAGCAGTGCTCTCATACTGCTACTGCTGCTGCTCTTAGACACGACAGTTAAGAAGTATTCTGATAATTTTCTTAAAGGTCCAATGTGTAGGAATCTCTCCCATCCAGCGTTGAGATCATACGTCGCAATCAGTTCTCTCGCGCCACACAGTTCAAAGTACGTGTTACAGCTATGGTAGCCTTCACACTTGCTCTTTTCAATATCCTTTTTCTGGTTGAAGAAGAAGACTCCTGTTCCTGAAATCTGGATTTTGAATGGATTCTTCAAACTTGTTGGGGCTGGGAAGCAGTTAGCCGTTAGCAGCATTAGCAGCACCTGTGAGTTTATCATGTGACAGCGAAAATGCAAAGCAGTATGTCCTGGATGTCCCTCACTGGCTAACGTATTTCAAGATGGCGCATGAATATGAAGCGTCTACCCCAGGTCATGTGAATGAAAATGTAAAATTTCAAGCCAATAAAAATACTTTGAATTGATATTAGTAGTAAATATTCATGAAAGTTTGTGAACGGGCAACACAGATTTTGATAATGAACAACTAAACACTTAAATGCTTTAAGCAAAAGTACTAACACCACACTGTAAAAATACTCTGGAGTAACTAAAGTAACTAGTAACTAAAGCTGTTGCAGATGGTTGTAGTGGAGTAAAAAGCCCAATATTTATCTTTGAAATGTAGCGGAGTACATCAAAGTACCTCAAAGTTGTCCTTAAGTGCAGTACTCAAGTGCAGTAAATGTACTTAGTTACATTCCACCACTGGGGGCTTAACGCAGTATCTTGCCACAGTATAATGGAAAACTCATACTTTGCATGGCTTTGTTTACATTGGCCTTCTAATGCATGACAGCACGTTATTATAGGTATTACAATGAGTACAAACTAATCCAGAAAATACCCTTGAATTACACAAAACGAACATTGTGCTTTGACTCTCTTTGTTTATTAGAATGGTGTGTAATGCAGCATCAATCCACGTCTGTGCCCAACGATATGTCATTTTCATCTCCTTCCAAATGCATTCATCGTCGAGCTTTGCAACGTTCTTTTTCCTTTTTTTCCCCCTTTGAGGAAGCGGCTTGAAGCTGTCAGGCCCTGCGTGGCGATAACAACCTGGGGTGGAGAATGACACCTTGAGAGTGACAGATGAAAAGGAATCACATTCTCCCCAGAGCCAACTGTATGGAACTGATACAGGCTTCCCCTCCATTTCTCTTCCCACAAACAGGCTGTTGCATTAACTTATTCAGATAGGAGGTCAAGCCTTAGTTTAGACACCAGACCTGTCCCAAAAAGCAGAGCAGGATGAGGGAATGAGTTGGGGGAAAGAAAATTGAGTAATTTTACTTCTGAATTAATGCCTTTCAATCTGTCCCTCAGCCTGAGTGATAATAAAAAAATAAAAAAGGGCAGACAGCGTTGAGAGTTTTGCAACACGATGAATGTGCCTCTGCAAAAAGAGTGACTTATTGATCTAATATGAGGGCAACCAAACTTAGGCATCTTCTTAAGAGAGCCCTTAAGAAACCCTTTTCAAGAGTCCCCTTCCTCTTTAGCCGTGGAGTGAGGAATCAGACTCCTAATCATAGAGGGGTCTGGGCTCCAGATCGCATAAACTCAGCTTCATTCGGATATTTACCCCCGGCTGGTGAGGACACTCCGAATGAACTTGTGCCCCAACTCAATTAAGTATGAGCAGGACGCGGGGTCAGGGCCGAGTTGCTCTGGTCTTTATGAAGGTAGCTGACATTATAAGCAATAAGCTCAGAGGATTTTTTCCCCCAGCCCGAGCGATTTCCCAGCTTACTCCGAGCGTCTTGACTCTCCCTCTCCCTGTTATTTCCTCTCAGAGCAAGGTCCCATGCTGTGCTGCAGATTGAAGACACTGCGTTCGGAAATCAACTGCTTGGCTAGGTAATTTGGCTAATGGACTAATCTCGGCTAAACTTTTGTAAATGAGGGTTTTATGAGGTGACTCTGAGAAAGAAACATTTCGCCAATGTCATGGATGATAAACATGCGATTGAGCAATCACATCGAGATGAAAGCTGTACCGCAGCTGTACGAGAATGGAACTCTCGCGTCCTTATATCTCCCCATGATAATAATGACTAGATCTATTTTATGGCTATGCAATCTAAATTTGGTTTTTAAATCCAGTAAATCACAGAAATGACTGCATATTGTTTTAGTTCTGGTGAAGAAGGCACTCAAAACTTCTTAACTTTGTTGCAATGTCTTCATTATGATGAACGTTTTATTTTCTGGTTATAATAAATTCCATTACAATTTTTCCCAACTAATCCCCGCAACGGAAATTGACAAAGAATATGTCTACTTTTTAATGAACTAACTATTTTGGGTAGCTGTCATGTGCCTATGGACAGCTGTGTGTGTCCTCTGTGTGTGTGTGTGTGTGTGTGTGTGTGTGTGTGTGTGTGTGAGAGCGAGTGTGTGTTTACTTCAGCAACTCAAATTCCTTGCTCACTGGCACTATTGGGGAAAACATTTTTTGCACATCTAGATTTTTCCACTCACTGCACTGCAGCAGGCATTTACATAAAGAAGAAAAAAAATGTAGGCACTAAAATACCATGCAGAGTATTTTGTTTCATTACTCTGCCATTCTCTGCCTATAGGAGACTGGAAAGCATCATCATAGGAGTCTTACAAATGGCACACATTAGCCGAAATTAAATAATTAGGTTTGTGTGAAGTTTAAATAAAGAATAAAAATGCAAATATCCTCAAGCGCTGTTCCCAGCACTCATCTAATAATTTAAAAACCTCTGCTTAACTCCTGCCTTTGCTGCATCATCTCGGTCGCTTTTGTATTTGCTTTACTTTTAGTCATTTTCACGTCTCTCTGAGAAGTAATGCAAGACAAATCTGGAATTTTTAATGGATCCCATCAACCAATCAAAGCCAGGCAAGAGAGATGGGTAGCGAGGTTGAGGCAGAAAGAGTGTTCCATGTGATTTTAATTTCACATTGGATACTGCTGAACATAATGGCATTGCCTTTTGTGTGAGCTGTATTTTTTGCATCTGTGTTTTTTACATTATGACCATTACGAGTCTGTACAAAACCTTCACACACACGCACACATGCACACAAAAACACTGGCAAGGCAATTTATAGAAGCACTTCTCACATTTCGTAACTCTTATTTTGTCCTTCATCCCATAGCTCAGAAAGCAATTTCTGGCAATAGCTAAAACTTTTGAAGCCAACATGGCCGCCAAATGAACTGACAAACAGACAATATGTCTGTTCTGATTAGGACTAACCGGCGGTGTGATAGAAGAGGATGGGGCCAGCGAGGTCTGCCACGCCGTCTCCACTCATACTGCTTGAAGGAACTCCAAATTGTCTCACCCTGGAGGTCAAAAGCACTCTGGATGCAAAGCTCTCCCTGTGCACACATACACACATACACACACACACACACACACACCTTGTTTGCCTGCTGACTGTGGATATTGCAGATCCGTGTCCGGTCCTCCAGCGATGGGCTGTGATTGGCAGGTAAGTGGCTGCTCTGTTTACAACATGGCTCTAAGATCCAAGCCCACACTGTCCTTGACCTGAAGCTCTACCTGAGCTGCATAAATTTGGATTAAATGTCCTCCCCATCAAAGGTACCCAGAGGACTTGACTCTTTTGTTTTCCACCTGCAACAATTACCCTGCACATGCACACGGTAACACACAGCTCAGTGCTAATCGAGACTGTACAGTAATGTACGTCATGGTTGCTTTTGCTTACAGTAAATTGAGACTTTTTGAGAAAATAGGAAAAATATAAAATCTTTAGTTGCCTTCTGTAATAAAAAACATGTCAATTTCCCTGGCCAACCGCAACTACGGGATGGAGTTATAACTTCATAAAGCTGTGTGATTATTAAACATATTCAGGATCTAACCCGTAGGTCTTATTCAAACTTTATTTCCTCAATTCTTGGCATGTTTTGTTTCTGACTCCTACCTTAATACAGATTATATATTTGACAGCATGGCACAAACAAACTTGTGTTTGAATTTGATACTCACATGTGTTTGATATGAGCTTTCAAAGATTAGCCACAGGCTGTTTATGTTTGGGAAATTTGCTTTCTTCATAATAAGTGCTATGCATGTCCTCTCTTGCAAGTTGAAAATTTTCCACAGTCCAATGGTCCAAAGAAGGGAGGGGGCCTACAAATTGACAGAGTGAAAGAAAGTGCCTGGAGGAGGCCTCAGCGTGTGTGTGTGTGTGTGAGTGTGTGCACGCGGGTGTATGTGGAGCAGTGTTTGTGCCCATGGACACTTTTTTCTCCTGCAGGGGGTGCTCTGATGGCAACTGGAAGGCGGTTTACTGCCACTCAACCCCCTACTATCTGCTCCCCTCCAGGGAGGTGCTGTGTGTGTGTGTGTGTGTGCTTGTGTGTTCTGGTGGCCATTCTTTCCTTTGTGAACACACTTACCCAAACACACACACAGAATATACAAGCACATCCCTCCGCTGGGTCATGCCTGTCTCTACTGGGTCTGCCCCCCCCCCTCCCCTCCTCCACTCTCCCCTAAGCAGGAAAACACCTGCAGTTAAGGTTGTGGCCCTGGCTGCCAGCTCCCTCTGCTGCTTCAAAGCATCACTCTGTCCTTTGGATACCAACAATCTGCTTTTTGCTTTTTTCATTTCTTTGCATCACAAAATGTATCTTTGCAGCACAAACAGATTCTCTGGCGTTGAACGTATCCTCTGTCCTGGCCTTCGAGAAACCTAACAGAGCTCTGATCCAACAACTCTGGATCCGTCTCCAAAAAAGGTTCCATATGTTTTTCACCTTTGTAATTTCAGGCGGAAGTCACGGCCCCCTTACCATTGGTGCAAACACAATGGAACTGTTACTCACTTGTACTCTTTTGTGTTGAGCTGCTTAAAAAAATGGGATGTTTACCTTTCCAAGAGCAAAGTGGGACAGTACATTGGGTTTTATTTTACCATCATTACCCAGTAATGTTCCATTCAGGTCAATGTGGCCATCTGTTGTTGGTTGATGGGACTGAGTTTGCCATATAATGCTATCAGCATATTTTTTCACATACACTACTATTCAGGTTATTCTGGAGAATATTCTAACCAGTATTTGTCGTTGTTTTGAATTGTTGCAATGATAATGAACATTTGCATAAAGCAAGCATTTTTGTCCACTCCCATGTTGGTAGGAACATTAAAAACTAAGTTTAAACTGAATATCCCTTTTATAGTACATTTAGACAAAAACAATTTGCAATTAATCAAGAATGAACTATGGACTTTCATGCGATTAATGGCAGTACAATAAAGTAATCAATTCACAGCCTATATACAGTGAGGAAAATAAGTATTTGAACACCCTGCTATTTTGCAAGTTCTCCCACTTAGAAATCATGGAAGGGTCTGAAATTGTCATTGTAGGTGCATGTCCACTGTGAGAGACATAATCTAAAAAAAATAATCCAGAAATCACAATATATGATCGTTTTACTATTTATTTGTATGATACAGCTGCAAATAAGTATTTGAACACCTGTCTATCAGCTAGAATTCTGACCCTCAAAGACCTGTTAGTCTGCCTTCAAAATGTCCACCTCCACTCCATTTATTATCCTAAATTAGATGCACCTGTTTGAGGTTGATAGCTGCATAAAGACACCTGTCCACCCCATACAATCAGTAAGAATCCAACTACTAACATGGCCAAGACCAAATAGCTGTCCAAAGACACTAAAGACAAAATTGTCCACCTCCAAAAGGCTGGAAAGGGCTATGGGGAAATTGCCAAGTAGCTTGGTGAAAAAAGGTCCCCTGTTGGAGCAATCATTAGAAAATGGAAGAAGCTAAACATGACTGTCAATCCCCCTCAGACTGGGGCTCCATGCAAGATCTCACCTCGTGGGGTCTCAATGATCCTAAGAAAGGTGAGAAATCAGCCCAGAAGTACAGGAGCAGGAGCTGGTCAATGACCTGAAAAGAGCTGGGACCACCGTTTCCAAGGTTACTGTTGGTAATACACTAAGACTACATGGTTTGAAATCATGCATGGCACGGAAACCAGCACATGTCGAGGCCCGTCTTAAGTTGGCCAATGACCATTTGGATGATCCAGAGGAGTCATGGGAGAAAGTCATGTGGTCAGATGAGACCAAAATAGAACTTTTTGGTCATAATTCCACTAACCGTGTTTGGAAGAAGAAGAATGATGAGTACCACCCCCAGAACACAATCCAATAATCACGCTTTCGTGATTATTGGATTTTTAAGTCCTTAAAATAATATGAATTCCATTATACGAACGGAAAATTTTAAATTTCCTCACTTAGAGAAAGAAAAGTGCAGAGTGTCGTTCCAGTGTGCTCTGGCACCTCTACACCCCGGACCTTGTTCTTTTTGTTAATCTCTGGTTTCTTCCCACAGCCCCAAACCATGCAGATTAGACCTGGGAACTATACACTAGCCTGTAGTTACGAGTGGGAACGGTTTTGTCTGTCTATATGTGTTAGCCCTGTGATTGACAGGCTGTGTGAGGTTCCAGCCTCCTCTTGACCCTGAATAGACATAGTAAGCATGGACAGAAAGTGGATCAACAGATGAATGAATGGAGCTATTACAGTCAATAGCATTCCTGCTACTAAATCGGGGATTACTGGAAGTAAATGGAAGACAGGACAGGATTTTCTGTTAACATACCCGCCTAATGTCACCCACCCAGTACAATAAAGAAATGATTTAATTTTTCTTTCCAACTCTTTTTATTTAAGTTTTTTATTTAAGTGACGCCAGGTCACAAACACCAGCAGCTTAAAGCTATAAAATAATATTGAAAAGAGTATATATTCCTTGGTTCTACCAAGGGAGTTGTTTTTGAATTGTGCAATTGTATGCAAATTTGATTTCCCACGTCAATGGCAAAACGCTTATTTATGAGTAGATGTACTGCTTTACAGAACACATGGGAAACAAACAGCAGATAGTGGCATCTTGAAGCGGATTTGTTTTAAAGGAGAGTAGCTTCCTAATGGATTCATCGGGACATTTACATTTGTTTTTGTGAATAACTAAGAATGCAAATGTAAAGATAAAATACTCTAAATGTGAACCAACCAACCAGCAAAGCCATTACAGAAATATAAAACAGATAAAAAGGTGTTGTAATGTGTATATGTAATACAGTACATAGCAGTTGTGGATGGTGGTTTTAACCAAAACAGAAATAGGCAGCTGTTCTCTTCTACCTGCCTGCTGGGATCTGAAAATACTAGTAGTCTGGCTGTTTTTAATCAGATGACTCTCTGAGTGGGAAATATGCCAATTGTGTCTTACTATTTGTATTTGCATATGTTAACACGTGTGGATAGCATACTTTGGATGTGTTTAGGTGCCTTATCGTTTGCCTCTGTGTACTCAAGTGTGCCTGCATTGTATGCATGTGCCTGCCCCACTGCATGTGTTTTATGTATGACATTAGAGTGGGATGGCAATCGACGGGCCTCCTGCTTAGTAACAGAATTTGTCATCTTGAGACCAGACTAAAGGAGCATGTTCTACTGTAGGCGTATGTTACCTGACCAACACACTCCTAAAACCCTCTCATTTACATTTAGAGTGAATGCCATACTGTCAGGGAGGCTCCATTCCACTCGGACAAAGCCCCTTACAGCCTCTCTGCCTCCTACTTTGCAGAACACAGAGAGTAAAACAATAGGCGGTTGTGATGGGGAGGCATCAGACACACTAATTTGGCGTAACGGAAAAAAGTCCTTACCAGAATGATAAGTATTATTTTGTGGGGTGGATCGAAAAGGCTAAATCTCAGCGTGTCGAAACTGGCAAAATTGAAAGAAAAATTCCATGAATTTTAAAATTGAGCTAGGAGCAGTCCATATACTTTACTTAAGGGGTCTTTTTTTGTTTTTTTATTGAGATCATCAAGTTGGCACCGGGTCAGTGCTTCGACAGAGATAACAGAGATAATAATCGGTAAACAAGACTTCTTTGTGAAGCTAGTACTTGAGGGGCCCAAGTACCCATGTACTTAGCATGCAACATCTGCTAATTACCACTTAACACAAAGGGAAGAAAATGCTTATTTAGTTTGCAGGTATTAAACTCATAAGTCAAAGTATTAGACACATCAAAATGCTACCCAATGATGGACATAATGGAAAGTTAAAAGGATTTCAGATGTATTCCCATTCATCCTGCGGGGGGGGGATCCCTGAGATACTTTACTCAAAAGACAGAGGAGAACTCCTCAAAGTCATTAGGATACATCCCATCGAGACCATGAATGTCATAATTTCATGGCAATCAATCCAGGAGTTGATATTTCAGTCTGGACCAAAAGTGGTTAATGACAACATTGCCATTCTGGGAGCCACGCCTAGCATTCCTACAAACAATTATAAAGTTTTAGTCTTGTACTTAATATGATTAAAATTGAAATTTGACTGGAATTTTCTGCTAATGCCCCATTACTCTTGCATTGCCAGACCTTCCTCCACAGCGCAGCAGAGGGTCTAGCTACTCCACACTGCATCCTTGAATGGGAGAAAAACTGGTTTATTGGCATTTCTTTAAACCAATCATAATTGTCATGGGCAGAGCTAAGCCCGGGACACAATGACGTTGCCTACACCAGGTAACCATAGTCCCCAGATTGGACAGATAGTCTAGCTAGCTGTCTGGATTTACCCTGCAGAGATCTGAGGACCAGGTAACCATAGTCCTCAGATTGGACAGATAGTCTAGCTAGCTGTCTGGATTTACCCTGCAGAGATCTGAGGACCAGGTAACCATAGTCCTCAGATTGGACAGATGGTCTAGCTAGCTGTCTGGATTTACCCTGCAGAGATCTGAGGACCAGGTAACCATAGTCCTCAGATTGGACAGATAGTCTAGCTAGCTGTCTGGATTTACCCTGCAGAGATCTGAGGACCAGGTAACCATAGTCCTCAGATTGGACAGATAGTCTAGCTAGCTGTCTGGATTTACCCTGCAGAGGAAGTACCCATAGTCCTCAGAAATCCACTGAACTACCTAAAGACTATTTGGCGGTCCCTGAAAGTGACTTGGAGACTTCACAAGATGAGGAAAGTTAGTAGGACCATTAAAGATGATTTTTACTTCATACCTTCAGCACCAACAGGAAACAACAACAAACTATTTTTCAATTAATAAAGGGAGGATATGCATCATCAATTAAAGTCCATTAATGAGAGTCCGGAGGCATAGAAAACTGGTCTAACGACAGCATCCAGGACTTATTTCATTGTCAGTAAGTGCCCTCGGGTGAGTTTAATAACTTAAAACCACACTTCATAATTGGCTAAATATTACGGCTGATACTTTATATCTTCTGGAAAAGCTGCTGCTGTTGTTCATAAGTCTCTCACGCCACCTGTGACCAGAGGCCCAGCATCACCTGAAGCCGAAAAAATTCACTGTATCTTTTATTTGTTGATCATTGAATAATGTAACTTTCATTAGTCGAGGTACCGGGGTTACAGCGGTGCAGCAGAGGACCAATGGTGCTCCGTCTTAGCAGGAAGCACTAATTATCCCTCTAAGAGATAATAACTGCATTTATCGTCTGAGGTGTTGGTTTTCTGAAGGGTTATTTATCAAATACCATGCGGGATTAGAAAATCAATTCAGAGTGTCACAAATTAATTTGCAGCCATCATCTCACTTGTTCCCATGAGACGGCAGGCAGCAGAAGCACCTTACTAATATGAAGAATGCTGTTGAATTGATTTATTTTTCCAAATCTTCCATATCTAATGAAGAATGCTAATGTGAGCCTTGACAGAAGAAAAAGCATGTGCCTTTGTGAAATTGGTGCTGCTTTGATAGTTTTCTATACAACAGAGCTTTAGTGGGAGGAGAAATCATTATTAACACGATTCCTATCCTAAGTACTTTATAAGGTTGAGGCAGGTTGAGAAATTAATTATAACAGCATGTTTATATGTTTACGGCCAAGTACAGTGTGAATGTTCCTCATTAGATTCATTTGATTTGATATTCTGGCATTTTCCACTGAATCACAGCTAAATGGATTTTGACTCGCTCCGCAGCATCTTTGTCATATGACTGACTGACTGAATATGGCAAATTGCCAGCTTTATTTCAAGATAATCTAAAGGAAGTTGTTCCTGTTGTGGCATATACTGTATGTATAATTGGAGGAAATTAATATTATACATAATTTAAAGTACTCATATTATGCTTTTTGGTGTTTTTCCTTTCCTTTTTTGTGCATTTAATAGGCTTCTACAGTGAAAAAGCCCAAAGTCCCCCCCAAAGGGACTTACCATCTCCAACAGAAACCACTGTTCACAAACTGCTCCAAACAGCTCTACTATAGTCCAGTCTGTACTTTCGTCACTTTGTAACACACGTTACAATGCTCGCCTAGCTGCTAGTGTGGCACATCCTCATACTCTGCTTCTGACTGGCTAGTAGTCCTTACCTAGGTACTGTCAGGACCCTCATACTCTGCTTCTGACTGGCTAGTAGTCCTACTGCACATGTGTGACTCCCAACAAAGATGGTACAGAAGTGTGATGCCTCACTCTGAAGCTAAAACAGAGGGTGAAAACACAATTATGGTGTTTTTTTTGAAGATTAAACCATGTAAACCTATTCTGATTTAACCTCTAGCTACAATTATGAACCTGAAAATGAGCAGAATATGAGCACTTTCATAGTGGTAGTAAAGAAGAGTAGATAGATAAAATTAGAAAAGTAACGCAGATCTTAATGTGCCTGATTGAGAGCTGGTATATTATGAATCAATCTTGAAACTACAAGGTAAGTTTGGGAAAAGAAAGGCAGATTTGTTCCATGTGCCACCTTAATGCATGTTGCTTTAGTGCTAAATTGTTTCCCCTGCTACATTTTTGGAGTGAAGTGCTATGTTTAAAGGAGATCTCCGGTCGATTCCAACGCGTGGCTGTGTTGTCTGCATATTTGGAGGTCTGTCAGTAGAGAGAAACTAACCAATCGGTGTTGCCTACACCGTGTTATCCTCCTGCTAGAGTTAGCACCCAACAGGCTTAAACAGGGCAAGTTTTAAACTTATTTTTAGCCTCTAAACATGTTCAGAATGTCATTACAAGTGCCCCCCCCCATGTGCAGTGATTCATTCTGAGTGAACACAGTGAATCCGACTGCTGTAGGTGTGAAAGAAATGCTTGAAAGTTGCGCTAATTCAGCTCTGTTTAGTTCCTATTACATTACATATAACATATTTTCAATAATAAGACTATGCTTATTTTTTTAAAAGTAAGTGCTGTAGTGAGCAAGATTCCAGATCAGTCCATCTGAGCTTTCATTTTCTCAAAGGCAGAGCAGGATACCCAGGGCTTGGTTTACACCTATCTCTATTTCTAGCCACTGGGGGGCCATAGGCAGGCTGGGGGAACTCATATTAATGTTAAAAAAACTCATAAAGTGAAAGTTTCATGCCATGGGACCTTAATTCATTTATTCAGTCTGTAATAGATTAAATAAGATTTTGTTTTCTATTGTCCATTTTAGTCCATTTTAGTTGTCCATTTGAGTAATTTCTATTCTTATAAGATAAAAATAGAAATTAATGTTTAAACATGGCTAATGCACAAATGTATGAAATATTTAAATTAGCCAGTTATCTGGCAAGAGCCTGAAAGATGAGAATAAAAGCCCTTCATTAGGCTAAACTAGACTGAAAGGTTTCCCTCCTTTCTGCTACATATGTCATTTAAAGTTATGTAGAAGTGGATTTAATGTTGTGACTTTGTGTATTGCGTCCCGGAGGAAAAAGAAAACCCTGCTTGTGTGAATACTGATGAATTTATCTACTTTCATTAAGTTCCCTCGATTAAAATAGCATTTTCTGTCAGTCAGTCAGCACTTCAACAAAGTTAAACATGCCTCCATTTCCCACAAATTGATATTATCTAGCACTCAAACATGATTGAATTTGTTTGTGTTTGCATCTGTTTGTTGCCTGCAGAGCAAACATCAGAATGGGTACTACGTGTCTGTTCATTCGGATTCATAGATAAAAGACACCCCCGGTCCTTGAATGGATAATCTGTTCATATTACTGCTTAAGGCAGTTTCTTTGAATTAGTGCTTTACTCAATAAACACTGCTTAGTAGGAGGAAAAAAGTGCTACTTTCTTCTAGACTGTGGTAGTGTGTTGAAAAGACAACATCTGTCAAATGAGTCCAAAAAAAAAAGTATTCTGTGAGGGAACAAACACTCACAAATCAAAAGAAAGAACACATAGGAAAACTAATGACATGTACTCGGTACATGGTGGACAACTGAATAACAAACACGTATTACATATACCAAACAAGTTGTTTTTTTAGCAGTTTTTCACACTAAAAAATGGCTCTTCTGAGTGAGCGTTTGACAGATGTCGTCTTTTCTAAGCCACTGGCGTAGCTGCAGCCTCGGAGGCTTCATCTATTCCATACCACAAGCATGCCAAGACCCTGGCATAGAGCTGCACACCGCATCTCAGATAGCCTTTGTGATTTCTGTAATTTATGTGACATGAATAACAAATATCCAACACACACCCTACAGAGGAGAGACTAGGCTGTAAGGTTGTCTTGCTTGGACAGGGGTAACAACAGACCAGAGGGATACTAGGCACATTTTTAAAATGGAGGTCCCGACGCTGGCTTTTCCTGTCAAAGCCAAAGGAGGAAAGTACTATCCAGCTACCCCTCCCTCCAGAAAACACACACACACACACACACACACACACACACACACACACATCTGTGTGTCTGGGAAAGAGCTGTGCAGCTTTCAGAGCTCAGCGTGAGACCATTTGATATTCATAGAAAGGAAGAGTAGGAGAAAGTGAAACAACAGTGGGGGCACTGCCTTACGCGTGATATTACATTGTAATTATGATTTGGATGCAGGCACTGAGAAAGCACCGAGGGCGCACTACTAATGTACAAAAATGGTTACACACACACAGAGCAAAGGTGCAGTAATGGCAACACGCTCCTTGGGTGGAGGCACTTGGAACTTCAAACTGCCCGTAGCCGGCATCATCGCATGAGTAATGTGGGATCAGGCGCAGCGTGATGCATCCTGCGCTTGTTTTGAAAGCCTGGAGATGAGGTCCGCGAGCAGGCTTCGTATAGCCATCCACAGAGCCGTTCTGATTGGTTTGTTTACCATCAATATTTGCAGATGTCAATCTGGCGCCTTTGAGAAAATTGATTTTTTAGCATGAACCAGAATGTTCAGAGAAATCATTGCTATTAGTGCTGCCAGAGACCGAGTAAGTGACAGAAATATACAGTGGGTACGGAAAGTATTCAGACCCCTTTAAATTTTTCACTCTTTGTTTCATTGCAGCCTTTTTCCAAAAATCAAAAAAGTTCATTTTATTTCTCAGTAATGTACACTCAGCAACCCATCTTGACAGAAAAAAACTGAAATTTAGAAATTTTTGCATATTTATTAAAAAACTAAAACTGAAATATCACATGGTCATAAGTATTCAGACCCTTTGTTCAGTATTTAGTAGAAGCACCCTTTTGATCTAATACAGCCATGAGTCGTTTTGGGAAAGATGCAACAAGTTTCTCACATCTGGATTTGGGTATCCTCTGCCATTCCTCCTTGCAGATCCTCTCCAGTTCTGTCAGGTTGGATGGTAAACGTTGGTGGACAGTCATTTTCAGGTCTCTCCAGAGATGCTCAATTGGGTTTAAGTCAGGGCTCTGGCTGGGCCATTCAAGAACAGCCACAGAGTTGTTGTGAAGCCACTCCTTCGTTATTTTAGCGGTGTGCTTAGGGTCATTGTCTTGTTGGAAGGTAAACCTTCGGCCCAGTCTGAGGTCCAGAGCACTCTGGAAAAGGTTTTCGTCCAGGATATCCCTATACTTGGCCGCATTCATCTTTCCCTCGATTGCAACCAGTCGTCCTGTCCCTGCAGCTGAAAAACACCCCCACAGCATGATGCTGCCACCACCATGCTTCACTGTTGAGACTGTATTGGACAGGTGATGAGCAGTGCCTGGTTTTCTCCACACATACCGCTTAGAATTAAGGCCAAAAAGTTCTATCTTGGTCTCATCAGACCAGAGGATTTTATTTATCACCATCTTGGAGTCCTTCAGGTGTTTTTTAGCAAACTCCATGCGGGCTTTCATGTGTCTTGCACTGAGGAGAGGCTTCCTTCGGGCCACTCTGCCATAAAGCCCCGACTGGTGGATTGCTGCAGTGATGGTTGACTTACTACAACTTTCTCCCATCTCCCGACTGCATCTCTGGAGCTTAGCCACAGTGACCATTGGGTTCTTCTTTGCCTCTCTCACCAAGGCTCTTCTCCCCCGATAGCTCAGTTTGGCCGGACGGCCAGCTCTAGGAAGGGTTCTGGTCGTCCCAAACGTCTTCCATTTGAGGATTATGGAGGCCACTGTGCTCTTAGGAACCTTAAGTGCAGCAGAAATTTTTTTGTAACCTTGACCAGATCTGTGCCTTGCCACAATTCTGTCTCTGAGCTCTTCAGGCAGTTCCTTTGACCTCATGATTGTCATTTGCTCTGACATGCACTGTGAGCTGTAAGGTCTTATATAGACAGGTGTGTGGCTTTCCTAATCAAGTCCAATCAGTATAATCAAACACAGCTGGACTCCAATGAAGGTGTAGAACCATCTCAAGGATGATCAGAAGAAATAGACAGCACCTGAGTTACATATGAGGGTCACGGCAAAGGGTCTGAATACATATGACCATGTGATATTTCAGTTTTTGTTTTTTAATAAATATGAAAAAATTTCTAAATTTCTGTTTTTTTCTGTCAAGATGGGTTGCTGAGTGTACATTACTGAGAAATAAAATGAACTTTTTTGATTTTTGGAAAAAGGCTGCAATGAAACAAAGAGTGAAAAATTTAAAGGGGTCTGAATACTTTCCGTACCCACTGTATATCTCTCTACATATTTGTGTATATAGGGAGAGAGAGACAGATGTGATACACCAGGAGTGGGAGAAATCCACCTGAAAATATCACTGAGACAGACGGAAAGATAGACAGGAAGGCAGGCAGGCAGGCAGACAGACAGGCAGACAGACAGACAGGCAAGAAAGACAGCCGGAGAGGGAGAGATTATGAAATGCCCAATAATATCCTGAAAGAGTTCTCTCAAAACTGACAGGTCCCGAGTGCTTTGTGTTGCGGGTTGGAAACATGCCAGCCGAATTTCAAATTTGATTTGTAAAGCCTTTTTTTTTTATATGAAAAACAAAGAGCGAGACTGTCACGCAGCGGAAGAAGACAGTTATGAAAAGAGAGATTTTGGACAGTACACTAATATTACAAAGAAACAACGACATACATATGTAAAAATCCCAAATGCACTATAATGCATTTTGAGAGCATTCCCTTGGGATTTCTCCAATTCGATTAGTAAAGGTTTTAAGAGAGAAAGAGAGAAAGAAAGAGCTGTCAGACTGCTATGCTGGCACATCTACTCTGCCTCTTTTATCAAAGATAAGTAGTATTGATTTACTTTGAGGCTGTAAAAAGTATTCGTCTTAAGAGCTGACATTTAATAATCTCCACCTAATCCATGTTTTGCTGGGAGCCTCTTGAGATGCTGGTGAGACCTCTATTGTTCTCCTCTTCTCTCCTGCACCTACTGTATGTCTAATGAAGGAGAATGACGTTATTAACCCCCCCCATTGGCTCATAGCTATACAGTACATGGAGAGATGCAGGTGTGCAGTATTTACTGTATCTGATGAAGGCTGAAGGAATGAATCAACTTTTGGGCAAAAAAACTGTTGACAGAGTGTGTCTTTGTGTGTTTTGTAGAAAGTAAAGGTCACTTAGTACCATCTCTAAAACCCTGCCAAAAACTAAACAAGATGAGATGGCAACTGAAATGTGGAACAACTGGTTCCCCAAATACCTCAACTATACATATATTAATGTCAACAATGAATCAACTGAGAGAATTATGACTCGACCCAACCAACGAGTTCTCACTCCCAACTCTTCAAAACTGACGCTTTGTCAGGATGGATCCCTTGGTGTCACTTTTTAACCCTCTGGGTACCTCTTTTGTGTCATTTTTCAGCACCCTCAACCAGGACCCCTTGGCGTCCTGTTTCCACAGCAACTAGAAACAATGCTATAGATGTACAGCCAACCAGATGATCCACAAAAATAAGGATGGAAGGATAATGAGAAATCTATAGGCCTGCTGTCAGATCTGACCCAAGCTGATCAAGGCAGAACAAGTTTCCCTTTAAGTTTCTGCAGGGATGCCTTCAAAAAGCAGAACACACAATACTCATATTCACCAGAGATGGAACATCAGAACGAAACCGGTTCAGAGAGCTGGCCCACTGTTAGATTTGCCCTCATATGCATTAATGAGAGATCATTAACATTTCGATCACATTTCATTTTGCTTCATGATTGAGATTCCTATGGGATCAAACGTAGCTGATACCTCATTAACAAATAGACCACGGTGGCCAATCTAACAGTATGATAATTTCACAGAATGAATACGCTGTTGGCCTTTTCATATCAAACTAACACTTACATGCAGTCTGTCTCTGCAAGCAAAACAAGATGGTTGAGATCATTGGCGTCCACACTCCACCAACACAAAGAGAGAAAAGAAAACCCTGAATGTTGCTCAGTGTGTGTTTGTACACACCAGGGTGCGACTGAAGGGCCCGGAGAATGGTTTCTCGGCAGGGACGGTAAATTCCAGGCCTGGCTCGCGTCCATTAGCGAGGCTCTGCTTTCTCCCGGCTGCCCTCGGTGCCTGGCGTCTCAGTGGAGGTGCTCTGAAACACAACACACCAAATGAGATGTGACTTGTGCCGCCATACTGTTCTATTTATACTGGATGGGGCGAAGTTGAGGGAGAAATGCAACCAAACAAAAAAGCGCTCACCTGCTGCTTGATGAGGTCTGGTGGCTCTCCAAGCATGTGGAGAGGCTGTGTAATTTTCACCTTCACATCTGAGGGTGTAAGGGAGACTTCACCCTCCTCCACCACCCCCCCTCGGCCGGCCTTCCCCCCAAAGGCAAAGAAAAACAGTCGATAATTATATGGTGTGAAATTTCCCTCGCAGTCAGTGTCTGTGGGTGACACAGAACTCATATTTGACTGCGGTAGTGAGGACATGCAAAGAGCCTATTGTGTTGATGCTTGTGTTGGAGGTGTTCTCCCAGCGGTAAAGAAGCAATTCTGAAAATAATGGTTTTCCTTTTTGGATTTCCTCTTTTTTTTTAAGCTATTTATCAGATTTTGTACATTTGAAAATACTCCAGAGCTCTCCTAAATTAGTTAGGAGTAGATCTTAGATGACTACAGTACATAAACAGAGGAGAGCACAAACCTTCTGTTTAAGCCATTTGATTTGAACGTTTGGTTTGATGTTACACAACTTCTTTTTTATTCTTTTTTATTTATTATTCATCAACAAGTCTAATGTAGCTCAGCGTAGATTGTTTCAGAACTTCACCTTCCTGCTAAACCAATCAGAATTGGCCACAAATTCCAAGGGCCAATCACAGCGTCAAACCCCTGCTTTAAATCTGTTTCTCTCTCTCTCTCCTGATGCTGACAGCTTTTATTTCATGCAAAGTGTGCAGCCCCCCCACACACACACACACACCTCCCCTTCCAGCTTACCACATTCTGTAAATGCCGTTACAGTCATTACCCAGATGTAATGACAGTGAAGAGATGAGATGTAAGCGCGGATGTGAAGACGCGTAAACAGTGACCAATCAGAGCAGACTGGGCTTTTCTGGATGGGGGCTTAAAGAGACAGGCGCTAAAAGAGAGTATTTCAAACAGAGGGTGAATACTGCTAAATTAAGACAGTATGAGAAAAATAATGTATTTTTTAACATTAAAGTATGTAAACACTTCCTAGTATGAATCCAAAATAAAAGTATGAACTAAAAGTGAGCATAAGCTCATTTTTACAGCTCATTATCCATCTGGTTTCTAAAAAAGCTTGTAAGACATCAACCCTCTACAGTTAGATATGCACACCATTTTTTAGAATTTAAATGGTCACTTGAATGTTAAAAATTGTTGTAGGACCTTAAAGACAAAAAAAATAAAACGGAACATGAATCTTACAGATATGTATTGATGTCACACACAGAGCAGTACAAGCTAAGCCAATCTCCTCTAAAACACTTCTCAAATGTCTTGGTCACACTGTGAAGAAATAAACATTATAACTTATACAGTTGACAAAATACATACATTTTTTACAAAAAAAGTTCAGACGCTTTTGCCCTCATGACATTTATTTATGCCAAAAACCAACATAATAATGTCATATTTATTGATATTACATCCACAGCAAAGCTAAACAACCATTTGTGTTAAAACAATTTTCCTACATGCAAAATATAAACATAATAAACATTATAACTCATGTAAAGCACAAACCTTTTACATTTCTTCAAAAAAAGGCCCAAATATATATAAAAAAATCTAATATATAATATAAATATATGCCAAATCTCAAACCGGTGACGCCATTCTCCTCTGTAAATCTTGGATGTAACAGTTTGGATTTAATGCTCAACAACCCCGAAAAAAGGCCCAAGTTCCAGGCTGGATAGAAAATCACCTGTAGAGGCTAGAAAGACCCCAAAGAGACCTCGGTGACCGCTGGCTTGTTAGCTGTTAGCTGCAGCACTCGGTAAGTTTCTGTCTTTTATGGTTATTAAATGATTGAAATATAAACCAGAGGGGCTGTTTTAGGTCGTGTGCACGACCCTCTCGATTCCAGAGGTTTTAATTAGCTTGATAAATGTGGCTTAGTGCTCATGCTTAAGATGAAGAACTTTCTTACTCCTAAGTTGGCAGTGTAGAGTATTACTGAGGGTAATTTTTAGAAGATTAATACACACAAACCCTGTTCTGTTCTGTCCCCATCATTTTGTAAAAGAAAGATCTATACATTGTTCTGATATCTGTTCAAAACAGTTTACAAAGGCTTCTCCTGTTGGGATTCTCCCACGCCGTGAAATATTGATTTCAGTGGGAATTTCTCCTCCGCCATAAAGAAAGCCTACAGTGAAAATGTCAAGCTCTTGTCAGTTGATGGCGAGCTCCACCTTCTCCACGTGAAAAAAAGCCTCCATCACTCAGGCCTCATTTAGCCCATGCCCCTGTGACTTCAATAAATGCCAGATATGGGAAGAAGATGGAAAGAAGCGTTGGTGGTGGGTGGGTGGGTGGGTGGGTGGGGGGGTTGGGTTGTTTAAGAGCTGCAGCAGGATTAATGATCAGAGGGGCGTACTTGGCTTTTGCTTGCATCACGTAATCAATGGCGTTGAGCGAGCGAGGCGGACGTGGATGCCGGTGGAGGGCCTCGACGAGAGCAGAGACTAACCCCCTTCTCATTTCCCAATAAGACAGAGAGCCCCTCGCTGCCAAGCAGACAAGGTGAAACACAGTGGGGAACCCGAGTTGAATGGCAAGGGCTTTTATGCAGTTTAATGATTTTATTAAGCCGATGAGTCAAATGCTCATGTCGAGAATCCCAGCAATATGTCATTCGTCCTAAGTGGCTGTTTTCACCAACTTGTTTTGCCCTTGACAATAGGATTGGATATTAGGTATGGTGAACAAACAGGAGAATAACAAATGATGCTTCAAGCTCGGTACGGAAATAAAAAAGAAGCTGTGGTACAAAGACAACGCAACACCGAAACACCAGCACCATTGCTAAAAAAAGGACAGGGGTTATCAAGTAAAACCAAAGAGTACATTTATAAATATGCTGGTTCTGTTCTGTCTTCAGTGAGTTGTTACAAAGCACATTTCCAGCACAGCAAGCATTCTTCCTTTTTTTTTTTTCTTCCCTGGATTTCAAAGACACAAGGCTTTGATTGACATGTTGGCTTGTTCCCAGTGTTTAATTGCATATTCTGTCATCTCTCAGGGTTCGTAAGGTTGACTGGTTGTTGTGTTGCTTTCTCACTTACCTTTGATCTGACTTCTTATGCTCTTTAATAAATACCTGCTTTCATTTTCCAAATGCACTCTTGTTTCTAATTGAGGATAAAAATGGTCCTGTGCAACTGCAAGACTTTTTCCCTTCATTAGTAGCTACTACCATTATGGGATGCCTCCAATCAGAAGTAAAGGGTCACCACGGCGACATTTCAATGCTGCTTGTTCATGACTCTGAGGGAAGCATTATGCAGCGTAAAAATATACATTTATTAGGATAACAGCTGAATTGATTTAGGAGAGCATCAATTAAAAGTTAGGTCTTCCTGAAATAATTCACGCTGAGCTACATATCTTGTGTTATTGTAAGACAACTAATATGATAAGTACATAAAATAAAGTAGAGGACATATTAACAAAGACTGTTCACTGTCTGCGTTGTGTTGAGAGAAGATCTCACATAGTGTTTACAGTACCAGGCTTTATTTACACTGCTCACACAATCCACTGTGGATAGATTATAGGATCTCCACAAGTGGGTTTAATGGTCCTTGCTAAGAGAGACTCCTTTGCATTCTCTGAGGTCTGGAGGGTTTTGTGATCTACAAACACGATCTTAAGACATGCTGAGCAGCGGGTCTTAACATTTAACAGTTTGGATTGTAATGAAGTGCATTACTGGTTCTTAGATACTAAGTGTGTGTTCAGAATTTTAGATGTGATTCCAGTCAATGGAAAGTTGAGCGTGGTTGCAAACTAGAGTTTCACTAGCAAGGACCACGCCACAACAATAGGTTAGTTAAAGATTTAATGAACATTATGAATGTGCAGAGAGATAAATTGATGGATGTCGTCTGATGACTGGTCTGGAAGGACGTATGATGACCGGGTGAAAGAGAGTCAGAGGTGGGGTTCTGTCTCGGAAGCGGTTTTTCACCCGAATAGTTTACAGGCCCCCAGACAGTACCTAGGTGTGCACCGGTTGAACAGGAAGGGATGAGGGGGAAGATGGATGGATGGATGCAGAGGAGGGAAAGGGAGGGTGGGCCAAGCAATCAGAGCCAAACAAGGCTGGCTGCGCTGCGCGGTATATGTAGGTTTGTCTGGTGATTGGAGGTGTGGTTTAGGCGTGGCCCTGCTCCTGAACCGAAGTTAACCCTCCTGTTGTCCTCGGGTCAAATTTGACCCGTTTTCAAAAGGTTTCTAAATTTATGAATTTGGGTTTCTTTCAAACACATTGTCAAAAGAAATAACGTGCAGGTTCCCTGCCACTCTCTGTAGAAATTATACAAATGATCAGTTCACTACTTTAAATGAATTGAAGTGTTTTATTCAGTATTATTTGAATTTTTGTTTTTTCATAAAAGAATATTAAATAGCTTTAAAAATGTGGGGTAAAACGCAAAGAGTGACATTTACGACGTGGAAAAAAAGTGATAAACATTGAAAAAAGTGACAAAAATGTCAAATTAAAAAATGAACAAAATGTTTACAACGTTTTTATATTTTGACCCAGAAAAACTAAAAATTGCACTGTTGACGGGAAGATAACACGATAGTTAACAAATTAAATTATCATGTATCATGTAAATTAGTGCATTTACCTAAAGGCCCCCTCACACACCAAGGCTACCGCCAACGGTGAGCAACAGTCGCACTAGTTTGTGTCCCGTACCGTAGCCTCGCATCGGCCTTTTTGAAATTTAACGCGGAAATGTTCCTTCTAAAAAACTGATTTGAACGATTGGAATATCTATTTTTGCACATTGTGTCCACAATGTGGCAAACTTACAAGATATACAGTACAAACATACTACTTGAGTATGTATATTTAATTCAACAATAACTTTTAAAAGATCTCTAAAAACGTATAAATTACAAAATAAACCAACGCTGATGAACTAATATACTATTGCGTGAAATTTAAAGCCCGCAATAGACCTAGCTCACTCTGTCCCGCTAAACAATTAACAGTAAAATGTAAAAACGTAATATTCCATTCACACCGTCTTAGTAACGCACATTGCTAACGCCAGATGAGTGACAATTTGGTTTGGCTCATTTTCTATAACCAGCATAGGATCAAGACATGTCGGGTGGCAGGAATTAGCAAGCTAACGCTAGCTAATGAGCGTTCGGGTTAGGCTGCTCTGCTCTGCTCCCACTGGAGGGAGAATTCTTTGAGAGAACGGATGACAGCCCAAGTTAGCCATCTCCTGATGTCCGATTTCTTCTTGGGAGTGAATCCGAAGGCCCGTAGGCTCGATTTGGTTATGCCGCTACTGGTTCAAGCAAACGCTAGATGAAGCTGTCGTAACAACTTTTGAATCCGGTTTCCCTTTTAGAGCGACGAAGAGATACCGCCTGCTGGTATGGAGAGTTAATTCTTTGTACGCATGCGCAGAATCTACGTGGCCGTTGGCTGTAGTCTCTGCTGTGTAGTCCAGTGCAAATTTTTGGCCGAGACAAAGGCTACGTGGACCGACATGAGGCAATAATAATAATAATAATAATACATTTACATAATACATAAAAGCAAGATAAAAACATCAGTTAAAAAGTACATATAAATAGTGCAATAACATTGTTGTTCAATGTTAAAACTCAAAAGTTCTGCTAAAAATAAATGTTTTTAGTCCTTTTTTTAAAGGTCTCAATAGTTTGTGGTGCCCTCAGATGGTCAGGGGGGGCATTCCAAGTCCGAGGAGCGGCAGAAGGCCCAAGAGCAGAAGGCTCGACCACCCATGGTGCTAAGCTTAGTTCTGGGGAGTAGGAGGCGGTGGGAGTTTTTGAGTGGAGGGATCGTGTTGTAGTAAGAGGGGTGAGTAGATCTTTCAGGTGAGGGGGGGGGGCATTTCCATAGATGCACTGGTGGGTGAGAATTGAGACCTTTTATTCAATCCTAGCAGAAACGGGAAGCCAGTGAAGTGAATGGAGAATGGGTGAGATGTGGTTGTACTTTCGCATCATCTCATCAGGATCCTTGCAGCACTGTTCTGAACACACAGTCAGACTTTGTCGCCACTAGTTCCTGGCCGTCGGCTCGGTGTGCCAGGTCCTAAACCTGACGAGACAGAATCATTTGAGAAACCATCATTGGAAACTGTTTGGGCACTTTAGAAAAAAATACCTGGCAAGTGATCTGTGTTTCATGTCAGCCATTGTTGTTTTGAACAAATAGTTTCTGCAGACACACACACCTAATCCAGCTCCACGTCGCTCCTCATTGGATGCTGATTGGTTCTGATTGGTTTGGACACAAACGCGTTGACTTGAAGCCTGACAAAAGGAATTTTCGTGTGATTTACGATTCTCGTGGAATCTCATGATATCCAGCTGCTGTGCACCGGGGACTTTTTTAGAATCTACTTTGAAAAAATATAGAGGGATATACTGTAGGCTAACCAGAAAGACTTGAGTACCTGGTTCTTAGAGACAAAATCTGAGCTGCAACACACATCGCACACACCAGTGTGTCAGCGTCATACAAGGTCAGGGAATGTTGTTTTTAACTAACTGTCTAATCATTTTTAGTTATTGTTATGCGTTTATATTTTTCCTGACACAAACTGCCTTCCAAAGCAAATCACCACTTAAATTTCTTGATTGTTTTTAAGCCCTTTTATTTGGAAGTGCTTCATAGCAAAAGCCTGACTGATGGATCAATAAAGAGTTGTCCAACGAGAATGATTTACTACAGCCATCCTGCTCACTATATCTTTTGAATTGTTCTGTTCCCCTTAATCATAGCTTTTAGAAGCTGTAATATTTCATGCTGGGAGGCAGTCTTCAAGTTGTCATTCCGCCTTTCAGTTTTTCAACCTCTACAAAATCTATATATCCGTCTCAAACTGGCAGATGTATGCAACTGTAGGACAGAGGGTCAATCCAACAAAATCCTTTTAACCTTAACTTGTTCTTATCATACAGCCAGCTGCCTACAAGATGGGTCACAGTTGTGATGAAGCGGCCATTATCTGGAGCGGCCTGACCTTACAAAGGAAAACTGTCACAAACTTAAGTTCTCTCAAGTATCCAGCCTCCAAAAAACGCATGATCAATCAAGCTGACTCAAGTGTTTTTACGAGTGCGATTCTCAGTCAAGAGTGTCAGCGTGTGATTATACCTCCATCTATCATTGTGATGGGACTAAGTATTGGCTCTTTGTGACAGACTCTGAGGAATAGGACTTGACTTCAAGTCAGACTTCATAGACTCACTAGATCAGCAGTCTGGAGCATTCACGAGAGACAACAGGCGCTCAGCTTTTTCCTTATCCTCTCAACAACCGCTTGATTCATAGTCCAGGGCTTCCTTCTTCTGAGAGTCCTGTTGCTGCCGTTTCTGGCCAATCCTCTGGCTGATAGTGGTGATACAATGTTGGAAGTGTTAGAAGGATTACAGGAAACTGTACAGCAGCATTTAAAATGTCTCTAGCAGAGAGGAGTTACAGTATATCTCAATATACACATCCAAATCTACTGCGTGGGTGTTTACACTGTACACAGTACACAACGCTGGATATTACTTTCAAAGCACTTATGAATTGTAAATTATTTTTTTTCCTGTTATTGTATGCTGTTACCACTTTGGGTTTTCTCTTAAGAGGAATAAGAAACAGCGACGTGAAGAGGCGGACAGGATGTAAATTCCCCCTGAAGAATTGACGCACATCAAATTAACCCTCCTCAGTAGTCTCTTGTTACAATTAGAAGTGAAGCTATTCCTTACATATCGGCAGCTGTTGTCTATTTTCCTTTAATTTGTTGTAATTTGGAAGGAATCGACTTAACGCCTTGTCCGACAAGAACACGCTTTACTCATATGGATTCTTGTAAGGCAAGCTAAATTGATGCTGAGCAATGCAGCAGAATTCTCAAACAAAAAATAACGATGGAGCAAGTGCATGGTTGACAACCTATCCAGGTAGAAGTGCTCCTCTTCTTCACGATTGTGTTAATGGAGACACAGTGACTTAAGCACGACGCATGCTTGGCCTCAGTCATTTCCTTGTCTTCCCAATCAGTCAGCACTGTCTGTCACTCTAGACAGGTGTGTGCTTCTCAAAAAACGCCATTTGCATGGTGATTTCATTTGAATAATAGGCAAGGGAAAAGGGCTGAATACTCCGCTCTTAACCTTAATATATTTCTTTTTTTTTTGTCTGATTAAATTACATGTTTCACTGAATCTTAATTGCATTTTTGTGAACCTGCTTATGTGATCTGATTTGCAATTTTCACTGGGAATGGCATTGTATTACTTTGAATATCAAGGAAAGTCAGACAGGGCAACAAGCTTCCCGCGACTTTTAATGGCATAAATCATAGTTCAAAGAATTCAAAGATTGTAATTCTCCAAAAAAAGACATGTTAAATTGTTGTTTTCAAGAAGGCTGTTAACATGTTAACTTTATTTTTTTTACTCTATTTACTAACAAAAAGACTAGTTTTCCCTTGAAAGAGTATGCAAAGCCCCACGCTGTGTGCTTTTCCCAACATACAGGATGGTCAATCCCAGGTGAAGGTCTAATGAATATGTGGGGGCCTCTCCAGTGATCATCTGCTGTGAGATTGGCGCTTAAAATGCATAATCAGCTGTAATTAATCGAACAAAGTGATTAATCACATTTAGCTCCCTCTCTGTTTGCATGCAGCCTGTCATAATCAATTATTTGTGGGATAAATCGCGACTCTGGAGAGAGGGGTGGCAGGAGCGCAGTGGGGTGCCTGATGAAGACTGATGACAGCCCTAAACATGGGACATGACAGTGGGAACATGGTGGAGATTGAATCTGTAACCCTCAGAGCACATCATAAATTATCTCTCTCAAAGTAAAATGATTGATTTGCATCGCTCCTCGTTGCACCTGGAATTGCTGTCCTTCACAGGAACCAACCAGGCGGGTGAACACTACATGACGGACAGTATTATAAGCTAATACTGGGAGAGAAAACACTAAAATGTGTTATTTAAGGCTGGTGTCCATAAATCTATTTATTGACCCTTGAATAATCAAGTGGAGTTTTTGTCATTCATAGAAATGGGAAAAGGGAAGATACATTCTCCTTAATTCTAACAACTTACAGTACAGAACATCTGCACCCAGAAAATGGCTGTATAGGTTGATACAAGCAGGTTATGACAACTCATAATTTTGTTGTTTTTTAGATGGTGACCTCTTGTTGCTGTAGTAGCAAAAAGCAAACAAGGAAGTGAGGTGACAAAGTAGAAAAGTGCCTTCCATTTGTACAAGGAAGTCAGATTTTCCCAGGTCAAAGTGGGGGAAAAACTCCCCCTGACCTCGGATTTGTGAGTTCGGAACTTGGACAGCCTTGCGGAACCCCAAGCTCAAAATCCAACATGGCCGCTCCGTGCATCAACAGTAGTGAAAGCTGAAGTAACATACACTCATTAGCACTTCTGCCTTATTTGAGTCTTACTTAATCAGTCGTTCACTCAGTCCTGTTCATCTGTGGACATGTTGCTACGCGTTTTGTATGCATACAGTATGCAAAGCACAATGTGTTGTTATCAACTAGTATTGCTAACAATGGCTAAGCTGGCTAGCGCTAACCCCACAATAAAAAATCGGACTTGTACGCATGGCGTGATTTCATTCTCAGCTCCAGCTCCTGAGGTAAATGGTATGCACTAGAAGAAAAATAAATTCCGAGTTAGGAGGCAGGTTGGGGTGGGGGATGGGAGAGCAGGGATCGGTGTCTTGTGAGGGAACCAAAAGTCACCTTTCATAAAATTAACTGAGTTTTACGGACTTGAGTCCTGGATGCAATGACTTCCTTCATGTCATGTTATGTCCTTGTTATAGTCCTTTTGCTTGACTCATTTTAAAACCAATCCCTGATGTTATCCCTGATGTTACTAACCCTAACTTGTAATTATTGTCTAAACTTAACTACCGGTAGTTCAGTTTCACAACCAGCTATATTTAAATGCTATGTTTGAGTGCTAATGTTTGAAACTGCTCCTGTTACATTCAATAGAACAAAATAATTACAATTTGCAACACAGCCATGTGTTATGGTCACATGATTAATACGGCCCCCGGTAGCAGTAAAAACAACGCTCCTATATGCCATTTTGGTAGTCATTGGACATTGATCTATTTGGTTGTTTAACCCTTGTGTTGTCTTCCCATCAAAATTGAAAATTAACACTTTTTTATGCTTTTTATTCATGTTTTTGTCTTTTTTTCCATCACTTTTGATGCTTTTTTTTCAATGTTAGTATTTTTTTTTGGCGTTTTCAACACTACGTAACACTTACTTATTAACTTTAGTTTACAGTTATTTTTGGAATTTATGGTCAATATAACTCATTATTAGGAAATTATACCTAATGTTTGAGTTAGAAAAGCAGAATTTAGGAATTATTTAGACTAAAATTAAAGGAGAGGATGTTGATGATAATCACAGACTGGAATATGTCAACTTTTACTCAATACTATTTCAAAACCACTTCAATTTGTTTTTTCAAATGCTATAAAATTTAATAAGGCACCCCAAAATTAATGAAAGTAGAGATTTGTACTTGTCAGTGCCGTTTTGTGGAATCAATCATGTTATTTTGGGGAATTAAAAAGAACATTGATATAGGAAAACAACATGAGGGATAAGGATGTGTTGTACAGTAGCCTAGGTTCAATTTCCAATTTCTGACTATAAAGTTTACATGGGTACAACGTAAATTATCAAGAAATTAAATCTTTTGCACAAATAACAGAGTTGTGAGGAAGGGCTTTGGTAGAACGTATCTGTTTAGTTGAAGTCTGGAAAGTGTGCCTGCTAGAAACGTGCCATACTGGTCTTATATTGTTGAATCGTGTGTGTGAAAATAAATGACTGGTGTTAATGTGCTGGGTCTGCTTTGTACTTACGTTTTTGCCATTATGTATGGGACAGATGTGACACATCTGATCACCATTTCTCAATAGAGTGTACTGTAGGTTTGTGTGATTTTCGCAACGCTGTCTTCTACAGTATATCTTCATATACTAATTTGCTTTATCAGATTGTGGCGGGAATGTTGATACCTGTGTTACAAGTACTGTAGTGTATATCAATGTCATTTCATCTACGGGATTCTCCAGGTGTTGCCTGAGGTTCGTTGGATGTCCCTCACCTTCCACGTCCGCCGAGCTAGAGTGAACAATCGAGTTACATTTATCTTTTTCTTGAGTAACATGGGGCGACTGTGGCTCAGTGGAAGGTTGGTGGTTCAATCCCTGGCCCTGTAGTCCCATGTCAAAGTGTCCTTGGGCAAGACACTGAACCCTGAGATGCCCCCGATGCTGCGCCATCGGTGTGTAAATGTGTGAGTGTTTATCTGATGATGACCTTGTACGGCAGCCTCGGCCACAGTGTATGAATGTGTGTGAATGGTGAATGGTTCCTGTATGATGTAAAAGCGCTTTGAGTAGTTGTTGACTAGAAAAGCGCTATATAAATACAGTACATTTACATTTGCATCGCACACTAGAAAGCCATTTTAATTCCACAGCTCGCCTCCCTACATGCATATGTTCCATCAAAACAAGTTTGTTCCCGAAGGCTGTTTTGGAAGAGGCACCGTATCTGATTCCGCCCAAGACGATTGTGATTGGTTTAAAGCATTGTGTGAACGTGAGTCAGTTTGAAGTATGTGAAGGCCTAATAACACAGTCAGGAGCAGCCACAGTGAGCTGTCACATGGCATGATAGAAAAAGGCCAATTACTGACAGACTCCTTTATTAATTAATAAGTTTGAAATCTTGACAATTTTAACTTTAACCAAGCTTTGAAATGCCTAAACATAACCAAACAAATGCAAGGAGTAAACATCAGAAGAAAAGAAAATTAAATAGGTTGACGTTGTGTAGACACGTTCAATGTGAACATTTTGCATTTGAAGTAAACGGTGCAGGTGTTTAATGTTCCTCATTCAAAAAAATGTATTCCGGCTGTCCAAGTGTCTAGTCTAAGCTCATTTCACAAAATTATGAATTTTGACACCGTGATGGTGATTAAAACACCGACTTTATTTTACTTTTGTGTAGTGCAATCGCTCATTTAAAGGCGCAGTACGTAAGTCTTACAAAACTAACTTTGTCATATTTGTTGAAATTGATGTTCGAGTAGAACTACATGAAGCAGCTATGGGGTTAGCTATGGGGGAAAAAAAAATCCAATTAGGGCTGTGGGGGGGGGATGTCCTCCCCCTCCCCTTCCCTGCACATGAGCTGCAGATATCGCTCTATCGTGCACACTCCCCCTTGTAGGGGTGAGGGGCTTAGAAGACCGTTTTGGGCTTTAGTGGAATTTGAGTGAAATGCAAACATCCCCCCACACCCCCGTCTCTGAGCAAGGCAAAGTGAAGGTCTAATAAAGCCCCCGGCAGACGCCTTGCTTTGGCAATGCCAACTTAGCAGGGCAACACTCAAGGAGCTACAACACAGTCCAGACTGTCATCTGGTGTCAGTAGCTGCGTCTCTCTCATGTACTTCAAAACAAGCCCTCACACCAGTCAGACAGACAGACAGTCAGACAGTCAGTTAGTCAGACAGACGGACAGTTAGTCAGACAGACGGACATACAGAGACACACACACACACACAAAGCTCACCACATATCTACAGAGAATTGTTGGGGCTGAGAAATCCAGGGGGCTGATGGGTAGTTATGGCAGGTGACAGAGTGTTTGGCGTACTCAGACAAATGAAGTCTGGCAGCGTCCCTTCGGAAAGACTTGCGGCTGTTTTTTATTTTTTTCCTCTTTTCTTTTTTACTGCTGCCTGACTGACTGTTTCTGCCTTTTACCAAACATCCATTGTTTACCTCTGTTCTGTTCGGTCTCACCTCAGATGACAAGCCATCCGTGGAGAGCCACTTCCTTTTTTATTCTCTCCCTTTCTTCCTCCTCTCTTTTATCCTCTGCTTTCCTTTGTTTTGTTCCATTGCTTTTTAAAAAAAAAAATGCATTTCTACCATCACCGTAAATGAGTTTTTAAAATGATATGGTGTTGGCACTTCTCACATAGAAGTTAGTTTTATAATTAAGTCTGGAGAAGCTCACTATGAACCGAGGGGAACAATCATGTGACAGGTTATAATATCTGTCCGTGACACTCACAGCTAATCGTAGCATGTGTTTAGATCAAGATCCGAATCTACCTGGGGTATCTGCAAAGAATGAAATGCATAAGGATAGTGACTAATGGCATTTGGTAACAAATTAAATAAAGCTTGCAGTGATATTGTGACTATTGAATATTATTACAAAATCCAAATCAATGTCACCGTTTACATGGGACATTTCCATGCACCAGACCCTGTCTATATAGGATTTAGTTTGATTCCATTCACAACTGACATTAAAGTGCATCTCTGCTGTCCACACTGAAATTGCATTGATTTTTCTCTTGCAGAAATGAGATTGCCGGGCACATACCTTCCTTTTGCAATATTTACATCATCATAAACATGTCAACTGTCTGGGAAATCATATTATATGCAGTTTTTCTCACATTCCAACACATTGGAAGAGGTTGCCTTACACATCAGGTTTACTAGAAGGGCAGTTTTATGAATTGCTCTGTCAGAATAAATTGACAGCCAACACATACTTGATATATCTTGAAAATATGAATTTTGTAAGAGATATTAACTTGCAGGTCACATTTCCCAGAAGAAAAACGGCTCTTAGAAATGAGTGCCTCCTACCTATTTTGGCAGGTTTCACAGACCCCGAACAGCCCAATGAAAGAAAATACAATTTGATGTTTTAATATAGCATTTATAGTATACATTTTGTCAAATCCAAAAGCACAATTAAAGTACTGATAAGTTATCGCCACCAAGTCTTTTTGATAACATTAAATGTAAAAACTGACACATGAACAGACCACACAGCTACGACTGAATATTAATCTGAATAGAAAAATTGTGTCAGCCTATTATAGTCAAATGAAATGTCATTTAGTTTTGTCGGTCATCTGTGTGACGTACTGAACTCAGTGGCCTGTCAATCTCAATCATAATTGGAAGACAGGATTAATTAGAATATAGTCCAAGTTTTTACATGGCCAAATAGTATTAAAATAGTACAACAAGCTGTCCAGAACCATAGTGTCATAAGAAGCTCTGAAATCTTTGCTTAGTTAAGTTACCTTCAGTTGCGTTTTTGCATTGGGGGGGCCCGTGGGGCACAAAAAAAAGTTATAGGCTTTTAATGTCGGACAAAATAATGTGTTGAGCTCAAAGACTATAACAAAATATGTACAGAACTTCCAGGTCTGAAAAGTTAAGTCAATGCAGATGTACCTTATACCTGAATTCTATCTAATTCTCTAGGGGGCCACTCTGCTGGTTGCAAAAAAACCTAAAAAAAAATTACATTAAGGTCTGTGGGGAAAATACCCTACTTCTACCTTTACTTATTACCTTACTATCACTAGTTTCAAATCTTCTTCATCTCGTAAATTATGGTCCTATTTATTTTAAAATAAACAATAAATAAACTTGCTTCAGCCATTTGAAAATCTGAAACTTTAGCGTTTAGAACAGCACCATTGCAACCTAAACGACACTGGCTTGGATCCAATTTCAAGACACCAAGCGGTGCTAGCTGGGCACAAGGGTGAGCTTCGTCCCAGTGCTTGGAAGCACTGCTCGTTGATTTCATTCTATGACAACGGCATTAACAATGGCCAGGTAGCTACCTTAACGCTAACTCCCACAGAGGAGCTTTGATTGCACTAGCGCTTCTCTTAAAGTTCAAAGATTTTCAACTAGAAGTGCTCAGGATGGATTGCTCCAAAAAAATCCTTTTTAAAAAGACGCTAAGGGGCAGAGCTTTTTGTCGCATACGCTTTCTATTGAAACTAGTTGGTGCTCAGAAAAGAAAATGCTGCATGGACACTCAACCTTATGAAATACTCTTTGAAAATAGAAAATTTCTTGACAATTAAGACCGAAATTAAATTAGGGGTCTTAGTGTATAGATTATGTAACCTGTTTCAGGTCAAGGGTTTGTGTTTATTTCAGAGATTATCTGGATCCCAGAGTGGGTTGATGTCAGATTTGCCAGTGGATTGATTGATTTAATGCCGCTTGTAAATGAATCTGTCCTACGTGCTACAAGTATGCCGAGGTCCCCCCCGATGGTCACATCCCTAACCGCTAAAACCAGAGGGGAAATACATTTAGATATATAGCTGTGCAACACATCATTACGTCCTGTGATGTCCAGTGAACAGAACGCAACTGAACTTAGACACGTATATTGATTTGTAGTAAGCCTCTGGACAAACAAGCCATTCTTTGGGGTGTCAGCATATCAACACATGTAAGCAAGTCATTATTGACAGTCCCTGACATTATTGATCACTTTCACTTTCAACCACAAATTCCCCTCATGGCAAAGTCATCTTTATGAGGAGTACTCAACAGAAGCGTCTGTGTGTTTGGTTTCTGTTCCCATAGTTGTGTGTGTGTGTTGTGTTCGGTTTTCATTGACCAGCACTGATTGGGATTGGCATTGGCGGGGCTGCAGGCAAATGGCTTGTCATGGTTGGCTGTCTGTTAGAGGGGAAGGAATCAGTCAGACTAACGATTCTAGTAGACTGAAAAACACTGTCTGACATTTAACCAATCGCAGTCCATATTCTAACTAACATCTCTGCACACAAGTGTTTTAATAAAAAATATATTCTTCTTAAATATTTCATTGATTGGACTCTTAGGGCAGCGCAACAAGCTGTTGATAAGATTGGCATACTATCACGTTTTTAAATTGACATGACTATGGGTTGGGTAGTACTGGATAACATGCCATTGGGATTACTAATCAGATTACAAAAACAAGTCATTACAATCAGCCCAGGTTACATTTGAAGGAATGTGCAATTAGATCATTGTCGAGGATTCCTTGATCTAAAATATGGGAATTTTAAAATTATGAAATTCTACAGTAGTATACTGTAGAGTGGCAGAGATGTGACCCATGGCCAGAATATCATAGTTCATAAAAATGCAGCGCAGTGACGATACAGACATTTCATACACACAACGTGTGTATCCGCCTTTCGACCCGTGCTGGACCCGTTCATAATGAGTCAGCCGTCTCTCTGAGCCTATGTGACAATAACATTTGTTTTGGTTAAAATCAACAAATAATCGCGAGAATAATCGTGATCACAATATTGATCAAAATAATTGTGATTATCATTTTGGCCATAATCGTGCAGCCCTAACATATACACACACAGTATATGTGTATACTGAGTGCTCCCCTTGCTTTATTGGAGCCAATTCTCTCATCTGGCTTTTAATCTATAACCTGCAGCTATAAAAAATATACACAAAAGTACCAACATCCCCCATGTTGTAGAATACACACAGCTGTGTTAGTTACAGTGCTGTTTTTCCAGACCAAACAAGGTAGGTGTGAAAGCACCCTCAGTGAGCTTTCTATTAAGAACTCCACAGCAGTAGTCTGCTGGGACACAGTTCTTTGACCATTAACTTAATTTGACTTTGTCTGTTGGTATTTAATTGTTGTTTCATCTCAGATGAAACCAGACAGTAGGCCCAGCTACCTGCTTAGGTGTGTGGAAACACCAATGCCAGTCTCTGTTGAGAACAATGGTCATTGTGCAATGATGTACAAGCTGAAGTCATTTGATTGAGCCTCTGTAACAGATATTTATTTAAAAAAAAAAAAGAATATTTAAGCATTTGTTTGGACCAATAACTAGTCTGGTGATGTTGGTGGTTCTGGGATGGGAGAAAATGGATTCTGGTTTATTGGCATTTAAATCAATCACAATCATGTGCGACACTAAGCACTCAAAACACACACACACACACACACACACACACACACACACACACACACACACACACACACACATGCTGATAGTCAGTACTTAATGTTATAAATCTTTGCAAGCTGCAGGATTAAGTTAATGCAACTTTCTTGTCTCTTGTTCCTCTCTGCTGTGCTGTCCTTAAAACTTCTGTGTGAAAAATGTCTATGAAGCTTGAGTTGAAAGACGTGGCTCTCAAAAGTAATTACTGGCAGGTCATTAATGTCACTTAATATGCACATATTTAAAAAGAGGTTAAATCAGCCACATCAGGTGAATTATCACTATGGGAACATTTGTAATTTACTGTACATTTGCAATTTAACATCAGCTGCATGTGTAAGTGCTAGTCTGACTAGTCTAAACTGGGACTATAAGCCTGCCATTGGCCAACTATTTCAGCCGGCATTCTCCTCCCCTTCCAGTTTCTCTGCTTTCTATAATGCAAGGATACAGCCGCTTGCATCTGGGGCTTCAATG
Source organism: Etheostoma perlongum (assembly GCA_026937815.1). Classification (NCBI taxonomy): domain Eukaryota; kingdom Metazoa; phylum Chordata; class Actinopteri; order Perciformes; family Percidae; genus Etheostoma; species Etheostoma perlongum. The sequence goes on from CM049371.1 coordinate 34,403,036, forward strand.
GGCCGATTGGTTTAAATGAAATTCAAATAAGGAAGAGCATTTATTCCCTGTGGCAGAATGATAATGTGCTTCGAGCTATTTCTCTAGCACGGATGCAGTGCTGTAGAGGTCTGGAAGACTAGTAGACACTTAACATTTCAAACACCAAGACACAAGCACAAATGCAGGCGCATGCTGTAGCGCCCACTCGTCATGTGCTTTCTATACACATCAATGCACAGTAAGGGGATTCCAAAAATCCCAAACCATCACTGTTATGCAAACATGCATGGGAACCTTGAACCTGAGTACATATGGATAATTTAACATTTTTCACAATGGAACTGACTACTATCTAAGCAGTAAACCTTTGGTGCTAAAAAATGAAGCCAACGCGGAAGTGCCAAAAACTGCAATTAGTCGAGTGAGTCAATCCCCAGAGACCCATGTTCCAATGCCCAAATTTACAATAGAATTGATAATGATTACAGCCTGGCTTAAATGAAGGGAGCTATAATGACACTCACTCACAAATTATTATATTAGGCTTATAATATAGGCTTAAACGTTGTGTTGTCTTCCCGTCAAAATTGAAAATCAGCACTTTTAATGTTTTTTATCGATATTTTTAACTTTTTCTTACTTTTTCCTCCCTTTTTTACGCTTTTTTCAATGTAAGTCACTTTTTTGACGTTTTCAAACACTAACTTATTAACTTTAGTTTTACAGTTATTTTTGGAATTTATGGTCAATAAACCTCCATTTATAGGAAATTATACTTAAAGTTTGAGTTAGAAAAAGCATAAATTTAAGAATTATTTAGACTACAATTAAAGGAATGTATGTTGATGGATAATGAAATATGTCAACTTTTACTTAATACTATTTGGAAACCATTTCAATGTGTTTTCAAATGCTATAAAAGTGAATAAGACACACCAAAATTAATGAAAGTAAGAAAGATTTGTACTTGCCAAAGAGCGTTGTGTGGAATCAATCATGTTATTTTGGGTATTTACAATTGGGTAGGTAAAGCTATGCTAAGGGTTAAAGCTATGCATAATTAAGGGTGTGCCACTTGGTGTGACAGGTGGGTGCGGCCGAGATGAGCTGCGCCTCGCCTGTAAAGCGAACGAGAGCAGGCGGCAGCAGTGGGCGGAGACAAAAAGCTGAGGTAAAGTTGCACAGTTTCCAGCAGCCTTCATGCTAAACAGGAAGTCACAGAAACACTCACATCTTGTTAGGTCTGATTCTGATTTAATAATATCATCAGACCCATATATGAGCTTGTACAAGTCTCCAGCTGTTTTTATTATGACAGAGTAGCTGTTCTAATGCTCTGCATGTGATCTGTTGCTGATGTTAATGAATAGCAGACTGTAGGTGATCCGCAATCTGATCAGATTTAGTCTCTGTGACTATCAGCCATACTATGTGTATTATGTACAGAATAAGCCTTTAAATTAGACAAATAGCAGTTAAAATCCCTCTGATTCAAAAACAATAAAACGTCATCATGTTGAGTTGATTCTGAACCAATAAGCTGTTACATCAGCTTAGAGCCAGGTGCTTCCCAGCATGCCCTGGGTCTTGCAGTTGGTGAAAAGCAACTGCGCCGCCTGCCTCTCAAACCTACGGCTGCCTTGATCCCCCGAGGTTAGCAAGTCGGGATCAAGGGATCGGCGATCTCTGGTGGTCTGGTGGCTTCTGTGCAGGCCTGGCTCATCTCCAACGAGCCTGTAGATTGTAGACTTCATCCACGCTCCACCTCCATGCCCATATTTGGTTTAGTAGGAAGTTAGGTGATGTCAGGCACTGCCAAGATGGCAATGGCCAGAGCCACTGGCAACAACCTATTGGTGATGTCACAGATACTACGTCCATATTTTATTATATATTATAATAATGTATGCTAATATCCAGGAATCATTTGTAGAAAGCAAATTTGTTTTAATTCTAATGTTTTAGACATGCAACCTTTTGCCATTTATTGAAAATATAATTCTGGGTATTTGTAAAAAGTTTAGGGGTGATTATACTTTATATCTATATGCTGGTGACAAGTCCAGCTTCATGTAACTGACTTCATTAATTTGCTATGTCTGGCAGCAGATTTTCATTCAAAGGGTCTAAGGTGTGAGGCATTCTGAATGTTCAAAAAAATAACCGAGAGCAGCTCATGCCATTTTAACTTTAGCTTCCAACTGAACAAAATTCAGCTGACAGTTGATGTGGGAACATTGGACATTATCGCAATTTCTTTTTGCTGGCAGCAAAAAGTGACAAAAATGTGTGAAATTTTCTTTGGAAGGACGCACCATTTCTCATCGCCTTCTACTTTTTGCCATGCCGGGTAAAATTGCTCTGAGATTGTACAGATTCTCTAGGGAAAGATGAAACCCTGCACCTCTCTTTCCCGCACCAAGGCACCTTCAAATCACATAAAAAGTGCTACTACATCAAATGTGAGGTGTGAATGACTTGGCTTATTTACCTTTTCTTATTCTATATAAAACTGATCCACTGTGACAGTAGGCAATAGCAGTATCTTATCTACCTGGCTGACCTGCATCATCCAAGCGAACCACCTGCCGACTTTAAAAATGCATGTAAACCGAAGCCTTTTTATCCCTGACACACATGGAGAAAGTCCTCAAATTTTTTCCCCCATTTTTTTTTTTTTTTCATTTGGATTACTGAGACTCACTCTGTTCCTCTCTGCAGTTTCCAAAAAGTGCTTCTTCGCCCCTTACAACTCCTGAAATGCAGCACAAACGCTTAAAGGAGAAATGATCTTTGCTGCAGCTACCTGTGAGTTTCAGAATTGATTTTTTTAAGATTCTACTTTCATGGCTCAGCTGGCTATGTCCCGTGGCTATATCAAATCCTTGAAGTCCTGTGCAAGCCGCAGTGCAGGTTGAGATCCTCAGGCTGGGCCCTTTTACTTGTTCCAAGGTCTTGATTGAAAAGATTTTTTTTTTGATTTTCTATAAACTACAAATGCAAGGAGTGTAGAAGAAGAAGGTTGTCTGGTTAGCATTTGACTTGCACTGATCCACTGAGACCAGTGTGGGCACCAGTCAGGATAGCCCTGAAAATTCCCAATTATTAGTCCGTGCATTACCTATTGAGGCGGCAGGAAACTCATTTTGGACAAAAACAACCATTCTTTTTCGTTGCAATTCATGAATATTCCATTATTTACACATGCAGTGATAGACAGAGCATTCCAGCTGTGGTCCACAAAAGTACTGGACTGGTTCTAAGATAAAATGGCCATGTCTTTTACCCAGATGGTTAGGGATTTGACCCTCAAATTAGAAAAAATAACACTCCCACATTCCCTTTTCAAATTCTTAGCAATTGGCTGGTGGGGTGTATTCATAGATCCAATCTTCATTTCTCAGATTTATGATGATGTTCCCGTCTGTTGCCTTGTCCTCCTTGGACCGTGTAGAAGCGAAATGGGAGGATGACTTTGGTGCAAAGGATCTCGGATGAGATAGGAGATTCATTTCTGGGCTAAGGGTTTGGAAAACCTTTTTGTATACGTGAAGCAAGGTCATAGCATGTAGACATTTGAATTGAACAGGCTGACGTTAGGGCTGTCTTTTAGCGACATGTCTCATTAGAAATCTCGTCCTATAAATGTGGCGGCCAATTCATGTGTTGGGCTGTTACTGCCTGATGTGAGGCTAGTGCAGATTTGAGTTGCGCATGCGTCACTTTGCGACAAGTAGCAAACAAGATGCTAACAAGAGACTTCTGTAATGTCAGTACTGTAAAAATGGACCTACTTAATGAATTTAGTTCACTGCTGGCTACAAGTTAGCATCAAACACAACAAAGGCTGTCAGTTGAATGGGGTGTTGCGCTAATGTTAGCAATCAAACTATCATGGTTTCATCACCGTTTAAATTTGAGCATGGACGACTCACATGTGCACTTGACTCACATCGGGTAGTGACAGGGCTCTCTATCACCTTCGTCATTGCAGCAGTGGCAGAATCAAGCATAGCATGTCATGTCATGTTAGTCATGTTGGGGAAGATTTTCACTCTCAAAGTACTAGTTTATGATTGGTTGGCATTACCTGCTAGCTCATGGTTATAAATCAACAATCCAATGATGAATTGGGTTATTCACAAATGAAAAAAGGCATGCCCTATCTCACTGTTAATGTGTGTGCATTTCCACATGTAACAAGTACAGGATCTACACTACACTTCACATATTTCTTGGAAAGAAAACAAAATCCTTATTGGCCTTTCATTATATAATATGCCGTTTTAAGACTGCACCACTGGAGTAGATGGGAATCTGGCTTATTCATTAGCTCCGTTTAAGAGATTTGAATTCCTTGAATTAGCTCGTGATGTGTTTCATGTGCCTCTTGTGTATGAAATATTGTATGTTCTGGTAAGACTGTGCAGCCACATGCATTTCTATTAACAAGGTTATTAAATATTCATATTCATTCACAACATTCTGAATCACATTATAGATACTGGCTTGGCAATCCATCTGCACAAAGATACATCATTTGATTATTGTTGGTTAGCTGTAGGGAGTGTGTTGCAGCAGTGCATCATCTAAGATGACTTAAGCACTGTTTTATCCCGAGATAATACTCTTAGATGCGAATTATCTACTTATCAGTTAAGCCCATCACACTTATTTCCTGAAGGGTTACAGTGGGCTTTACGCGATTCCAACATGTTTTAACATTTTCTCATCGTGGCATGTGCAAACATGTCACATTGAGAACACACGCATACATTGCACACATAAGAATGCTTGTTGCGGTCTTCTTATTGTAAAGCTTCCTGAAGCAAAGTGATTTCCCATGTGACTCGACAGTATCGCCACAGTCAAAACGACGAGGACTCTTTTGTCAGCCGCCGTCACCGGTGACAATTATTGTCAGCGATGTGACGCGTTCCAGCTCTTGGGTGGAGATGGGTTAGAGGTGAGTATAACCCCTGGATCTATAGACCAAGAGGAGGTGGTGGCAGTGAGGTGGGCTGGGGGGGCATGTCTGCTGGCTGAGGAACTGTGGAACAAAGCCAAGTTCTCCATTAGGGAGCCCTGCAAGGTCACTCCAGTATGCAGTGTTTGTGCCAAGCGACCCGGGCTCTCTGGTCTGTCCTACAGGGAGGGAGGGAGGAGGACAGGGGAGAGACACAGAAAAAGAGAGAGAGGTAGCTGGAAGACGTGCGGGCCATGGTCCAACCCATCTGGGATGCGCTCCACAGACAGTTGGTGCCAGAGGTCACTGACGGAGCCGACCCCATCTTTGTCGAATGTCTGAAGGTTCCCTGCGAGAAAAGGACTTTTAGGAGGGAATAAAAAAAATGCCAACAGCCTGTTCTAGAGCCTTAATCAGAGCAAAGGTCCGCATGAAAACAAGGGTGTCGAAGCGAAGAAATACTAATGTTCCCCCCCTTTCCTTGCAAGAATTTTTATGGCACCTTGCCAGCGGGTAGGGAAAGGGAGGGGTAGGGGGGAGGGCTGAGATGGGGTAGATGGGTGGCATTATAAAAAAAAAGTCTGGACAGTAACTCTTCTTGCCCTTCAGAGAAAAATAAGTAAAAATTGTTTATGTCTTTTTCTCTCTCGTCTTCACCGCCTACGGAATGTTAACTTTTGTTCCCGGGGGAGGAGTGATTTACGCTTGCTGATGTGATGAGCGCTTCTCAAATTAAGAAGAAAAAGGAGGGCCACAATGAACGCTGTTTGTGTTTACCACTTTTAAGTAGCACTTGCTTGTTGCTTATAGTGTTCGTTGGCTGGTGCCTGCAAACTACAACACATGTCTATTTAGAGAAAATTGGAGCTCTTTAAGTGTGTGTGTGTGTGTGTGTGTGTGTGTGTGTGTCCATATGCCTGTATGGACAAGGTCTTTTCAGCCTAGCATTCATCCTAGCAGCTCTCCCCTTCAGCAATACTAGCTTTAGAGCTTTTAAATTGTAATGTGATAGGGTTCACCTGCAAAGCTACCACAATGAATTATTAAGCTCTCCACTATGGATGAGTGAGTCTCATTATAGCTCCCCTTAGTACAGCAGAAAGATAAGCATGGCTGATTATTTCTGGGTCCCTTTTTTGCCTTTGCTTTCCAGAGTGTCTGGAAAAGGAAGAATTCAGCAGTACAGCTGGAGTGAGATAAGATTTCGAGTGTGTATTCAGATGTTCTTTCACGCTCTGGGAACTGGATGCAGAAGAAAAAGGTAGGGTGGTGCAACTCAACATCTCTCTCTCTCTCTCTCTCTCTCCCCCCCATCCCCGAGCCAACAGTACAGGCTGTATGGTGATAACTTTTCAAAGTGAACAAAGGCATCAAAAGGATGGAGGAGACCCGGGGATTATTTAAATACTAGGTGCATTAGAAGCCCCAGTGTGCTTTCCATCCCTTAAGTCATCAACAAAACCTGCTCCACTTTTCTCACTCTGGCTGAGGAGTATGTATACTACTGACAAAAGAAAGGAAAGAAGGGGATAAAGAAGACGCTTCCGGCAACCTGGCTTAAAAGCATTATGCTGTGTTATGCTAGTGAATAACAGGGCGGAAAAAGACACTATACGTGCAAAGATAACAAGAAAGTGACCATAACTGGGATCATTATCTACACATTTCTGATGTCCACAACAACACAATGCTCACTTTCTGAATGAAGGCAGACTATAGATAATGTAAACCCCTAATCAAAGATATGGTAATTAAAACACACATTTTCTCTTGTTTGATGCTGGATTTTTTTTTGCACATTCTGTAATCAACTCATTCAGCCTCTTTTTTTCTTCTTTATTGTTTGCTTCATGTACATAATTGTGATCATTGTGTGTTGTAAGTATGCACCAACTACTGAGGGAAATAAATTAGTTGGCAATAAACCGTTTTGGGATTCTCATTCGGGATTCTGGTTTCCGTGTTATGTGGAATAAACCACTGATTAGAACAGCACTCAAATGGCACAAAAAGAGAGGATCGTGCCAATAAAAGTAGTGCAGAGCTTTCAAGTTTCCCTATCAGCCTTTGATCAGCTGATGGGGAATATGACACCCTATCGCAGGCGGAATCGGCTCGTGGCATAAATCCTTTTGTCGGTTTGGCATGTTGTGTGCCCCTGGTGGTTCAGTGAGTGGCGTATCATTAGCGCCGGTTGTCATCACTACACCTCGGTCGGCACGGCGGAGGGATCGTTGGCTTTCTGCGTGCGCGTTATGGCTTAGTGAAGACAGAACATTGTTAATGTCAGGTGAAAAGCAGAGCAGTGTAAATACCATCTATCATTTTCATCTATTCATTCAAACTTTATTTATCCTGAGAATTCATCGAGGGGCATTTTCAGAGTCAGATTACAAAGACAAAGAGAGAACAACACAGGAAGTAGAACCCTGAGAAATGTAGAAAGACAATAAAACATAGGATAATAAGAATGCAAAAGAAAATACAATTATGTACCAGATTGACTGATTGATTTATTTCATGATCAAGACAATAAAACAGTAATCCAATGGATGATATGCTAAAGTAAAATACTTATTTCCAGCACTGTCCTTGGTGTTCAAAAGGAAGACAAACTCAGATTAGAAAAGACATACAGTAATTAGGAGGAAAAAATAGACATTATATAAAACAAAATAAATATGAAACTAAAATGCTGTAAAAATGATCAAATTTATCAAATATTCACCTTTATCCATAAAATCAGCTTGAACTGTCTTTTAAAAATCCCTTGTGATGATATGAGTTTTGTAGGCAAACTATAATAAGGGAAAACAATTTCAAGTAGAAGTTTGGAACAATATTTCTATTGAATCGTAGCAAGGCCACCAAGCTAAAAACAAGGCTCTGCTTTTTCCCTTCAGTTTGTGGAAATGATGGCGATAAAGCTGCCTACACGACAGCAGTCGAGTTTGACTCTACACAATAGAATCAAAACAGGATTTTAGCCAGATGAAGAAATTCAGCGTAGCAGAACATTTACACACGGGGATCGAAATTTGATTTTACCATAATTATGTTCAAAGGCACACAAAAACAAAACAAGACAACCGAAGAGTTTAGTGAATATCACCTCGGGGGACTGTTATCTGTTTCTAATTATGTTTAAAGGTGTAATAAAACTGCTGAAATGAAAGATGAATGACTTGTTGTTAGGAGGCGAGCGACTCAATACAGCACCTCAAGAGGCATTGATGGCAGTAATACTCTTCGCTCCTCAATCGATGCCGAGCAAAATTAATATTGGAGAGTAAATCTTTCATTTTCTTGATTGATTACCGTCATTAAGAGCATTGATCAGCAGCAATAAGAAGAAGAAAAAAAAAACAGTGAGTGGGGGGTGGGGGCAACATGTAGCTTTTTTTATCTGCCTCAGACAACATTAACAGAGGGAAACGGAGGCTCAGGCTCTCCTCGCTGCTTTGTCTCGAACAGAGATGTCAGAGAGAAATTTGCAACCGTCAAGGGAATGTTTTAGTTCTGACCTCCTCCGGCTAAATGAACGCTCGTCCTTGATCGTGGGAAATGGATTCATAAAGTGTATGGAGAGAGAAAAAAAAAAAAAGAGGAGAGATGCGCGCTAAAGTCTTCAAGGTTAATTTACTCTTAACTCTTATTAAGTGATCGTCTGTTGGGGCTTCATTAGGGTGACATGCTAGTTGCGGCTGAGGACGAGATTAACCTTGCGTGGGAAGGGGGGGGGGCGAGTCCCCCCCCCCCCACCCCACCCCACCCACCCACCCACCTTGACTTCCATCTATCCTTGTAGTGGCTCTTTCGCTGTGGGGAGGCTGACGCACGTGCGCGGTAAACATCTGTAGCGCGTGAGGCATCTGGCATAACAAGGACAACGAGGCATCAAACGAGGAAAACACAGAATTGTGGGTCGCTGGCTCAGATGAATGTAAATAAAGACTACACATTCATGGTGTATTGTAGGAGTCACACTTTTGAAAAGGCTACTGTGAGAACGGTGCCTCTGGAGTGCTGTGATTGGTCCCCAGGGCTCAGATTGAGCTAGTTGGTAACCATTAGTGACTACCTCCAAAACGTAGGGAGACTTCTTGTTAAACCCAAATGTGTCTTTTTCTATTTCTATACAAGTCTGCTTGGCCTCTTGCCCAATGCATGCTTGGAGAGGCTTCACCCCTCTCAACCATCGATGCATTGTATTGACCTGGATACAAGATTACATTACATTAGATTAAATGCCACCCATTCAGTTCAATGGAGATGCTTTCTTGGAGCATACGCCCAAAAAAAGTTTATTTACTTCCGGGTTTACTTCCATAATACGCGACCCACTGAGTATGAGCAGTTGTGTTTCTCCTTCTGGACCCCCCACAAGTTCCTGCTAGACCTGTAGATTTTACATTGTGGTAACGTCACACGTTTGTAGAATAGCTTTTTCGGCTAGGGGGAAGTTTTTCAAATATTAAAAGTCCATGGATTCAAATTTCTGAAGACTGGTGGTCTACACAGAAAAATGGGGAAGGTACCTGAGCGGTGTGGAGGGCTCAGAGGAAGCTTTGTGCTGGAGGAGATGTGTATGATGGGTTTATGGTGATGCCATGGTCTATAGTTGGTCTGTTTTGTTGTATAGTCTTAAATATATTGTTGTTACTCTGTCATCTTTTCTGATTTTTGTCGGGGTAGGGGATATGTCCATGTTGCAAGTTATAGTTTTGTAGTGTAAAAATGAGACATTGTTATTCACAAAAAAATAACCAACTTTGCATGCAGTTGGAGGTGTCCTGACAGCGATTTTACACACGTCTCTTTTACACTGGTGGCCTATGGCGGAAATACATTTTGGGTTGCAAGTTTTTTTTCGTTGAACCCTTTCGGGGCCCCTGGACAAACTTGTCGGATGGTTGAGCGGGGGGTGCTTCTAAACCTAAACAGGAATCAGGAGGTCTGGAAATTTATGACCTGCCGGTCCAATAAGGCCTGTGGCGGAAACCAAAACCTGTACAGAGGGGCTATTGAACATAAGTGAGGGTGGCAGTAGCTCTGTCAGTGGGGAGTTGGGTTGGGAACCGGAGGGTTGCTGATTCAAGTCCACATACAGACCAAAGTATGGTGGTGGACTGGTAGCTGGAGAAGTGCTAGTTCACCTCCTGGGCACTGTCAAGGTGCTCTTGTGGCGCATTTTCATGGGCAGCCCCCCCCTCACTCTGACATCTCTCCATTAGTGCATGTACAGTATAGGCACTGAGCATGTGTGTACTTCAAGCCTGCGTGCAATAACAACAGAGTGAAAATGTTGTAATTTCCCGTTGCCGGATTAATAAAGTATACATTATTATTATTATTGACTTTTTCATAAGCACTACCTGACATGTAGAGTCATTCCCATTACCAATATTTGTTTTCACCATGCTGATCTCAATGTTTGAGGCTTTGTTGCCTCATTGTGTAAACAGAAACATGTCTACGGCTTGTTATTCCTTCAAGACTAATTAAATCTACCGACAGACAAGCTTGACATTAAACACGTTACTCAGCAGAAAAAAAGGGAAACGGCTTTGACCGCATTGGTATGACCTTTCCCATGTTTGTTTTTCCCAGAGCTGTAATGCCATTTTTGAAATTTAACTTTTTCAGGATTTCCAGGACTGTTAGAATGCTGCACATGCTTACAGCTTGAAGAATAAAAAACGCAGAATACACCAGATTTCTCATAGTTGGCTAATTTGGGGGGTGTCAGAAGCTCAGTCCGCAGGGAGTCAGGATCTGGAGGGTCGCTGGTTCAAGTCCCCATACGGACCAAAGTACGGAGTGTGGACTGGTAGCTGGAGAGGTGCCACTTCACCTCCTGGTCACTGCATGGTGCTCTTTAGCAAGGCACCGTACTCCCCCCCCCTCCCCCACTGCTCAGTGCGCTGGTCCAGCTTGCAGCCCCCCCACTCTGACATCTCTCCATTTGAGCATGAACATATCCTGAACATGTGTGTGTGTATTTCAGGCCTGTGTGTAATGATTACTAACAAAACTTCTAAATTCTAATTTCCCCACTGGGGATCAATAAACAGTATACATTAAATTAATAAATTTAGGGGTCATATTTCAGCAGTGAAAAAAAACTGGGCTTGGCCTTTTTGCAAACAGCGATTTCCATATTGTTCTCCCAACTCTTGATGTTTAAATATTGTGTGAAATGAATAATAAAATCCTCACCCGGAAACCTTTAGCTTTTGAGCTCTGGCATCAATCCTGTGGTGTAGGATGCCAAAAACAACACCTTTTCCCCCCACTCAGGAAAAGGTGCTGATGCCTCAAAGTGTCAAGCCGAATCCACACTAATGTGGTTTAAGGTTATGGCTTGGTTTCAGAGTAGGTCACGATTAGATTAGTGAAATCCTGCCTTTGTTTATGACCGTGAACCCCCGGTTTGCAACATGCCTACTGTATAAGCGGCACATACCCTGGGACTGAGAGATTCTGCAACTTTCCCTGATCATCAGTCTTCCTGCGCCTACATTCTGAAGGAAAATGATCCACATTTTACTGTAATAAAGATATAATTGACCTGTGCTCAGCAGGAAGCATGAAGAAATGGGATTGATATCCCACTGAGATAATTCTTCTGTTCTGGCTGGGGGATTGAGGGGTGGTTCCGACTCAGGCTAAATACGTGGGTATTCATCCCCTTTATCGCACCCCCCGTCATGACCCCGCCGCTCTCTGTTCCCACCTTGCGTTCATGTCACCATGAATTATTTTTCTCTGCGCTCATATAGAAATAACAAAAACATTCAGACATGACAAGACGCTCCAGTTTAAAAAAAGGACTGGGGTCTGAAATCGTCATGACTGCAAGAAAAGGTCTCGAAGTGTGTACTTAGAAAAATGTTTCAGCGGTATAAAAACTAATGTTTTGCTTTTTTTATTCTTGCTGTTGATTTTTTCATGTGATAACTTTAAGCTCTATTTGATATCTAAGATAGTTTCCAATTATAGTTTGAAATGATTAGTGTTGCTATGAAAACATCCGGACGTAATGTATATATGTATTTAGACTCATGTGCCAAAACCCACTGTGAATACTAATACATACATATACAGTGAAAACCTACAGAAAAACAATGTGTGATTGAAAATCACTGGAAAAAACTGGATATTGTTCATGAGCCTTACTCAGGAATTCAGAATGAAAAATACAAAAGCTATCATCAAACTCAGTCATCAAAGGCTAATGTAGCATCATTTGTATGTCCTGTTCATACAACTAATCTATATCCTTAACAATAATTTAAAAATCAGCAAACGTGTAGGATGAGAAAAATGACGGAAAAAGTCAAGTTGAGGAAGCTTGCCCAGTGAGAATACAATAGATGGTGCATATCAGTTTAATACTACTGAACTGGAGCGAGTGCACATTTGATAGCCCAGGGCCTCCATATATATCAGGCATCTCAGAATTCTTCATAGGAATCCTCAGAAAGTTAACCTCTGACCAAAAACATTTCATTTTTAATCTGCATATAGCTTCTACACACAGCAAGGAGGACTATCCTCGAGAGTGGTGCCGCTGTTTTACGTCACTGTCAGGCACAAAGTTGAAAATATGATGACGTGTTATAGGTTTTAGGGTTCAAAAACCCCTGTTGAGTTTTTTTATCTATTGATTTGTGTACACAGACATGTTTATGCCGTTTCTTTTGAGGTGGTAAGAACAAATTTGAATCTAATGTATTTCAATCAGCACGTAATGGGAAGCTTCTATACAGAGGTTGGGTTTAGATAAAAGAACACTACCTACTTTACTCTACTAACACTATTCTACGTGATCTCGCGTGATCTCGTGGGTCCTCGTGACTTCAGCTGTCAGTCATGGCCGCAGCCGTTCCGGACGTGGTGGGTGGTGACGACGGCGGAGCACGGAGCAGACACACAGACATTCTGCAACCGGTGGAGTTCAGGAGTAAGAACAAACAGAGAATGCCCATCAAAACAATATTTAATTATTACTGAAATGTTTCAACTTTTAGTAAATGACTTAGTTAGGCCTAGCTGAAATATATGAGTGGTGAAATTATAAAAAGCATATAGTAAGCCATCAATGTCTCTGCTTCTACAAAATGTGTGTCCATGTCTTTGTCTGAATACCATCTCCTATCAGGGCACCTGTAAAGCTTTCCTAAACATCTGGTCAAATAGACGTAATTTCCGAAATTAAGAACGTTTTTACAATGCTTATTCAGTGGGTCCTGAGAGTAGGACCCTAAATGCTTCATCATTGGAAAACAGATCTATTTTTCTGCCTTTCCACAAAAAGTACCTCTCCTTTGCCTTGAGTTTGTGCTCTCTGTTTTGTTCAGGACTGTTCATTGTAAGAGGTTTCTGCTATTTAGAAAATCTGTGTTTTAGATACGGCCCAGATCATCTGCTAGACAAGCAAGTTTTGTCCTTGTTTATTCACCTTTCAATTAAACCTTACCTCTTTCAAAAGAAATAGAAGAAGAAATGTACCATACCTAAATATCTGCCTCCATGCAACTCTTTTTAAATAAGGAAGCAGATTTTTATTACTTTTCACGCAAGGTTTTATTTATTTGATTTTGTAAATATTGTCTTCCTTTCATGATGGCATTGTGCCTCTGTTAATTCAACTAATTTCCAATTGCAACAGGATGCGGCAGGACATCAAGTCGAGAGAGGCTGTTTAAAATTGAGCAGGTGGCACCAGAACCAACACAGACCGTGAATCAATGCTTTGTTCATACTATAATCTCAAGCTTACAAAAGAAAAGAAAATGAAAAACTCAGCCACACACACGGTACATAGAACCTTACTCTGTCTCTTGGTCTATCTAGTTACGGATTCACGCTTTCACACTGGCCTCAAGTTCGCTTGAATCGCCACTGCTACTTTATGTGTACTCCGTAAGTCTGAGCTCACGGCTCCTGTAGTGAAGTGAGGTGTGAGCTGCTAGCGGCAAGGTGGCAGAACATGCCAAATGTAGCAGTTTGCAATGTTTCTCTCACAGACACATAGACCACTGTCAAGCTCGCCGTCACTCGCGTTTCCACGGTCAAACCAGCCGCCGCTAACGTTGGAGACACCGACGGAGCACAGCAAAGTCTTGGTGATTAGAGCAGATACTCACAAAACAATGTCTGATGGAGATGCAAGAGTCCAGAACACAGGACCCCACTTCCTATATTTACTTCTTGCTCCCACCCCCACCACACCCAACCTATAAGAGGAGTAAACGTGCTTGCGTAGTTTGTAGTGACGCATTTTGGTTTGCTTGGATTTTTCTCTGGGAAAAGAAACGGAACAAAGGAGAAACCGCTCCGAGTTTAGAAACTCATCAACGGATTTGGACCAGAGCAGAGTATAAAAACCGCCTGATACATGATGTGCCTTTTACTCAGCAGTGGTTGGAATAATAGGTTACACTTTATTTTTACTTTACTTTACTTTTAACCCTTGTGCTGTCTTCCTTTCGACCATGTGCTTGTTGTCCTGACAATCAACACTTTTTCTGATGTTTTTGTCTCTGTTATCAACACTTTTGTCTCATTTTGTCTCATGTTTTTGGCTCTTTTTGACATTTAACGCTTCTTTTCACTACCATTTATAAACACCAACTTATTACCAGTTTTACATTTACTACATTTTTGGAATTCCTGGTCAATAAACCACATGTACAGGAAATTATACTTAATTCTTAAGTTAAAAAAGCAGAAAATTATGACTTATTTAGACTATTTTTTAAATGAAGGATAATTACAGAAGAGTATGTGTCAACGTTCAGTCTGGTTTTGAAACTTTTTTTTTCTCCAAAAGTCAATGAACGTAAAGATCCTACCTTTACTTGCAAAGCACGATGTGTGGAATCAATCATCCGTGTTATTTTTGCATTATCTTGGTAATTTAGAAACCCTTATTTCTGATTTAGATATTTTGAAAAATGGTTCAAATTTGACCCGAAGACAACACAAGGGTTAAGGTATCTACATAAGAGTGACATGACACTGTCATGAACATGTCATAAATATTATAATCAAGTCATGTCAAGTCATATGACATAACACTACTTTTATTAAGTGTCATTCGCTTTTGTCATGACAAGTTAGGATTAGGGATCATGTGTCATGATAGTATCATGTCATTCTTAGATATCATCAAGTAAAATGTTACCAAATAATAAATGGTGTTCTGGTATATGACACGAGAGACATTTTGTCCTGCAAGGAAGATTATGTTATTCTTAGTTTTAAAAACAGGAAAATTAAAAAAAAAAAAATGTCTTTTTGTTAGCATCGAGTGTCAGATCGGCTAAGAAGGTGAGAAAAGTATTAGTCATCTCACTGTACCTTTAAATCTCAGACACAGTGAAGCATTCTCCACGTATTGCAGGGAATATGTGTCACAGAGACAGCGCTGTGGGGCCGTGTGACTGTACAGTAGCAGACACTTACATCAAGTGACTCACTCCCATTACGCAGGTACCACTGTAATCATTAATATGCATATGGAAAATGATTAAATGTGCGGCAGATAAAATGTGACGCGCCATAATGAATGGAAATTTTTTAGCACATATTCAAGCTCAATTAATCATTTAAGACTATCACAACATCACTTTTATCAGATGGCTGCAGGAAATCAAAGGAGTGATGAAAAATTAAGATGGGAGAATATCACATTGCTGCGGCACCTGGCCAAGTCCCATGGATCCGCACGACAGTGCATCCAAAATAAAAGTGATGTAAATGCACCTGAGACAAGGACAGGAAATTCAATCAGGAGAGACATGTTTGCAGATATGCAAATAAGGTGTATTGTACAGCTCAAATAAAATTTACAAAGTCTTTGGACTCCATCGCTATACGAATATTTTGTATATCTATACAGTATATAGGGGTAGAGAACCATCAGGGACCGAAGGAGGTTCTGGACCGGTCAGCTGGAGTAGATCACTGGAGGTGGAAGGGGGGGTGGAGGGGGGCACTCTTTGCCTGCAACGACAGCTGATAGCAAAGGGAGAAACAGATTATTTAAAGTAGGGTTGTGACTCTGTGATTGGCCCTTGCCATTTGTATATGATTCTGATTGGTTTAGCAGGAAGGTGAACACCTCCAACAGCTGATCCGAGTTAGGTAGAGCATTGATTAAGAGTGAGTACTTCTTTAAAGGATTTACACTGAGCTACATGTCAATCAGGAGAGACTAGTTGCAGATATGCGACAGTTATACACACATGATAAAATATACATTTATTAGGATAACGGCTGAATTGATTTAGGAGAGCATCGATTAAAAGTTAGGTCTTCCTACAAGAATTTAAGCTGAGCTACATTTTTGATTGAATCGTAATAATTTTATGGGAAAGTACCTATCAAATAACTTTGGTCCAAAAACAAAGCTCTGGTTCATTATGACATGAAAGGTCCATTTAGAGAAATCTCAAGCAGACATAATAATATCTAACTTGTATTATAATTCCGTGCCATACATATTCAAGTAGTGGTAGTTGTATCAATTTCTGTGTGGAATTAAAGACTATTTTGCAATGGGATCACACCAGATGTGAGTCAACGCAGGCAAATCGGGCCAAGGGGGGGAAAGTGGGGGGGGTCATCTTCCCTACTTTCTACCCACCAACATACAGCACACTTGCTCGGACCCATCTTTGATCTTAGCCTTCATTTTGATGTCAGCTACACACCTGTGAAGTTCAGTGGCTGTATCTTGCACGGTTACCAGGCCAGGGGCGTAAAATAAGGCGAGGTGGAAGACTTTTGATGTTCTATAATGAAATATCTCAAAAGAATGAGATGCCCGCACTCTGCTAATACTCCCATAAGTTTTATTGTGCTGCAACGTTTCGACCCAGCCGGCTCTTCCTCAGGCAAATGGCATTGAGCAGTGGCACAGGCATATACATAGGGCTCATACATGGTCAGCTGATCATACATCAGCTGATCATACATCAGCTGAGCTCAATCAAAGTAATTACCAAGGGCTTGATCCGCTAAACGCATTTAAACTGATTACCAAGTGCCACCTTTACCATGTATTACCATAAAAAGCAATTGCTGATTAAAAAGATACATACAGTATACACAAATATGAAAACAGACAATGAAAAAATAAAAATGAATTTGGCCAAAGCCATAAGTTACAAAACATCATTCTGTACTACATTATCCCACATTGACATTATTTTTCACAATAGAGAAATCCCACACACAATATCACAAGAGAGTACATTAGAAAAAAGGCTTAATATCAAATTCTTCATTTAAGCCGTTTGGGGACATTGCGTTATAATAAATCCAAAACGTCTCTCTGAAGAAGCCTTTTAGCATGATCACCCCCTCTTGGGTTCTCTTTAATGAAACACCTGACTTATAAAAACACCATTACAGCAAAATTACAACCTATGAATTACAACCTTAAAGTTAGGGATCGACCGGTTTTTCAAGGCCAATACGGATTATTAGTATTTATTGAAACTGATAACCGATATTTAGAACCAATGCGTTTACAGTGAAAATTAAAAGTCAAAATTAGATTTTAGAATGTTACAAATTCCATCACATAACTTTTTTTAAATGCTATAGGCAATTATTTAACAACTTTGCCACTTTTAACATAATACACATTAATAGACAGTCAGATAGTGTTGTGGGTCGGAGAACAAGTCCCCCCCCCCCCCCACTGAGAAACCAAAAGATAACATGGAAAACGCAATATTGGCCTTTTTATACACACAACAACCCAACCCCCATATTTATATACAATACACAGTACAACTTGTCATATCAGTGTCATGTCATGCAGCCCCATTAGCCTATACAAGTTTATATTATTATATAGAGGTACAATATATAGACAAGCCCACCTCCCCAACAGTACACGGTGCCCCTTCCAATCCCCACACCCTCTGAAAGCCCACAATATTATTCACCAAACTAAAATATGCTTATTCTGCCCTAAGGCGCGCAGAGACCCACCCCCTGAACACTGGGTCCCCTTACCTGGTTTCTCCTTGTCCAAAAAGGAAGTTTAGCAGCCCCCATAAAGCCTTCCTTCTTAGAGAGTACAAAGGCCCCAGAGAAAGCCCCATTTGCAACTTTCCACAGAGAACATTTATTACTTTAGCAAAGATATAACACAGTTACTCGGACTGCAGCTATTGATTATTTTAGTAATCGATAGCTAATAGTAAGCAAGAAGTACTTTGGCTTTATAGTAATCCACAATAGTTAATACACAAAAAAGGTTTTAAAAAAAAAAAGGGTTAAGCACTGACCGCATGGATAAGACGGTGTCTGGGTAGTTAGTTAGTTAGTTAGTTAGTTAGTTAGTGACCTCCACCCTAGATCAACTTTCTTGGAGTGGTGGTGGGGTAAGGGCATACACTAAGACAAAAATGATAACAACACAATATTTAGAAACACAATTTCATTTTACATTGCAGTATTACATTGTAATATTTTTCATACTATGGCCACCTCACTTGACTTTACTTTAAAATACTTTTTATATAATGCCACCTTACATTCATTCAGTACTTTTTGCACATTATGGGTTGTTGTTTGTTGGTTTGCTTTTTACTGTGGAAATACTGCTGTTACAAGGGAATTTCCCCATTGTGGGATGAATAAAGTATTATCTAATCTAATCTACAATACTTGAACTATACATGATTAAGGGACATTATTCAAAACTTACATCAAGTTTACTTTTTAACAACTATACATGCATTTATTATAAAAAACGAACAAATGAGATCAATCATTGCTCGGTGGTTTGACATGGCGCTCCTCCACCCAATATAATGGTTGGAGAAACACTGTATGTACTGCATGTTGAATCAATATACATTCATGAATCCTTTTCTGATCTGTCAACTACAGTCCTCCTGTGTTGACTCTTTTATACTACCTTTTTAAATTTCTATTGCATTGTTATAACCCGCTCTACCCGCCACATGAGTGGGCTTTAATTTAGCTGAGAAATTCAGATGATATAAAGGAAGTAGTCCATCACTTATTGTTACCCCACATTGGCTTTCCTGTGATTGCCCAACCTTTCTAGCTGTCCCTGGTTTTCCCTTCGTGGCGAACCACACCCATCTGGGACCTACTTATGCTAAATGTAATGGCAGACAGAATTTGAGCCATGCATGCAGGCCTATCGGTTTCATTTACTCGAGATGGCGCATTAGATGTATTTTGTGATGCCACATCTGTGACAAGGTGGGCTTGCTTAAGATGCAAAAAGCCTGAATGTCACTTTTGTTTATTGATTTTTAGATCTCGTGGAAGAAACATTTTGCGGCTGGTAGTGGAGAATAGGGGCGAGGCAGGTATGACTGTCATTTGACCTAGCAAGTCCATTTTATATATCTGTGAGATCATCTTCAGATGACTATCTGTTGAATAAAAAGTGAGTTTGTTTTTCTAGGAAAAAGGTCACGGACAAACTCCTATTTAAGATTGAATGTGCACTCAGAGAGCAAACAAACCCAAAACAAACTCTGCATTGCAACTCGGTGTGTACATTTTTGAGAAAAGAAGAGATCAATCAATCTCAAATGTCAATATCCGTTTGCATCCCTTTAGCCGCACACGTTTGCCAACTAATGAAATCTGTGCATGGCTCCCCTGTTATCGATTTTAGAGAGGCCCTAATTTGCCGCTTGAGATCAGGCAGCTCCCTCCCTCTCCTCTCTCCCCCCCCTCTCTTCCTCACTATCTTTTTCTTTCTCCTATGCAAGCACACACACACACATACTCATCTGGTCATGTGTTACACAGTCATGCCTTGGGCAGCATATTGAGCGCTGGCTGCAGCAGTGGGGAAATGCTGTAAGGCAAAGTGTTTAGTGCAGTTTCTGAAGTTGTTAGATATGTTTAATAATGTGTTGAGAGGGGCCGTAAGCTATCAAACAGCTCATCATAAGCACATATCACCTGGTGATCACACATTCACATTTTCACATACATTTATATCTGCCATTTTGGACTGGGGGATGTGCTTTACAGCACTGTGAGTGGGAGAACTTTCAGTGTGGGAGGTTGCAGTAAAAATCAGGCTCATGTCTTCAAAAACTGGCCAATGTATGGCTTAAAAAACCTGGGTAAGATTTTAATCTGTTAATATGTATTTAAAATACAGAAATGAATAATAAGCAAATGCTTCAATCTCCACCTTTCCGAGTTAAGATGACACTGCAGGAACCTTGGTGACACATACTGTTTTTGGTTGTTTTTTTACCATTCATGTTATGAATGTTCTGTTGTCTATCTATGTGACCAAAATAAACAAAAACTGAACAAACAAACTAAATATGTTCATGTTCTAGTCATCTCATTGTTGTGTAAGTGGGACACCAAGTAGCCTAGTTGTTGGCAACTTAAAGACAATAGAAATAAGACATGTGTTGGGCAAGTTACTCTTAGAATATAAGTTACTTTACAATATTACGGTCTGTGTAGAGTAATGCAGAATAACTAGGCATTTTAAAATAGAACAGGGTACTTTTAAACATTTTAATTGTACAGGCTAAAGAAGGCTCTCCTCTTGAATGCAGATCAGATTGATGCTTTCACATGCAGTTTGCACTTTGTTTTAAAATGACATGCTTATGTTATGATGTCTCTCTCTCATGGGGGGCCAAATTCTCTGGGTGGGCAAAGCAGAGAAAGTACCCTTGCCCCTTATGACCTCATAAGGAGCAATATTCCAGATTGGCCCATCTGAGCTTTCATTTTCTCAAAGGCAGAGCAGGATACCCAGGGCTCGGTTTACATCTATCACCATTTCTAGCCACTGGGGGGCCATAGGCAGGCTGGGGGAATGCATATTAATGTTAAAACCTCATAAAGTAAAACCTTTAAAGGCTGAATCTGGGTCCATTCATGGCTTCATTATATAATTTTAGTCCGTAAGTGTCCACAGATCAAAACAATCCAAAGGGTTTTTCATAAATATTTTTTCAAGTTCTGAAGATCGTCCTGTAGAGTCCATTGCCAACTTTCCGCTGATTGTCTACTAACTTTGTTTGCTGAACTTGTTCAATCATACCTCCTCTTCCGGCACTGTGTTGCTAGGTATGCTTGTTTTCATCAGGTTGTTGCCTAAACAATGAAACTATCTCCAACTTTTTCTTTTTAGGTTTTACAGCGGGACAATGTCCACCAAGCCTTCCAGTGTGGACCATAAACGAGCTGTGATTGG
Organism: Etheostoma perlongum; assembly: GCA_026937815.1. Taxonomy (NCBI): domain Eukaryota; kingdom Metazoa; phylum Chordata; class Actinopteri; order Perciformes; family Percidae; genus Etheostoma; species Etheostoma perlongum. Next base: position 34,424,230 of record CM049371.1, read on the forward strand.
CTCTCAATACGTCAATGCTGTCGGTTTTAGCCAACCCACTGTGAGATAGGAACGTCCGATGGAAGCCAGTCTGAATGCAGCAGAGCTGAGTCCCCTCTTCCCAGAGTCGGCAGTCACATGAAATTGATCAAAAAATATGTTCAACAACATTTGAATGAATGTAGAAAGAATTCGTACGTCATCAAAAAGGCTTCAGTATGCTTTTTCTAATATCATAGAAGTGAGTAAAAGCATTTAGTACAATGTGGTCACATGGAGACGTTTTGGAGAGATTCGGTTCTAGAGGTCTGAAACTTTATACGTTTGTACATGTTTTGTTGACAAGCTGTATAAGGTATGTGTAGTTGTTTTGCTTAGTGTGGCATAAAGCATGTCTTAGATATTGTTATCCAAATCTGACTTATTGATGAGGACCTAAAACAAAGTTTTGAACCATGTCTGAACTGCTGAAGCAGAGGTTGTGTTTTACAGTAATCATGCTAAACAAGCACAGTTTGAGAAACTAGAAGAATTATTTTTCAAATAATGCCTCATGCGTGCTTGCAGTTATTCTTTGATAAGCTTTTCCATTTTGGGTATTAGTGAAATTCAAACCTATGAAAAGGATGCGTTTAACCCTTGTGTTCCCATCAACCATGAAAAACTAAAAAAATGTCAACACTATTATCACTTTTTCCGACATTTTTGTCACTTTTTTCAATGTTGTGGGTGCTTTTTTTTAGATGTTTTTTTCCTTCCAGTTATTTGATATTTCTAATGTTGACATTTTCAGCACTTATATTTTGAAGGCCCTTTTTTGATAAAAAACTGAAAATGGGTCAAATTTGACCCGAGTACAACATTTGATGCTGACCCTCCACACTAAAAGTGCGCTCTATCGCTTAGAGACCTTAACTATGTACACACCCGTAGATTGTGCTTGACTATTTTTGTCCTTTTCTTTGGTGAACTGAAAGTAGGGAGTATACCCCTTTTAAAACCTTAAAGCACAACTTTGCAGCCATCTCAGCCTTTGAATATTGGCAACAGGATCCTTCGTGTGGATGAATAAAAGTATGAATTTTTTTGGGTAATGGATTACTTGATACAGTAAATTTATTAATACTACCAAAATGTTATTAGTAATACGTTATATTGCTTTGTTACTGCTTAAAGTAATTTATTACTTAGACTTAACAATGATAAGACAACCCTCTGCTAGCTACCCACAATATACTGTATAATATAATGTATACATGAGAAGACTAATGAAAACACAGAATACAGTCACTCAGCAATGCACCAACAATGGAAGATGAACAAGACAAATGTTTCAAATATCATCTCTGCAAATGTGTTATGAGGAGGTAAATGCATTCAGCACATGTCAGCCTATGAGACCTCAAGGATAGACACATTGAGTTTTGATGACAAAACAAAGCACTACCCTTATGTATCTTAGCATCAAAGATCAAGATACAGTTTTAAGTCCAGGTATACAAACTTAAACTTAAATAGACAATCATAGATATATAGATAGATAGATACCACAGATAGATAGATACGTAGATAGATACATAGATAGATAGATAAATAGATACCACAGATAGAGAGATAGATACAAAGATACCATAGAGAGATAGATACCACAGATAGATAGATACCACATATAGATAGATACCACAGACAGATATATAGATACCACAGACAGATACGTAGATAGATACCACAGACAGATATATAGATACCACAGATAGATAGGGAGCTAGATACCACAGACAGCCAGATAGATACCCTAGATAGATAGATAGATACCATGGATAGATAGATACTACAGACATACAGACCGACAGAACAGGGAGACATTTTTACAAGACAAGGATAGGCAGTATCATAGAGTAAATCACACCATTGGGAAATAGCATTAGATACCGCAATGTAGTAGAGCATCAGAGTGCACTGTTGACTTTAATTAAGGTGGTATTAAAAGCATTATGGGTGTAAGTTTAAGTCCTTGGAAGATGGCTAAATAGTACCGTGGCATCAGGGAGTGCCAGATGCTCACTAAACATTCTTGGGAAGCAGCCCCCCTGCCTGCATTGCAGTGGGTGGTCTCCAAAAAAGAGACTGAATGCAAATTGAACTGAGACAGGTGCAATGTCTGTGCAATGTGTCATCTTTTGGCTACGGCTGGTTTGCGAGAACAATGTGGATTGTGGCCAGACCTGTCAATGTCAATGACTCTGTCACGAAGTTAGAAAATAAACAGATGTATTTATAAAGTTGCCAAACATCAATTCAATTAAGTCTTTCCTATAATTTAAAATTCATTTGAGCTACCAGCATGACATTTGTAAGTAGCAGGCAACAATTAACATGTCATATCCCACAAATGGTACAAAACACTTTGGGCCAATCACAAATAAACACTGTAAACACCACTTGGAACCAAATATTGTAGGGAGACTTTATAATAATTTATTGTAGAGAGACTTTATAATTTATTGTAGAGATACTTTATAATCATTAAGGGACCCTGTTCAACAACTCATAGGCCTGCAAAACAACATTTCAAGTGCAAGATGTGTCAGTATAACATTCAGGGGTTGGGGTTAGGGAGTTAGGGTTAGGGGGTTAAAGTTAGGGTTAGGGGTTAGGGAGTTAGGGTTAGGGGCTAGGATTAGGAGGTTAGGGGTTAGGGTGGGCAGTCACATTAATTCAGTCACATGTTCTGGTTCAGTCTGTGTCAATTAAAGCAGAAGAAGACATGACTAATTTATGTTTCTTAATGCTAAAAACATGTAAAAGATGTTTACATTGACACTTTTAGTAACATCCGGTTACATAAAGGAATGACAGGCACAGATATAGGTATATGTATGTATATGTGCGTATGTATATATGTGTGTGTGTGTGTGTTAAAGAGGCTCAAACCCGATAATCTTGCCTTTTCTCCATTTCAATGTGGGAACAAACATGCACTTTGTGCATCCCTATCCTCGTTATTTGAGATGTGACTGGATTTATGGGATTTCCGAGTTTACTCCAATCTGTCTTTGGAGCAAAGACAGATTGATGCTCAGTTTATTACTCCTTGAGAACTGGGTAAGAGATGTCTTTCTATTGATGAATTGATGGGACAATCCTTACGTAACCAGTGAATGTTGCATTGTAAATCATCCTTTGATTATTCTGGATATTACCTAAATGTATTACATGGCTTGGTTGAATTCTAATGTAGAATGCAGTCTGTTTTTGTCTTGATCGTGATTGAACAGACCGTTGCTAACAATAACACATCGTTGGGTAGCCGCAGTTCTGTTCACTCTGGAGGACAGCTATGAAACAATCCGCTGAAAGAAATCTGGGGAATTTATCATCTGTGGCGAAAAGTGGAGCAACTTCTGTCCTCCAATTCAACCAATGACAGCAGATCTGGCGAGCACCTATCTCTAGATCTTCATACTGTATATGATCACTACGCAACAGCCGTAGGGACAACGCTAACTAGTTAGCTTATACATTGCAAAATGTTTAACGTTAACTTACAGGTGTGTCAACATGCAGTGGCTGTGCAAAAAGGAAATGAGATGAATGACATAAGCGTTAACATAAATATTCCCAAAAAAGCCATTCACCGTGTCTCACTTCACCGTCAACGGAAATGTTCAGTTTAATGTGAATTAAAGCAGCTGATAACATGCTAGCTAGCTACAACACTTCAGCTAATGTTTCCTGCAGTGATTAAAACAGCAGCTTCGTAATTTTTCCACCATGGCAGCACCCCATAAAATATATACGGTACTACCACAGCCCGTAAGGTGGTGTTGAGTAATAGACGAAGGGTTGCATTAAACAGCTAGTTCCAGTTAGTTCCAGAGTTTACGTTGCTTTAACCGTAGTTTCGAATAGATTATTTTCTTTAGCGGAAGCAATACAATCGTATTTAAATCAATAAACTCCCATTTAAATCAATATTTTGTGTCCAATTATTGATTTATTTGGTAAGTAGCCTTATAATAATCGGGATAATGTAGAGACCCCCTTTAGGCTGATTCAAGACCCCTTCACTTTGATCACCCTGTCAGGGTTTTTTATTCGCTTTAACAACCGCCTCACAATATTATCGCTTCCAAACTAAATCATTTGGAGTCATATTTCTATATCCATATAGCATTGCACAAGTCAATATTCTTGTTTAGAGCATAAATCCAACAGTCATGGAATCCAATGTTATTTAAACCCGTGTGAAGAAAAGTGGACAACAGCGGCTGAATTACTCTTAATGGAAAACTGTTAACTTTCACGTCCGCGCTCTCCGCCTCTCACAGTCTTTGTCTCTCTCTCTCTCTCGGGTGTTATTGTCAACACTGTTAACTGCCATTTTGTTCTATTAGTTGTTTCCCACAGAGTGGGATTTTTCTATTTTCTATAAGTGCTATTAAAGGAAATATGCACAGTGCATTGTGCATCTTTAATAAAACAGAAATGTTGTGAAAGTGGAAGACAAGCATGACTCAGCCGACAGTGCGGTGCATATCTGTACACAATATGGGGGAGGAAGACACGTGGCAGACCTCCTAAGAGTCATAAAAAAATACAAAAATAATGTGGAGATTTTGTTTTATATTGGCCTCAAATCCCTGTCTGTCTGGTGGGTCAGGTGTTAATGATTTGTTAATTCACTGTCCAACATTTGCTTGTTGTTCTCCAGAAATTAGCATCACGGTGAGCAAGCGTGCGTGCATGTCTGTTGTGTGAAGATAGGGGTATTGGGACATGTAGGTGTGTTGTGGGGGGTGCAACAGCAGGCAGCAACAGACGGCTGAACCTTGGAGTAAGACTACATCAGGTTTGATAGCTGCTTTTCCACTGATGCTCATTTTAGGGCAATCTGACATTTTTAAAGCCCATGAACAGCTGGATCTTGTTTTTTTTTGAGTGTAGCGGGTGAACAATCAGTCTGTCTTTATTAAACATAAAATGTCCCAATTTCTGGTAAGAATGATGTAATGTGCCAGACCTTACTCCTGTCATGCATTTGGTGTTGTCTAAAACTACTTCATCACTGTAGATCACTTGCACTGGAATTGGAGGGACAACGGAACTTTTTGTCCCCCCACTTATAGGGTAATAAAGTAATGTCTAAGCCGTCTAAGGTCAATGGGTCCTATTTTAACGATCTAAGCGCAGTGTGAAGCGCCTGGCGCAGGCGCGTTTAGGGCATGTCCAAATCCGATTTTGACAGCGGAAAATGGGTCTGTGTGCCAGGCGCATGGTTCAAAGGGTTGTACTTAGTGTTTTCATTAATTCATAGGTGTATTTTGGGCGTAACATGCAATCAACCAATCAGGGTGTCATCTCCCATTCCCTTTGAAAGCCAGGCACGTTTGGACCTTGGAGCATTGCTATTATGACGACACATTTTGCTAATACGCTGTTAAAATAACAATGACTATTGACTTTAGACCAGGTTTTTGTTGGTCAATGCGCGCTCACCTCCCTGTACCAGCATGTCCATGGGTGTAAAGATGGGCGCAGGTGCATTTGCTATTTCAACCACGTGAGTGCTGGACGGGAAATTAACAACTGCGTCAGTCTTAAACTAGCAAAGACACTTGTGTCGGGCTTTGCGCTGCGCGCAAGATAGGGCCCATACAACGTTTGCGATAATATCTAAGCCTATGGCGTCTAACATCCGCAAAGACCTTGACCAAAGGCTGACATGAACAACGTTTAAAGAAAATTTTGCACTCAGTACTTTGGAAAATAAGCCTGACCTCAGTACTTTGGAAAATAAGCATACACAATTTAGGTTAATATTTCTAAACATATTGAGGTTGAATCCGATACTTAATTAATCTTAGTATCTTGCACTACAATGTGGGCATACACTAACATCTTTGAGTTGATCAGACTTACCCCTCCTGTTGTCCTCGGGTCAAATTTGACCCCTTTAAAAAATGTCTATATCTGAAATATGGGTTTCTTTTTAACCAAATTACTACGAAATGGATTGGATTCCGTACAACGCTTTTTGCAAATACAATTGATCACTTTCATTCCTCTGATCTTAACTATTAGTCAATAATTCATAACGTCTGGTTTTTAACTCAAATATTAGGTATAATTCTTTATACATGAGGGTTATTGACCATGAAATGGTGTTATTAAAAACTAAAAAAAAGGTCTGAAAAAGGGACAAAAATGTCAAATATTTTTCCGTTTTAGACCTGGGAGGACAACACAAGGGTTAAACACATGGGTTAGGGTTACATTTTTAAGCATGAAACACCTCCAACTGGCTAATTCACTCTACTTCTCTCAATGTCTGGGCACGATGACATTGAAAAACCAATTTTGCTTCACATTGTCCTTCTCTTTAAAGGCTCCTTCTCTTTTTCTGGGAACATTTTAATAAGTTGAGGGTTGACTTTCCTGTATTTTTTATATCAACATATTTGATATGTTAATATATTTTTGATATTTAAGAAATGGGATTAACCACTTTTAACCACTGTTATTTAAAACCTGGCTCATTTTTCATAGGAACAAAGGTTTTAATGTGCTTTCTGTCCGAGCCTGATAACCATTTTTACAACAGACAAAGGTAAGTACATTTCTGTAGTAGTTATTATTGTGGGAAATCAAGTTATGATTAATGTGGATACCTTTTTGATAAATGTACCCTCTACTCCATCTACTCTTGTAATCCAACAGAAATCAGCTACCTGGTCACATGGGGGGGGGGGGTTCCGGTCAATTTGGGGAAAGGTCAGCAGCTCTGTGATTCATTTTATTTTACATGGATCCAGTCAGATTGTACAAACAATCATGGTTCAGTTGTAAAGTGGGAGTACTACTTACACATTTTAACTGGCATAATATTATATAATATATTATTATTATGCCAGTTAAAATGTCTTTCTTGTTTCTCACTCTAATTGAGTGAGAACACCTTTTAAGACGGTCCTGTTGGAGTCTTCTGCCTTCAGGAAATTAAGGCCCGAAACCTGACTGGAAGGCAGTGTTGTCCTGGATTAAGTGAAGAACCGACCCCAGGCAAAGTGCCTCCTGTCTGGCCCAATTAATGAACTCCAATTTATAAACTGCATCTTACCTTCATTCTACATGTGAGACTGAACAATAGAGGTAAGCTGAGATTCAAAGTGTTGCTAAAAATAGCTTTGATGAGTAAATGGATGGCCTGTCAAACGTATAACAATATTTTTCAGGATGAAAATTATAACCAAATGCTTTGTCTGTATTCGTCAATACCAAACACTGTTGTATTGCTCTTATGGTGATTTTAAATAAAAAAACAAAACATACATTGACTTTTATCAACTTAAATATAAATGTCTTAAATTCATAATAAAGAACACACAATTAAACTGGAATATTAAGTCATCGTAACTTAAAACGTTGAGTTGAATAGTAAGGATAATTGAATCTAAGGCAGATTTTAAGTATAAATAATTTGGCTTATAGTGTATTCAACTTAAATTGTCCAATCTGACTTAATTTGTTCATGTGCAATTACTTGCCACTGATTTTAGCACAATCAACTAATGCAGGTTTACAGTGAACTGTCTCTGCTGCAGTGCAGTCATTTGTATTTTTCTAGGCATATTGGATATAAAGACTCGTTAGTTGTTATAGTCTAGGAATTTTGATATTCTTTCGAACCTTATTAAAAAATGTTTGTTGATCGATTTGTTAAGTGTAACAGCCAGGATTCTCCTTTTTAGTCAGCATTCCTTTGTCTTTAATTTCTGTTATAAGGAATGTGCATGAATCGTTTCTCAGAAGAGTGCCATGTTTTAGCTACAGAGTGAAACATCTCTCTTCTATCCTATCTTTGTTGGGAGTTGCACATGCTCAGTAGCTCGGTAAGATCCCATCAGCTAGATAACTCTTTCTCCAGTTTTGGTCAGTCCAAGGCAGGATTAGCTGGGAGACTTCTTCTAGACGAGGGCCACTTGTGGAATACCTGCACAACAGGGACAGGAAGTAGTTCTTTTGGAGATTATGGTCAACTAGTGGGTGTTGTTGCAGTGTTTTACCATTGAGAACAAGCGAGCATGCTAGCGCTATCATGTGCTAAGGTTAGCCGCCTCGTCTCGGCTAGTGACGTAGAAAGCCGTGCAGATTCGGACCAGCTCACCCAGAGACTGAAGACAGAGGACATTCAGAAACCGTATCTCACTCAAAACAGCATGGATATTTTTTTTTTACAAGTTTGTATGTGCATGGAAGCAATAGAGACACAAAATAACACCCCAAATCCCAGAAAAAGGGTTTTTCATAGTATGGGCACTTTAAGCTACCACCGTTTTGATCTGTAAGTACTCTGATGAGAAAATGTTAGGCTAGGCTGGGATTGAAAGAAAGATTATGTGAAAAAGCTCAGTAGTCTATTTCGTCACACAAACCTAGATGTCCCCCCCCCCTACCCCCCATTATTAAAAAATCATTCTGGCGCCGCTGCTCTAGACCCAAAACCAGGGCCAAGCTGCCGGTGAGTTTGCCCCTTTTAAGTGCGATTTATCAGCACAGTGCACATTGCTAACATGCCCGTTGTTGTAAGATGGTGCTACTATAATACAAGACCACCAACATTATCACACCACCCACTGCTTCACTCTGACAAGATGAAGTAGTGTCAGCGCCACAGAGTGCTGCCACACACTGCATAACAGGACAACATCTGGCTCACCAGTTGAGTGAGAGGATCTTTTCCTCACCTAGTGGAGCTTTGGCTATATAAAAACAATAGTTCTACCTCTGATTAGAACAGCTTTTTCAGTCCCAAACATGTCATGGCTTCTTGTCCACTGAGTGCATCCTTGGTTAATTTCAAACGTCCCATGGCATGAAAATGTCACTTTATGAGGTTTTTTAACATTAATATGCTTTCCCCCAGCCTGCCTATGCCCCCCCAGTGGCTAGAAATGGTGATAGGTGTAAACCAAGCCCTGGGTATCCTGCTCTGCCTCTGAAAAAATGAAAGCTCAGACTGGTTGATCTGGAATCTTGCCCATTTATGACCTCATAACCTTACCTCCCCTTTCTCTGCTTTGCCCGCCCAGAGAATTTGGTCCACCCATGAGAGAGGTAGAGAGAGAGAGACATCATGGCTTTCAAACAAGCAGTTGGTAAGTAAGTGGCAGTTGGTCAAGGCCACACCCCCAGCCTCCACCTTGCCCCCCCCCTCCTCAATAGCTACAGACTCAGAAATGGCACATACTAAGGAAAGCTCATTGTGGGAGTGGCTCTAGTGGCTGGAATTATGCACCAAGGCTGAATTTTGGGAAAGAGACTTCAGATACAGTATTAGGGGACCACTAAGGTCTATATAAAAGAGACTTCATATACAGTATTAGGGGACCACTAAGGTCTATATAAAAGAGACTTCAGATACAGTATTAGGGGACCACTAAGGTCTATATAAAAGAGACTTCATATACAGTATTAGGGGACCACTAAGGTCTATATAAAAGAGACTTCAGATACAGTATTAGGGGACCACTAAGGTCTATATAAAAGAGACTTTAGATACAGTATTAGGGGACCACTAAGGTCTATATAAAAGACTTCAGATACAGTATTAGGGGACCACTAAGGTCTATATAAAAGAGACTTCAGATACAGTATTAGGGGACCACTAAGGTCTATATAAAAGAGACTTCAGATACAGTATTAGAACCACTAAGGTCTATATAAAAGAGACTTCAGATACAGTATTAGGGGACCACTAAGGTCTATATAAAAGAGACTTCAGATACAGTATTAGGGACCACTAAGGTCTATATAAAAGAGACTTCAGATACAGTATTAGGGGACCACTAAGGTCTATATAAAAGAGACTTCAGATACAGTATTAGAACCACTAAGGTCTATATAAAAGAGACTTCAGATACAGTATTAGGGGACCACTAAGGTCTATATAAAAGAGACTTCAGATACAGTATTAGGGGACTACTAAGGTCTATATAAAATCATCCAAAGAGCACCATGTCATGGGACCTTTAAAAGTGAACTTTGTAATGAGCAAACACTAACTGGTGACTGTAGGTAGTCATGGATGGAATTTATTTCTTGCTGGCTGTCAGGCGTCTGTCTTACTAAAAGAAGGCAATTGGCTTGTGTGTGCCTCATCACTCCTACTGCACCCGTACGCTGACACTTCATAACATAGTCCTCACATAGTTCCTGACAACTCATTTTCAACAAGCACATTTCACGTAGCAGTACAAGGAAAAACCTAAAACCAAACCTGAAGCCACTATTATGATGCAATGTACTTTATATGGCCATATGTGGATTGCATCAACCATATACTTTGGTTTTGTTTCCTATTATTTCCAGTCAGCTTCTTACTAAGAGCAATGGTATCCAAAAACAACAATTTCTGTCAAAACTGGAACAGTTTTGGTTATATCACAAGTTATTCTCTCAGTTTTTTTATGATGTCACATATCTCCATGGAACAGAGTTTTGCAACACCTAAATTAAAAGGTGACAAAAGCCACTGTCAATTAAATCAAACCACACCTATACAGTCCTGATGAAGCAGAGCAGCTGGGTTTTTGAATGTTATCATTGTAACCACACTAATACATATTTTTCCCCCTGCATTTTAACTTTGATTGCAGTTTATTTAGTTATAAATATTTAATGTTAGAGAGAAATACCTCAGATTCCAAACAGAATAAGCAGAATAATAATGAGGTTCAACAATCACATATGGGTGTAATATTCTGGCTGTCAGATACACATACAGCACTTTTGCCCAACATAGTGTATTTAACAGTGCCAGGGATCTGAGGCAGCAGCACGCTACGCTACATGTTGCATCTCATATTTGTGATGACGCAGACATAAGTTCAGGCCTTTGTGCCCTCGCATCTGCTACTGTAGCTACACCTCTGCTTTATGCCTCTGTAGTGTCACACGGCGTCGGCGAGTTCCAGATGAGGTGACTTGGAAACAGGATAGTGCACCTGGCCAACAGAGAATGTGGAGAGAATATGTAAATGAGCCAGGCAGCAGAGGTTATTTGGTATTTGTGAGATGAATGAAATTCTCCCCTCTCTTTTCCTCATTTCCCCTCTCACATTTGTGTGACTGGACTAGTTAAGTCCCTGTCACTCAAGCTGCCAAGGTCTACGGGGCACCAGAGCGAGAAGCCGAGTAATAGGAGAAAAAAGTGAGAGAGAAAGAGAGGGAGGGAAGGTGAGAGAAATTGGGCCAGGGATGATTGCAAATTGTCTGTCTAATGGCTGCCACCCAGGAAGCCATTTCAGGTGACTTGTTATCCGTCATGAGAACGGCAGACCTGGCAGGATCCCTCTTCTCCCTCTCCTTCTCGGTGGGCCACCTTACCTAAGAGCTTCATTCTATCACCGGTGACCTCGCCTCTTAAAACTCGCCTGTCTCCAATTTTAGATGCCTCTTCTTGTCTCCCCTCTGTTCTTTGTTGCCTTCTCCATGTCTCTCCCTCTCCCACTTTGCCTCATCCTCCCTGTAGTGTGTGTCTCTCTGGCTCCTGCTCAGCAGCTGTTGTTTAGTGATAGATCAGTGAAGCAAAAAATGATGCCACGTATTAAAAAAAAAATAGATCTTGAAGCAAAGCACAGCCTCCCTATTCTCACTACCTATTGTTCTGCATTAGCAGCGAGACTTTAGGGATTCATTCAGAGGTAATCATTTGTTACTCAGGGGCATCGTGTCTTTCAGGCTTCAATGATGAAGTCACCTCTGAAAGGGCCACAAATGAGAGAAAAATCATTTACTATCTAACCATGCTGGATAACCATTGATTAGCGGGGCTACAATGAGAAACCTAAACATCTGAAAGTCATTTTTTAAGCTTTTTAATCTCATCCTGTAAAACAGTGTGATTGGCTCTGTAAAAATAGAAGCGTGTTTTCATTCAGAGCAATTTATATGGTGTAAAGATTCATCGATAGCATGTGCTTGCTGTTACCAGGGTGAAAACACCAGTGATCCCTCGACTTGCTCAGATTGACATTAGAAAGGAAACTGACATGCAAACCATGCCTACTGAAAGTTAATCTGTATGTGCAACGTATCATGTGGATCACAGCTCGGAAGCAGCTAGCATTAAAAGGAACCTGTCAAGCTAAGTGTGCTTTTCAACCTTTCTGCCATTACTCTGACATGTTTTGTGACCCGTGAATTGAAGTCTTGTCAAGACCTGGTCATTTTACCAGCCCTCAACACAGACAAGGGGGATGGGGGGGGGTTATGCGTGGTAAATCTGCCTCTCCTAAAAATGCTTTCTGTCTCTGCTTCACAGCAGGTGTCACCGATTGGCTGCTGCACATATCACTCACTTGTCAACTTGTGCCTGTTATGGCTCAAGGACTGTCCAAGGAAACCTGGAATTAGCCACCAGCCCTGCCAGTAGCTTGGGGATAAAAGGAGACGCTATCAATCGGATTGGATGTCAACACATTTGATTTTTTTTACTGAATGGAATGATTGGGAAAATACAGACCTGTTACATTTTTGGCAATTATTGCTATAGGTTATGATGAAGTTGAACTTACCAAAGCAATTGGTGAGAATTGGCAACATAGCAACATCACTGAAATGAAGTGAGCAGCATTCATTAAGGTTTAGCCAAGTTATCTGAAACTGTTTCTTTGAAGTAAACTGACGGACAGGGCTTCCAAACGGTGTGCAGCGCACATCTACAGCAAGTAGCCTATGGTAGGTCAGAGCTAAACAAGGAAGTTTGTCTGTTAACTGTGAAGGATGGTTATAAGGGACAGTTTGGTAATGATTTTACTATTTACTATTTGCCTTTGTTTTTCTTTTTCCAAAACCTAGGAGTGACAAAGAATTTACATTGTTGAATCTGATTGGTCAAGGCTGTCCTATAGTCGCCTGATCGTTGAATCATGATTTTTGGTTTTTTTACATCTCATTGGCTTGCATTTTGCTCACATACAAAATAGCTTAAATGCGCCCACATCACAAGTTGTCAGTTGTATTTTGAGTGTAGAAATATAGCAACAACATATACTGTACAATAACAATACTAATAGTTATGGTTGTAGCATTTTGAGTAGAGCTCATTTTCCTCCCCATCTTTCCTGCAACTACCACATTTGGAGGTTGGATATGCTAGAGCATCTCTGCCTCCAGAAATTCAGATAAAATGGAAACCTGCTGTTGGATTGTCGTCAACTTAAAAACACAACATGAAAGAGAAACCCTCAAAATAAAATCCAGTTGAAAAAAACAGACTTCAAACATTATATTCCACAAAGCCATTGCTGCATTACACAAGCCCACCACTACATAATCAGTCTTCACCTAAAGATCTTTTTCAAGCCGGCCACACTGTGTTAGGCTCTCTGGGGAAGGTTGGACAGCATGTTTTGATGCTCCAGGGCTCTCCAGGCATCTGTCCTGTGGAGCCTGATTGCCTCACAGCCCTCGCTCTGTGGAGAAAATGAGGTTGAGGTGGGCCACTCGGGCCTCTCCAAGGCACAGAGCCATCGCAGTCGAAGTGGAGCCCTGACCCCCAGCAGATTTCTAATGGATTTTAGGTGTCACGGGCAAACACACAGCTGGGCTCCAAACAAACTCATCATAGCACCCCAGATTTGTGGCTCCCCCATCGACCGGCGCACCCACCCACATAATCCTGCCTCCCGCACACTTTTTCTGTTCTCCTGACAAGCAGTCACCATCTGAGAAATTATATCCATTGCTATTCTTTTTACTTCAGAGCACTGTAAAAAAATGATATATTGCTACCATTAGGTTAGCCTGGAAATCCAGACTCAAATCCAAAAGTTTAAGGGTCTGGCATTGAGAAATAAAAGTCGCCCATCTCGAGGGGCATTTGAAAATCTCACTGCACGCAATTGGATAACACTAAGACCAATCACAACAACACATGGGGTGACGTATCCAGATCCTCACACGCTTAGCTACCGCTTACATCAGATACACTAATGTGATTGGTTCAGCTCGCCTCTGGCCCCGTCTATATCAGACACCGAAGTGATCGGTGCAGCTCGCCTATGGCCCGCCTATATCAGATCTAACAATGTGATTGGTCTAGCTCGTCTCTGGCCCGCCTATATCAGATACATCGATGTGATTGGTGCAGCTCGGCTATAAAGGCATAATAATGAGCAGCATTACTCAATGCCAGAGTAACTTGCTGAGCAAATTCAAATTGTGCTGTCATGAACTCTGGATTTCCAGGGCAATATTAGGTTAATTAAAAAAACTGTTTTTTAAAGTTTGGAGCAATGCATGTGTTGTTTCTTCAACAACTCCTTTAGGAGAAAAAGTAAGAAGTGATTTCAGTGTTTTATAACTCACTTTTGCAGGATTTCCTTGTGTACCTCTCTTCTGTCGCTCTCTGCCTCCTTCTCTGTCCCTGTGTGGGTGTATATTTGTGTGCCGTCTTATTTCCGCAGAACCTGTGTTGTATCAAGCCACAGACACATAGTTCACTTCACTTTCAGTTAGAATGTCAGAAAATAGCAAGGTTACAAGCAGAATGACGCAATAATCAAAGGAGCATTACATCTGAATTGTTGTGTTTGTACTACAAATTGTGGACAATTTGTACGGAAATTTGCATTCACTGGCTGCATACTGAATGCCAAATATGTGAATGGACTGAAATGAAAGTGGATTTGAACTAAGCCAGGCTTTGTCACTGTTTGATGCAGTATTTGATCCAGTGTCTTTGGGCTGTTGCCATACATGGGAAAGTCATGAGTACATGTCCCTGGCAAAGTGTCTCTTGGCTTGGCAAGGTCTTATCTTTTGTCTTATAGAAGTCAGCTGTATTGATTCACGCTTGAGGTGTCTCTCTGTGGAGATGGGCTTGCTGCGCTAGCATTATCTTGGGTGGCAGTGTATTCATAGTGTAGTGAACAATGGGGCTGAGGGACGATGCAGCTAAATTGTGGGTTGAATGAGAAAGCGGGCAATATACTTTAGAGGGTACAGAGGACAAAGAGGCCTCTTCACCCAGAAACTTCCAAAGTTTTTTTGACATGTTAATTTACCTCTTCCAGAGTCCCACACATTCTCAATGCCAGCAAAGTAGCAGTTAGCGTATGGAAGTAAATTTTAGGGGTCAGTGTTTTAAAATAATTCTTGTTCTAGTTATTAAGGGAATTATTAAGACATTTCTTTCTTTATGTCTCTGATTGTGACACTCTTCTGATTACATTACATCCATGTCATATGTTAGCAGATACACAATACTCAGTGGGAAGAGGGAGGGGAAGAGACAGTAGTGTTGCATTTGCCTGTTGAGCTAACATTAAAGGTGTCCAAACAGTTGTATGTATGTAAGTTATGTGTACATTCTGGCTTTTTGTGTGTCCTAAATCCATAAAGATTGGAACTGTTGATCTGTGGAATAATGTGAAATAAGTGGCAAAAACAACAGGTTCATATGATATCGTACAAAAAGGTATGCGCAATTCTGATGATTTCTTACAAGTTTACGGCGACCCCCAACCGGTCAAGTGACAAAGTTTAGCAGACCGGACACAGCAATTGCGTTTTACCTACAAAAGGTGACAGTGAGCAAGTACCGTGCAGCGTACGTGACAATCGTGAAAGCGACCGTTACACTTTAAGTTATGCGACAAGAGTTGACTGTCATGCGGGGACAACAGTTAAGCTTAGGCCCCAAAATGATTAGATTAGAAAAGATCTAGATTAGGGTTTATGTCCCCTTAAGTACTATTTCTAACACATGAACACTCGTTTCCTCGATTACAGTGGTATGTTTTCCCCTGAACTTCTTCCAACCGCCTCATTCCACCAGATCTTTGCGGTCCTAAACAGTGACAATTAATGTGAGTAGTACAGTAATAACAGGATACATATGCATTACAATGCATTACTTTTTGTAGCTATACTGTATGTACAGTACACCCACTTATCAGCCAAAAAGCCATTGGTATTCTCGGTATATAACTGTACCCATGTACTAAATACTACTCCCACCTCATCATCTACCAATCGCCACTGTCTATAGTACATCTAGTGGTAGAAAACTCCACAGGTTATCTTAAAGTTATGTATATAAGAGGCTCAAACACAGCCTTCCATGTTCAGCTTGTGCAAAACTCTGTTAGTTAGTGTTTAGGGAAGTCTAGCTGGATTTCAAAGCTCTAAATATAAACTACTACTTCATAACATTTGACTAAAGTGTAACTCTCTTCTCTGCAAACTATGTTTTTCTAACTTGCTCAGGGGCATTTGTTTAACTTTGACTGACAATTCTTGCTCAGGCACTAATAAGGTTTGGAATTTCAGTGGATTCTTTTTTTTTTACTATTTAAACGTGTGCTAAAAATTGAATCACTGAAGCTTGAATTAGTGTCAAGTGTCGCAGTTCGGTCGTAAGCTTCATATATGTGTTATTTGGAGTCATTGCATTCATTTTGCTTTCGTTCCTCCTCCATAACATAAACTGACCTCCTGACAAGCCCAAAATGACACCCAGAGAATAATGATAACTCTAAAACAATATTCCTAAAAGTGGGTATTCCAGTGATCTCCTTATCTTATTAGCAGATCTTCATCTCTGGAATATTGCTTGTAGGCTGCCTAGGGCGATCCTAATAAATGCAACCCACATAAAACTTTCAAGTCAAAAGTGCTCTTTTAGGTATTTCTGTATTTTGCTATATAATTACAAATGTTGGTCCACTGTATGTATTCCTCCTGTCAGATGTATGGTTCATGTGCACAGGTGGGCTTGTGAAAGGTGATACCATCCCTGTAAAGAGACAGTGTTGTCAGATTCATTCACATATAATGTTGAGTTGAGAGTAGTTTCATGGGGTGGACATAATAATACATGATGACACTTATTG
This sequence comes from Etheostoma perlongum, assembly GCA_026937815.1. Lineage (NCBI taxonomy): Eukaryota > Metazoa > Chordata > Actinopteri > Perciformes > Percidae > Etheostoma > Etheostoma perlongum. Next base: position 34,441,110 of record CM049371.1, read on the forward strand.
AGAATATCAGCACCTGCACAACACTGAAGAAGAAAATGCCCAAAGTGTTGTATACACAATGGCGATAAAAAAGTGAGAAAACACAAAAGTCGAATCACCATAGAAACAGGTCTACTTCTCAAGGTGAGATACTCAAAACAGAGCAAGAGAAACAATACGTTGAGGAGGTGGAGAGCCACTGAGCACAATGAAGTATATGCATTCTTACCATATGTTTCAGAGAGCTGCCTCCTCTAGTTCAAGGTGGATGCCTCTGGATTCACTCTCCTTCCCTAATCCATAATTGAAGTTGGTGTGCAATGTGATGAAGACTCAGTGACATGAGCAGAATTTGCAGAGAAGGGATCATGGCATTGGAAATGTGAAAGCTGAGATTCACAGATGCAATGCTTCCACTGTTCTTGAAGCTGATTGGCCCATATAGCTGAGAGCCCCTTGCTTGTTTTCCTGCAGTAAGGACTCTGGTGAACAAACTGCATGCTTCACTCTATGTCCTCCAAATCTGTTTGCAGTTCCACTTAAGAGTCTGACGTATGTCCATATAACCCGGAGCATCAGATTTTACAGTGCCCACAGCGAACAGATGAAGCCATGGAAACACGAGATGCTTTTATCGCTTACCAAAATAACTTAAAGATGGATATAAAAGTGCTTGTTATGGTTTTTGTCACATCAGAGGACTATTTTAGTTCAAGGTTCAAATAAATAAAAATCCTCCTTTAGGCTTAGCTTTGTATGTACCCCCAATGTGTTCAATATTACATTTATAAATAAGACATTACATACAATACAGACATACAATAAATCACCATACAAATACATAAATAGTAAAATAGATATAGAGTAAAAATATAACTAAGGAAGAGCCCGTTCCATTTTAATGCAGATCTAAATCACGGGGCAGATACACACATTATTGTTCACTTTTGTAAACATTGTGAGATAAGGCATTTGTGCTGCATTCATGTGGTGTTAAACAAAAACAGAAACAAATAGTTCCTGATCATATTTCATGGCTCTCCCGATCGATTTCCTTTGCTCTTCGATGTCACGCACATACTGTAAAGAGCTATCAACGTGTTGTTTGAACGCTCTAAACCAAGGAAATACAAGACATATTTTCTATTGTCCACACATATTTCCACATTACTACTTAAAGCTCATGAACACACTCATGACATCTTTGTGTTCTGTCCAGGAATATCCAACAACTTGAAATTCAAATGTATAGAATGCAGTAAATAAAACTGTTAATGTGTAAATAAGAATGAAGAATGAAGAAAAGTTTGTCTTACAACAATGGTATTTTAAAATGACTTATTTATTGATTTGATAATAAGCACTTTGGGGCAAGACATTCATCAATAGACAACTCAATACCTTTGCAAAAAATCTAAAGTAAAAAAACTTGAAGCAAAAGTAACTGTCACGCACACAAAAGGATGGACCCACAGATACACAACTCAGGTATGTAAAATGTAATGGTTTTATTAGCAAGTTAATAAACTCACTGGCAACAGTGTCCAAAAACAGCAGGCAAAGGGAAATCCAGAAAACCGGCAACAGTAAAAATCCAGGGAAACAACGGGAAGTCAGAATAACAGGACACCGGGAAAACGCTCGAAGGATGAACACAGGGAAACAGACGATCTGGGGTGAGGGGGAAGACTGAACTATAATACACAAGACAGAGGAGTGTGTCACGTCCCGATGTGAGTCAAGTGCAGATTTGAGTCGCGCATGCATCACTTTGCGACAAGTAGCATAAAAGATGCTAACGAGAGACTTCTGTAATGTCAGTACTGTAAAAATGGACCTACTTAACCAAGTTGGTTCACTGCTGGCTTCAAGTTAGCATCAAACACAACAAAGGCTGTCAGTTGAATGGGGTTTTGAGCTAACGTTAGCAATCAAACAACCATAGATACCTGTAGCTACAACATTTTTGAAATGATTTCAATCTTCTGTTATTGTTTGTAATGAGAAAAGTTTATTATTTCATGGATTTCACTAAGTTTAGTACTAACTGTTTAAATCTGAGCATGCACGACTCAAATCTGCACTCGACTCACATCAGGTAGTGACAGAGACAATGAGACACATGTGCAACACATTGGGGTGGGGACAGGTAACCACAAAGGCGGGAAAATAAACAGGAAGTAAAACAAGACAACACTAGGGAGAGCAGAGAACCTTCAAAATAAAACAGAAAACATGAAAGATGACACTAAGTTATAAAAAAGAATATCAATGTAAAAAACCTTGCAGTGTAGCCTATGTATGAGGAAACGTCAGACATTAGCTTTTCATTCTTTTATTAATGTGAACCCGGTTATGCCCCTGTAGGTAATAGAAGATAGAGGGTAAAAGGGCAGCTTGGCATTGAAATAGGGTAATTCCTTCTTTTGAAAACTTCTAGATTTATTGTGTTGAAATATTTATTGTCTGAGGTTTCTGTGCAAGAACCAAACAAGGCCACTTTCAATATAAATGCTGCATGAGTTTTCTGAGAATTCGTGACAGTGTTACAATTCTCTTGAATTGTAAGAAAGGAAATGATCATTATTGCAGTGCAACCTTTTTGCCCTCAAGTCTTTCTTTTGCAGTAACTTTGATGTCAGCTTGGCTCGTACAGGAACTTCAGACACATGACTGGGGTAAAAACACCGTGGTTAGGATTTAACATTAGATTTCGTGCCCTTTTTCTTTCCCAACCAATTTAGATTTGACTTACCATCTAATGTTTCTATATGAGCACAGCAGTAAGTCATCACACATTGGCTTTCTCACCAATACTACTTTTTGGATTCTGAAGGCCAAAACTTTTTAATAAAATGCCTGTAATAGTCTGTCTAGTTAATGTCATGCATTTCTGTAGTGTTGGGATCACAAAGGTCAAATAGTATTATATTCAATCAAGTTTCATAAGTGATTCTGTAACGTTAGAAAGCTTATGTTATAATGTCAATGGTATTGAAAAAAAAAGAAGCAAGCTGTTGGAGAGAATAATGATTTAGTTCATTTTGACCTGAAAACATGCTCAGTTTTATACTCGCGCACCTGCTGAGCAGTAGATGAGCTTTTTGGAGAAGTCGCAATGGCTTTTCTGCCAGTGGCCTCATATAGGACTACCTGGCGATAGAATAGACTGCAGCTCAACGGGGATCTGTGTCTACAAAATCATTACAGCTACAATCCAGTTGCCACTATGCAATCCAGCTCTTACACTTTCAAACTCCTGTATTATGCTTTGTTTTTTGCCTCTGAAAGCCCCGATCGATACATGCAAAGTAGTTGCAGAGAAAGAAGGTCTGAAAAACAGCTGCTGAAAGGGCTTACTCCACCAGGAGCTATCTGGATATGCCAACCTTGATTCACATGATTTTACATTCTATTCTTCTCTGACTATACGATTAAAGATGCTCTTTGATGGTTAGATCCCCGTGATCAGCTGTCATACATAGCACAGTCTTGCCTGAAAAAAAAGTAATATCTTCCAGGCATGTTATTCTGGTTTGTTGTGTTTATATTCAATCCCTTTTAAATCAATACAGCAACTGGCCCTCAGTTTATCTATCACAAAGCTTTCTATTCCCTGTACACAGACGCTTTCTTAGATACAAGGTACAACTAGAAGTCTTTTCTCTGTTCTGGTTCAGATCTATTAAATCTGTCAACATACTGTTGTTTTATTTAAAATCTGACTAAAGCCCAATTTTATACACTTTCATACTGTAATTATAGTAGTAACAGTGTTTGTTCACAGACCAGACTCTGATATGCCCATAATGAGCCATAAAGGCATTAATCAGGGATCTTCAACAGGGGATGCAGGACCCATAGGGGGTCCTCAGAGTCAATGCAGGGTGCCTCAAAATGTTTGAAAATGTTTATTTTTTTTTTTCTTTAAAAAATTAAAAAGTTTTAACATGAATACAACATTATCATTAGCAAATATAAATCCACAGGCGTACTAGCCTATTGGTAAGTTAGTCACTAAGATAGCCATCCACAGATAGTAAGTTAATTAGTAATCCACTGTGCCACACGTATGTTTTAACATTAAATCATGGTTTATAAAGTCATGCCAACAATTGTTAGGCTATTTTAATAGCTTAGTATTCTATGCAAAATGAGTATGTATAAAGGCTTTAGGCCATATAGATGTATTTGTAGGCCTAGTTTAATATGCAACTTCATTTTATACAATATATGTAGTAGGGGGTCCCTGCTCAGTCTCTTATTTAGTTAGGTGGTTCTTGGCTTAAACAAAAGACGCCTGGCATAGATGGCTCAACATACTGTAGCTAATTGTCACTTAATTATGGTTGATTATTGAAAAGTTGGTTTTGGTCATTTACTTTTTCAGCCCTTTAATTCTACGTATTATACAGACTACAGTCCCGTTTTATTATCTGGTTTTATGTTAGATTTCAATATCAAAGCAATTCACACTGCCCGTTCAGGCTTTAAATATGTTCATTAGATCTATTAACATTCAATATCGTCGCTGTCACGTGAAAACTTTGTATGTCCCAAACCAATGTTTTTCAGTAAATGTAAAAAAGGCTAATTGGTTCAAGACAGGTTCAAGACAGTAGAACATTTAATCATGTTCCAGTCTAATCACACTACTATCTAATAAGTACATGCGCTATTGAAGCTTTTGTGTGAAACATCCAGAGCTTATTCAGCTGTCTGCTCATTATGTTCTTTTAACCAAAAGTGGAATAATTTTTCTTTTACTTGAGCCCCTTTTAAAATCCAAAAACAGATATGTCAGCCAAGGTTGTTTTTGCCATTGTGACATCTCACTTGTTATTCTTTTAACCAAAGGCTGTGACATTAATAACCTTGGATTCTCAGATGCTCACAAAATATTATTTATACTTTTTGGAAGTATTCGGTTTTTAAGTTACACTGTGCAACTGAGGGAGCGCAGAACATTACAATAGTCTAGTATCTCTTTTACAAATAACAAAAAATTCAAATATGGAAACGTTCCTCAGGCTCTTGACTTACTAGGTGAACAGATCTAGAGTATATTTGCAAATGTTGTTACTGAGCCTTGGGTCAGACAGTTTTATATTATTTTATTTTCCAAGGCAGATGTTTACACATTGCAGATATGCAGACATTATAAAAAGATATTCAGTACAACTATCAAAGGTTTAATGCCTAAATTAATGTTTAAAGTGCTGTATGTATAAATTGTGTGTAGGTGTAGTTCAGGCAGTCAAATGCTGCAGTACACGGAAGTTAGATCTACATCAGAGCAAACAATTATGCTATAACATTAAAGCAATGCTACATGCTCTCTAGTTAAATCTCAACAAATCCTCCAAACCATACGACCACATAGGTTGTATATTCCTACCCTTTAATATGACCCATATAATAGGAGCGTTTCATAAATTAGTGCCCCTAGCGGTGGCAGGAAATATGCCCAACAGTGTTTTTCATCCTCACACCTAAACCTATGTCGTTAACAGTGTGACACCGTCAGAGTTTAGTTGGTTCAGGCAACAAAACGACTTAGTTAAGTTTAGAAAGATTTGTAGTTCTGGTTGAAAGCCTGAAAATCTGCGTTAGGAGGTTGGATGGGGGGGTGGACGGGTCAAACAACACAGGACTTTCATCCAGGAGACGGGAGATGGTGTCCTGCATGTCACGACTTCTAAACCTAACTGTCCCATTATTATTTTCCTAAACCCAACCTCCTGTTATTTTCCTAAACCCAACCCGTTGTTCTTTCCCTAAACCCAACCTCCTGTTCTTTTCCTAAACCCAACCTCCTGTTCATCGTTTCCTAAACCAACCTCCTGTTCTTCTTTTCCTAAACTCAACCTGTTCTTCTTTTCCTAAACCCAACCTGTTTTTCTTTTCCTAAACCCAACCCGCTGTTCTTTCCCTAAACCCAATCCATCTACTGTATACGGCCGTCCTGTTTTTCTTTCCCTAAACATAACCCGTTGTTGTCCCACACACCCACGACCGTTTCCTTCACTTAAGGGGCTGTGTTCATTTCACAAAATTATTCTGTGAGCCCATCACAGACTTTGTTGATCGTTTTTATGTTTGACATCATTCTGTCAGTTTCTATTATGTTTTCATTCTTTATAAATTGGTATGCTGATGGACCTTTTTTGGCCTTTTATTGAAACATCAACCCAAACCTAGTAGTGTCCGGGGTCATGCTTCGGGGAGATTTTTCTTTCCCATTTACAGCAGATATTTTCCAGCCATTTGAGAGAATAAAATGCCTGTTCTATACATCATTTGGGAAAAACATGACAATTGGAGAGGAAAAAAATCTTCCTGTAGAGCTGACATCCTGTTTTTTATCTAACTGTTTTTCAACAGTCTTTATCATTCTGAAAGCAGAACATAACAAATTACTCCTGTTCACTCCTGACTCTTAAAGTCACCAGTTAGATTGTTTGCTCATTACAAAGTTCACTTTTAAAGGTCCCATGACATGGTGCTCTTTGGATGCTTTTATATAGACCTTAGGGTCCCCTAATACTGTATCTGAAGTCTCTTTTATATAGACCTTAGGGGTCCCATAATACTGTATCTGAAGTCTCTTTTATATAGACCTTAGTGGTTCCCTAATACTGTATCTGAAGTCTCTTTTATATAGACCTTAGTGGTCCCTAATACTGTATCTGAAGTCTCTTTTATATAGACCTTAGTGGTCCCCTAATACTGTATCTGAAGTCTCTTTTAAATAGACCTTAGTGGTCCCCTAATACTGTATCTGAAGTCTCTTTTATATAGACCTTAGTGGTCCCCTAATACTGTATCCAGTCCCACGATGAGCTTTCCTTAGTATGTGACATTTCTGAGTCTGTAGCTTTTGAGGAGGAGGGGGGGAGAGGCAAGGTGGAGGCTGGGTGTGTGGCCTTGACCAACTGCCACTTTGCTTGTTTGAAAGCCATAATGTCTTTCTCTTTCTTATAGGTGGGCCAAATTTCTGGGCGGGCAAAGCAGTGAAAGGGGAGGTACCCTTGCCCCTTATGACCTCCTAAGGAGCAAGATTCCAAATTGGCCCATCTGAGCTTTCATTTTCTCAAAGGCAGAGCAGGATACCCAGGGCTCGGTTTACACCTAGCACCATTTCTAGCCACTGGGGGACCATAGGCAGGCTGGGGGAACATATATTAATGTGTTAAAAAACCTCATAAAGTGAAATTTTCATACCACGGGACCTTTAAAAAAGGCATACATTGTCTGATGTTACTATTTTTACGTTAGGCTACAATGTAGGAATTTGGCATTAACAGAGATTTTTCTCCATTGGTTTGCTGGTCTAGTAAGAGAGACAGAGACGAAATAACAAAAAAACTAAAAGTTTCAGGGCGGTTCAAATATGCTTTTTTAAAGTCTGACATGGCATCTGTGGATGGCATTGAAAGGGAGATACAAGGTTTTATTCAATAGTGCTCAGATAACTTACAAAATGTACAATAAAACCAAAGAAATGGTGATTTTAGTAGAAAGAGAAAAACAGTTCCTCCCTCCAAGATTAATGGGGAATTAGTAGAGCAGTTCACAACGTACCAACTATCTGGGAGTTAAAATGAATGATAAAATGATATTTAATGAATGTGCAGGGAATAACTTTAGGAAACTGCAAGAGAGGATGTTCTTTCTTAGAAAGCTGAATCAATTTAGAAGAGCCAGTGACATTCTTCAAATGTTTAACACATCTATTCTTCAGTGTTCTCTCCTTAAGCTTAAGCTGCACTTTTGGAAATATGTGTGTTCAAGAAATGACAGTGTCTGATCATGACAGCCAGCAAGATCATTGGGGTTGTCCATGTGTCTGCAGCTCAGCTGCATTATTAAAATAAAATAGCATTAGTTTTTATTATTAAAAAGACAGATCAGATCCTCAATGATCCTGCTCATATCATTTGTGCCTACAGCAATTTGACTGCACAATGAAAACCTAAAACAGTCTTAGGTATTTTAACTGTCATTGGACAATTATGCAACTTTATGGCACTTCATTTTTTTTACTGATGCAAATATTGCACTTTGGTTACTATTTTTATTGTAGGTTTCTTCAGGTTATTGCTTGTTGCTTGTCAGAACTTCCTATTGTCTTGTGTACAGTATGTGTTGAATATGGTATTGTCAGTGCTATCTGTGTTGTGTTTTCTTTTCTCTTGAGGAGATGTGTAAAACCACATGAATTTCCCCTAAAGTTTCCTTTCACTTTGATTAAAAATGACCTTGCTGTACATAATACATAATACAAGTTATTCATAATCAGAACGTTAAAACAGCAAAGACTTTGACCCTGGAATCCACACCCTGAGACACTGTTAGAATATGACTAAGAGACAGTAAGGCCTTATCATGGAGACTATTCATAGTCATCATCATGTGTATGCTAATGCACTATTATATGCTGTGTTAGGCCATGGTCTGACACACACCCTGGGTAGTACAGGAGCCATTCATAATTGATACCCAACGTTTACTGCAAGCCCAGGTGTGTTGCAGGAAATAACCACTGACCCAATTACAGTTTGCATCCAGCATGCTTTGGTTAATTTGAGTAAAAGCCATAATTGCTCTTGGTTTTATAATTCATGAACAAGGGCGTGCGGCACTGGCAAAGCACCAGCATCTATAACTCAACCACCCATGAGTGCATCCTCACACTTGTTCTACACAGACAAATAGTAAACATGTGTGTATGTGTGCGTCTGTGTGCGCGTGTGTGTGTGCAGAAGACAAACACAAAGACTGGAAATGCAAATGGGCTAAATGGTGGCAGATATTAACATTGTGAGTTAGAAAGATTATGAACTTGAACTCTGATGAGTTTCCATCAGGATATACTAATATGTTTTGACTGTCTGAAAAGATGTCCATAGTTAAAAGCATTACCCATAGAAGGGGGACTGAACCACATATTAGAGGTAACCCGGTCTCATGCCAGTTCGTGAAATGGTCACATAATCTTTTTTATTATTTTATGGACATGTCACAAATTTTTGAATGTGACCATTTCATGAACTGCCAACGCAACAATGGGGAAATCAAATGCCAAAGGCGGGACGGTGACAACATCTCGCGCCGGGACATGATCCGTCGCCTCTGGGGGGAAGCAACAACGGTCGCAAAGGAAGAGAATAACGAAGAAAGGAACTGCAACGCGCGCGGGACGCCATCCCTTGGCTCCAGGGTGAAAGTCCTGTGTTGTTTGACCCATCCACCCCCCCAAACAACCTCCCTGCGTGGCTTTTCGGCTTTTCAATACTCACTTACTCTGATCACGAAATAGGCTTCCCATTAAAATACATTACTTTACAATTTGTAATCAACACACGAAAATAACGACATTAATGCGATCTGTACATGAATCAGAGTAAATAAGGTGACCATTTCACAAACTGCCATGAGACAAGGCTGGGTAAAGGCGGTCTGTGTTCCTGGTGGTGGCACAGATCCAATTCCCACTGATTACTGGTATGTTCTCCTGCTTAGCCACATTCCTCTTGGTCTTAATTCACCATTGACCTTTGTATTTCAGAGTCAATTTTGTGATTCATTGGTTAATTTTTTTTGTCATCGTATTAACATAGTTATGTCACATTCAGCTATTTCAGGTAAATCTACAAATGAATTTAAGAGCAGAACATTTAGCAAATAATTAGGACAGTGGTTCCCAACCTGCGGTAAATCTGAGGGATTTTCTATTTTTAGATTTGTTCCTCAACCTTTTGCTTTTTATATATACAGTATATATTGGACTCTTCGCACCCTATTGGACCTTAACTATTCTTCAAATGATATAAATCGAGACAGGAAAAGACTGAACTGGTCACCTATGACACCCCCACTGGGTAGGACGGACACAAACTAAAGATGTTGGGAAACACTGCTCAGTGATAGAACAGTACAGGTCAGCTTTTAGTGTCTAGAACCCACATGGCACGGCGCATTTCACCAGCTGTCACTGTTCAACAGTCATGAGGAACAAGGAATGACACAGGAGACACTCATTTCACTCAGAATGCATTTCTTTTTGTAATATGCACTGGGCTCAGTTCCTTGGCCATGTTTTCTCTCCATGCTCATATTTTCTTAAAGTGCTTATATTATGCTTTTTGGCTTTGTCCCTTTCCTTTATTGTGTTATGTTTTGTTATGGTTTTTTTTCACGTTCTATATTTACAAAGGGAAAAGCCCAAAGTCCCCACCAAAGGGACTTACCATCTGCAACAGAAAACACTGTTCACAAACTGCTCCAAAGAGCTCTACTATAGTCCAGTCTGTACTTCCGTCACTTTGTAACACACGTTATAATGCTCGCCTAGCTGCTAGTGTGGCACGCCCTCATGCTCTGCTTCTGACTGGCTAGTAGTCCTTACCTAGGTACTGTCAGGGCCCTCATACTCTGCTTCTGACTGGCTAGTAGTCCTTACCTAGGTACTGTCAGGGCACGCCCTCATACTCTGCTTCTGACTGGCTAGTAGTCCTTACCTAGGTACTGTCAGG